>JAWWEY010000115.1:123946126-124045926 GCA_035582745.1 Loriotus luctuosus
TGTGCCTCCCTACAGGTGTAGGCTATTCCTAGCAATCAGCTGCAACTTGTTGTGCCCTCTTACAATACTCCCTACAGATGAGTATATAGCTCCAAACTTCATGTAGAGTGCTAGTTAGCTCTCATCACACTTTGGTCAGACTAAACAATCCTTCTGGGCCTGAGAACCAAGGTCACACCATTTGTCTCAGGCCCCAGAAAGTATAAGCAAAATATGAATTGGGAAGAGCAGCAAACTGGGATAATGTGACTTCATTACCTGAATTGATAATTGGAAAATTAACCTCTGATGTGCAAACAGACAAAAATCCTATCAGTCTGAGAAAACTTCTGACTGTTGTCCATCTTGGGAGTAGCCTCTGCCAGGCTTTTGGACTGCCCAAGGTGTATCTGTTAAAAACTTTTATTAAATACTCACTTTATTCTCTAACTCTGTCTAGCGTCTGTTCTAGGTAGCCTCTCCCAGCATCAGTACAGCCACTCATGTAGTAGAGTGTACAGAGGATGTTGTCTGCAACAAGTACAGATTTGAAATTATTAACTGAAAAATTAAAAAAAAGATGAAAGTCATTATGGCAAAAATATAAGGTGTTGGATGCTAAGATAATTAATTCTAAAATTCATCCTGAATTAATTGGTGATCCTCCAACCTTAACAATTCTATGAGATTTGGAGAGAATGAACATGCTTGCATAAAGTGAACAACTTCCTCCAAAAGGCTATTTTGTACAGAGTATGTTCATTACCACTGATGACTCACAAACTGATATATTGGTATATATTTATTTTTCAGTGATATGAAAAGTAAACATGTCAAATAAAGCTAAGTTTGGAAGGGATCTTTGGTGCATAGATGTCCCCTAGTGAGGGGACCTTCTCAAAACAAGGCCCTTGTTTTGACCTCCTCAAAACAAGGCCAATTTCAATGGCCTTGTGGTCCACAAGATGGCCCACACAAGGATGTGTCATCTTGTCCCAGACAGGACATGAATCTCCCAAGGATGAGAAAAGGAAGTTATTCAGTATGAAATGAAACAAAATAGAACAATGAAATTCCCTTCTTATTCTGAGCATGACTCAGCTGAAGTGATCTGGATTCTTTTTTGAGAGGCAGTGTACGTCAGTGAATATTCTGGGATGGCATGTAAGCAAGCATGTCCCATTGAGGATACTTCTGAGCACTGGGGTATCTTAGGCTTGATAACTGCTTGCAAAGCACTAAGGGGAACTCCTGTAGCTGTTCTGTGGAACAGGGGACACTTCCCCAAGCTTTTGTTAACAGTGTTGTACCTCATGAAAAGTCCATCAAATACTTGGAATTTATTAGTAATTCTGTGTCTCCACAGTTGCAGACATTTGCACAAAATGGGTCACAGCTGTAGCTGTTAATTGGACATTGAGATACCTTTCTGGTTAATTTAATTGTATCTGTGAGAGAGTTTTTGTATAACCAGTCTTTAGAAAGTCTGTGTTTAGTGGTTATATTTTATTTCATATATTTATACAAGACTTATTATAATACCAGGTATACAGATGGACAAGCTCTTATTCTTTCCTCATTTGCTAATTAATTGTCATTTTTGGCTTTACTTTGTACTTTATATCAATCCCCTAGCCTCACACTCATTGTAAGAAGAATAACTAAAAAAAATTGAATGCGGAACAGGAATATACAAAGCCTCAGTGGCTAAAAATCCATCATTACAATGAGATATTCACATAGCACCTAAGCTTATGTGCAGTTATGAGAAAAAGGTGAAATCCCAAAATCCCTTAAAAATGATTGGTGGAGATTGATGTTTTGGAAGGTGAGTCAGAGCTTGTAAGTGAGATTTTAGCAGTTATTCTTTACTCAGCGATAGAAAGTCTTCAAAAGTGGGTTGTGGGAACACTTTTCCTGAAATGAATGATACATTATCAGTTTATCTATTCATATACACTGTTACTTCCTTCGTTAGAATTAATTTATTCCTACACTACTATCTGCACTGATACTGGATTCTCTGCTCTGGATCATCATCAGGGATACCAGGGTAGCTCAAAGAGTAAATGTACTTCTGACTTCAAATGTTATTCATTATTTTTGTATGTGATTTTCTTTGCTTTTTATTTAATGGTAGTCTGAATCCTGTGTTTATCCCCCTTCTGATTAGTACAGAATAAATGGCAAAGATAAGTGACAGCACTTGACTTTGCCTGCTGAACGAGTGACACAGGTTAGGAGACAGGAATGGATGAACAGCTGCTTGAAATTAGACACTCTGGAAATGGAGATGTGTCAGCCAGGGAACAGAGCATGGCCAGGTCTCAGACCTCTGCTACCTTTAATGGGACCAACTTGCTTGAGGAATATTAAGTGGCTCATAGAACAAATAAAAGCTTTTGGAGAACTGCTTTGAAAAAGGAGTGTTTTCTGGCAAATGAAAGTATACCTCAGTTGCATAATACTGCTATGACCAGCAGGCTCAAAGCAAAACATTAAGGGCAGCAGTGGTATTGTATAAGGGACAGAAGATAAATGAAGTATTGATTTCAGAACTAGCAGAATGCCACAAAAGGGACATGCAATATTTCTATGGGGCCAGATCCTCACTTGCTGTAACTTGGTATTGTGCCATTGAAGTCAAGCTGATTTATGTCAGCTGTGGTTCTGGGCAGGTGTATTTATAACAGGGAGGCATGAATAAAAGTCATACTCAGAGTGCTTGGTAGGAGGTGATTTCCCAAAACTGAATGATAAATACTCAAGCTTTACAGTTTATCTGTTCTTTCAACTTACTGCAGTACTCACCTTCAGATAATTTCTGATCTGTCTTTAGCCTTTCTCAGTAGCTCTTTCCCTTGTTTCCTGGAGTCCTGTTTCATGCTGATGTTCTCTAGCTTAAGAAATTACTGCCCTGCAGAGGTATAAAGGCAATTGCTAACCTGTCCTCTGCAAGCTCTCCTGGTTCACACCGTTCTTTCCTTTAGCCCCACAAAAAAGTTCATTGCATTGAGGTCTTCATTTTGGGGTTCCTTCCTACCTGGTGGTAGGTGCCACCAAAAAGAGAGTGACTGGTGTTGAAACAGCATAGATCAATGTCTGCTAGCATTGTAGGATGTATCAGTCTTGTCTGCATGCTGAGAGAGAAGCGGATCTTGGAAATAAATAACTTCCTTCTGCTGCTTTTAAGAAGGGTAGCACTGTGTGAATGCCAGCAGTGTGCTAACAGAACACCCCACAATAGACTGCTGCCCCATTGTGACAGAGTACTGTGGGATGCTTATCAGAAAGCCATATATTTGTACCTTAAAAAAAAATTAAAAAAACCTATGCATGGTCTGGTTTGTGCGCAGTGTTTGTATTACTTAGCTGAGACAACCAAACTGCCTGAGAGTCTGCTTTGGTCTGAGTGACCTAAACAAGAACGGAGACAACACTCTCGTTTTTATCTAAATGAGATAGGTTTAGAGGGGATGGTGAAAATTCAAAGGAATGCATCTCTTTGAAATATTTCTATTAAAGTTTCACTGAGAGAATTTTGGGCAATCACTCTGAGGATTCTTCTAGCAGTCATGGAAATGACACAAAATGTACCATTTACTTGCAATTTCATTTTGACTTAATACTTGATTTTATATTGATTTACTAATTGTGAGATGAAAATTACACAGCAGGTTATTAAGTACTGAGGTGCATTCATGTTACTGTTCAAAATATTTAGGCATGCTGTATAGAATTCTCCAGGTCATTTGTGTGTAATAACCTTGGGTTATTGACAAAAGAAATTTAAAAAACTTTCCCAGTAGATGGAGTAGCTTTGAAATTAATTACTGAAATTCTATGATTTTTTTATGCTATACCTATTTGTGTTTAGCTAATTTGTGTTTAGTCACCAACTTGAATAGTGCATACTTGTATAATGTTAGCATGTTTTACTCGATCTCTTAATTGAAGGCTATTTGCATGAGTCTTCAAATCAGAGAAGATGAAAGAAAACAAAATCATGAGCCTTTTTATTTATGTATTTTTTTAAAAATCTATTCTCTTAGTCTACTTTAATGTACAATATGGGGAACTAACAAAGGAAACTACCTAACCCAAACATAAAGATTCTATTACTGTGTAAAGCAGACTCATAAATTGGAAAGTCTATATTGATTAGTTAGCAAATATTTTCCCATAAAAACTGCAAGTCTTTTCAGTTGTTTATAATCCATGTTGGTATGATTTAGCTATAGGCCCCACTAGGGCGCACTGAGAGAAGAAAAGAGAGAAAAAAAGCTCACTACTATTTTAGGGTAAAGAAGTCTCTCAACTCTGTAGCTGAATTCAGAACAATATTTCATGATGAACAAGCAGTTACTTGGGATGGGAAACAAACTCTTGGACCAAACATTTTATTTTCTTTGATTTCCCTCCCTATTTTGCACATCAAATGGAAATTTGGCCAGCTAGATTTCCTGATTTTTCTCTGCTTAACCAGCTAACTGTTGTGGAGGGCTTCCTTTGTTGTTTTTTTTTAAGGGCAAACAGCTTACATCCTCAGAGATCATTTTCATCTTGCTTAAAATAAATCCTTAAAAAAGTGTGTGATGCAAGAAGATTGAACATGTAAACAACAGTACTTTCCACTGTTTCTCTAACTCCTTGAACTATGGAAAAAGGATCTATACTCATTTGGGCATGATGAATGCTTTCCTGGGGAAAGAGGAAATATATACATGGCGAGGGGCAGACTGTGAGCATACAAATGAAATCTCACCCTTAAGGAGAGGGCGGAAAGTAACCTTGATGTAGCCATTTACTCCAAATAACACCTGTTAATTTACTGAAGAAGGAGAAATCTTTCTTCCAGGATGAACTGGTTTAACAGTACAAGTTGGGAATTTCCACAGTACAGAGCTGATCATGAGCAAGGAATAAATTGGCTCAGCTGCTTCCTGTCAGAGTCTGTATCTGTCTCTTGGCCATTGCTACCACTGACCAAACGAAATCCATTAAAATGAATCCTGAAGTTTGCTGAAAATCAGTGGCAGGAGATATTCCTTAAACCATGGAAATAGTAAAAACAAGCATAAGAGTACACTCTTTCAATGAAGAATGTTTACTTTTACAATTAGTTATTTAAAGAAATGCATACATATGTGGAATAAAGAAAAGAATTTGGGAGCATTTTGGTCCTAAAACATTTTTTTCTATTAGAAAAATATGTCCATTTTTAGGAAGCACATCACAGTACCTTGAAAACCAGAAAATTTCAGCTTACTACTTTTAATCATGTTGGTAACTTTCTCAACTGAAAATTATTCCAAGTAATATTTTTATTTATTGATTTCTTATAGCATTGTGAGTAAACAGAATGGAGGTACTCCTAATATGTACTGAAGGAAGCACTTACAGTGATAAAAAATTAAACAGTTTGGTATTTTATAAGCATTTATAACTTATATCAAAAATGTCCATAAAGTTTTACAAATGTGGAAGGATCTGTAGACGCTAACAAACTAATTTAAACAGACACAGCACAGTAAATGAACAAGTATACAGGCAGAGCTGAGAGAGAAGATGCTTTAATATCAGTTGGGGCATATGATATGAGTCCTCAAAAAGCTTTCATGGCCTATCCATAGGTACAAACTATCATTTCCTGGGCAGCACTGGGAGGTCAGCACCTACCTTTCCCTGACATAGGATACAAGCTATGTCATTGACTGGTTATGATTTCAGACAAGCATTTTTCAGTTCTCTCGTATTTCACTTGTCTTTTGAAAGAATTCCTTAAAAATCTAGGTAAGGGAGTTCTCTTTTAAATGTCTCTTTAAATGTTTACTGGCAGACATGTCCTGGAAAACATTGTAAAAAACATGTGTCTCTTCTGTGTTGGGACTGTTGCTCACAGTGTTGACATCAAATGTCTTGCCTTTTTGATGTCTCTTGGTTTTTTTCTTTAAAACTTGTAAAACTTGCCGAAGAAGATAGAATTTTGTTGTGTGTTTGTCCAGCATTGTTTTGTTCTATGTCTGGTATTTTTTGAAAAGGAAAATAAAAAAAAACACCCCATCCCCACATACCAGTGGGTTTTAAGGATGGAGTAGAAGAAGAAAAAAGGAGGGAGAAAGAAAAGAAGACAGAAGGGTGCAACAGAGATAAATTTGTGGGCTACTCAGAGTCAAGTTATTCAGAAGAAGAAACAGAGGATGTAGAGGTAATAAGGTAAGGTAGTCACTATAAGAGCAAAAGGGATGACAACGTTGTGATCCAAAGGACTCTGTGTTTAACTCAGTTAAATTGCACTGAAGAAAATATATTTTGCTACCACAGAGTTGACAGGTACCAAATTACCCCTGTGACCCTTGTATTACATATGCCCCTTTAAAATACCACATCTAAGCAGCAATCCACAGATAATCCTAGTGTGTGGCTTTCCTTACAAAGTGGCTCAGAATATGCAAATTCCTCTGCTTGTGTTCCTGGGCCCTTGTCAGTGATGAATGGAGATCATGGGATGATGAGAGCAGGGAGTGATGGAGCTCAAATAATGAGGTAAAAAGCAAATGAAAAATTTGAAGCTGACTTCTCCTTGTATATATATGCATAATGTTGAGTAATACAAGTGCTTTCTTTGGTTCTAATGGAAAATCTATGAATATCCTTAGGAAAACTACTTTCTGTTCTGTTTGTAAGAGTCTGCCTAACTATTATGTCATTGTAAAATGGCTTCATAAGTTGAGAAATACATCAGTGAGTCACCAGAACAGAAACTGTGGCTGCAGGAAAAGGACTGAAAGAAGAGAAGAATGGAAGAATGTCAATTCTTGAATGTGGTCCTGCCTGCAGCTTGCATCTGACATGCCTAAGGCAGTGCTCCCTGAGAGCAGCTGCAGAACTGGCTGTGATGCTTCTGGTTCTGTCAGAAATTTGCTTTCCTTAGTGACAATTACATGAAAAGCTCATCTACTCTGCTCTCTGATCTTGCTGTGCTGCTGTAGCCTTTGGGAAAGGCTACAGCAGGAATCCTGGCCAATACTTAGTGTAGAGGTTGGGCTTGAACCCTTTCACTTGTGTCACTAGTCTGCCACCGGCTGTCAAAGAATCCAGAAGCATAAGAAAGAAACTGCTTCAATGTTTTCCAATTTACTGTAGGAAAAATCTTCTTTTCATGTGCCTATTTAAAATTCAGAAAGCATATGTATTTCTCTCTATAAGCACAGCTTGGAGTAATATTAATTTTTTTTCATTTAACTTGCATATTTCTCTCTAATTATTTCTTGTTGATCTGCTATACTCTGAGGGTTCTCTTATTCTGGAGTCTACAGCCTTCTGTCATCCTATGTACACACAACTTCAATGCCTCATAAAAAAGCATCTCATTGAGGTGAGAGCCTGGCAATCATTTACCTAGATCTTTGCAGCTTTACTCTCCGCTGCTCACTCTTTGTTTGTCATATTGATTTTGTATTTTCACTCACTCGTTGGCCTTGAGGAGGATGAATGATTGCGTATTGTTTACATTGCAGCAATGCCTTGTGGCAATGGCAGCTCAGTCAGAGAGCTGGACCTTGTACAAATGTCCAGCTGGATGGATAAACCCTGAAAGAACAGTCTGCCAGAAAAACAACAGTCAAAACAGGTAAATAGGATGAACTATCCCACACAAACAAATTGCAGGATAAAGACCCATTGGTTTTGTTATAATAAAGAATAAATCAGTGCTGACATAGTGAAGTGGTGAGAGGTTCAGAAGATTAGGATTTTAATGAATTTTAGGAGACAAAACAACCTAGATTTTAACTTTACTACATTAAAGGAACACAGAACTACAAGTGATTGGCTTTGTCACAGTGTCTTGCCCTTGTCAAAGTCTTCCTACTGCCCCAGTCAAGCAAAGCTCGGCATTTTAACCCCTTTGATTATGTGATGTGCCTTTCTTTTAGTAAGTAAACATGAAGTCACTGGAGAGGACTAATTTTTTTTTTCTCTTCAGGAATGAAAATGTCTTCATTGAAGTCCTGCATGTGTACTTTGGTGCCTTCCAAGTCACATCATCGCTGTGTTCCATGACTTTGAAGATGACTCCAAAATTGAATGTGCGCCTCACAGTTGCCTCTGACAGCTGAGATTTAGGGCACAAGAAATATATAATATCAGCTGCTCTGCGGCTTCTCTGCTTTCCTTTCCACTTCAGGTTTGTCAGAAAGGAGGAGATGTCTTCCTGGTTTAGATCTTAGTTATGTGAGAAGACACCTTTTCTCCCCTATGCAATGTGCAGCCGTTGAGGTAGCCTGACAAGGAAGCCAACTCTGGCTTGAACTGTCTTGAAACCATCTGATCATGCACCTGATCTTCACCTCTGCAAGTGGCTTCCTCTGGGTGTATTCCACATCACATCAAAGTGCCTGAGAGCTAAGGGCTGTGTTCAGATTCTGATGGCACCAGTGGTGCTGCTGTGTGGATATGATTGGGCCTGTGCTCCCCAACAGAGAAATGGGAGTGGATGTGGGTTATACTGCCTCGCCTTGGGGCACAGCCAAAGGAAGCAACCTCAGCTGAGCAGAAGGATGAACAAACTGTTGAGCTGGTTCACGACAATTTTTGTTGTTGCTGTCTGCAGCTCCCACTGCATATGAAGAGCAGCTAATGCAGGGAATCAGGCTACAGAGGTAATTGAATCATAGAATTATTTAGGCTGGAAAAGACCTCTAAGATCATCGAGTCCAACTGTTACCCCAGCACCGTCAAGTCCAACATTAAACCATGTCCCTATGTGCCATATCTGCCCATCTTTTAAATACCTTCAGGGATATTTACTCAACCAGTTCCCTGGACAACTTATTCCAATTCTTTGCTCTTACAGCAAAATTCTTTTCCTAATATTCAATCTAAACCTCCCCTGTCAAGGCTAGAGGCTATTTCCTCTTGATTATCACTTGCTACTTCCAAAAAGAAACTGACACCCACTTTTTAACACCCTCATCAGGCAGTTGTAGAGAGCAATAAGGTCTCTCCTGAGCCTCCTTTTCTCCAGGCTAAACAACTCCAGCTCCCTCAGTCACCCATAAAACTTGCATTCCAGACCCTTCCCCAGCTCCATTGCCCTTCTTTGGACCCACTCCAGCGCCTCAACATCCTTCTTGCACTGAGAGGGCTAAGACTGAACACAGGATTTGAGCTGTGACCTCACCAGTGCCTCAGTCACTGGTGGGGGGGACAATCACTGTCCCAGTCCTGCCCATTGCATGCTCAGAGCAGACAGCCAAAAGAAGCTGTGTCTTGCAGAAACTGGCCCTGCTTGTGCAAGGGTCTTTGCCTTTGGCAGTTAGTGGCAGCCTGCATTTGGATGGTTTTTGAGGAGACTTTCCCAAAGACCAGAACTGCAATTTAGGAAATTTCCTCATAGTGGATCAGTCTCATTTTCAGGCCACTTTGTGGATGGAAAACATGACCCTAGAATCTGCACTGGAACAGCACTGAGAAAGGGAAACCTGCAGTGCTTAACTTTTTAATTTTTTTTTCTTTCTTCATGTGTCACTAATCTTTATCAAATGCTCTCCTGCTTCAGGTGAATCATCTGAGGTGTAGTTATGAGGAAGAACCTTCTCTGAATTTTATGTTGCATTTCTCCATCAGTTTTGATAGATTCCAAAGTTAAAGACTGCCAGCTGGGGAATCTCAAGTTGCCATTTACTTCCAATGTGTCCTTTGTAGTTTAGCTGATAAAGCATCCAAGCTTGCCCTGGAGAACACACCCAACAGGAAGAAACATCCTAGAGGCTGCTGCTGATAGCAAACTCACTGCTTCTTGAATGTTTAGCTGCTAGTAAGTTAATATTGATACATGTCTACAATTTGGGAGGATGGGAGTTAGTAAGGGAACTTCTGACTCTATAAACACAACTACATACATAATCAAGACTGTTAGTTTCTAGTCTAGTTGGAAAATCTTGTCATAAATTGCCACACTTTCTTTTTCATTACACCAGAGTAATATTTTTTCAGTGTGAGGATTTCTGCACCTCGCTTTCAGAAATTTACCTGACACCACATCTTTAGTGGAAGGTTAGCCATCATGTTCAGATCACTTTTCTGCAGCTGTCATTCCAAAGACACGTTAATTCCCCTAGATAGTTGAAGTTAAAATATTAATCTAGTTATTGAAAAATAATGGATGTAGAAAAACAAGTACATGGTTTCTGTATGTTCTGAAATCTAAAATGCCTAGAGCTGCCCTGATTTCAAGTTCATGAGTCATCTAAACTCAAGCTGTAGAAATTCCAGGGGGCCTGTTAGATAATTCACAAGTGATGTAATTTTACTGTGTATCTCATTAACAAAACACTGCAGGAAAGAATTAGGGAAAAGAACCTAAAGCAATCCAAGTCCTTTTTCTTTTTCTTCTAGAACTGTCAAATCTAAAGAATTAATTTATAAGTGATAGGATAACAAGTTTGTATTAAATTTTGGCATGAAAATCTCTGTCAAGTAATGAGAAAAATTAAGAGAATCCTTTCTGCTTCAAGTCCTGTACCACAATATGTCTTGCACAGTCTTCTTTTGCAGATCGTAGGTATGTATGAATGTGTATACCCACTTAATTTAAAATCATAAATGTATGGGAAGGCTGGGAGAGATCTCTTTTGCAAGAAAATAAGTCCTGTGCCTTCCACAAAAAAAAAAAAACAAACATATATAGAAACAAAAAAATATTACCACTTGATCTCAAAGTTATTAAAGCCTATTTATTATCTCTAGTGCTCTGTAATAGTCGAGTAAGCAATCAGGTCATGCAAATAATAATCTTCTTTTATCCAGAGGTATGCATCCATAATTAAGAATGTCAGTCACCTTATCTTGTAAACAGTCTGTTCTCAGTACACAAATATGGGATCTGGTGCAGATGTGTCTGTGTATGCCAGAGCACCAATATATCATTTTTGCAGCATCTAAAGCCTGCAATTTCATGCTTAGCACTTGGCATTGTAACCATGGTTATCTCCAGTTAAATGCAGAATACAGAGGCTTCAGCAGATGGGTTTTTTTACTTGGACCCCTGGCAATCAAAAACCAGAAAATCTCCAGAATACATAAACACAGTATATGCTAGATATATTTGTATTATTTACTACCAGATACATGAGATTTAGACTTTGTTGGAGTTTTTCCCTCAATTTCTTTACAAGCCAAGAGGACTGTTAAGTCATTTGTAAAAGAAATGGACTTCTTTTTCTGTAAGAGCTTTCCCTATGCAAGAAGTAGAAGCTAAAAGGCTCACACTAATTTCTCTTCACAATGCTTTCTCTAAGTGTGAGGTTAAAGTGACATTATCTGTAAGCATGTATATTTTCAAAGGCTGGGTTACCTTTTTTAAAATTTTACTTTCAGAGGAAGTAGCATGTTTTTTCAAAATTTTTAGAAAATATTGGAAGTTCACAGCATTGATATTAGCCTAGAATTTTCTACATTTCTATGGGTCTCCATATGGCAATATTGAGCAGAAAGAATTTACAGCAGAATAAATTTAGCAGACGACCAGTGCATCTTTACAGGTTGAAATAAATTACTCCAGTTCTGAGGAATGTGTGTGATTATGTTTTTTCTTTCTGAAGACTGAATGTTTATATGCATTGTCTTACAGTTTTAACTTCCTAAATGCAAAGAATTTTCTGTAAACCTAATGTGTTCTGTGAAAAAGTGCAATAGTACCAATCCTTATCCTCAAAGAACTTTATTTCTAATTTCCAGAAAATTTGTACAGGCTTGAGTGGGCTGGATATTTTTATTAGGAGTCACCAGGTACCACGCTGTAGACATTATATGTTTTCCATACAGCAGCTTAAGAACATTTGTTGTCAGGAACAGAAAGGAGAAATAACATCTTTCCAAAGTAAAATTGGATTATGCTCTTAAATGACAATATCAACTGTAAAGAAAAAAGCTGGCGTGAGCTTTAGCTCAACCTTTCAAACAAAACCATTTACTCCATATATGTTATTTTCATTCATTTGCTGCAGCCCTGACCTGGTAAATGGAGGTTACTTTGAAAACTGTACTTAATAACTGCTACTGTTATTCACCATACTCTACACTGAATGAGTGAGACACATTGGAAACATCACCAGAGTCAAGAGTCAATTCCAGAAGCATTTGAAACCCTTGGCCTGAGTCTGCCACTGCATTTTGTGGAGAAGAATGGTGAGCATGTGTACTTGTCAGCATTCAAAGCAGCTGGCAATACAGCCTGCACTGATTCTCTGCAGCTCTGAGGAGGCAGCATGCAGCATGGGAAGAGCCAAGCAGGAGCTGCAGAGCTGGAACAGATGTGGAAAAGCATTGGAGCTGGAGCTGACCCACTTGCAGTCATGCATGGAAAAATCCACAAGCACTTTGCATGAGGCCACAGACAAAGAGTGGTTGTGGTGTCTGGAAGGGAAATGTGTCATTAAATTAAAAAAAGCCCAGATTAAAGAAATCATGGGGAGTAATTTTACTGCTTCAGGGTTTTCTTGGGGCTGAATAGCGAGGGACAGAGCTTGAATGTAATGAAGCCCCAGGAGCTGTTGTCATCTTATTGTGAAAGCCCCATACCCTCTCGGAAATTTCTCATGGGCAGCTCCTCACAGCACTGACTCCTTCTTCGTAGTACAGACAACAAACTTCAGCTCTCTTCACAGTCCAACCAACAAACTAACTCCAACTCTCTCCTCACCCAGCTAAGCCACTCTTTTGTAGCACTCATCTCCTTATTGGACACAGCTGTGGCCTATTAAGGGCAGGCCTGTTCCTAAGCTTGGTGATTAGTACAGCTGCAACTCCTCAGGTGTGAGATTACCTTGTGCACTATTCTCTTACATTCTATCCCTCTACAAGGAAAAACAGCTGGAAATGCCAGCTGCAGAAGACAGAGACAGGTTCTCCTACATCTTATTCGAGTGCAACATCCCACAGGGAAATGCAGGATTCTTTTCAGGTTTGAATACATTCCAATAAAATGTGGCATATCCAGCAGATCCAGTTCCACCATGTATTTGTGTTATTTGTGTTGAGGTACCAAAGCTAAAGACTGCTTTCACATCCATTCCTTTATGCTGAACGGATAAACTACTAAAAGCTGGTACCTTCTTCAAGAGCTTACAGACATGAGGTATAACAATAGATCTCAAAAAATAAGGAGAAAACAACAAGAGAAAAGGGAAGGTTTTCAAATAGATCACAAAGGAAATCTTCAGGGTTCCACAAGGATGACAATTTCATCATTCATGGAGTAATGGCTATAAAATGAAAGAGGAGAGACATAGGTTAGATATTAGGAAGGAATTTGTTATTGTCATAGTTGGCAGCCACTGTAACAAGCTGCCTAAAAAAATTGTGGATGTCCCATCCCAGGAAATGTTCAAGTACAGGTTGTGGTTCAAGACTCAGTGTGCTGTTTAGTATCTGCTTATCTTTCAAATATGCAAACTTTGTTCTGCTTCACTTAATTTGAAAATTTAAAAGTTGTAGGATCTTAATCACAAAATTCAGTAGGCTTTGAAGTAAGCAAAAAGTATTACACATTGTGATTGGAGTCCAACGGTCAATATGTCCTGGAGCTCAAAATTTGGTTTAGATTAAGGTAACACTTTGTGAAATTTTAGAGTGACCCAACTCTGGACTATGCTTTTCTGTTCAAATACTGAAATTGGTTACACCTACCTCTTTTATACAGACTGTGTGCAATGGTAAAGAGGCTGTTGACACTTTAAGATGAATTTTGCTTTGAATTTTTGAATTTGTCTGAACTTGAATTTCAAAGCAAAACTCAGAGTGTGTGAGATCAAATAAATGAGAAACCAAAAGTCTGCAAGAATCCCCATAACATGAAATAACTGAGTCCTTGCCAGATTTTCTTACTATCTAAAAATAGTTCAATCTCATCTATTCAGAATCTCCTGTGATAGCAGAAGGAGTGGTATAAAGATCAAGAGACACGTAAGAAGCTAAGTCAGAGGCTTGAAAGGAAGACAAGGAAAAAGAGACACTGTAACTGTGATGTGAACTTTGTCCCTCCTTGAAATGGCATTTAAGTGCAGTGACAGTGGTACTTTCTGTAAATGGATTATCACGCACCCTCCTAAAGCTGTGTGTGTGCCCTTTCTGAGTGATTGAGGTGGATGTGCTCTCCAGGTAACAGACTAAACAGACTACTAAACAGACTAGAGTTTATTTTAACTTTTTTTTTTTAAAGAACAAAAATTATTATGTAAATATGGTGGAACAAAAGCAACAAAAAAGCAAAGGAGAGCCATTTACTAATTTTAATAATAATAGCAGTCTTCCATAAGCAGTTCAGTACTGAAGCAGTTGCTGTTTGAAATAATTTCATTTCCCTATGAATCTGAGGCAGCTACCATCAAATTATTTATCTTTTTTTCTGCTGGGTAATCCTTCAGCTGTTATTATTTACATAGCAGCCTAAATTATATTTGCTGCCTTGCAAGGGAGAAGGCAGGTCACCTGCTGCAGACTGAATCCAGGATGCACCAGGAAAGAAAGTAAGGGAACAGTGTAGAAAAAAAGGAGAGTTTTTTGATAGTTAAATCCTCATGCATGATACTCTCCTTTTTTAAAGCTGATTTCTTTCATCCCTTTTATTAGTTCTTTGCATATGTTTTAGTTGTAGTCCCTAATTAATTTTTTTGCCATTTTGGTCCATATTTGGCCAATACTTAGACACTTATTGACATTCAGCTAGCTGATTGTTGTCATGATTGAACCTGGGCTGTGTGTAACTATTTACAGGGTCATGACCTTTTTTCAGACATTTATCTTTTTCATTCTTCTATTACAGAAGGTTGAACTCATTTATCAATATTTTTATTTAAAAAAGTGTCTAATATTTTCTGGCTAGCACTGTTGACTAATTCCTGTTTTTCTTTTGACTGGCTGGTCTTTTTAGTTTACAAAAAACAACCTCTTCATTTATTACAATTTTGCTGTGAATATATCCTACTGATTTAAAATGTTCCTAACTATTATTAAGTTTGCCCTTCTGGAAAGACTTTCTGGTGTTTTGATTGTTTGTTTTTAAATTACA
This sequence comes from Loriotus luctuosus, assembly GCA_035582745.1. Lineage (NCBI taxonomy): Eukaryota > Metazoa > Chordata > Aves > Passeriformes > Thraupidae > Loriotus > Loriotus luctuosus. Next base: position 123,961,179 of record JAWWEY010000115.1, read on the forward strand.
AATAAAATTTCAGAAATCGTACTCTAAATGAGAAAGAAGCCTGATTTTTATTTAACATTATTATTCTGCCTGTTGTGTTTTTCATTTCTCCCACTTCTGTAACTCAGAGAATTTTAAGTGTTCTGCTAGTCTTACAAATCATCAATCGCTTTACTAACCAGCTAGCAATGAGAGCAAAGTCTCTGCCAGACAGTAAGAGAATAAATTTTTGGTCTTGCACACAAAGTTCCATACAGAAGAACTGGACTGTTCATATATACTGTTGGTAACTGTAGGATGAGAAACTCCACATTCATTATCAGTTTGTACAGTCAGGTGTGAAATATCTCCGGACTTAGGTGTTCATTTGCATTGCAACTAATAAAACACCTGATTTTTTTTAGGATTTCGAATAACCATTAAAATGTAGGGAATATTTATTGAAGACCATATGCAACTGTATAATTCCTTGACAAACATGCCAAACAGATTTCCATCCTTACAGGTTAATCTCAGATTCGTATACAAAGTGAGGCTGCTTCATGTTTACCTTATATTATAAGCCATGAGGAATTGGAGTCACTAAGCAATGTGGTGGGAAAAATCTTCAGATAATTTTCTGTTTTACAGTCTATATTGAAAATACATAAGCCAAAGACATTTTCTGTGGTGAAGCAGTAATCATAACTTTGGATTTATGATATTATGACCAGCTGGAAAATTTAGTTAGTGTAGCCAGACTTCTAATTGCTATCTTAGACCTTGATCCTTATCATTATGGTAATCCTTTCACTATAACAATCAATCAATTAATATTTTTCCCCACACAATTATATTTCTATTAGATTAATAGGTATTTTCAAGGTACTGTTCTAATAACTGATTTTTTATCTATATATAAAGAATTCCTGACTTCACTTAAGTACAAAAATAGCATCAAAGAAACATGAAGGTACACAATAAAATACTGTTCACTGTTACAGGATAGAGGGGTTCATAACCCAGAGAGCCTCAGCTCCTGTGAGGGGCAGATCTATCTTGGGTCAGGCAGCTTGCAGGTCTGTGCCACAGAGTTGGAGCCTGCAGATTTTGGGATGATAGGGGGGGGCAGCACTCCTGCACTCCTCTGGGTTTCAAGAAGCTTTCCAGAAAGGCTTTTTTTTTTTTTTTTTTTTTTTTTTTTTTTTTTTTTTTTTTTGGGGCAAATGAAAGTCCGCAGAATTTATAGACCTTGATTTCTTTTGTGAGTCTGGAAAATGAAAGTTGATTGAAAAAATAGAAATTTCTTTTCCCACCATTCTGCTTTAAATAGTTCAGATTTTATCAAAATGTCACTTGTTCTCAGTTATTTTCTTAAATCCAAGCATTTGAGGGAACTGGGCTGCTATATGGCTATTGTTGTGTTGTTACTTTCTTTGGAAAGCCTCACATGTCAAAGTCTGTACTTCCACCTGTAAACCTAAGCAGATTGAGGACAAGTGAGTCATCAATCCTGCACAATCAGATGGAAGAGTAAAAGTAGATACAGTGCTTATTTCTCTAAGAAAACAGTAAAGTCCTGACTTAACTGGTCAGCAATGGGTGGGGTCAGCTTAAGCAGTCACCAGTCAGCAGTAAATGTAGTTGGCTGGGGGATGAAAGCTGAACAGTCAGAGCTGAGGAGAATCAACTTGTTTCCCTAATTTAGAATGATTCAAACATTTTACTTTTGATTTTTTGCTTTATTTCTGAAAATAGCAAAAAGATAAATGGATTTGGAGGAGAGGACCTCTGTTGTACTTGTACAGAGAATCCAAAGCTTGAAATCCCTTCACAGGTGGGCCCCATGCATTTTACCAAACATATTAAGTCACACAATCATTTAATGATTACCTTACACAGAAAACAATGCGAAAATAAAAATTTTAAGCAATGTGATATATGGATAAAACTTTCAGATATTTTTAACAACCATTATTTTAGATTGACTCTCATATCAGTACATCAACCTCTGAACCTCTAAACAGGACCTAATAAAGGAAAGTATATGTTAGGAGAAAAAAGTATTTTTGTGTTGTAGGAGAGAGATTAAAACAATAGACAATGACTATCACATCCTCCAGACAGAATAGATAATAGCTGTTTCAGGGCTTGAGGATTGAGTTTCTTCCTGGGACCAGCCTCACTGCTGGTTAATCCCAGGTGTCAAGGGATTTGGCAGGATGATCCTTGGTGGTCTCTTCCAGTTCAAGTTATTTTAAATCTGAGTGTGGTAAATGACAGAACCATGTAAGTAATGGGGAAATAGTACTAAGGTTCACCACTAACCCACAAAACTGACGTTTTCTGAAGGTCATGCAAAACAAATGAAGCAAACTTGAAAACAGATTTCCAATGTCTCGAAACTCAGTGTGGCCAGACAAGACCTTTTTATCTTTTCTCAGTCTTTACTTATGAATTAAAAATTTCATAGCTATTTGTTCTTTTTGTTTCTTCCATATCTTTACGAAATTGCACTGCTCATTATTAGTTAAGGGCATCTGCACTTGATATTGATACTGTTTACAAAATAAGTACAGGTATTAAAATGAGATGTGGCAGCAGTGCCAGTGCACCATGAACAAAATAATGGTGCAAACTAAGATGCTGAGCAATATATTTGCCTATTGCTGACAGCAGCAAGGGAAAACGTTTACATACATGTTCGTATATAAACAAATTAATTCAAAGATTAATATGTACTTTTGGTTTTTTTTATGTTGGACATTGAAAGTGAATGTTATATGCAAATCCTATTTATTTAGATCCTCAGAGCTCTTTCTAGATGATATAATCAATGCCACTAGGTAACACATTCTCACTAGTTCTGATACTAAGCTCTTATACATCAGAGTGACATACTATTGAATCATTTTCTAGTTGAATATATTTGTGTCTATGAGCATGTTTTGGATAATAGCAACACTTTTCCAGTTCTGCAGTAGTTAATAAGTTCAGATATTGATGTACAATTCATTGCAAAAAGATTGCATTGCTTAATTACATTCTTGTGAGGATGTAGATAAAAAAGGATAAAGGTCTTATCTTAGTGTATCTGTTTCCCCACAGGGAAGGAAACTGTGCTGTTCTCCAGTACATGCACATTCACAGATATATTAGAGTTGTGCTCACACTGAGAAAGGCAGTAGCATAAATATTTCAGTAGAAAAATACATTTCTAACAGAAATAATGCTGGTGCAACCTCTGTATGCATGCCAGACTCCACTGACAACAGCTTTTTCCTGATTCCCATGATAACAACATCAATAATTGTGAAATCCTTTGGAACTAATGTGGCGTATGAGTAATTCTGAAGGACAATCACTTTACTGGCTGAGGATAATCTGTAACAAGGTGATTGGGGCATCTGGCTGCATTAACAGCAATGCAAGTAGATGCTGTGGATAGAAATGAAGGTATCATCCCTGGTCCTGATTATTATGTCACTCAGATATATACTAACTTTCAGTATCAATGGGCTATTTTAAAGGTTATCAAAACTTCATCATGAATGTTTTCTGCTGAATCCATAATCTCTTTTAGAAGGCATATATGTGAAGACTTCCAAGCTTTTATTCGTGCTCTATTTCTTCTTCTGAAACTCCAGAAAAATTATTTAGATAATATTTACTCTATTTTAGTGATGGGGAAAAGAATAAGAAAGAGAGATATCTTGCAGCATGTTTTTTCAAGTTTAGATATTTTTATTCATTACTTCTTTCACTTTCAGAGAAAAAGAATCCCAGTCTTTTCAATCCTTCTTCAAAGGAGTTGTTTGCATGTTTTTGTGCTAATTACTATAATTCCTCTCTAAGTCCAGTCTTATTTCACATTCTTCCATCTCCTTGGACAGTATAAGAGCAAGGTATTTCAGATACTGCAACTCTGAAACACCTACTGGTACTGTGACTTTGCCTGCAATGTTTTTTGTTCTACTCCATTTGCCCAAGAACTCATCTTTTTGAAATGTGATTTTGTATTAAATGGAAATCTCTAGTGGGCTAGAAACTGAGTCCATCATTTCCTAAACTGCTATTGTTAATATGAAACAGTAAGTGCAAAAGTAATTCAAGTTTCCTTTCCCATTGTTGAGAGTGTCTTTATCTCTGGAAATCACTACTCTAAGAAGACTCCTTGAACTTGAAAGGGTAGCAGATAGGCTGCTTATGACAATTGCATATCATCTTCTAAGGTACATTAGCCATAGACTTACACTTAACAACAATTTCAGCTAATTGCATTTGCTGTAGGCAAAGTATTCCACTGTGGTCAAAGAGCCTGCCGACACACACACATCTCCTGGTGAAGGTGTCTGGGATTGACTTGAGATTGAGTGAATATAACTTCTCTCTCATCTCAGGGATCCTTTGAATTTATGCTAAGAGAAAGCAAATGCCTTACATACTCTATTTCTTGACTCTTCTGTATGTTGTTCCATGATTACTTCCTCAGAGAGTAAGTACAAGCAGAAATCTGACTCCAATTTTCCATTATTATTTGAATGATGGTTATTGGGTCATACTGTTTAGAAATGTCATGGGAAATTTCTAATGGTTCTATACAAGGCTCTGAAGTTTGCCCACAAGTCTCCTTTTTGGCATGTTTGGTTAAAGAGTGGGACATGGGTGGACACAGGTTGAATGCTACAACCTTGACTAATTCAAAAATTTGGCAAAATGAATTGTTGTCTCTGATTTAAGGGAGAGAGATAGAAAACTAGAAATATGGGACTAAACCTGAATTTGATAGCAATAGTAGTGAAAATCTATCTATATGGTAGATGCTTTGGTTGCTGCAGAATAAGCCTAAGAATGATCACATTTCTTACCTAAGGCAGATACTTTCAACAGGAATGGAAATATATGAAAGCAAATCCAACAGTTTCTAAGTATTTCACTGGAATTGAGGTCACGCCTTGAAAGGAAAACAAATATTCAACAATGATAGTTCACTAATTTCTTCATTTGAAATTCCTGAAGTCAAGGAATTGTTCTCCAGATGAGATACAATTAAAACATGCAAAATTCCTGAAAAAATCTAGTCTGTTCCATAGTTGTTTATGTCAGAGCTGGAACTGAGAGTTGACTGAAACTGCAAGCATGTTGATATATGTCAGGGAATGAAGCAATTCAGCTTTACTGAGTGCATGTAGGACACATCCTAAGGAGCATCTTCCCATTCCAGTGTTACTACACACCTGCACAGTGTCCTTGGTAAGCACTGCCAGTTTGTCAAGTGTCAGAGAGTAAAGGTGGGTGACATCAGACCATTTGAGCTTTGCCCAGCTGCAGCTCTGGCAGAGCAGCACACAGATTGCAGCTGATGAGTGCACAGAATCTTACCTGGCCTCACCTGAAGCAGAGATGACTTCACTTAGGGTATTTTTTGAAGTTTACATACATATTGGAAAGTAGAGTGGTATGGTTCATAAAGAAACAAATAAAGGAGAACTAAGTTGAAAAGATGAGGTGCTTGGAGTTTGGATATAAATTTCAGTGGAGTTAGAAAAGATTGAAGACCTGGGGATGTGGGCATTAGTGATGATGGGAAGACAGCATTCCTTTTCCAATGCCAGCTGTTTCATAGAAAGGCTCTTTCCATGCAGGTCTCATTTCTGGGAGCAGGAAGGGAAAGGGAGTCCCTGAAGAAGTTGGTAATGAGATTGGGAAGCTTAAATCTATTGCTGTGAGGCAACACCTAGACATCCTTAGGTTCTACAGGTGGTGGAAAAATGTCATTGAAGCAAAACCATGGCAAGAGGGCAGAAGACTAGGAACAGCCCTTAAAGGGGAAGCAATTAAGGAAGGATTAATGAGAAGGTTTTTTCAAATAATTTTTGTTCTGAGTGTCACAGGTTACCAAAATCTGATTAAACTGCAAATCTCTTACTGGTATATCTTCCCATGTATCCTGGACATTTTTTATGTTTCCCCTTGCTGTCACTTCTGAGTTTATCACTGCAGACACATTTAAGGAAAATTGGAAAATATTAATTCTTTTATATGTTTAGACCTGTAAAAATCTTTTTTTATAACCATTATCTTTTCAGCTTGTCTCCTTTTGTATATTTTTCCTTCCTCCCTGTATTATAATTTCCTCCAGAAGCATTGCCCAATTTTTACTGCTTTGCTATGACCTTATAAATCTGATTTTTCTCTAGTTTCTATGTTTCTGCTCTGGCAATAACATAGTTTTTCCTGATGTGAGGTGAGCATCAATGTTTCTTTTTTTTTTTTTTCTGTTTTACTCCTTCTTTGGTAAATGGGTTGTGAAAAAACCTATCATTTTCATTTCAGATGCCAGGAGTGAGTTGACAAAAAAGACTTTCTGCATACCCTACTAGTCTGCCTGGAAGCTAAAAAAAAATAATCCTTTTGTACGCCACATGAAGTAGGTGAAATTCTTTTGCAATGAGAAGGATGTGAAAACTTTGTGAAAACGATGCTGTTTAATGCTTTCCCATGGCATAGGTTAGCTCCTAAATGTGTATGCTGGTTGAATTTTACATTTTCCATTAAAGCAATATGTTTCAGAATGATTTTGTAGCTGATGATACTGTAGGAAATTTACAGTTTGTCGCTGAATTTATTAGCAATGCATGCCACAGTCCTTGGTTGGGTGCTGCATATCACAAAATACAGAGAGACAGGTCATAGTCTGTTCAGAGACTGCTTATTCCTAGGATGCAGGCATTTAAAGGAGCAGTAAAGGGCATATTATTATGCAGACTTTCAGACATATTAGGTCTATTTGGAGAAATATGATACAGATATACTGCTAGCAATCCACAGAGGCTACAGGCAAGCCATGTGCTAGACAATGTGGACTTTACAATACTGGAACAAAAATTCTGAGAATGCTTAGAAGTAATATACTGAGTCTAGGAGGAAGGCTTGCTAAGCTGAATTTAAAAAAATATAGAAATTCTTGCACCCATCTTGGACTTTGTGAAAAAAATTTATTACTACACTTTCCAGATATCTGTCTGATCAGAAAATGGATTTTTTCATTTAGTTCGGGAAGCATTACATATGTTTAGTTCCTGACAAAACCTTTACAGATGGGCACCTCATTCTTATTAATTCTTGCTGGTTTTTGTCAGCATCAGAAAAAAAATTGTCAAAAATGAATGGTATATACTTATAAAAGGTATTTAATTTCCCTCACAATACTGCTGACTTCATGTGTGTTCTTTATCAATCAGAAGAGAAATCTAAATTCTTTATAAAACAGAAGAAAGCTCAGCTTTTGGGTTTCTTTAAATATTAAAATTATGTTAGTTGTTTTTGTTTTGTTTTTTTTTTCCCAATGGTTTTCATTGTGAGGCCCTCATTCCCTGAGGGAATGGCCTGAAGCTGTATCAGGAGCGGTCTAGCTTGGATAGTAGAAAAAGGTTCTTCCCCTGGAGGGTGTTTGGGCACTGGAACAGGCTCCCCAGGGTCACAGCACCAAGGCTGACAGAAGTCAAGAAGTGTTTGGACAATGCTTTCAGGCACACAGTGTGACTCTTGAGGTGTCCTGTGCAGGACTAGTATTTGGACTTTGGTGATATTAGTGGGTCCCTTCCAACTCAGAATGTTTTCTTATTTTGTGGTATTCAAAATTACAGACATGGGTTAATCAATTAAATAAATTCTCAATAATTCTAACTTTAAAAATATTGTCAGTAAAAATATGGAGTTTTTTCCCATTAAAAAAAAAGTTTATATACTGATTAGATACTTTCTTACTGACTTGGCCAACTTTTCAACTTTTCTAAACTAAATCCCAAAATGGCAGGGTAGTCCCTACCACAAAGAAAATTGATATGTAAGGTGAAAGAAGATGAGAAGTGCTCTTAAATCACAAAAACAAACAAACAAAAAAATGAGATTGAGAGCTGGGCAAGAACCAAACGAGTTAGGAAATGAAAAAACAACATAGCTTCATAAGGCTTTTTGGATTTCACAGTGACTCAGAAGCTGAGTGCCTCATAACCTCATCTCAGCATCAATGACAGTGTAGAGAGTATGCAGTACAAGAATATACACAAAAATTTATGAAAACAAGAAAGCACATCCTTTTGCAAGCCCTGAATAATAATCAACAAAATGGACTCTACAAGGATGGGTTACTGACTCAAAACTAAAGCAACTGTAAAACATACACATCCCAGAAAACCAACAGAATGCAGATTAGAGGTATTGCTTCTGCTTTTCTGTTCCCAAACTTCCTAGGAATTAATGCTTCATAAAACAATTCCTCAGCTCTTTTCACATGATTAAATTTTGGTTATCTCACTGCAGCAGGATAAGTGTATGCAGATCTGCAAGAATTTAACATTGTTATCTCCTTTTCAATCTTTAAAACACTTAATTTGTTTTCCTTTAAAAAAAACCCCCAAAAACTGCGTATGCGAATCTTCATATTTGAAATGTGTTATTGCTTACTTTGGCAACAGAAATGAAAAGTTTTGCTGGAAGGCTTGACAGATTACCAAAATGGACCCCCCAATGGGTTTTAAAATCTTTTGGCGAGCTGCAAAATGCAATTAAAATTTTGTGATACCATTTGTTTATAGAGTTTATATGACAGTATCAAAACCTTGGATCCGGTCTTCTTAGTATAAGCTTTAAGCTTACAGAAATGCTTATTGAATATATTTTCTTCATAAATCTGTCTGATCTGTTGACTTGGTTTGTGCATCATCCAAAGGAGGAGCAGGAAGTCAGGACATGAACTCCACATTTCAAGGTATCAGTCCAGGGACTATAATTGCTTTTGTGTAGTTCCAATGAAACTAAAGTTGAGCTTCAGGTATTCCCCTCATATATACCCAGATATCCATTTCTTTACACATAGATATCCAGATATCCTCCCTCTTTCCACTACTTTAAAAAGGAAAGGTAACAAAGAACATTTCATGATCTGCAACATCCTGTAAGATGGGATGCCACATCTCATTCACTTCTTCCAGTCAAGAAGACACGGATGAGACACCAACTCCTTTGGCATCATGCATTTAAGAACCTTATTCAAGTAACAGAAAGGCAGATCCCTCATTCACTCACATGAGACCACACAACTATTTGTGATTCTGTGTGCAGGGAACTAGAATGTTGCACAGTAGCAATGCACAAGACATGACTAGAAGAGAAATGCAGCTAGAAAGAAACTACAGTTTTCCTTCTAAATTGTTATTAAAAATATAGAATGTGGAGCCGATTTTTCCTAACATGGTGGATGATGATACATGGTAAAAAATTATTTTGGCAGAGTTAATCGATTTGGCTTCAAATATTCTATCATCTAAACTATTACCTTGATCTGAGCTTTTCTGGACCAGTTCTACCTAGCAGCAATCTCCTTTATATATGATAAAAAGTACATTATATTATAAAAGGTATCAGCTGCTCATGGTTAACACTAGAAGCTCTCAAGGGTATTCTTTTGTTATGATGCATTTTCTCATTATATTTAAAGTCCATATTAAGGGCAAGAACATGAACTGACAGAATAAGAAGCAGCTTAGGTGCTGTATGAAGGTAATCTTTTGGTCTGTGCTCAGGTGCTCTCCCAGGTGAAGCCAACTCCATCATGAAAGGCATGGAACTGCCTTCTGTGTTTGAACTTCCATACAAGATTTTGCCTCAAAGCTGAGAATACTGCAGGTCTCAGATGGTGTAAAGGCCACTAACTAAAAGTATGACATGAATGATGCTTACAAGTGTAGCCAGAGAAGGAACAATATACCTATTGCTTTTCAGATAGGTTTCAGTTAGTTAGAATAGCAGAATATATCAGCAATTATCTCTCCTCTGTGATCATATTCAAATTAAATGGCTTATGATCTGTGCATAATCTAGCAAGCAACTAATCTTCACATTCTTGAAGGCAATGCGCATTTTGCAGTATGACATTCTTGTACTGTATGATAACCAGAGGGAGATATTTTCCCTTCCTAGTACTAGAAATGAGGAAAGGAGGGCACTAAAGTAAATGGTTTTCTGGCTAGTTTCACTCAAAATCTTCCACGGAATCTGCTGATGGCTTGAAAAGAATTTAATAAAAAGTTGAAAAAGGAGAGATTGAATAGGATAAGTGATAAGAACCAAGGTGATGAGAAACTCTGAAAGATCAATCTAGTGAAGTACACTGAGGTTCAACAGAAGCTTTTGAATTAGGCTATTTTCAAGCCACTTCAGCTGAATGTGGACCCTGGAGTACAATTTGCAGTGGTACCAAATTGATAGAAATTGTTTTTCTATAAAGCACCTTGGTGTGTTAGCTTTGATTAATCAGAGGCAATTATCACAGCTAATGGAGCATAGCTACAAACCCAGAGAACACAGTCACAGCAAAGTTCACAGGCCTCTTGCACCTAAAGTTCCACAGGAATGTGCTCTGTAGGCAGGCCAATTTGTGCATGCTGCTTTAAGTATCTTTTCTAAGGACCACAGTTATCATGTGTTTGCTTCAATACCAGATGAGCTCGGTCACAAACACCTCTGCACTTTGGAATTTTGAAATGACTTGAATATCAAACATTGGAACAGGCTGCCCAGGGAAGTGGTTGAGTCACCATCCCTAGAGGCATTTTAAATGTATGTAAATTTGATGCTTAGTGGTATAATTTAGTTCTGAACTTGGCAGTGTCAGGTTAACAGTTGGATTTGATGATCTTAGGGGTCTTTTCCAAATGAAACTGTTCTGTGATTCTGTGATTGTGTGATTAGATTTCTGTAAACATTCAAGCAACAAAATGTATAGGTCTCACAGTGCACTTGGATCATTGCTACGATCCTAATCTAGCTCACAGTTTTGGGGTAAATCAGTGCCAAACTGAATTAAATATGTAATCTTTCAGATGGAACAATTGCTGGTATTCCAGGGGCCAGACTTCAGTGAAATATTTAATCCTTTTGGACATGCTGCTTTAAAATATTTCAGGCTAAATACTGCCTGGTATGAAGAAGTAGGTTGGATTCATAGTCCCTACTTACTTTACTTGCAATGAAATTTAGTTTTTCCTGTCCCCATCCTGGGGTGAAGTAATCTCTTCAACCACTTCAGCTAACTCCACATTGGAGCTGTGGTCTGTGGAATCAAGGTCCTTCCCTCCCTGTGCTAGTCTTAGAGATGCTTGCAATTTTACTGAACTCATTGCTGGTCTGTAGAAATACAGCAAGTTATGGATGTGGCAAGTCAGGGATTCAGCCAGCTCTGCAATGGGAGCTGTGATATCTGACAAAAGAATCAGTGGTCAAATGGAGGCAGCAAATTCTTACAGCTCCTTGCTTGGTATGACTGTGAGTCAGACTCTACATTGACTGCTTCAAGGCCAAAAGGGTGACCTAAATTCTCATTGCCTGTGTTAAAGAGAGCCATTACATCACTTAAAATGCAGACTGGCAAAGTTCCCCTGAGCCATGCTTTCAACCACTCTCTGCATGTTCAAAACCAGCCACTAAAATGCAGGACAAAATGTAATCACTGTTTTTTGGAAATATTATTGTCCATTTTTCATATTTTCCCAGGTCACGTCATAAAAAATTAATTTAATGGGCAGTAGCAGCAAATTTTTTTAATAGAAATTTACCATATAATACAGCTAGACTCTCCAAAAGCAAATTAACTGTTTCCTTATAAATGTTATTACAGCAGCTCACCTAGAAGACCCATTTCTTTCTTTTCCTAAGTGCTGTTGGAAATATTCCAAATATACTGGAAATTATGCCTTCAATTCTGCAGTGAGGAAATGGGGACATGGAATATAGCTCAGAAGATACTTTCAGGGCTGCAGAACTGATCCCTGGTTTACATGGCTGTTACGCTACAATCCAGAATCCTCAGAGAGGAGCCTATTTACCCTGTGCTCATCATGGGATGGTCTCAGCTCCTCCAAATGGCGACATAATTACAGCGATTACTTAGAGGAAATACTTCTGGGGGATGAACCTCAAACTCTGAGCATCAAGGCAGGCTGCTGTCAAGGACAGAGAGGAAGACCTGCTCAATGCTGAGCACCTGCTTAAGAGTAACCAGTGTCACATGATGGTGCCACTCCTTGGCTTTTGCATAGTAGGAATAGGGAAAGGGGAGGGGAGGATATAACTTCACTCCCTCTCAATCCCCCCAGTGCTTCGTCTCTAAAATTAGGAGCTGGATTTAAATTAGGGAGTGCAAGGTCATTGCTTATGGTGGTGTCCTTCCATCTGTCCAGCAGCAGACCCTAAACCAATCTGCCCTGTCTTCTATAGAGAAAGTTTAATGAGAAAAAGAAAGTCTCATGCATTCTAGCTCTGCTGGGGCAGACAATGAGACAGGAATTTTCATGGAAAATGAGGAGGAAAAATTTTAGTTTGCTTTGTTTTCCACAAGATGATATTGCTCTAAGGCTAATCTCAGTTGTATTATGAATTGTACATACTTGTGACAGTGATGTCCACAGTGGCTGTCACAGTAAACTGTGCAAAATGAAGTATTATGAAGCAACTGCTGAGCAGAAAGATGTAAAGGTTTCATTGCTTATTAAAGGTATTGCCATCTCTGTAGAAAATTGATTCCTTCAACACCCAAATCTACAAAATTGCCTTAGGAATACAGAAAAAAATATCCTCCTTTAAAAGCAAAAGCAGCAGAAAGTTGTTATTTTGTCAGGTTTGCAAGTTTCATTTTTCTTTTAAAAAGCAGTTGTAAATGAGAATATTTTTAAAATTGTAGAGACAGCAAAAATGGGAAAATTTTGGCATCCAAAAAAAACCCTGGGGTCTAGCTCAGCCTGCCACATTAGCTATGGCTTAGCAATGTGCATTATGCAAATACAGAAAAGAGCCTTTTAAAACCTGATTAAAGACCTGACCTACAGATTAAGTAGGGCCATCTTAATATTGTGCATGAAAAGAATGTCCTGTGTTGGGGACTAAGATAGTGAGGAATAGGAGAAAATACTTTGGGTTTAATTTTCTAACGCTAATTCCAAAAATAAATATATTTTTGGGAAAAAGTAAAGAAAAATGGAATTCAGAATTGATGACCTGTACAGTCTTTGCTTTAAGGACAATTGTTCCTTATCTGCAGTGTTCTAAGTAGCAGATAAAGATAATATGCAAAATGTCAATGACACGTGACAAACTTTTAATTTTTTTTCTATCTACCTTCTTCAACCAAAATTTTACATGTAAGGAAGATTTAATATTTCTTTCTAGATAGGGAGACAAAGCATTTTCTATTTTTTTTTAAGTGTTACCTTTCATTTCATGTATCTTCTGCAAGAGAAAGAGGGAAGTAAATTTATATATGATAAGAAAATGCAGACAATATGGAAATATAAGGGCTCAATATTAATAGAATATTTTTACAGGTAGCTTTTTCTACTTTAGAGAACTTCTTGCTGCTGTTGTGTTGCTCCATTTGTGATGTAGAATGAGAATCGGTTGGGATGGAATTCTCCTTGCAGCTCAGGCTGGTTAGATAGATGCCCTCATTTGATTTGATTGTATAAGCTTTCAGATCTGAAGCTAGTCTGCTAATGTAAACAGTTCATCAAATGAAAATGCCTTCTTGGACAATAAGGATTCATTTAAGGATTAAAAAAAAAACATCCTTGTGCTAAAAGAAAAAAACAAACACAGGAAAAAAAGAGAGGAAAGATAGAAAGGTGAAGGCACTCTCTCTTGTAATTTTCTTATAAAAATGTTGTCAGCTAATAGAACAATTAAGACAGTTGAACCAGCTCTTTAAAAATCCATGGGACACTGGTTACAGAGTGAGAGTGGATAAGCAATTTACACAGTGTAATTTACTCTTTGAACATAATTTTTTCATTGAGATGATATCCATGATCAGACTACAAATACTTTGGTTGGAGTTACTGCATATGAGGATAGCTCTTTTATAAGCTGACCACAAATAATCCTGATGCAGGTATATGTGTCTCCTAACTTTGACACAGGATCTTTAACATTTGTTTCACATCACAGCTATTGAATATTTTGACAAAGTTTAACTCAAAAAGAAAAAAAAAAGGCTGCAAGCCACAAGGATCTAAATTCTCTGGGTTAAATCTGTTTAGGAATGGTTCTGCACACAAAGGATTAAAGATTTCTGCTAAGTCTATATCCCTTTTCCTGTTCTGATCCCCCTTAACTTTGTCCTCTGTGATACCATTAGCAAAACTGCAACCCAAAAAGATTTCAGTTTGATTTACTTCCAGAGTTTTAAGTATCTCTAACAGTTTTTTATACTCCAAGCACATGCAATTCACACAGTTCAAATTAAAGCATACAGCTTTATTCTGAATTTGTTGTAGGAAATTCTGAGAAAATGGATCCAAGAAAAATCTTAGAATTCTGCAGTTTTCTCTGCTATGTTTTAAAGCTTGCTAGGTCAAGAAAAATTTACAGAATGACTTTCCAATGACAAGACATTGGAAACTGACTAAGGCAATTTTGAGTATTGATAACAAAGTAACTCACTGAATGTCCCTTGTCAGGCACTGACAGCTGATGCATGTTCAGTACGTAGTGAGTGCTCCCAGTTCCATCAGACTGTCTCCATAATGTCATTGCTCATAATACTGTATACTGTCATTTTGGACTGAAAGCACAAACAGTGGCTTTGTTCTGTGAAAAACAAATATCCCCTCTGCTTTATGTCTTCAGAACAACAGCAGACACAGGTCAAAATAAGGATGGTCCAAGTGAAAGCTGAAATAAATTGTCTAGCATTTAATTTTTCTAAGCCAGAATATAAATAATGATTAGGCAATCCATGTATGGTCACCCTCTTGTTCCTGCTGCTGATAATAATACTTGTGGCACTAAACAATTTATATAGCCAGTAATATATCAGCCCAGCAAACAAATATGAATCAGTGAACCAGCTAAAAATTCTGTCTGAAACGCCCTTCCTCCACAAACTCAGCAGAGCATAACACATCAAAACAAAAGGTCAGAGCAACGCCAATTTGAACATTGCTAGTCATCTTTGATTGGGTTTGACTCTGAGTCTCATTTATCAGTGTAAGCCACTGAAATGATATCTGTATTTCCAAATTGTTTCTAATTTGTTTCACTGCAGTCCTTAGAAAGGAAGACAATTATTTCTGCTTTGTTCACAATTTTTGTTTCCTCCAAATAGTCTCCCAATTTGCTTTTCAGCTTTCCAGAAGCAGAGAGAACTTCTTTAGTATTACTACTGCTACTACTATGACTAATTATTATTATTATTATTATTACCACTATTTCTGAATTTTTAAGGTACTCTTAGACACACCACAACAGAGGTGAAAAACAACAGGGAATCTGCAAGGCCACTGCTCCCAAATATTAGTTTTTTCTTAACTAAAACCATTAGAAAATGCTAAAATTGGGAGATTTATAAAGCTTTTTTTCCATTTTTCTGCCAGACAACTTAGAAAAATGGGACTGAACATCTACAGTATATGCTTTTAGCTTAAGGGCCAGCTGAACTGATGAAAAGGTAAAGCAGGAAATAAGAGAAAGAAATAAAGATAAATAGATTTAACCGGTCTCCTTTTGCTAGTTCACAGAAAATGAAAGTTACCTTTAGCTAAAGATCTTTCTTGAGTGGATCACAGGGCACATAGGTGCTCACTGTGGTCCAATTTGTTTGATTAAATATTCATAGAATAGCTAAGGGCGAGGTTTTCCTCTGGTTTAATCAATAGGAACATTGCCATTGTCTCCAACAGGAGTGTTTATGGCATGGTTTGCCTAGATGAATGCAATGTATATTCCTCTATGTAGCAAGAATATTCACATGCTTCAAGCCCATTTGCAGCTCTGCTTTCCATCCATCTGCTGATTCAATTGCCTCCACATTGTTATCCAGTGACATTTAAAGTTCTTTATGGTATCTGAGGCAACCAAACAAAGCTGGTTTGTATGTCACAGGACTTAATTGGAGTAGTGTCTCCTGAACTGGCAACAGCTGGCCAGGTTGTTTGCCCTAGGGCAGCTCAAATGACACTGGATAACTAAATTAAGGCAAATATTTCACCTCAGATTTTCTGGCTTCCAGTCTTCCCCTGCTAAGATTGCTTGCTGTTTAAGTTACAAAAATTAGTGAGGAGTTAATTGTGTTCGCAAGGAAATGTGCAAGGCAGAGCAAGGCTCTAAGCACTTGGTGGTGATGGATCCATCTCCTTTTATCACCATTATTAGCTCTTCCAAAGTGAAAAGATTCTAAAGTCCGTGAGTCTGTCTCTTCCAGTGTTAAATTACAACACATTTGAACGACCTTATGGTGCAAAACCAGAAGGGAAATGGAGACACTTGCTCTCTTGACATCCATTCTCTAACCCAAATTACCTTTCCTTTTTCTTGCAGGGCCCACATACTGGTCATTCACTTATGAAAGCATTTTGGCAATAGTGAGGGCTCGTTGATGTCTGTCAGTAGCAATAAGGACACATCCTTTGCTGGTGTACCTTGACATATGCTCAATGAAATCACCTAGCACGTTAGCTCATCACTTTTACCCTCGAACTGAAAGAAACAGAAAAAGAAAGAATCTTTGCTTTTAGTGGGTAGCTGAAGCAGATCATACCCTTGGAAAGAAAATATAAACCTCAGGTTTTGTGCTTCCTGGAATTCTGTGTCTTCCTTAGCAGCTCAGTTTAAAGGAAAGAGCAGATTGTTACGCATCACTTGCATAGTTTGGTGAGCAGCAATTAAGACATGAAATCATTGATTACCACAGAGTTACTGAGAGTCTTTCTTCCCACCTGAATTATAATGTGGTCTGACAGTTAAAGAGGTTTCGTGTAAAGTCTGAAATTCATGGCTGAATAAAGATTTTACATAAATCTGGAACACGTTTTCAACCATTTATAAAAGCAAACCTCTGGGTCCCTGCTCTGTGCTCTCAGATTCCTAATAAAGGTGAGGAGCTGGAAAGAATATAGAGGGGTAGAGTGATTGACTTATAAGGATTTATTCAAGGAGATGAATGTTGATATCTTGGCCTGACGACTTAGCAGGATAAGGTAACAGTTTTCAAGCACTTGAAGAGTATAACCATGAAAATATGCTAGGAATTATTAAGGCTGACAAAAAAGATATCAAAATCACCAGACAGTAAGCAATAGGACTACCTTCAGAGCACTTTGTACACAAATCCCTTTATAGAGCTTAAATAGTTATTACAGATGATTTCAGGGTTTTTTTTCATTATTTTAAAAAATTATTATTTTTTTTAGAATCAGGCCTGAAGCAATGGAAAGAAAGTAGTGAAAAGAATTCCAGGAAATAATATTTTGTAAATATAAGATTGATTTGGCTGAGCAATAATCTTTACAGGGAAAGAATATGAATCCCAGAATTGAAGGGTCTATCAAAAGCAATCTTATGCTGACATTGGTATTGACTGCATGATTTAATGTAGGGCAAATTTTCCCCTTCCCCATCTCAAATATCTATTATTTTAAATTCAACAAGAACTACCTGACAGGATTTATGAAACTTACCTTGTAAAAAGAAAAACTTTGAGTGAGAATATAAACATACCTCAGTTTTTACATCAAGCTGTCTTGATTTACCACATTGTCTCTGCAAACCTATGAAGTAGTACTTGTAATTCAAGGCTGCTCATTGTAATGCATAATAATTTACTTTTGTGTCTTCAGTGTGTGTGAAATGGCTAATTAATATGAACTCAAAATGAATCCTGAAATTTTTGTATATATAGAGAATTACTTCTGTTAAACTTGGCTTAAGACCTGTAGGATCCAGTCCCAGGGTTACCTCAAGAATTTTCCCAAGGGCTGGTTTGTCTGCAAGAGTACTGAAGTTTAATGCTCTTTTCCAGTTTAAATGTAACTGCCTGGACTAGTCAGATAATCTGATAATTGTAAAGTAACAAACAATTTATATATAGTTTCCTTTGCTAATGGACCTGTGACAGTTGTATTGCAATCTGGATGATTTACTGCAATATGAACATATGCTTCAGACTGTAACATTTGGCCATAGATTATTTCCTTATTGATATGAAAATATGACCAATTTGTAGAGAGTGTTATTGATCAAAATATTAGTTATTTTAATCTATTAGTGCATTTGAAAATTTGGATTTGAAAATCTTAGCTAATGCTGCTCTCCAATACAACTCTGATGATCTCAGTGTGGTGATCTCAGGAGGGATTTGATTTATATAATTCCATAATTCTCATCTGATTTACATGTATAAAAATGCACTTACCATGGGGGAGTTGTGTTGGAATTACTGAAGAAAAAAGGTGTGACTAGTATTTCTCATGAAATTCAATAAATAGCCAAAGGCTCATAAAAGTGTTAAGTAGACACTTGAATATTTTCTGCTTTATTGTTGTATGAAGACTGTGGAAGACATTCTGACCCTAACAGAAAGAAGGAATTTAAGGACGGGGCATTTTCTGGACCAGCAGACACCTAAGGTCTAATTCTGCTTTCCTCTGTGATCTTGGTATGTTGAATCAGTCATTAATATCAGTGTTCTCAGTTTCTCAAAGGAATATGAGAAAACATACTGGAATTCCAGGCTGCTTCTCAAGCACAAAAATCTGGATGAAAATCAAATATCAGAACTATGGAGTCAAGATAAGTTCCAGCAGTCAAAGTACTGATCAAGCCAAGATCAAGTTCCAGCACCAAATTCTCTGAAAATTGTTATTGATATTGTGATAGCCTGAAGAATTTAATCTATCTTTTTTCTACTTTTTAGGGTTTTTTAGTCTTTTTAGATAATAAGGCGTTTTAGCTATGTCTCAGGAGACTACTCATGGCAAGAGAGAACCACACTCAATAATCACAAAAAATACTGTCTTTTTCTCTAGCACACCTTGCAATTATAAATGTTTTTTCTCTTTCTTACAAAGTACAAAGTTCTGCAAGCTTAAAGCATGCAACACAAAGAGTCAAGGGACCTGCAAGGTACTATTAATTGAGGTGTATAACCTCACTCTTCCTTTGTCCATTTATTTCCTTAAATAACAGGCTTGCCTTACAAGGAAATGAAAAAAGATGCTACAGCTAACCCCAACAAAACATCTTGTTCTGTAGCTAAATTACTTAACATCAATCATTTAACATTCTACTGTGGAATTCAGTCTAGGTATAATTGTGGTTTTTCACTTGCTTTCAGTAAAACAGAATTCCATTGTTTGCTTAATACACTTGAGAAAAACATTGTGACCGCTCTAAATAAAAAAGACCCCAAACAACCCTCCTTCATTCAAATCTGTTATGAAGCAATATAGTCTCTGGACATAAAATAACCACAATGATTTACCCTTGAAGACGTATTTCTCAGGACATGGAGTAATGCTTTTAAATGTGGTTTACCTAGGAATTGTACAGAAGTATTTAATTTCAAGTGATTCCTTGTTCTTGCTTGCTCCAGGGAATCGACTGCTGTTAGTTTCAGATATGCTTTTTCCTCATGAAAAATATTTAATCCATTATATAATTTATTAGCAATTTCAAATATGTTCTTTTTATTTCAGTTTAATTAGAATGCTGGTATCTAGTTTGCAGTTTTAGGAAATGAAAATATTCTCTTTGTTGTAATCAAAGGTAAGCTGCAGTCAAACTTTATAATTTTTTCAGCAGACTTCAGAAGATATGTCATTAAAAGAGAAGAAAAAAAGAAAGGGAAAAGAAAGAAAAGAAAGACGAAAAAAAAAGCGGAGGGAAAAAAGAGAAGAAAAAAAGAGAAAAATATTTGTAGTTTACAGCTTTTAATGCTGTGTTTAGAATGCTGGTGAGAAGGACAGTGTTATAATCTCTGGATATATTTGCACATTTGTGCATTAAAGATGAAACTGAGGTAAGCAGGTCATTTATGGTATTCTAAATAGCATATTTGAGATGTACATACATACATGAGATGTACTACTTGAATGAGTAAATCAGTTGAGAAATCACTTTGAGGAGACCTCCATTATATAAATTCTCAATTGTAAAGTCTCCGTCCCACCCAAAATGACGAATATGTATGATGAATGTTAGTTGCAACAGGATTCTTGAAGTGCCACATTGAGAAGATACCATTTCTCCCCAAAGTGACCACCAACTGTAGTTAGCTTTTATCACAGTCAGGAGAGGTTTTACCTGTTTCTTGTATAACCATAGCAGCTAGCTGTAGCAATGGGGCAAAGACCCTCTCTCCTGCCTGCCTACCTCATTGTATTGGACACACTTCTCTGGAAATTAAACTGAGTTAGAATTAGATCTAAACTGAAAGAGGGTAAGTTTTGATTGGGAGGGAGAAATTCTTTACTGTGAGAGTGGTGAGGCTCTGGCAGAGGGTGTCAGAGAGCTGTAGATGTACCATCCCTGGAATTGTTCAAAGCCAAGTTAGATGGTGCAGTGGAAGGTGCCTGTGGCCATGGCAGTGGGTTTGGAATTAGATGATCTTTAAGGTCCCTTCCAATCCGAGCCACTCTATGATTCTGTGATAACACAAGTTCAACTAGAATCAGATACCCAAAGAATTTTCTAATCTTTTAAATGAGAGTTGCTGTTCTGGAAGGCATCTTTAGGTGCTATTTCTGGAGAGTCATTTATGTCTTTCTGTATTATAGAGGAGGGAATGGAGGAGGTCAGGAATAGGTAAATCTACAATCCTGTAGCTTGGTAGCAGCTCACATTAATTACAAGGCTGCTTTTATAAGCCATTCTACTGAAACATTTTATCACTTTGAAGCCAAATGAAACATTCCACACAATTTTTTGAGCCAGCTAAGATAAAAGAAATATCTAAGGCTATCACTATCCAGCTCAGGACATTTCCATCTCAGCTAAACTCTGAATGTTATCACTGAAAAGCTTATTCTTCCTTGGGTTACATTTTTCTAATTGATTTTACTGTATTTCACATCTATGTATTTTTCAGTTCTTTTAAAGCTTCCTCATTTTCTTTTCCTATTATCCCTTCATTCATCAGGTCTCTTTGTATTTCCACATATAGTTCAGAGTTGTAAAGGCACTTTTCTCCAGATCTTTGCACTTCCATTAGCGTATAGTCCAATGGTACTGAGAGATCTTTTTCTTATTATTTCATACTGTTCCTTGCCATGAGACTAATTTCTTCTCTCATGGAACTTCAAGCAGCCCATCCACAATCCTGTCTCTTTATATTTAGATCAAATGTTGAGGATTTGTTATAAACAAGAATTACAATCTCAAAGCGTTCGTTACAAAGATCATTTTCTGAAAGTTGTACTCAGACTTTAAGATAGTATGTAACCTCAAATGACACAACAGGCCACATTTAAAGCTGATTTTATTTTGGGTACAATTCTGCTGAGCTAAATTGAGCTGAACT
Organism: Loriotus luctuosus; assembly: GCA_035582745.1. Lineage (NCBI taxonomy): Eukaryota > Metazoa > Chordata > Aves > Passeriformes > Thraupidae > Loriotus > Loriotus luctuosus. Next base: position 123,982,486 of record JAWWEY010000115.1, read on the forward strand.
TGTTTATTCAGGAACTCAATCTCATCTGAAGTTGAAATGTGAACATGAAAATGCATTAGATAAAGCACTGCTGTCCTGTTAACGAAGTTTGATGGCAGCACTTCATTTAATGTTCTAGATACACACCATAGACATTGCCAAAGGCAAATCTAATTAGCTGTGTGAAGAATTCCTATAGATCTGCTCTCACTTACAGAAATGTAATAAATGAGAATAGATCTATGTCAATTTGCTATATTAACTTTTAAGCTGGCTTCAGAATGATGCGTTCAGAAGTAAAAAAACCAACAGCTGTGGATGTCTGTAGAATAATAAATGCCTCATTTTCAGTACCAGGTCATTACTGAGATCTTTATTAACTATGGTGTATATTTGAATTATCTTCTGTGCATTTTATGCATATTTAAGTCTGGAAACTACAGAAAAGATACTATATATAAGCTTTGTAGACACCACACAGTCATTTTGCCATATCTGATTACCCTATGCAATTAATTAAAAATAAATACTAGCTCATTATCATCACTTATCAGAACTTTATTTGAATAACAAAGGGGATAAAATGCAAAACTACATCATGAAACAGAATGGACATTCAGTCTGGCAAATACAAGTATTCATTAGGGTCATATTAGGTTGTGGCTGCTTGGAGGGTATTTAAAATGAATAAGAGTTTGAATGAATAGTGAAGTATTTTTGGAAGCTGATGTTACAAATTAAGACAGCTGTTCTAGATAAAAAAAACCACAACTTCCACTGACCTCAGTGTAAAACTCAAGATGCAGCCAATTTGAATTCTTTTCTGGAGATAACATTTTGTAAAAAATGAATAAACATTTTCCAAATAGTTATTAAGAAGCACGCATGCAACAGTGGCAGATCCCCATTAAATATATGTGTGTGTGTGTGTGTGTTGATTTAAAAAAATGAATGGGCTCACAACACTGCTTGAAGCATATCTTGGGCAGATTCAGGTCTGGAGGAGGCCAAAACATGAAGTCTTCTGGCCAAAAATATCAATCTGTTCTGTAAAAATGGCTAAAATGGCTAGTGATTAAGTGTATACTGCACAGATGTTTACAAAAAGAGAAAAATAAAACATGTCTTTGACAGACTTAAATGCAATTTTATATTCTGCCTGCCTGAAAAAAACGATACCTTACTGGTGGTAAATGTTGGGAATTCTGTGGAAACAGAGAAATTACCCCTGCACGCTTTGAGATTCATGAATGCTCCCCTAAAGAAATACTATTTTTTTTTTTATTTCATAGAATCATGGAATGGCTTGGAGGGGACCTTTAACATCACCTAGTTCCAGTTCCCCTGCCATGGGTAGGGAGGCCATGTCAGGGCCCCATCCAATCTGACCTTGAACATTTCCAGGGATGGGGTGTCCACTGCTTCTTGGGACAATCTGTTCAATTCCCTCACCATCCTCTGAGTAAAGAATGTCTCCCTCTCCCTCATAGTTTATCTAATCTAATCAAAATCCCGGAATATGCTGACCATTGCTCCTTGTCCTGTCACTATCTGACCATATAAAAAGTCCCTCTCCCTCCTTTTCATAAGCCCCCTTCACCTAGTAAAAGGCCTAAATGAGGCCTCCCTGATAGATGTAAATATAACTGCTACAAATATATTGCTAAAACCAGGTAATTTTGGTGTCTCTCTGTCTATATATTTGGATGCATGCACACATCTGTGTCTATCTATCTATCTATCTATCTATCCATCTATCTATCTGTTTCATTACAGGTACTTCAGGAAGAGTTATGCCTAGTTATTTCCTTGTCCAAAACAAAGCAGAAGATTGGCTTTTTATCTTCCCTTGTGTAGTTTTCAGTACCAGGAAAAGATTTGTTTCTGTAAACTCTGTCCACAGTAGTCCAAGGTTAAAGTTACCTCTTTATATTTGGCTGGTATAACTCTTCAGTTAAAATGGAATCTTTTCTCCTCTAAAATGATCTGAGCTGACTCCTCCACTCTGTCTGCTAGACAGAGTATTCTTTCTTCCACCTCAACTGGAATCACTAAACTTCTTTTGAACTTATTTTGTGAACAGAGATACTTCTTGTTCACAGGTTCCATTGTTCAGGTTCCATTACCCTGCAAAACTGTAGGTGTGTAGGAATTCTTAAATCAAATTACTAGTTTTACTCAAATTTTTCTTCTTCCTTGAACTGCCTTGCATTCCAGGTGTACTGTTTCCCCAGTTCTTTTTTTTAATCTGAGTAGAATGTTTCATATCCCTGAAATGAGTGCTTGTGTAGAAAAATTTTCTCACTATTTCTAATTTTCTGAAAAGCAAAGTTATTTTGAAGCGTATGCATTTAAAAACAGGGATTTATAATCATCTTATTATACATAGGCATTCATCTCAACAGTGAAATTGTGAAAGGAGGTATTTGTGACAACTCTGCCTTCTGTTAGAGATAAAAGAGAAGTTTTCATATGAGACATAGTACACTACTGCAATTATTTGATTTATTAGCTGCTTTGTCTTAAACCTTTCTTCCATGATAACAAAAGTAAATGAGTTTATTTGAATATATTTATCTGCTTTAATTACTTGAAATAAAATACTAGTGATTTGCACAAAATAATACTGCAGGCAATTGTTACCAATTTATTTTTGTTTAAGAAATTAATTTTGTGTATAAACTGTGGGAGAAATTAATTTGAGAATTTAGTTTTTTCAATCCACTTGTTTCATGAACACACACACATATGATCCCCTCAGACATCAATAAATTTAAATTAAATGTTTTCCTTATTGATATCCTGCTGACTTCTAGTTTCTGTTAATACCAAGTGAAATGCCAAAATGTAGCTAAATCTCTGTAGTTCTATCTGATGCTAAATAATCAAAGATTCTATTATAAAAATGTGGTTTTGTTTAAATCCTAATACTCAAAGACATTTCACAAAGTACTGAAAAGGCCTTCACATGCTGCCACAGATGGTATGATTATCTAGGATTTCAGTATATAATGTCAGTAGATGACCATATTTTGTGATTTAGAAAGATTCTTATTTGTAAATTAAAATAATGTAATTAATCTGGAATGATGGGTCTAATATTTTTTCCTTGGAGTTATAAATCACATATTATGAAGAATTGACTGAAATGGTATATTGGAGAATAGTAATTTTATAAATGAACTTAAGAGCATACATTATTATTTTGGGCAGTTGCATTATTTTCCCCATGCATTTCACCCTTGTTAAATGCCAAAAAAATCTTGCTTATGAGCAAATTACAATCAAAGCACTTAATAAACCTATTGAAGTTTTTCTAGTCTGTGATGAATGAAAAGGATTGGAAGACATAAGCTCTTCGGATACATTTTATGGTTGTAGAAAAATTCTAAGCAATGTGGTTTTTTAAATAATAACAGGCAAGAAGTGCTGGGAAATAAGCTGTACATAATTTTAAATAGCTGAAAAAGCTAAGGAAGAACTTCTGTCTTTGATACGCATAATTTAATATCAGTGTGGGCTAGCAAATCTCCCCTTGATTTTTGAGAGAACACTCCTTGCATGGGAGGTTCTCAGGGTAACTCAGGGATCGGACTTTCACCAGGCTGCTCAGGTTTCTCCACTCTGCCTGCCTTGAGGAAAATGTCTACATTTTTGCTATTGTGAAATCCTTTCCATACAGGGATATAAAAGGAGTAGAAAGCCCTGGAATGTCTTGTCAGTGATTTCTGAATCTTCCATGGAGTGACTGGAGTAGTTGCAGAAATGTTCATGAATTCCAGATGTTTCACTGTTGAGAATGAGGAATAAAGTCCTACGGCACAGAGAAAACCTGGGAATGGTGCAGCTAACCTGATGCACATAGGATATGCATATAGGATATATAGGATATGCTGTGCTTTGGGGAAGGAAGACATTGAGGGTATTGGTCAAAGGCTTCCACAGTGCCTTGGTCTTTTCTCTTTTCCTCAGAAAGGATGTTTCCTTTCTCAGTACTTTTGTGAGTATGATTTTCTTCAACACCTTGAAATTTTATACATAAGGAACTTCTTTGTGATAGTCGCTGACTATTTGTTTCCCACTTAGAATGAGGAATGAAAAAAATAATTGCATGGAACAAAACAAAAACACTTTGAAATGTCCTGTAAAGTACTCCTTGTACCCACTGTGGTTTTGAGTGGTAGAAAACAATCTCAATCCAAAACTTATATGTCCTTTCCAAAACTTTTGATTGTTAATTTTAATATAAAAGTTATTCTAATGAGGATTATTTAAAAATATTTTTCCACATAATCTTTAACATATAAACCACGTTTGCACTAAAACTCCATGTATAATAATGTTAACTAATGACCCAAAAGCACTTATATTTGATGAACCCACCTTCTGCAGCTGTGAGGTATCACAGAATCACTAGATAGGCATGGCCTAGCCACTCCAATTTTGCCTTTTTCCCAACCTGGAAATGAAACTCAAGATAATTTTAGCAAGGAGGTGCTATAAAATGGGATCTCTATTTGAGTGCCTTCAGGAGCAGTTGTGGAAAGATGTCCACAAAAGCCCACCCTGCCACAGGGGTGAGTACATATTTATAGGTTTTAGGAAATTAGCATAATTGATTGAAAGCACCAATTAGGAGGACAAGTGGTGATGCATTTCTTCCCCCAGGTCAAGCCCCATCTCTGGAGTCTCCACCTCAGCACTGGCTGTGCCCATGAAAATGTATCTCAAAGAGTTGTTCTCACCCTCGGTTCCCAGGAAGAACCAAGATAGCACTGGCGACTTGTACTCCCCAGGGCCTGGAGCTCTGGAATTTGTTTTGGCTTTGTGCTTAGGGAAAGACCATGGAAAAATACTGGGAAAATGAGTCACTAATACAAAGGATGACAGAGTTACAAATATATGTGTGAAGAATATAGAAGACATATAAAAGAAAAAAAGACAAAACCTAAAGCAGCATCACCAGTCTAGAAAAGTATGGCATGAAGCAGTTGAGTAAAATGACAATGACCAGCTACAGATCTGCCATAACATTGGGAATGAAGGACAAAGCTGCATCTGTGCTGGCAAACAAGGTCAGACATGAACCTGTGTACCAGACATACTTTTGCTTACCCCAACATTAGTGGATTCTTGCTTAAATTTTTGAAGCCCTTGGTAGGGAAATAACCTGTTACATTATTACTTTTAGTTATTTTTTTTAATTATTCTTTTACCTAGTTTTTGCCTTTAGGAAAATCATATCTACTAAGTCTAATGATTTTTCAAAGCCGCTACCTGCAGCAAATTAAGCTATAAATAGATTTATATGCATTTCAAGTCTGGATGAAACCTCTAAGATGCAACACTCTCCCATCCTTCACAGAAAGTAGATGTGAAGTTTAAGGTATTAAAAGTTCAAAAAATTGTGTTCAGAAGGCCAAGATTAGAAAGATTCTGCATATTTATCATGGTTGGTGAATTGTTCTCCTGAGATCTGATGTGCTATTTCAAGTGCTGAATTAATTAAAATATGTGATTATATATCACACTTTTATTTTAGTGATTGTGTTGAGAAGTAGTGAGGCTAGTTAAAATTCTACTACACCTCACAGAGAAGAAATAGCTTTGAGTATCCTCAAAAGTACTCCCACCTCCTGTAATAAATGGATTAAAAGCTTTGAGAAGCTGTAAATTAGTCACACTGTCACTTGTTATTGCTAAAGTACATTATTAATATCAGAAAACACAATTTTCAAAATGAAACACTGTAATCTCTTGTTTATCCTGATTTTGTATCAATAAAAAAAGAAATCTAGTAGGTAATTTAGTAATATCCACTGCTCAAATCAGGAAGAAGTTTCAACTTTCCTGTCAAAGAGCTATCCTTGTGCAGATAAGTTAAAATGGAGAGTCATATATTTTGAACACTTTCCTTATGACGATATGATATTCTTTTCAGAAACAAGTCAGATTTTACGTGTCTGAAAGCATTATTACTATGCAATAATTTGCAGTAATCTGCTCTGCCAACTTTGAAGCTCACCTCTTGCACCATTCTGACAAACCTTCAAGTTGGCAGTCTTGCCAGTTTGGACTTAGCACAGTAGAAAAATAACTTTTTACTATCATTATGTTCTGAAATATCAGAACTACATCCTTATAACTGGTGATAGAGTCAACCTGTTTGATTTTCTTCCCAGTTCATGATTTTTGGTCAGTTTTTGAACACTGGATAATATAGAGTTACTATTCCTGTTCAGGCTGCTCTATAGCCTTGGGGTTCTTTGTCTTATTTATAGGACGTTTAACAAAATCAATTGCGCAGAAGATGGATTATAATAATCCTTTGATTCTGAAATGAAAATATCAGTGCCATCCTTTTGTGCTGTAAAGGAGCCTTCAGCATGCTGAGAGCACAATCAACAGATAACGCTTGGACTTTGAGCATGTTCGAGCCTTCTCTCCTTTCTGCATATGAATTGCTACAGTTTTTATTTAGGGATTATTTATAAATCACTCAATGAATGTCACTACTCTTTCAGATCTACTGAGATTTGGAGCCTCTACTATTCAGTAGCAGAAGTCAGGGAAGAAAGGCAGTGGGTGACTGAGTAGCAGAAGGGCAACCATCTTGCCCTAAGTGACATTTCCAATATTGTGAAGAATGCGTGGTGAGGAAAAGCTCGACACAGCTCAGCAATTTCCTTCTCTTCAGACCAGGTCCTTTCTTTATATTTCCAAGGTTAATGCAGCAGTAACTACATGAGGGATGATTGCATTGATGCAAATATTTTTAAGGCTCTTTCTCCCTCTGTTCTTCATATCAGTCCAAAAGACTGAGAATGACCGAACCAATTCAACTCAACTATGGCGGGATGGAAAGACAAATGTTTACTGGCTTCTGGATGCATGCTGTTAGCAAGAGCTCCACCCTCTAATATCTCGGTATCAAGCATATATGGCTTCAGCAAGAAGCCATACACTTGATCTTGGTAGGTTTCAACGAACAAGCCCTGAATTCCCTCTTTCTAACACTTTCACTCCTTTTGCTCTTACTCATACTTCTCTTCTCCCCTCCCTGATGTATATGTCCACATTCCTAACACCATCCCAGTGTTTTAACTGAAGCAGTTTAAAATTTATCTGGACCTGACAGCAATTTCAAATAAGAGAAATGGAGAGGAAAGTATGCATCAAGAAACACACTCCTGATAACTTAAGTTTTTCAACAGATAGGAAAATGGACCGAAAAATGAGGCATGAAATTTGATGTTATTGAGTGGAAGGAAATATTTTGGTTTTATTGTCAGTTCCTTATGTTACTTAGCAAAAGAGAAAGGGGTCTAAAAATAAACCTATGTATTGGAGCTATAGAAAATGTGCAAGAAAGAATGACTTGCATCAAGCTTGTTGTAGAAAAATAAATAAATAAGGCCATTAAAGAAGATGGGTGCAGTCATCAGAAAACCTCTGACATTAACTTTTATGAAGCAGTTAAAATTCTTACTGTAGCTCCTGATTTGCATGTGAACTATGACCAATCATCCAGTCTGAAAACAATATGAGATAAATTTACAATTTAGCTTGTGTTCTGTATGGCTCAACACAAATGAATCAAACAATATGCAATAAATTTCATGGACTGTTAAGTTTTAGCTCTGGTGATGTAAATCACAGGTGGGATTGTTGCACAGAGTGCTGTTGGGTTGAGGAAGCAGTAAAGCAGAGAACCAGACCTTGTTTTGACTAGACAGGATCAGTATAGCGAAAAACACAATAGAGACATAAAGAATTGTGGAAAAAAGAAAAGCCTATTACCTAAAAGAAACTTGCATAAATAACAGCCATGAAATCACCTGTTTCACCTAACTGGAGGGAGACTGCAGAGCTTCCTCAGTGAGCTCCATTTAAAGACCAAAAATGCTTAGAGGAAATTTCTACAGTGATAGTCCACAAATACAGCTATTATGATTTTTTTCAAGCTCAACTAGTTCTGTCAGCTGAAAACAAAAGTATTTTATTCTCTGGTTTTAAAACAGTAATGGATTTTGATTTCATGGCAATATTTGTTCTGCATTTTACTCATGATCAGAAGATCAGGGTTATTATGAAGCAAAATAGTCTAAGATTTCCACTTTATGAAACTAAACTCTTATGATGAGTCTCCTGTTTGCTTATTTTGACATAGGATTCTGAATGCACATTCCACAGTAAATTTGGTGTTTCCCATCAGCTATTGAGTCTGTGGATATCATTTGTATGAATTCCATTATGACTTTTCTTCTTAACATAATCTTTTCTATATCCATCTTAATATCTTGGTTTGGGTTTATTTAGTTTTCTTTCCACTTTAGATTTTTCTCCTAGAAAGTATGTGGTTTTGGAAGAGTCTACCCTTAACACATATCTTTTTAGATGCTGAAAATAAAGTAAATATCACTACCACAAACACCTTTGCAAAGGTGCAAAAGGGCCTTTGCAAATAGCTCCTTCTAAATATCCACTTCAGACAAAGATTGTAAGGGATTTGATAATTTTGTTTGGGGGGGGGGAAAGGTGAGGTTGTGGTTACAGTGGTTTCAGTTTATTTTCTGTTTTAAGATCACCAGACCTTTATAATTCACTATGGAGCTAGAAAAATAAAGCAAATCTTCCCTTGGGAGTTTTTTCAGTAAGTTTTAGTAGTGAAAATGTAAGCTTCAATATTTCTGGTTCCAGGTTGGCATAACCTAGTACAGACAAGTAAAATTTTACACTTTACATGAGTAATTTTGACCTGTAATGAAGAATATCTCTGTTCCAAAATCTTGGCGTGGGGGATATGTAATTTTTTAGTCTACTTAGGCTGCACTGTAAGATTGGTTGTACAGAACTGAAAGATTACTGCTTTGTATGATTGATGTTTTGATAGGGAGAGGACAAATGAATCATTTACATCTAATTAGTGACACAGGACTTGTGGAGACCAGTCATGAAAGACCGGTGGTAGGCTTCAAACTTCAAAAGCAAGAAGCTCACTCACCCACCAGCTCTTGAAAAGAAATGGTGACTCCTAGAAAATGAAGGTGGTTGTGAAATACCTTGACCCAGACATTAAATTTTGGTCTTTTCCTGCTTATCTCTGAGGAAAGTAACTTCCCTTCATCTGGAGGACTAATGGCCCTGTAAGCACATTGAAAAGAAAGCACAACAATGGAAAGAAGTGACTCAAAATGATAACTACGTTTCAGAAGAATATCAATCTCACTTCTGATTACACTGGACCAGTAGTCAGGAAAAAAGTTCAAACATGTCACAAAGAATGAATAAAATTAATTTTAGGCAACCAAACCCTAGAAAAATCATAAGAACAATGAAAGGAAAGAGGAGGGGGAAGAGCAAAAAAAGAAGTCAAAGGGGATAAAGAATGTATTTTAATATTTATACTCAAAGTCCTACAAAATCTCTTTCGTCACCCAGCAATAAATTCAGTGACCACTATCTTTGTACAAAAACAAACCAGCAGCTGTGCCTCTCTGCCTATCATTAGAGACCTCTCTCTGAAGTTCTCAGAAGCAACTCATTTAGCCTGCCTTGAGCAAATGTCTTATTAATAATCTTCTTTGTTTTTGTGGGTCGGTTCATTAAGTTCATGCATGCATAAAGTTGCTGTTGCTGCAGATAATGTGCAAAACATTTATAAATTTTGGCTTTTCAGACTCTTAAAACATTTATTAATTCAGGAAAATGTTACATGTTTCTAAAATCTTACTTCAACCAAGGCACTTAATTAGTGTTTTGTCTTTTTTTCTCTTTCACAACATGAGTGTAGACTTTCCAAATTTTCTGTGTGAAATCAACTCTCTGCTGTGCAGATATCTCATCTAGTAAGAGTGTCTCTTTGCCTTTCCCCACTTATTTTTATTTGAACTACAATTCCTTGTGGATGGGGGCTAGGATGCCAGGGTGCCGGGCATGGCTGTGTACATCCCTTCTTCCTTTGTCTAAACTACATGCAGAAAATAGTTGTAAGTATATATCCAAAAAATTTAAAATGCATTTTTATTTTTTGCACTGCAAAATGGGATCAAATTTTTTTCTGAAATGTTTCATCTGACACAACATAAAATACCAGTTTTCTAAGCCATGGGGGCATCCTAGGAAAGTGCTTTCAGTCCCTCCTACAGAGTCTGTCACACTTCAGATAAATTGATAGATATTTGCTAGTGCATTAGCTGGAATTCATCAACAAGGCAAATGGCCTAACTGCCAGGCTGGAATAATTTTTGCACTCTGGGATAATGACTATTTAAGTATTTTTATACAAAGAGGAAACATACAAGCAAAGACTGTGAAAGATCTGCATCAGAATATCTAAACAGCTAGAGATCAAGACATTAATGCAAAAAGTAAAGGGTATTAGTTCAAATTTTGGTCCTGTATCAAATGGAGGCTTTGAACTTCTTTTTCCACGTGAATTTCTGTTCAACAAACTAACCCATTTCTAGAACTGGGATACTTACTATTTTTTCCATTGGCACCCTTCCAGTTTCTGGAAAGTTGAAAGCATATATATATATTCACAGTGAGGCTGGAATTTTGTACAAGTCCAAGTAAACAGCCCATTGCTAAAACATTGAATACAAGCAGTTGCCACCACTTTGTTTCTTCTTTAAATGTAGGTTTCAAAATTTTTCCCTTAATAAAATTATTTATTTTACAAATTACATCTGAACTGAAAAAAAAATAGTTTACTGGTACAGAAAAGTAATTTTAGGCCAGTCTTAGTGTTCAGAAGCAAACAAAAGTGAAATCTCAGATGTAGTGGGGAGAGGTGCTCAGAAAAAGATAGTAGATATGTTGTTATGAAGCAAGACAAAAAACATCTGAGGTAAAGAGGACATGAGGGAGACCAAATTTAGAAAAACCCCTCGTATTTCACCTATCACTATACTATATGGCACTTAATGAATTTTGACCTGATGGCATATACATTTGAACAGAAAACAATTATTATCAACTCACTCTCTTAGATATGCTCTGTTAATGTTAGCTAAGCAGGAGATGGTTAATTTATTTCTGCCAGAAGAAATTTTTACTTCATTGTGTTCCTGGAAGATTATGTCTGAATCCTTCCTTAGTAACATTTGAGAGGCACAGTAGCAACAATTTATCTCTCTCACACTGCCCACAGAAAGAGCATCATAGCCCATTTCATTCACTATTTTGCTTATTAAACTGTTAGAATATTATTTTATTAATATAATCTTCTAATATTCAATTTTTATAATATTCAATTTTCCACTCTATTTGTAAAGTAAGTCCAAAGAGACAGGACAACATAGAAATCCCTATATTGGACTGGAAATAATGAGATACAGTATTTGAAATATATGTAAATATACATAGCAGAGATTACCTTCAAACTTCACATTACTTTTATGTCTTAGCAATTCATCCTCTTGTCCCATTCCAAATGGGAATTTTACACTGAGTTTCAAAGTTGTCTGAGTCATGCAAAGATTTAAGTTGCAGCGCTACTGATTTTAAATACTATTTCAACTCCTAACTTGTGATTTTGATAAAAAAGCTACCTTTTTACTCCATGTATTTGGGAGTTGTATTTTACTACAAAAGGAAACAGAAAATTAATGAGGCTTATAGTTAAAAAAAAAAAAAAATAAAGTCCTTCAACACCTGAGAATTTGTATGACAGCACTGGATCTCATTATTTCAGCCATTCTTGCTATTTTTGCTTTTCAATCCTCATGTTCATTGAATGCAGTAAGAGTATGAGGGAAAAAAAAAAAGAGTTGTGTTCTGATTTTCTAATTTACCAGTTCACCAGCGCAGACTTCATAGACTCACTGCCTTCAAAGTTGCAGAGTGGAATTCAATATATATTGTATCTTTTAAAAGGAATATAAATAGCATGAAAACTGTATTTTGCTGGTTTCTGATGCTTGAATTTCAAAATCCTGCACACTAGGATAGATGGCATCAGTCCATACAAGTAATGCAGTTCCCTATGTACTCTTTCAGAAGAAATATAAAGTGTGGGAAGACTGCCTCTGCATTTAAAACTAGGTAAAGTGGTTTTTACAGAGAGTATGAAGGAATATTGATAGGCAGAGGCTATTGATAAGCAACTACAGAGAAGTGCCTTGCAATAGTCCCTGGGGCTTTGCATGACTGTGTGGCCAGCTCAGCTGAGCTGGCTCTGTCTTTTTGCAGGTTTGTATTTTTGGGTTTTTTTGGCTAGACTCAGTGATTTTAAAGTCCTTTCCCAACCTAAATTATTTTTATGATTCTGTGATAGCAGAGGTATGTGCCATCTCCGTTCTGTCAGGGGAGAAAAGAGTCAGGCTTGGTTGACCTCTGTCTTGCACCATTTTTTTTGGTTCTGTGTTTCTGGAAACCAGATGTGCTGAGATAAGGTTGCGCTTCTGAGAAATCGAAAGGAGTTTCTATAGAAATCTAAAGAAATCTATAGAAGTTTTTATCGAAAACTTTCTGTCTTCCCCAGACAGGTTCATTACTTCCTAGGGTTCTAATACTGGGAAGTTCTTTTTCCTACTGCACCTTTAGTTCATAGAAAAAAATGGAAAATAATGTTCTGTTTTCAAGGTGGAACAAAGGATGTTTACCAGATTGAAACATTTACTTCGAAGGAAAAGCAATCAAAATAAAAGCATTACATGATAAATTTTTCCATTACCTTCCAGAAATTTGGATGGGAGTTCTGGATCTCATTATTTCAGCCATTTGGACCTTTGGCATCCAAGCTACAAAATGATAATGGATGTCAGTAGTGGTGATCCTTTTCAAGCCACTGCTGTCTTCTGGAAAAGTTTTGGACTTTCTGAAGTAGTAAGGTGTGGATACTTATTTAAGCTTGTGATCCGAATGCCCCAAAGGAACATACATCCAAGTATTGTGCTATGAAACTCTTGAAGAAGAAAATTGTTAAATGTACATCTAATGTTCTTAATCACCTGCAGTGACCTTGGCAACATAATTAATTGTAAAGTTTTACTTCAGTTTTACTTTAATGAAAATATAGGTACAAGAACAAGACTGATATGATTAGAATAAATATTTTCAGTGTGCTGTGACAACAGAGGGCTAAGAAGTGTATTTCCAAAAGGAGGAATACTACATGAAACAAATGGATACTCATCATTACTAATGGAGAGGAGTGAGGTCTAATACATTGTGACATGTTTTGCCTAATGGAACCTCCATTGGTTCAGTGGTTTCAAATCAGATTTACCAGAAGAAGCAATGTTATACTATAACAAAATGTTAACAAATTCCAGTTAATATTACAAAGATTTTTATATCTCCACTGCCTTTTCTAATGAGTAAGGAAAGAAACAATACCATTATTTCCAAAATACCATTTAAAAATGGGGACAGTGCACATTCTCACTTTTGTACCCCAGAAAAACTGAAGTATGCAGTGTTGAGTTTATTTGCTTCGAGACTTGCTCTGACCAGGAAATTATTCCATTCGTTTTAGTACCTACTGATTGCAGTAGCAGTGCCTTGTTTCAAAGGATCAGGATGATTTAGTCCTGTTTATTGAAGTCTTTTCCCTAAGACCTCAATGCCCAGTCTCTTCAGCCTCAAAAATATTTGTTTTAAAACTCTTCAGGCGCAGCTTTTTTTTGCTCAATAGCATCAGTTTCTGTGATGGTTGCTATAGCAGAGAGTTAATAATAATATTGCGTTACTCTGCTGTTCACTTCTTTGGCCTTCCTTCCACTAGTTTATCTACCCTAAGACCAAATTATTACCCTGTAATAAAATGAAAAGCCACTATTATTGCTTTATGTAAGTACACTTAAAATTATTATTAGTAGTGTACTTGGTAAGGTTAAATCATGAGGTCTTTGATGCTAACTTCAAAGATTACATCTCCAATTTAACTAGAATAAATGAGATGGTTGCTTCTCTCTAATTAAAGGCAAAAGTGTATCGATGGTACTCAGCAATTATCTGTCACTTAACACTGTATTATAGCAACATTCATTGCATTCATTTTATTATAATTACAATTACCTTACATTTACTGAGGGCCCAATCTTCAGAACACCAAGCAGCCTGAGGAAATGAATCACTTTTTTTTGAAACCTAAGGGAGCCTGGGTACCAAATCGAAGGTGTAGTTCAGTTTGCAGAGAATTAGGATGATACTGCTAGTAGCTACAACCATCCTCTAGGGCCCTGTTTGCAGGGACAGATTTACTGGTGCTTTCCAAAAAGTGAAGTGAACATTCTCTTTGGTTGATTCCTGAATTTTGGGCCTTTTGTAGTGAAAAGACCACATTTCCACTTCTCATCTCTTTTCCAGGTTGTAACAAACAGTAACTGATGACTGGTGAAGAGAAAGGGAACTCCAGCTGGTTGTACTCTTGCCGGGAGTGAAAGCAGCACAGCAAGAACAGTGCGCCAGTTGAGCTGAAAGTTTAAGAGAAAGGAAAAGGGGTACCCTGGAGTGAACAATGAATGCTATTCTGACTAAACAGAACAATTTCTAAAATAATTACCTTTTAAATTTTTTTGTGAGGCAAGTGATGTTTCTTCTTCCTTCCTCTTTCCTGACTTGTCTGTATTCATGTTCTTTCTATTTTGTCTTTAACCATTAGCACAATCATGTTTTGCTTTCCTGAATACTCCCTGGAAAAGAGATCAAAACTTAAAAGCCTGTATAATTATTATAAGATTTTAAAATTTTTTTAAACGAGGTATTTGATTGCACAGTGTAGAGCTCATGCTGTGTGAGTTTCTTTAATCAGTGGAGAGAAAAAATTTAACACAATCCAACTATGACTGTGCAAATTGTGAATATTCACAATCTACAAAACAAGAGCTTTAGTTCTTTAGCTCTTCAAAACAGCTGTGAAAATTTCTAAGTCCTTATTCCCCAAGACATTCAGAATAAAAGATAATTAGTATTAATTATTATGTTCTTACTTGCAGTGGGAAGGCAACGTTTATGAAAGGTGAAATGAGTGCTTCTGTTTGTAGATTGAATACAGACAAGCAGTGAGTGCAAACTACTGAATGAGTGATCAATATATTTAGAGCTAATCAAAAAGCATTTTTCTACTGCTCACCAAAACAGTGGGTCAATTTGTCTGTGTAAGGTCATTATATTTTGTGAGCAGAATACCTTCAAAACATTCAGAGTACAGCACAGTAGACATTTGTAGTCTCACAAACATGTCCCTACTTGTTATTGTTGTAATTTACTTGGCAGGTCCTGCTGTTTCACAAAGATATCTGCCTATGCCATTGAAAGCAAAGGAAACTTTGATTTTATTGGGCACAGGATCAAGGTTTGGCCACTCAACATGTCCTTGAGCCAAAACAAAACTTAGAAGGAGGTTAATGTTGAGAGTGTTGTTTTGATTGCATAATGATGCCAAGCCGGCAAGGCGGGAAAAGTCTTTGGGCTGCACTGAAATGGAAAGTGTACTTGTCTATTTTAAACTGCTAATACCTCATCTCACCTACTGTGCTGAACAGTCACAAAATGAACCGATGCAGTGACTGAATTGCTGTCCATAAAGCAAAAGCAAGCAATAGACTGTTATTCCATTTCTATAATATAGTCATTTCTATAATGTAGTTATTTCTATAATGTAGTTATTTCCATGTTATTGCAGTAGTAATGAAAACCAGTTTCTTAACACAGAGATGCTGCATTTTGGGAATCATTTACAGTTATATTGTTCTAAACCAGCATTTTCTGTGAAACAGGGAAATGCAGTCTTTACAAAATGAGATTATTCAGGAAGGTGATGAAAAATTTACTCCCTGAGTATATTTGTCCACTAGTACAGTACAAAATATAAAGTAAAGCCACTGTCTTCCGAAAGATTAAAGTAGTAGGAGTTAATCTTTAAATTAAAACCCTGGGGAAGCATATTTACTGCATCCTCAGTACTTGGCTGAGATGTCATAGTATCTTTTAGGATCTCTTTTTAACATATGAATTTTCCTGGAGGGGTGCAACCCTAGTAGAAAATCTACAGAGCCATATATCCATAAATTCCAGGAAAAATAGTATTATAATATTTTTTTTTTTAAATTTGAGGATCTCCTAAACAATTTGAAGGTGTCCACAAAATACATTTTCTTTTTAAACTGTATTTTCTTAATTCTATTATTGAGAAAACATGATTCTCATTTTTAAACATTTCCAGTGGAATATGCTAATTTTAGTACTGACCTTGGAATATGATGGTTTTTCCTACTTCCTACCTAATGCAGTAACTGAGGATGTGGAGAGACTATCCTCACAGAATGGTGAATGTGATTTTCTTCACTGACACATTGCAAGGAATTCAAGAAAAAAACTTGAATCTAGCTTTGGTTTCAGGACTGAACTTTTAAATTCTTTTTATTAATACTGTGAAAAGACCACTCCATTATGGTGAGTCAATCTATATATTTACTGGTCAGTTGGAAATTATACTAAATGTTGTTCTATGCAGAGCTGCAAGGGCATGCACCCCACAGTTTTCACTTGTAAAATTTGTTTTCATATGTTATATTATGAATATATTATTATATTCGTAACATATTATGAATTATTTTGTGATATTCTGTTAACCATTATAATTTCTATATTTTAATTTTATTCTACAGTTTCAAAGTTGCTTCCATAGTCTTTCTGAAATATTCATCCATTAATAGGAAATTTTTCTTATTGAGAAAGATAATAAGAATAGATAGGAAGATATAAAATTTTAATAGTCTTTTCAAGACTTAATGATGCAAATCAGCTAGTGCATCTGTGCATATTAATTCCAAGTAATCCTACAGTTATGAAAACAAAAACCTGTTTTTCCTAAACAATGGAAAATGCAATTAACTGAACATTTAAAGGGAAATTGCACTCTTACTTATTTTATTAAACATTTCATAAAAATAGTAAGGTATTCAGTGGTGTAAACATCTGGTGTTTATTCTTCTTCTGTGGTACCACAGGTGACTAATTATTTTCCAGGAGTCATGGAGAAAAAAATTGGTTAATCACCCAGTCAATTTAGCTTGACTTTCAGCAATTGAGAGCTGCTGCTTCAAGTTTTGTGTGTGTAGGCATATGCACATGGGTGTGAGTCTGCACATATGCATGTAAACACATTCTGGACCTTATTCCACTTCTTCTTAAAAGACGGAGAGGTCCAGGCTTTCGCAATGAGGTTGCACTGATACAAATCCAGATCAAAGACTTTGTGGCACAGAGAAGGACTTAAAATCACAGAAACACTTAGGTTAGAAAAAACCTATAAGCATTAAACTGGTCGTGCCAAGTCCACCACTAAACCATTTCCCTAAGCATCACATCTATATGTCTTCTAAATTCCTCCATGGCTGGTGACTCAGCCACTTCCCTGGCTAGCCTGTTGCAATTCTTGATAACTCCTTTAGTGAAGAATTTTTTCCTCAGAACCAGTTTAAACCTCCCCTCACCCAGCTTTGGGCCATTTTCTCCTATCCTAACTTGAGGATATAAAGGATGAAGGAGCAGATTAAAGAAAACTTAAGTTCTTTACTGACACAGATCAGAGCAATAAAAGAAGATTGAAATATGTTGAATCTCTTCTGTAATTCATAATTGCCTAAAATATGCTGAAATTAAGACTTAGGATAAGAACAAAGTTTTGGTGACTGGATGATCTGGTCTAACAATGTTTATCTCAACCAAGACCATTGCTGCAACTTTCCTTCATAATTAATGTGTGATCACTGCTGAAAGTAGGGAGGGCAGTTGTATATCAAAAGCCATAATTAAAAATTTTCTCAATATTTGATTTTCTGCATAGTTCAGTTACTTATTTGGATCTCCAAAGATGCCTACCATTCTGCTGTTTAACAGGGCAGGTAGATTCATGGGGGGCTTTAAAAACTGAATTTTCTCAGGCTGATCTCTAAAGGAGAGTTATTCTCTGAAGTGAAATCTTCTTTTCTCATCTGATGCTATGACCCAGAATTCATCCCTCTGCCTATCAGTAACACAGATAAATTTGCACAGATAACACATGCTTATTCTGAGAATAATTTTTGATTTTTTTTTCTGACACTCCCAGCCCGCCACAAAACCTCCAACTACAGCATAACATTTAAAAGCCTGTATAGAAAAAAAATTTTCTAGTGTTCCAGGTTAACGAAGGATGTGAAAAAGAATTCTTAAAAAGGAATTGAAAAAGTGGTCATAAGCCAGAGAACATAAGATGGTGAAGCAGGGTCATATGGGGTTCAAAGATAGCTCTGTTGTGTAGATTGGTTTGACACTGATCTTCAACCCCAAGAAATGAAAATTGCCCCCCCTTCCTCCTCAGCTGCTCCCTATTCTTTCTGTCTCTCACATCCCCTCATTTTTGCAACCTCACATCTGAGCCTCTCTTATGCAGATGGTGAGCATCCACACTGTGTTCATTTAATGGCTCTCCTCTAACTTCAGTGCTGGTCTACAATGTAATCATGTGTGTGAACACAGCTCAGACACACAAACTGGGTGAGATTTTTCTATGAAGGATGAAAAGTGCTGAATTTCTCCTGTTCAATCCTTTTATATTAGTAACTGCAATATGCAGCTTCTTTTTTTTGTTTTCATACTGAAATAAGAAAACTTCCGGTACTGAAGTTCAGTGTGACAAGTGCAGTGATTCAGCTGCCCACCAATCTTTCCTTTCCCTTTCTCCTTTCCCTTCCCTCATTTACTGTGCAGGGGCCTGGGAACTGGAACAGGTTGCCCAGAGAGCTTGTGGAGTCTCCTTCACTGGGGATATTCAAGAATTGTCTGGATGCAATCCTGTGCCATGTGCTCTGGGACGACCCTGATTGAGCAGGGAGTTTGGGCCAGATGACCAGCTGTGGTCCCTTCCAACCTCATCATACTGTGATTCTCTGATCTTCAGGTCCAAGGAAATCATTAGGATCAGAGTGGCTGAATCATAATCCAGTTTTATGAACTTAGGGAAGTTACTGTGCTTGCTCAACTTGACATATAGACAGAACTCAGTAGAAAACTCTGTAATAGAGTATATTTCCACACAGCCCCTGGGAGAAGCAGAACTGCCATGTTAATCCTAGGCCTGAACCTGTGGTCATGGCCAGGCTCTTCCTGCAGGCCTTATTAATGCTCTGAAGAGCAGACAGATGGATGAGACAGATGCAGGAGTTGCTGTGCTGATTAAACAAGGTGCCAGTGGCAGCCAGTCTCAGTGTAAGCCTTAGCAGATGTTGGGTTTTAGTGCTATCCTGCTCTCACCACTGCACTACATGGGCAGCATCTGTCCTGTTGTCTGTAAGGTCAAGCAAGCGGGAAGCATCAGCTTGACTCTAACTCATCTTTCTTGCATTGTCCAATGCAGAGACCAGCCACCAGGCTGTTTCCAAAAGTGTAACACAGGAAGGTTGGACCACTCTGGAAAGCAGATGATCTGTACACCTGATTTTGGTCTTGGGACAGCACTATGAGACTATATAGGATATTCAGGCATCCAGCTATTCATGACCAGCAGTCTACAATGTAAGGAAGGCAGATCTTGGGGTGTCCTGGACAGTCAGAGGCAAGTAATCACAGTCCTTAAACTACTAAGTCCTGTAGAGGTGAGCATTTAATTTAGACATCATTGCAACATGCCTTCAGTAATAAAATGAACATACGACATCTGTCTGCCCAAGGTAGCCAAAATTCTGAGTGCAGACCATTGTTTAAACAGGACAAACCCAAAATCAATTTTGTGATACCTTTAAATGAAAATACTCTTTAAAAACCTGGATCTAGCAATTATTTTTCATTGTCTAACATTGTCTTAGCATGATGAAATTCAAGACATATTATGATATTACCCTTTTCCTTTTGCTCCCTCAAAAGTGCTTTAATGGCCTTTAAAACCAGCATAATCAAGCCATGATTCTGTTGTCAACATTCTAGAATAAAACTTGCTCTTTGGAATTTAGCTATTAGGTAACATAGTCACGTTTCTTTCAACTGTGCTGTGAACACAGAATAAATGGGTTGTGATGTTTAGCACTCCTGGTTAAAATCCCATTTTTACGGTTCAAGAAAAGTGCTATGACCCATGCACTGCAACTACTGATTTATCTGCACGGCAGCTTGGCTACCAAACCAGTTTTAAAATACCTCTGAAAATATCAAATGTGTTATGACTTAAACAACAAACAACAACAACAAAATAACATTGTTGAGTTTCTGTCAAGGGTAGAAATTCAGAGAATTTCTTAGAAAAAATGAATGCAAACAAAACAATGCATGTAGCCTTAAAGGCACCTTGCTTGAGAGAGATTCTGTCACCAACAGGAAAGAATTATCATACCCTAATGTAAGGGGCCAAGTTTAGACACCCAGATATGTGAAAATGTCAAAGACAACTAAATATTTAAATTATTTTTTCCCCTAAAACATCCTGAAAAATCTTCCCTAGTGAGTTCACACAATGGAAAAAGCTAGGAACATATTTACGCTCTTGGCTGTCTCACTACAACCCATCCAACCAATATCAGGCTGACTGGAAATGCTAGCATACTGTCATACAATATGGACTGGTTCCCAGTTCCAGCCTGGTTATGGATGCCTGTGCAACTCTTGTTTTGAAATTTGTTTGGAATTACAGAGTATACAAAGCTGAGCTGTCACACCTGGAAGAGCTGCTGCTCTGAAAATTTATTGTGTGTGCTTCAACAGAATGCGACTTCTCATCCTGGACTTCTAAAATTTTCTGCTGTATAAACTTTATTCAGATAAGTTTGAACATTTTTTCAGGAATGAATATAAAATTAAGGCAGATGTGAACTTTCTGATACCAGTCCCAGCACAGAACTATACTCTTCTGTAGTAAAATTCATGGACTTTTCTTTGCTCCATCACACTCTGTGTCTTTTTTTTAGCCAAGTATTTCCTGCTGCATAAAGAATCTATGTCTTTATTGAAATATAATTTGGGAGGGGAAAACTACCTACTGTTAGATTTGTGGAAAAATTAATTTACAGCTGTCTTGGTTATCTTTAAAAAGAGAGAATTTTACAATAACTGCAGCAAACTTACCTAAACTATATAACCCATATTTCTAGAATCTAAATCCAAATGTATGATTTAGAAGAATTTTCTTTAAAGCTGTGCTTTTAAACAGAGACTAAACAACAATTTTCTAATGCTAGGGTAGTTCCTCTCTCTTTTCCATACCTCCCTTGATGAACCAGAAGATTAACCTTCCTTAACAGCAATTCACTCTTCAGAAAGGATGGTGTGGTCAGCTGTGCTTGAACCTGTGGCAAGTCCCTGGCTGCACAATGAGAATACAGAGGAGCTGCTCTGTCTCTGCTCCTGCACCCAGGAGGCTTCAAAGGAGACAGTGCTTTGACCTTGCCCATATGCTGGCCAGCAGACCTGGCTGGTTGAGCTGGCATTCCTCCAGGAACAGAGAGATTCTGCTCTGCCCAGGTTCAAGGTCATCTCTCGGAAGCTAAAACAATCCTCCAGTGTTACATGTGACAAAAACTCATTCCCAGTGAATATTGCAAAACTGTCCTTTAAAAAAAACCACAGAGTTGATGACTCAAAAGTATCTATCCTACTGTTTTGAGGAGGAATTTTGGTATCCAAAATACTGATAAAACAAGGTGAGAAACCTGAATGATAATATTAGAAGGCTTTATTTTTCAGGAAGATGTTGCTTGTTTAACTACCAGCTTTGTTAAAGTATTGACAATAGTCTATTACAAGAATTTCTACAGTGTGTTCCATATAATCCTAGGACAGTTGAATCAAGTATTTTGGTTGAATCAAGTATTTTGGAAAGGACTTGCAGAGTTCATCTACTTGAACCTCCTGATCAGAGAAATTCTAGGTAGGGCAAGTTGCTCTGGGCCCTGTACAGTGAAATATTTTGTGTCTTCAAGGATGGATATTCCACAGCTTTCTGAACTAGTCCAGTGTTGTATGCTCACAGTGAATCCTTTGTTTACTTATCAAGTCGGCTCCCCATATTCCAAGCTGCACCCATTGTCTCACATACTTCTACAGTACATTTCTGACCTCTGTTTTTCGTTTCAGACCTGTGTCTTCAATCATTTAAAAGCATTAATATATTCCCTGATTCTCTTGTTTTTAAGACTGGACTGAGCAGACCTTGCTGTCTTTTAGTTGTATGCCACAAGTTCCAGGCCTCTAACCACCTTAATGCCCCACTTCTAGACTTTCTCCAATCTATCCATGCTCCCTTGTACTGCAGAGCCAAAGAAGAGACAGAGTGCTTGATGAGGTTTCATGAGAGTTAAACAGAGAGGAAAAGACAATTTCCTTGGCCTGATCTTTACAGTCTTCCCCAACCACAGCTGAGGTTCTTTGCTGCAGGAACACATTACTGACTTATGTTGAAAATATCATTTGAACCTATGCTTCCAAATTGAGCTCTCTCAATAATTCCAGGCATTTAAAATATCTCTACTGAATTTTCAGTTAAGTTTTTATTTCTGCTTCAGAAAGAAAGACTAACAATTTTTTTTTGAAACTGCTTGGAATGAAAATTGGATTTCCCATAAAATGTATTAAATCCACTTTTCAAAGTTTCCAGTCTGTGAAAATACTGTAAATAGGAAAATAGGGCAGATAGGTATAACTGCGGAGACATGTTTAAGTTTTCCTGTCCCCACATGTATGCTTCTTATAAACCAAAATTTTTAAGGAGTTTTTTCTAAACAAAATTAAATCTTTCCAGAGCTTCTACTTGTAAAGTAATATAAAGACAAGAATATAAGTAAAAGAATTTTTATACGACAGAAATATATGTATTGTTCTGTTGCCATCTTATTGTAAAGTTCCCATACCTCTTCAGCAGTTTCTCATGGGCATCTCCTCACAGCACTAACTCCTCCTTCTTCAAAGCACAGCCAACAAACTCCAGCATCCTTCTCAACCAGCTAATCCACTCTTTCATAGCACTCATCCTCATTAGACACAGCTGTGGCCTGTTAAGGGCAGGCCTGTTCCTAATCTTTGGTGATTAGTACAGCTGCAGCTCCTCAGGGGTGAGATTGCCTTCTGCACTATCTTTATTTTCTTACATTCTATCCCCCCACATTGTGCCATGACATATTAATGGAAATATTTTTTTGGTGCTATACTTTTGCGTTTCTGTTAGTTCAATCAACCCTTCTAATCACTCAGAATGATGTGAAGCATATTTCATTGAATCAGCTACTGGGGCTGCACTGTACAGGAAACAGGAGTGTATAAACACAACATGCAGGGACAAATAGTTTTAACAAGTATACAACTACACATACAAGCCACAACACCAGATAATACATTGATACTGAGCCAAAAACTCATATAAGGAAAAGGCACAGATATTTTCTTCTCTTTCTTATGTAAAAGGTATTGTCAAAACACTGTGTACTACCCATGACTCTAAATAAGCAGTTCTGGGGGATTACACAAAATTGTCCTATTCTTCTGTACATGTGTTGCTACTTGAAGTATGGAACTGAAAGAAAGCTTTGTCCATCACATGCAGTGGCTGATGTTTATTTGTTTGCTTTGCATTGCTACTGTCACCACAGTTTGAAAAGAAAGGAACATATTTCTGAGTCTCAGTTTCATAGGAATATAAAATAATTATGCAATTAGTTGATGCATTGATTATGCATTTAGATTATGCACTTTTGTTGATATTGCAGCTCTTAATGAAACTGACATTTGGTACACAATTCTGTAGTGTTTACTGTCCCCATTCATTTTTTTTCATGACAGAGTCTGTCCATAAGGGTTAATATTAATGGCACAGGACTGCTTGTAAATCTCAGAAAAGTATTTTTCAGTGTATGTCACTGTGGGAGTTGTGTCCATAGAGAAAAAACTAGTAGAAGCAGGAAACAAAGAAGGCATCTGGTGAAAAAAATATTTATTTATCTACACAACAGTAATATGAAAGGATTTTTTTAATAACCAGTTATTGTCATATATAGGTAAAGCCTTACAAAAGAAAGGCCTTGTAAAATCATAGTTCAGGCCTTGTTACTTCAGGAAAGTTCCCATGAGAAAGGAATGTTAACAGTGAGAATCAGCTTGCATATCAATCTATTCTTGGTGGAAAACAATTTGCACCTGTGAGGAGAAAAGATTCTGCCTATGTGAAACATCTTCTTCCCAGGGGACAAAAATGTAAATGCCTGTAAAGAAGAAAGCCCTTGGCACGTATGCACACAAATAGCTACTGACCAATGAACTGAGTGGCGAAAGGCTACTGGCCAATTGGAATTAAGCTCAGTGCCTTCTGATAACCATATAAATATGGGCTATGGACATTAAAATGTGGCTTTTGCTGCTTGAACTTTGAAGAGTTGTGTCTGTCTTTGTCTGTGCTCACAGTGCCAGCTATGACTTTTTTCTGGTCAGCAATCCTGGTGAGGCAACTGGCTTACAGAACCTATGATCTGAAATGAATCAGATCGAAAGGAACAAAGACATATACATCTAATCCCCTTCAGTATCTTTCTTATTCTTCAAAGAACCTGGCAAACCATTCCCTAGTTCTTTATCACTGAAAAGGTTGCACATCCAAGGGAAGGATGAATTCATTGCCAGGTGATTTTTGGGTCCTTTAGCATGACTTCTGAGCAGTCTCTTTGACAAAGAGTTGGAATGGAACTTATGAGGTGGTGAACTTGTGACTGATATTTCCATCCTGCTGAGGACTTTTGATGAACCTTCTCTCTCTTTCAGAAGCCCAGTAGTTCTCAAAGTACTAAAGGACATTTCTCCTAGGCATAGCAGAGCCTTACCTTGAGTCAGGACCAGCCTTCTTCAGCTCATTCGTCTTCTGTTCCTTCCCTAATTACTTCATCTACACTTGGCCTATTTGGCAGGTATCTCAGGAGGAAATCCACATGGATCAGACCATTAGGCTCTTTTAAACTGTGGCCTGAGTTAGGGGTGAGACTCCTCCTTGTACTAGTCATACTTATTTCCTTTCAGAATGTTGAAAGGTCACCTGTACTTTAGCTTCTCAATGAAATCAGGTAGGAAAAAATCCCCAGATCACATACCTTGTGTTTCTTTCTCAGTATTGATGATAAGAAAAGAAAAGGAGTCTCATATTTTCACTGGATTTGTTTAGCTCACGGATCTAAGACAATTTTTTTGAAAAGAACTGATGGAATAATTGCAAATAAGTCTATAAAGGTAGATTTTTCTCCACTGAGGTTTGAAAAAATACTTTGATAATCGCATATTTTCCTTCACTATCACAAATCATTGAAAAGAAGATAATTTTATAAATAGAAAATCTTAGAGCCTCTCAGATCACCTCAGATGTCATGACAGTCTGTCTTTTCTTAATTTGAATTTGTCAGACCAGTTACGTTGATAGCTGCATATGCTGCCTGTACAGCACCCACACTGTGGCTTGACAGAAGGATGTTTGACAAAAGGACCCCAATGATACTCAAAAGATTTTAAGATATCTACTTTGGAGAAAAACAAAAATCTTGGCATGTAGGTTATTTTTTTTTTGGCCTGAACTTCACAAATATCTAACAACAAACCCTAGGAGAAAATGCTATTGGAAACTTTATTTATCCAGGTGCCTCTTTAGCCAGGTAATTAACACTTACTGTGGATATTGAATGGCATCATGTATATAATCCTTTGTGAATCTTGTTTGTCCTCTTGTCAGATTGTCCTCTTGTCCCAGGTCTTGACTTCTGGTGAGGATCTTCAAACTATCAAGGCAGTATTTCTCTAGTTTTAACAGGAATTAAACTTCCTTTATCTCCACTGATTTGAATCTCAGTCTTCCATCTGTTAAGTGTTGTGAAGACATTGCTTTCTCACACACAGGAGTTGATAAAGTCAGTGACACTGTAATTTTAGGATGCTTTCAGATTCTTATGGTAATGGGAGCTATATATGTAAATAAAATGATGAATTTGCTATACTGAAAAAACCCAACGTCTCCTACCAGGAAGACCACAATAGAGCTTTAAAAACCAATAAAATGCTTATTTTGGAGCTTGCATGTATTGTAGCATACACTTCAAATTGACCTAGTCTTCTCTTACACTAGGAAAAAGTAGATGTATCATGTTATAGAAAATCAAGTGTACATTGACAATGTCATTTGGAAGTCTTACTGAATCATACATGTGACACTGTGTGTCGTGGTTTGAGGAAGTAGGTTTTAGGGCACCACAGAAGTAAAACGCATCTTCAGTTTCGAAGAACACACCTACCCATCACTAGTTTCACTAAATAACAGTAAGATTTATAGATATATGAGCCCATCTAATTAATTACATAAAAAAGAACTATAATTGAGAGATTAGTAAAGGGAATTTGGGCTTAACTTTTGCCTCTTCCTCTCGTCCAAATTGTGAGAACTGTCTTTTCTTCCATGTCTGACAAGAACTCAGACTAACTAATAATAAGTTGCTAGGTACATTCTAGGTGCCTTTTTACTTGTTGTTTTCCTTTTCTTGATTTTTTTTCATCCTAGCACAGAAACCAGTGACTTCCTCGTCCCTACCCCCAACACTTTTCGGTGCTGTTTAGCTTTTTTACTACTTCAGGTCTTTTGGGTATCACCCAAATAGGATATAAAAGGTCACTAGGCCAGTAAGGTACAGTCCAGATGAGTCTCTAAATTAAGTACTGCTTACAAGTTGCTTCAAGGATATTTCCTCTAATGCCTCTAATGGGATATGATGGCTAAACTTCTCTCTTAGGTCCTTCTGACAATGAAAGCTAGGCAAGAAACAAATTTGACCTGGTTCTATCAGTTGGAAAGGGGCCTGGTGTAGCATACCACTGGTTTTACCTCCAGTTTTGGAAGTAAATTTCTTTAGGCCTTTTCTTGTCCCAGATCAGATCACTTTAATGTAATGGTTTACATAATCTTCTCCAGAAAGAGACCAGAAATGCAAGATGGTGTCTGAACAGTGACCACACTGCTACAATTACCCTGTCTAAAATCAATTCCATACCAAAATGTTTTGGAATAATTTATCTCAGAAGAGTTTCTTTCAAATCATTCACATAGAGGCAGCCAGACAGAGTCCAATCCATCTGAGTTTATCAGAAACCACAGGGTATCCATTAGTTTTGATACCCAAAGAATTGACAGGTCTTTGTTATTTTGCTGTTTGCTCTGCAGGGGTACTTACCATGAGGTGAAACAGGCATTTATCTTCAAGGAAGGTAGAATTTTGTTACATATCTTTTCCTGCAGCCTAACTTCAAAACAGTTCTCACAGCCTTTTTGTACCCAGCCAGTGCTATAGTATAGTGTACGCATTTGTTTTACAAGTTATGTTTTGTGACTGAAGTCACACAGATAATAGAACTCCAAATACTGAACCTGTGACAATTGCTTTCAAAAATTCAGAGGGCAAAAAGGTCGTAAGGCAAAGCAGGCATTATTCTAGAGCAGGGACATTTACGCTTAGACACAGTTTGTGACTGAGTCTCAGAAATCAAAAACTATTCTGTTATATTGTAAATGGGGTATGGGAGAAAACAGCCTAAGAGAAATGTGGTGTTTACAGTCTTCTTATTTTTTATATTAGGAATTTTTTTTCCTTTGCATTTAAACTTCTACATCAGCTTTAATTTTCTTGAAAGAGGGAGCAAACTCTTCGGCAGAAGTTCACACTTGCTTTTCTGCAGAGAACAGACAGAGCGATATTTCAGTCTGATCACTGATTTACACTTCATTGTATTAATCATCATGTGAACTGCTGATCCATGTGGCTAATTACAGCAGCAAATTTTATTGCCTTTTTCTCAGGAAAGTTGTTAATAAAAAACCCACTTTCTTGTCAGAAAGGTAGTATGAAAAAGTCTTGTGGGTTTTTTGTTCACTTTGTATTAATTTCCTTTCTCTTTCCAAAGCAAGAATGAAATTAGCATTGGCTCTTTAAATGAGAATTGACTTGTGTTGTGTTTTTAGTTCTTGTTGCTTAGCAGCAGCAATGCTGGCACATGGGTGGGTCTGCTTCCAGAGCACTACTACTGGGATTTGAGCTCTTCAGGGCATTTTCATCATTAACGAGATAATGTTGAATCAAATGTTCTTTTCAAAAAACCCAAAAAACAAACCAAGATCCTGAACTTAAGTTCTCCTAGGCGTCTTTGAGGTGATGCCTAACATGCAAGACAAATTCATATGTCATGGTGTCAATGCACTTTTTAATTCAGTAGTTGCATATAATTTTCTTTTGTGCCTTGTTTTATGCAAACAAAACAAATTCTATAAACTAAATAATTGGAGAATCTGACAAGAATAGGAATTAAAGATGTAAATTAAAGATGTAAATTTTTTAGGAGTATCTATCATTAAGTGGTTGAAGCTGTAAGTGATTAACAATTCTATCTGCTATGAAAGTATAAACCCCTGAAAGAGAGGGGAATTCAGACCTTCTGTATGCCTACAAAGATAGCATGAAATCAATATCCTTTCTCTATGATTTCTGGACTTTGAGACATATGTATATGCAGCATCTGGCTGCTGGAGGTCACAGATTTGTTTACATCTCTTTTGCTACAGCTTAGTTGCTTTAGAGGATTTAGTAGAGGAAGAAACTTCAGATTCTCTATATATCTGCATTACATATACAAGTACATGCTCATTGAAAAAGAGGAATATGCAGGAAAAATACTTAGGTAACTAACCAACTGAGTTTGTTGCAGTAGGAATGGTTGTATGCAGACCCATGACCAGCAGTATATTAATGTTGGATATAATGTAAAACTATTTTGGCCCCTATAGGGACATAAATATTTAAAATATTTTAATGGGCCATTAAGTTAAATAGGTAATTTCTGTCAATTTAAAAATTAATTTAAAATATTATAAATTTTTTACATTTTCCCAAACTTTTAAAAAACCCACTTATTTTAAAAATTTTAAAAAAGTTTGTTGAGATGCTTTTCCAATCATATAAATTGTGATCATTTAGGAGGACGTGTTGGCTAGGTTTAGAGGATAGAAAGTAGATACAGAATGGGTTACTCAGTTCTGCAATTTGTAACAAGTTTGTTTTTCTCAGACATTCCAAACCACTTCTGTTTTGCCCAATATTAAAGCACGAGTTTAAGTTGCATTGACTGAACTAGTTTGAAGATTTTTATGGACAAAATAATCCCTTATTGTCACCCATGTGCATCCAAAATTATGTGTTACTAAGCATCTTTCAAAATGAACTAAGTTTTTTTGTCTAAATATTTAAATCACTAGGGAAAATATTTCAGACTTCTAAATGAAAAAAGGTAGCACACTGGAGAGTGATATTATGTTGTGGTTATTACTTTGTCTGCAAAAAAATCAATACAAATGGCATGAATCTGTAGCAAGTAGAATAAGAAATACATTTAAGGTTGGATTATGTTTATTTACCTGTCAGTCCTGTATATTCATATGGATTCTTTGGTATGCTAAGGATTTTATGGAGTAGTTCACTCAAGTCCACACTAATGGATGGTCTGGGGCAGGGGGAGCAAGCACATGTACTTTATTTACCATTAGTACCATTATAAATATTTTAGACAGTTGAATACTTGTTTCCAGTAAATTTCCTAACTTTATTTCAGCCTTATTTTAATGCCTGCAAAACTACTTCCCTACCTCACTCTGGTAAGCCAGTATTATTTCTGTGAGCAAAACATTTGTTATTTGGAACTTTTCTACATAAAAGTCAAACCTGTTATCCATACCTGACTTTTGTAAAGATGCTCTGTAAGTGAAAGTCAATTACCTCCTAAGACAAAAAGCAGTGACTTATGTCAAATTTTTCTTCCCATTAATTACTTTTTTCTTGCTAGATCAATACATTATGTATTGTTTCTGCATTTCTGTTTCTAAGACAAATTAGAACCACACTTGCTGTTAGCTGTTTTCCAAAATTATGAACTTTCCCAACTGGTAACTTTCTCAGCTGAGCTTGCTTGGAATAATGTAAAAGTATTCAATTCTAATTGACCTTCTGCACAAAGATACCTTCCTTTCCCTATCAAAAGATGGCATGCTGATCACTGCAGTATTTGGTTAGATCAAAGGAAAGGCCTTTTTTAGCCATTTATAATTAGAATGTGTAATGAAGTCTTCCTTCAGCTCCAGTTCAAATACAAACTGAATGCTTCCCAGGGTCAAGGCTCCTGCATTGCAAAAGTCAGTCCTGGATCTGAGCTGAGGAATGTGAGAAATTCACAAGTCTAGCCAATTAGTCTGGCAAGAGTAATCACTGACTAATCATCAATCATACAAAGTCTCTGCTTTCATGACTCATTCTTTTAACCTCCAATCTATCAGGTGCCATGCTGAGTCCTGCAATCACATCATTATTTTGTTTGCAAAGAGGAAATCAGGAAACAAAATGCTGTAAAGGGTTTGTTTCAGAAAAAAACCAACTATTCTGAGCTAAAATTAAATGCACTATTCCTAGCCGACTCTCCTTTTAAACATTAATTGACTAAAAACTATTTGTAAATAAATCATTGTTCTGGGTACTCAAAGGCATATTTTATAAGGTCAATCTCTTTGTTAGATGGCCATATGAAGACTGCAGAATGGGTTATAAGCAAAGCACTATATTATTGAGTCTCAGTAATCTCAGCTAAAACATCTTGTTTCTCACCAGTCTCTTGGGGAGATCCACCTTGAAAGAAACACGCCCCCACACAAGCCCATCAAAATAAGATCCATATGCAGAATTCACATATGGTTTTTTCACTTTCCCACAAATGTGACTATTTTCTAGAAATTTGAATTTGTTTTATTTATTCTTCCCTAATTCATGGCATGCAAGGTTATTCACAGCCATATTCAAAACATTTTCTCTTCAAGGGAATGTTTTAAAGAAGCAAGAGAGTTATTATTCATTTTTAATCAAATGTATAAAGATATTTTCTGGGACGTCTTGAGGTATGGAATGTACCCTGAAGTATGGAAGTGCATGGTTTCTATGAGAAGCTTTTTTATTTGGGGCTTTTTTAAGATGCCATAGCAGAACATTCATGTTGGCCAGAGTAATGCCAGTGTAATTCAGAAAAAGTGAATAATAACAACTAATTTTTATTTGGTGACCACACATGAAATCTCTTGTGGTTCAACAAGGACAGTGATCTTGAAAACTGCTGTCTTAAAGACAGACCCAAGGAGAGTATTTTTTTAACAGAAAAACTTAATACTGTCCTATGGGGACAGTATTGTGGGGAAATGACAATAATGATTTCAATTTCAGGGCCCTTTGTCTGCTTCATTTTTTCAAATATTATGTCTCTACAGATTTCATAAAATATGTTACAGTCTGTAAAAAGATTTTATGGCCAAAGGTTGCTGAATAATTCAATATTTTCAGTTATACAGTCTCTACTTATCTCCTTTGACAACTTTTCATTGTGATAAAATATATGGGAATAAACATATACAGTGAATGCCTATCCTAATTCGTCAGCTTTAAACAAACCCTGCTCACTATCAGTATTTGTAATTAAAGTGAGCACATTGTTATTAGAAGTAATGGCATAGTTGGTAATTTTTATTGATTAACAGCATACACTAGAAAGAGATAAATGACGAATCTAATTGTTTGTGGATTATTGTTTCCTGTGCAGTCATTACACTGGGTCACACTGAAATAAGGGATACATTTCTCAAAGAGAGCAAATATTGCTTTTTATTAGCTGAGACAAATGTTTGTGAATGCTGGTAGAAAAACATAGATGCAGGTCTTCCTAGGTACACAAATACAGACTCAAGGGCAGGAGTCGAGTTGCAGACCCAAGAATACTGAGACATACCAGGAGGACACATTCCTCAGTAAAAGGATGAGTGCCAGAACCAAAGACTCATTTGGTTGAAAGGGACTCCTTATATCAGCTGGTCCCACCCTTGGCTCAAAGCAGGGGAACTGCAGTGTTTGTCAGGTTGCTCAGGTTGCTTCTTTTCCAATATCTCCATCAACTAAGGTTCTGACATCTCTTTGGGAAATATGCCATAGTAATATTACTTCTTAATATTTAGTAGGAATTTATTTTATGACACTTCTCCAAATGGAGTTTGAGTTGTTCTCCATAGGTATCCAATATGTAGTTGAAGACATCAGTAAAAGTTTTGACCTTTTCTTACGACTAAACAAACCCAGCTACCTTAGTGTCTTCTCTTACATCCTGTGCTCCAGCACACTGGCCAATCTGGTGGTACTTCGTAGGTCAATCTCCTGTTTGTCTGTTTTGTGTTGCAATGGTTCCAAACTGGACAGAGTGCTCCAAATGCAGAGGAGGAAAGGAATAACCATTTTGTTTTATTTCTGTTAATATTGTTATTAATGCTTACTCTCTTTTTCACTTTACATGAACTTTTGCACATAATGGCATTATTTTGTTTCTTTTCAACAATGATAATGGTGAACCCAGGCCCTCCATCTGTGCTGGTTTTGGCTGAGATAGAGTTAGTTTTTTTGACAGCAGTTTTTATGCTGTCATTAAGCTTTTGCATTTGTGCTGGAGACTATTGATAACACTGAGATGTTTTAGTTATTGCTGAGCAGCACCTACAGAAAGTTAGAGCCCTTTTTGCTCCGCACACCACCCCACCAGAGTGAGGATATTCCTTTGGAAATTTGGGTTGAGATGTCCCAGCCAAGTCTCCTCCCAACTCCTTGTGCATACCCAGCCATCCTCAGTGAGGCTGAGACAGGAGATCCCAACTTCCAAAGGGATATCCCACATTATGTGGTGTCATGTTTGGCATATAAAGCTAGTGGAAGAAGAAAGGGGAGATGTTTCAAATGACGGAATGTGTCTTCCCTAGTCACAGCAATGTGTGATGGAACCCTGCTTTCCTAGGGATGGATGAACACCTGCTTGCCCATGGGAGGCAGTGAACAAATTCCTTGCTTTGCTGGACTTGCATGCACAGCCTATACTTTACTTATTAAATTGTCCTTACTTCAACCTATGAGTTCTCTCATTTCTTCTTTTCGCTCCCTCATTCCACTGTGAGGGGAATAAGCGAGAGGCTGGGTGGTTCTTAGTTGCCGGGTGGGATTAAATTATGACACTATCCAAAGTAATTCAGCTTCTAACTTTATTTCCAAACTAAAATTTGTCCCGGTGAGAGTGTTGTCTAATTCTTTTATTGTAAGCACATCTGTACACTTCTAGATACCAACAGTACATTACAGAATGGGTCACTTAGTTACTGCAATGGAATTTATTTTACAAAGTTTAGAAGTAGTTCTCAAAACTCACTATTTTCTTTGCTTCTGTGAAAGGGTTATATTTAGATTCCAGGTGTTCTGTGAGACATGATGAAAACTTTAGGATTCTGGAATCAAAATTCAAAATTTTCAGGTCAGATTCCATGTGAGCAGGACTTTAAAGTGGTCACTATCCTTTTGAAGAAACTTCATTTCAGGTACTGTCTAATAGGATCTTTAGAATACACAGTTAATGTGAAAGTAGATATTTGCAACCTTGAAGAAACTGAGTTATGCACAATTGTTATGCACATGCTAGAAACGATGAACTGTGAATCCACCAATGATCAGCTGAAGAGGAAAAAGAAGTAATGACAACAATGAAGAAATTGGATATAACTCCTCATCTCCCTGTTAACTTCAGAGAAACACATAACTTCTGAAAATTTATGGAAAAGAGGAGATAAGAATGCCACTAGATAAAAGAAAAAAAAGAAGTAGAAAAAACGGGTTGAAGTACTCCTCTGTGATACAGATAAGGGAAGGTTAAGTAAGAAAAGGTAAAGGTCTGTCTTTGCTTTCTTGAGAAAAAGGGTCACAAGGTATTAGTCAGTAGATTCGGCATGGACTGGTTAATCTTTGTCTAATGTGGCACCTACCTAAATTTTGCACAAATAATTAAAAATTCATTTTAGCCAGAGGAGAGACAGAAACACCCTGGCCTCATAGTGTACTGGCTGGGATAGTTAAGAGATGCAGTATAAGGTCATAAGTTCAGTTTGAAGTCTCAGCCTTTGGACTGTGCTAGGATGACTTCACTTTTTTCTTTGAAATGTTCTACTGCAAATTGGAGAGATATTATTGTTCATAAAAAATCCTTCTAACTACTTTGTTTTTGCTGACAATTTTAGTTCTGACAAGTCACTGTTTTCTAACTGAAAAATAGTTTTAGAAAAACCACCCTTCTCCATTTTAACTACAAAATTTATTTCTGAAATGATCCCAACTTTGATACCTGTTTTGCAGCCATTTCAGGGGAGTAAAATTACTCGCACCATAGAATATCATCAACATAGATGAAAAATCTGAGTGAGAGGCATAATGAATAGGTACAGCAGTATTTTATAGCTCAGACAAGCTATATGCTAGAGGAGTGGAGATATTCATAATCCTGAACTCAGCAATTGAAGAGAGCTGGAGTTATGGATCGTGGCAATGGTAACACACTTTGTGTGTTACCAGCATTGTTTTTTTCTGAGGGTTGCTGGGTTCAAGAATATAAATTTCTGAGTGAACCAATCATGCTGGAGATTTCGCTGTATCAGAAGTATCAGACATTTTTTTATTCCTTCATATGACCATAACTGAAGGAAGAGAAGACTCTTCACCTGTTAGACTTGTACTCTCTAGCATACAAACTACAGGATGATAATGATAATGATGATGATAATGATAATAATGATAATAATAATTTTATTTTAATGTATATACTAAGATATTTCATATTAATTGAGAATATGCATAGTATTTTGTTTGGGTTAAATGTCATAAAATGAACATCTATTTTAATTTTGATAGGTGTCAAATAGAAGTAATGTAAAATATTGGCTTATATCAATGTGATCTGCAAAATTACCTGCAAATTCTCTTTATTTTTTTGTCTGTAAAAAAAATTAACTTTTTTCAGGTTTTCTTATGCCGAGGAAGTATTAATCTATTTAATCTCTTACTCTTTGAGTTTCTTTAAAAAAATTTCTACATATTTTTTAATTGAAATTGATACAGAAGAATTTGTGTACCTGTATGATCATTAAAGCCAAGATTTTTTAATGATAATAACAAAGATTGGGTGATTCAGTCCATTTTATTATAACACAGCTAAGAAACATCTTGCAGTATATCTGATCACTTTCGGTCTGGCTTTCTGTTATTAGTTTACTTATGCATAGTAATTATTCTGCTTTCTACTGGAGAACTAAAGTTAAAAGAAAAAGCAAATAAAAATTCTGGCATTCTGAATACACAGCTACTTCTTTTTTTACCTGGTTTACTACATCAGGTGTGTGCAATATGTTACATTACAAATAGAATCCACTTTTCCTGTCTTCTCTGTTCAGTTGCTCAGCCAAGAAAAATCAAGGAGAACAAAATGGTATATTCTGAATCAGTATTTTACAGAGTCATCAAAGAATGAGTTGGAAGAGACTTGTGTGAGTCACTTATTCCAGCCTCTTATTTTAACTAGGATTGTCGCAGACTTTAGAACAGTTTAGCATTTGTTTTGTCTAGCCAAACCTCAAACTCCAAACAGGTTCATTAATGTCTGTACAAAAGCTCCCAAGCTGGATTTTGTGACTGCTACTGTAATTACACCTCATGACATTCCAGGTTCAGCCTCACCAATGCTAAGCAGAGCAGACTTAAAATTCCTTTCAGACTTCTGTCTAAACTTTGGTCAAACCCAATATCTGACACTTATCTTGCAATAGGTGAGAACTGCTATTTCAAACTCATCTTGGCTCTGTCACCTGGCATGAAAACCACTCCTTAAAATCTGGTATCAAATTTTCTGAGGGTGCACTTTATCTCATTTCTAGATCATCAGTGAAAGTATAGAAAACACACATATAGCATGTATGTAGCATTGTTTGTGATCTCTTTCAGCTGTAATAATTACCATTTTCACTTCCAGTCCAGCAGCAACCAAGTTATCTCCAGAGTAGTTAACATGCTGGTTTTTGTTTCCCAAAACGATATCTTTTTTCATGTGTTTTGCAGCTTACTGTGTCTGATGCCTAAAGTTTATGAACATCCTCTTAGCCTCTTGCAAATTCACTAGTCCTTGGTGGTAAGAAATGGGGTTTCCATTATCAAATATCTCAAGGTATTTTCACATTGAATGGATAATTAAGAGGTTCCCTGAGCTGAAAAGCAATGTGAAAAGCAGAGAGATTTCCCAGACCAAGGCCACTGCTGTCACTCTTCAAACACTCATAAAATGGTTTGGGTTGGAAGGGACCTTACAAAATCACTTAGTCCAACACTCTGGCAATGAGCAGAACATCTTCAACTAGAACAGGTTGTCCAAAACCCCAGGCAACCTGACCTTGAATGTTTTCAGGAATGGGGAATCTACTACCTCTCTGGTCAACCTGTGCCAGTATTTCAGCACCCTCATTGTAAAAAAATGTGGTTTTTATATTTAGTTTGAATCTACCCTTTTCTACTTTAAAACCATTACCTCTTGTCCTGTTGCTACAGACCCTACTAAATAAATCATTCCTCTAAAGCCCCCTTTAGGTATTGAAATGCTGCTATGTCTCCACAGAGTTTTCTCCTCCAGGCTGAGCAAACCCAGCTCTCTCAGCCTTATAGGACATGTGCTTTTATCCCTCTGGTCTTTTTTGTGGATCTCCTTTAGATCTGCATCAACAGGTCCATGTTTTTCCATGGATCACTGAAGACTCCAAAGCTGTACTCTAGGTGGAGTCTCATGAGAATGGAGCAGGGACAGAAAATGCAGGTCCCTTGACCTGCTGGACACATTTCCTTTGCTGTGTCCCAGGACGCAGTTGGCTTTTTGGGCTATGAGACCAGAAAACAGGCCATTGCTGCAGGCTCCTGCTGCTGATTTACAAAATTAGGAAGACAGTCTAGATGGAGACCAGACCTTTTGCTGTATTAACTTAATGCATCTATCAAAGAGAAGAAATATCTGTAAAAGAAGTAAATTTATGCCTTGGATGTAGGATAGGTGTAAGTGTAGCAAGTAAAGTAAAATGAAGAATTTATGGCAGCAATACTTTAATGGATCCAATGTCTAGAAAAGTGCTACTGTAATCAGTAGGAGCTCTTGTCCAGAAATCCTTACATGCTACCCCAAACATGCTACTCTTTTAACCTTTAGTATTTTTATAAAATCTATATTTATCATGTAAAATCATATCTTTTCTTATTTGATCTTGTTTCCCCAGCCATGTGGTAAGAAACCAGTTCTTCTGATGTTTTCTCTAAGGCCAGATTGTTCTCTTCAAAACAAGGTAGGAGGGATTGCCAACTATGCACTTTAGTACAACAGCATATGCTGATCAGTGGAGCTCAGGATGTAATTACATATGTTGTTTTATCCTATATTGAGTGCTTCTATTTTCTTACATTTTGTATTTCAGTTGGAACTCAAAATCAAACATATAGATCAATTACTGGTATTCCCTGTTGATGTTCTATTCCTAGGATCTCAAATGAGCTCTGTTACCTAATTAGTATATTTCTCTGCATTGGCCTTAAATGATTGTAGTCAAATACTCTTTTTCAAATACTCTTTTTATTAAGAAGTATTTCCTCCAATCTTGTTTTTTTTTTTTCTTTTTTTTTTTTTTACTTAGCCCTATAGCCTAATTCAAAACATGAAAAAAAAATTGCAGCAAATTCAATCTAAGATGAAGGGTGATAAACTATTCAGGACTCCCCTGATTCATAATCTAGTTATGTGCTCAATTAGCTAAGGCATGTCTGGTCTAGGAATGAAAATCCGTAGTGCCTGTAGTTCTCAGTGCAGGGTGTAAATGTCTGACACGCTGTGGAGTCACTGAGTAACCGAGGTGGAATGGCACCTCTGGGGATTGTCTTGTCCAACCTCTCTTCGGAGCAGGGTCAGCTAGAGCAGGTTGGCCAGCTAGGGTTTTTCCAAGGA
Organism: Loriotus luctuosus; assembly: GCA_035582745.1. Lineage (NCBI taxonomy): Eukaryota > Metazoa > Chordata > Aves > Passeriformes > Thraupidae > Loriotus > Loriotus luctuosus. Next base: position 124,020,355 of record JAWWEY010000115.1, read on the forward strand.
TGGAGTATTTCCCAGTATGGATAGTCTACTATTGAACTGAGAAGCTTCTTGCAGCGTTTGACCACCATCACAGTGAAACCCCTTCTTATTTTAAAGTGGAATTTCTCATAATTCTATTTGTGTCTGTTGCCACTTGCCCTGTTACTGGGCACTGCTGAGAAGAGGCTCTCTCTCCCTTCTTGAATCCTCTGCATCCAGAATTTTTTTTTTATAGATATCAATGATATCTCCCCTGTGTCTTCTGTATTTTTGTATACTGTGAAAATTGAGGGGGTGTGTTATCAGACAGACAGAGGCACAAAAGAAATAGTGTTCCATACTGCAAATACGATATTTAATTTACAAGTATCTTACATGCAATGCACATTCACTTACACAAAAAACACCTTACAAGTTCTGATAGCCAAAGTAGAGGATATTTCTGGTTTAAAACTGAGATTCCCAGACTTGTAGAGGTGCACCTTGTGGCTCTGCCTCTTCCACAATGTCCTTCCTCATTTACCTTCTACCTCTATCACTGACTTCACCATCATGGGCACTCATGCCTCTCCTGTACCTACATGGGCATGTGGCTCAGTGTGTTTCAGAAAATGGTACAAGACCTGGAGTGACCCTGTCTCTCTTCTGTTCAGCTTCTTAGTACCACACCACTAAGGATGGCTCTCATCTTTCTTCACCCTATATTTGTTTAACGAATGTCAACCCTGAAGACCCAGAACAGCAGCTGAGCAGTCCCTGTGTGTTTTAGTCAATACCATCCCATAAAAGACACTTTAGCTTGTGTATGTGGTGCTATTATAATGATAATAATAACATGGTTTGGAAGTTTCAGTCTCTGAAAAGATAAGGCTGTGTCAGTGAAAGTTGCTCCTAAGCCAATTGCCTCCTCTTTTCAGTAGCAGTTAATTAGCTTTGACAGGGCACTGTGTATAGGAGACTCCAATAATTCCAGATCTGAGGAATCTGTGAATGGTATAGACATACTCTATATACATATATTCTCTCTATAACTTTCCAGCACTCCCTTAAAATCCCCAACTTTCACTTGCAGAATAGACTTAGGTGCTGTGCCTGGTGTGAAAGAATGCTGGAATTGGTCCTGAGGTGAGCATGTTGACAAGTGGATATTCTGTACGTGTTGTTTTGGGTCACTAGACAGGTTCTGCTGTTATGTGCTCTGTAACATCTCTAGGATGTCTTTGCTTTCCTTCCTCTGGGCCTGTTCTTACAACCAGTGATGCCTGTTTGCTGGTGTCACACGCAAGTCCTATATCACACATAAGATATTAAGAGGATGCTTGTACATATTATTGTGAACAATTCTCAGAGATGGTTTCTGTACATACAGAAACATCTCTTGCCTATTTACTCGAGATAGATGGAAGAAATGTCATCAAATTCAGGGGTTCTTTGTTTCTAGAAACATTTTAAGCCTCAGAAATGTGTTGAAGACTTTTTTGTTTTAATTACAGTGTGATTGAAAACAAAACATCAAAAGAAACGTGGGGCATCAATGCCGTAGGCATTGCTCAAATTTATTGGGAAATGAGAGTCCTTGTCCCACAGGATTATTCTCTCTGATGCTGATCTGGCAGAAAGAGCCATCTCTCTCAGCCCTGAATGGGGAAATGTTGATACTTCAGCTTTCTGTCACAGTCAATTCAAGTGGAGCCCAATACAGATACAAACATCTGTGTAAACTGTTCTTTGTTTTGATTCCTAGGATAATTAAGCAAAAGCCTACTAGATGAGCACAATTACTCAAAATTAATCACTTTCAAGCTAGTTAAATCATGACAGATTAATTGCTTGTATCTATTCCTACATTTGGATTTGTTTTATCAGCAGAAATACTCAAGTAGCTCTCCTGTTCTGGTAAATCATTGCTCTTTTTATGAGAAATTGTAAATATTTGTTGATTATAATCAATTATTCTTTAAATTAAATTTTAAAAATAAGGTGGCTTTTATTACATTTTGAATGGATGATATTTGGCTACACTTATCCCAAGCAAAGTTTTAAATTTTGTAAGTGTTCAAGGCCAGGCTGGATGGGTATTTGAGAACCCTGGTCTAGTGAGAGGTGTCCCCGCCCAGGATCTCTAAGGTCCCTTCCAATCCGAAACATTCTATAATTCTGTGAATATTCTGATGCCACTTAGCTTCTTTCTAAGAATTTGGGGTATGTAATGACACTCTGGGAAAGACAGACACATTAACATTGTATGTACTTTATGAAAGAAGATAGGTCTCAATTTGTAGAGGCAGTTCAGGAATTTAAATACATTTTGATGTTCTATGATATAAGGAAGAAATTTTTTTACATTGAAGGTGGTGAAAAACTGCAACATCTTTCCTAGAGAAATGGTGGATACCCCACCCCTGGAAACACTTGAAGTCTGGTTGGGAATCTAATTTAGTTTAAAATGCTTCTGCTCATTGCAGGGGAGTAAATTACCTTTATAGGTCGCCTCCCACACAAGCATGTTTATGTTTATGATTCTATGATTCTGTTTCAAACAAGTTTGGTATTTTTTAATGTCTGGTGATGAGATTTGGACAGTCCAGAAAGTAGCTTCTCTGTATTACTAACATGTGAAAGATCTGTTACTTATTTGCTTTAAGCCATGCAAAATTTTTCTCTGTGAAGAGCACTTACAGTTTGTCGAGGTTTGAAGTCACTTTAAATTTAGCCATCCAAATGTTAAGCTTGTAAATTATTCTGGTTATCTCATTCTGCAACTACTGGAAAGGAAATGAGAGAGGTATTGTCAAAGGATGATTGATTCCATCTAGAAAACCATACTGTGATCACATTCATTAGTTTTTCTTAATGGTTAAAGTTATGTAAGATGAATATAAGCACTTGTTGCTAGTACCAAAGACTGCAAACAAAGACTATTGTCTGCTGAGCAGATCTTGTGAGGTTGGATGAGAAATCTGATATTCTGTCTCTGACATTATATGGTAGTTTATCCTCTCTTTTCAACTTAGTAAGGTACTCTGTCCTCTGTAGGCACATCTCTCTCTACTGACTCTAAACAGCCCAAGGACCTCTTAGTTTTGATGTCTTGCTTTAAAATATCTTATGTTAAATGAATGCCATTCACAAGGTCTAGAAAGTCAGATGGTTATTTAGATATTATTGTGGTTTTGGGTTCTGGGCAATTACTTACTGCTAGAAAACATTTAAAAGCTAGAAAAAATGTCTGAACCTTTCATTTTCTAAAACATGACTTTAAAGTTTATGATTTCAACTAATGATTTTACAGATTTTAATGTTAAAAATCCCCTCAGCTCTCTAATACATAGAATGATAATAAATACTAGAAAAGCTAATTCAAATGGGTGCCAAACCCTCTGCATTTCACTGTTATTGTTTCAAGAATGTAGTACTGCAAGGTTAACAAAAGGTTTGAAAGGAACCAAAACCTTGACAATCTTGAATTATATTTTTGGGTTCAAATAGAAGTCACCAGAAAAAAAAGCTTAGCTCCTGTGTCAGGGGACAACTGAGAAAAGTATAATGCTAAAGAAAAAGAAAAGGATACCTTAAATATATATATTAAAAATTCTCAGTAGAAAGCAACAGGGTGCTGACCTAGAACAGATTGAGATTAATGACAAGTGGTTCTGCTATTGTATTGATCAGTGCCTGTGGCTATTTAGTAGATGATAAAACACAGAACATTGATTGGGGCTACTGGCAAAATGTTTTATATATCAAAGCTTCACCACTTTTCTTAAAGCTCAAAATAAAGCTTTTAATTTCTTGTATATGATGGAATATATGCATAAACACATAGAAATAAAGAAATAGTTATGTCTATGTAACAAAATGTTTAAGTACTACTGGCAAAGGCATTTGTTTAGTAATACAAAGCCATCTGGATTTAATACATATCCTTTACCACTATATTAGCAAGCTGTCATGTAACCAGCAGATCATACAGTGAATAAAATTAGCAAACTATTATATACATGGAAAACCAAACATTTTACCTCTTATTGTATAGAGACTCATCAAAAAAAAAGGATATGGAAATGTTTCTTACCTGAAAAATCTGTTTCACACTTAGAATCTTCCTGTGGGGAAAAATATAGATCTGAACTCAATAGTGACACAGTAGAAATTGCTGAAACACTGAAAAGATTTAAGAGAAAATGAATGAAATGGGAAGGATGCATAAAAAATAAACATTTTCATCATGTAAAGAACTAACTATAGTAGCATTGGTTACTTTGGCAAATTGTCATTGGGATTCTAAGACATAATTGAACTTCTAGAAAGTACAGCAATTACCTAAGAAATGAATGTCAACTTTGAAGAATCTACTAGGAAGAAAAAATAGTGCTGGCACAAGCATAGAAACGTGTTGTGAATTTCCTAGGCTTTGTTTTTATCTGTTTTCTGGAGTTGCAAAATTGTCTGTTCTATTTCTGCATGGAGCAAATAGACTCAGTGCGGTCTTGGTCAAAGCAATAGCTGCCATACACTGAGTTCATTCACAGACTGTATCAAAACATGCAAGTATGTGAAAACCTCAGTGGGAGGGGTATATTTCACATGCAGAAGCTGTTCCCCAGTGTAAAATGAGGAACTGCAACGTCCGTAATTGGGTCACTTACGTTCAGGCATCTTTTGCAATTCAGAGATCCTGCAAGTAGGATATACAGCTCAAATGTTCAAAACAATTATTTATTGCCTCATATACACAGCTGATACACATTCATGCTACTACACTTGGCATTAATTTGCTCACTGGCCCTGAGGAGACACCAGATGACTCTTTGCTGGCCAGGCAATCATTAGTCAGCTGTAAAAGTGTTCCCTCCACTCCTTGCAGAGAGATTCTCAATCTTGCTCAATGCCCATCTACTGATCCTCTGTGTTTTTTTCTTAGGACTCTATTGCTTAAGAAAACTTGTCAGTAGTTTTTCTGGTTTAGTGGGAATTTTTTTGGTTGATTTTGGTTTTTCCTTCCTTTAATTGTGAATTGGTAACTATTATTATCTCAACAGTTTTACTTCTGCATATGTTTTTGTTTTTCTTATCTTGCTTGTCTTTAAGCTGTGTACCTTGTCACACATCAGCTGCAATTTTCTCTGACAGAAAGCATCCCAGCTGTGCTATACAAAATTGGGGGTTTGATCACAGAGAGATAAACCCTTTGGCCATGGGTTACAGGGTCTTAAACATTTGTGCTTCCCTATCTGGTAACTTGATCAAGGTCATGTGCAAAGCTCCAGCTATCTGGGTTGAGGATACATATAAATTCCTGAAATTATCTCAGTGCTTTTCAGCTTTCTGATCCCTAACCCCTTTGTCTTACAGTCAGCCTGGAAAAATTCCAGAAAAACATCGACAACACTATTTTGTAAAATGTGTAACCTAAATCATAGATGGATGAATACAAGTTTGACAAAAGATTTCTGTTTCTTTGTGTGATTCTTTTTATTCATGCAGGGCATGGAAATGATAGATATCAAAATGAAAACGTCAGCATCTACTCTTCTTATACTATTTTACTTCTGTGTTTACCCATTGAATGAATCTTTCTTCAAAAGCATTACAAACTTTTTAGCTTAATCAGTTCTGTCCACTGGAGTCAATAGAAGTCACGATATTATTTTTTCTTCTGTGGAATGGTCACAGTGGTTTGACCAATTCCCATTTTATGAATGCCAAGAGGAAGAAGGGAATAAAGAAAAAAAAAACTTTTTGGTCATAGGAGATAGTGAGGATCAGGGAAAATAAAGAACAGGTAACCTAGGTATTTATGTTATAATATTTATATTGAACTATTGCCCCATAGTCCCTATATATTCTGTGTGAGAAATTGTTTCATATAGGAGAGATTATTTCTGTCCTGCAGCACTCATCTCATGATCTAATAGTCAGATGGATTATTTAGGTGAAGTCCCCGATGACTGGAAGAAGAGAAACATCACACCCATTTAAAAAAGAGTGAAAATGAGGGCCCTGAAAACTACCAAGCAATCACTCTCACTTCTGTGCTTGGTATGATCATGGACCCATCACTCCTGGAGCTGTTTCAAGATACATGGAAGATGGAGGTGATTAGACAGCTATCATGTCTTCAACTAGGACAAGTCATGCCAGACTAATCTAGCAATGGAGCAACTGTGTTGGTGGATAAGGGCAGGGGAAATGATGTCATCTACTTTGACTTCTCTAAGGCCTTTGATGTGGTCCTATACAGCATTATTACTTGTAAATTGGAGTTGTTGGATATGGGGTTAATGGATAGACAGGTTGATGGATAAGAAATTGCCTGGATGACCACATTCAAGGAGTTATGGTCAATAACTCAATGTCCAAGTGTCAACCAGCAGTAAGGGCTATCCCTCAGAGGTCCATACTGCAAGCAATGCTGTTCAAGATCTTTGTTGATGGCACAGATGGTGGGATTGAGTCCATCCATAGCAAGTTTGTGGGTGACACCAAACTGTGTGGTGCAGTTGATGCACTTGAGAGAAGTGATGCCAGCCAGAGGGCCTGCACAGTGGAATAACTTTTTGAGCAAGTCCTGCACTTGAACTGAGACAATCCCTGATATCAGTATAGACAGTAGGATAAATGGATAGAGAGTAGTCCTGAAGAGAAGGTCTTGGGGATACAGGCAAGTGAAAAGCTGGACTTGAGCCAGCAATGTGCACTTGCAGCCCAGAAAGACAACCACACCCTGGGTTTCATGCAAAGCAGCATGGCCTGTTTTTAAAAGGAGGTGATTCTTCCTTTCCCCTGCACTCCTGTGAGACTCCATCTGGAGATCTGCATTCAGCCCTCAGGCTGGTAGTACAAGAAATGCACGAAGCCATCAGAGTGAGTCCATGGGAGGGCCATGAAAATGGTCAGAGATCTGGAATACCACTTCTGTGTGGAAAGGCTGAGAGAGTTGTTCACCCTGGAGAAGACAAGATTCCAGGAAGACCTTATTGCGGCCTTTTAGTACTTTAAATGGGCTTGTAAGAAGGAAGAAGAGAGCCTTTTTGCCAGGACCTGTAGTGACAGGACAAGGAGCAATGATTTTAAACTGAAAGAGGGTAGGTTTAGATTTGGTATATGGAAACAATATTTTAATGGTGATGGGGGTGAGATATTGGGACAGGTTGCCCAGAGAGGTTGGGCAACTTCCCCATCTTTTGAAGTGTTCAAGGCCAATTGGATGGGAATCTAATGGGAGATGTTTCTGTGCATTACAATGAGGGCTGAACTATGTTGACGCCGGCAATTTATTTACAGACATGAACAGGATGGGGCTGCCATGCAGATTGTCTTGAGCTATTTTTCAGCATCAGTCTCATTACATGATTATGATAATGGAAAGATGCTAACAGCTCACAAATCCAGGAAGCAGGCTGGAAAACTTAATGTTAAAGCATACTTTATAACCTTCTAAGCCAAACACATGAAGCAAAAGCATATTGACAGTAGTTCTATCCAATCACCATAAGCACACGTAGCTTTGGTTAAAACAATGCTTGCTTATTTCGAATAAATAAATAAATACCCGTTTGTGAGACACAACATACAGAGCCCTATTCATAAGCTTAACCTTCCTAATATCTTGCTAGATAAACTTTCTGCAACTTAGAAAGCCATTCAGACAAGCACTAATACATAGCTCTAGCGTTCTATTCCCATGTCTTCTCTACAGCTTAAATAAGTTTTTCTGCTGCTTTAGCACTGTTCACAATTCTGCTGCATCTGAGGCCTGTCTTCTGCAGTTTTCCTAAAACCCTCTTATTTTATGGATTCCCACACTACGTGACATTTAAAGGTAATTTCCAGTCCAAACAATTCTATGATTTTAAATATGCTGCCTTCTATTTGCTTAATGTAATTGAAATAAGTACTTCACATGGAGACCTTCAATACAGATGTCTAAAGTCAGGTGAATTGAGTCCTATTCATGGTGTTTTTAATGACTAAATGAATACATTTGATGTTGAAAAAAGAGATTAAAAAAGGGAATAGAAGAAAGCATCATCTATGGAATTCCTTTCAATACTTGAAAGTGTTGTTCAGGGAAGTAGGGACTTGGCATTTGTAATTGTTTTCTTATTTCAATTTTGTTCCAAGGGAAATTTGGGGAAGAGTATTCTTTTTAAATGTAAAAATATTGCTGAAGCAATATGGCGAGACCATAATGATTTCATTGAAAAAAATGGAAATATGGGAGATTGAGTAGCACTTTGTTAGCGTTTAAAAATATTACAATAAATATTAAACAGACTTTTAGTGGTTTTGTTTCCCCTGCATGATAAAATACTACATAATACCATAAAATGGAAAAGTATAAATAGTGCTTTCTTCCACTTGAAGGACGTAGAATGTGTTTTCACAAAATGAAGAAACTTTCACAACAAAAAAATTAGTAACACCAAACTGGTTGGAGACTCAAGAAATTGTAATATTTGAATATTTGAACCCTGAAGTTGTAGGAATATATATGAAGAAGGTATATTTGAGAGACTATATGACATGCGGATGAGATTAACAGGTATTGTCAAATCTTATTTTTGAAACTCTGAGACTCATCTTTGACTAAAAACATTTTTTTTCAAGATAGTGACAATAAAAGAATACAGGAAAATGTACCATTCAATGATGTATTTTAAATTATTAATACTCTAACAATTGAAAGTGAAATCACATAAATAATGGTCCTTATTTATGTCAGGATGTTGTTATAAGCACTTTGTTAAAAATAAGTAACATTGAAATAGTAACATCCTCTAAGGCAATTCACAGAGTTTCCTGTATTTAGTAGAATATAATTAACTTTTTCGCTGGTCTTATCATATGTCATACATTCTGTGCACACATCTAAATAAAAAGTCTCAATTTTTACCTTTATTAGAAAGAACTTCGGGTAATATGAGACCCATTTGTCAGAACCTAGGGTTCAGTGTCTTAAACTACTCGAAGATCTCAGTTTTTTGAATGGGTTCCTCTGCATTTCAGTGTGTCATTTGAGAGACCTTTCAGGCTTTATCCAATCGTGGTAGCCAGGCATTACTGATGCTGCTGATGATGAACAGTTTTCGTGAAAATCTGACTTTGGTGATTGATCTCATTTATTTTCCAAGTGTTATGCTGAGTCTGTCAAGCAGCTCTATAGTTTCCTCCAGTAGAGGTATGTCTTATCTGTGCCACATCACAGAATCATAGAATGGTTTGGGTTGGACAGGATCTTAAAGATCATCTAGTTCCAACCCTCCTGCCATCCACATGGACACCTTCCAGGAGACCAGGTTGTGTAAAGTCCCATCCACTCTGGTGCTGATCTTCCAGGCGTGGGACTTCCACAACTTCTCTAGACGGCCTGTTCCAGTGCCTCACCATGCTCATAGTAAAGAATTTCTTCCTAATAACTAATATAAACCTACTCCCTTTCAACTTACAGCCATTAACCTTTGTGCTGTTACAACATGCCTGTATGCATGTGGCTAGGGCATAAAGTCAAATACAGCAGGGTCTATGCTTCTCTGGGAATTATTAGCAACAATTAGGGAATTCTGAAGCCAGGAGTCAGTTTAGAGCTGCCACACTCTCCGTACCAGCGTAAGTTCCATGTGATGAAGCTCCATGTGATGAAGTTCGGGTTTTTCCTCTTCTGTAGGTGAGTCTCTTCATCACATCCCCAGATGAGAAACAGTGAGTAAAATGCCAATTTCAGCCTTAAACTCATATTATTTACCTATTAAACAAAATTAAAAACCCAAAAAAGATAGCTTCCTTGGAATTTCAATATTTTCCAAGTTCATTATCAGTGGTTGGAAAAGTGTATGTGGTATCATATATCATACCAAGTAGATCCATAGTTTGGTTCAGTTATCCTGATGGATACACAAGCTACTGATATTCTTCTATTTCACCAGTGCTTTATTGTTTAACTAAAGTTTGCAAGACAATCCTAAGGGGAAAAAAAAGGTTTTCTATTATTTTTTTCCCTTGAAGTGTTATTCTATACACTCTTGAAGTTTGTCAAGTACATAATGAGAATTTCCATGTCTTGAACTTATAATGTAGGTACTACTCTCCTGTGGTCAGTTTGTATTTCAATAGAATTGTTCTAAACATAGCTCCAGACAGTGAGTTTTTCTTAATATTTCAATGACATTTTGTTTAGAGAAAACAACAACAACAAAAAAAACCAGATAAAAACTATTACCATATGAAACAAGAAAAAGATAACATTTAAACATGCATGTTATTAGGAACTTGGATTGCTGAGCTAGAACTGAAAAAAAAAGGCCTGTTACAAATATGACATCAAAATGTATTGTTAACCAGTGAATAAGCAGACATTATTCCTAAGCACATGAGAACCATTCAGTTATGTAAGGAAAAATTCTCAGAAATTTTGGAAGCTTACTGTAGGTTTAGTTGTATATGTTTCAAAGCATTCTATATTGTTTAAGATAGCATACAAGATTTTGTGCACATAAACATCAAGTTGATGAAAATGTATTATTCCTGGTTTTGTCTAACTTTACATTTCCTGGACTGAGAAGTGAAGCAGAAAAATCAGATACTATAAAACTCATCCCTGACAAAATGTTTTCTTCTGTTTGTCTTGTGTGGCCCTTAGTGCATCTGGAAATGCAGCAACTGTCCTGTTCTGCCTGGACTTGAGTCCTCAGGGGGTGAGTGAAATTATCTTCTCTTCTGCTCATATTAGCATGCCTTATCTTTATTTTCTCTCTTGATTAGTTTAATGTGCATAGACATGGGTATTATCTGTGCTATCAAGTCGTCTTGAAGCTCAGATTGATCATTTAAGCTCAAACTTCCTGACTTTCCATATTGCCTATTTTGTAGTTCAACCTCTGTCTCTGGCATGGGGTTATCTGGAGTTCATTGACCTGGGTCAATGTCTGAGACTTCACAGTAGGCAACAAGAGTGTGGACAGGAGCTATGGGGTCTCCCTGGAACAGGCAGAGCAGCAAAACAAGGTGAAACTAGGCATGATGCTGGGGCTGGGCTGAGAGTGGGGATTGCACACAAAAATGGCAAGAAGTGCTCCTTTTCCATAGCTGTAGAAGAACAAGGGATTCAGTACATCCCAAAGAGAAAGATTTTGAAAACAGTTTTTACTAATTAGACACAATATCTTTATCCAGAATTTGTACTCTTTGTCTCCTCATACAGTTCTCTAGTTAGATCCAGTACAATAATTTGACATCAGACTTAGAGTTTACCTTTTGAACAGATACACTAAAGAGGAAGATTCAGATGGGAGATATTTTAGTTGTCTGCCAGAGAAAAGTTCCTGAATATGGAAACCACACTATGGTTAACCACTTTGCTGAACCATCCATAGTTTATTTTTAAAAAAAGTTATGATTTCCTCTACTTTTATGATTTCAAGTGAGTACTTTTTCCCCCCATATTTCACTTTTTAATTCTCATAGCCCACCTATGTCAATGACAGTCTATTTACCTAATATAATATTTAAAGGTCTATAAAGTAGAAAAATGAAAGAGTCAAATTTTCAGGTTTTGAACAGCTCTAAATATAGTTTCTAATTTTTTTTTTTGTATTTTTACATAGATTTTATATAATAATCCAGTTATCTATGAACATTCTTTGTTAAACAGTGGGGTGCTTACATATATATTTGCTTTGAAGACTCATAAGAGAGAACTTACATAAGAAAAAACACTGGGGCTGCTAGTGTATGAACATATGATCATGCAAAAATCCTCACAGCTGTGACAGTTTTTCTCAAGAACTTTTTTTATCATAGAAATACAGAAGTATTTAGGTTGGAAGAGACATTTAAGATCATTGAATCTAAGTGTTAAACCAACACTGCCAAGCCCACCTCTAAACTGTCTGTGACACATCTACATGTCTTTTAAATATTTCCAGGCATGGTGACTCAGATATTTTAATAATATCCTGACTAGTTGACGTCATGTTGAAGCAGCATCCTGACATGTTTCTTTATTGCTTAATTAACCTCCAGGTGACAACATAAGTTACTAATATATTTCAGGACTCAGTTGAAACGTGGTCGTAGGAATGAGAATACTGGAAACCAGATCTATGATGAAATGCTGCATTTAAAAGGGGAGACAATATAAGCTGGCACAACAATTTTGTATATTCAAATCACTGCTGGCTGTTCAATTTATTGTTTATATTCTTACACCTTACTTATATTCTTAAATCCTTGTTAGCTCACCTTGAGTGTCCTTTCCTTCCTGCATGGGAGAAGAGTGTTGAAATTAAGCAAATATATGGCCCAAGAGTGATTATGTATAAGCAGTTTTTCTTCATTTCAGTGCTAGTTGTTTATGAAATATGTATGAGGCACAAAATTTGCATCTGCAGATGCACGCACGTTGCAGATCCTGCATCTGTTGGTTAAAATTGAAACAGAACAACAGTAACAAGAATTATCAAAACCAGCAAATGGAAAACTTCCCCTTCAGAATCTCTTCAGTTAAATCTTGGGGGAATATTCAAAGCAATGCATTCTTTGTATTGTAGTTGTTTTTTTTTCCTTTTCCTGGTCTTTCAGAACTAGCCACTGAAAATAAAGCTTTTGTAGCAACCTATGACAAACAGTTGAGTTCATTGTGTGTTGAAACATTTCCTACTTGCCTCATCACCATGGCTTTAACTTCTTCAGTGGCTTTGAGACTTTGGTGGCTTTGGTTCCTGACACAAGCAGTTGTTCCATCTGTGATATAAGTTACGATGCTTTGCTTTGTAATTTGATGAAGTTTGTAAAAAAAAAGAAACCCCAAGGATATTTATAATCAAAGCATGCAGATGCATCCCTCCAGGCTTGTCACAATCTGTGGCCTTCTTTTTTTGGTGCCATAATTCCATGATTATGTAGTACTGAATGCAAAGTTACACAGGAAAGGCACTTCTCACTGCAATATCTGGGTTACTCTGCATTAGGAGGCTGACATGTAAGAAGAAATGAAGAATCTGATTCTCTGTGAATATCTAGGACAAGCTGCAATGTAAAATTTTATTGATAATTAAAGTAGTGATAGAACTTAATGAGAATATTAAAATTGTATGGTTATATTTCAGAGTTGAGTTTTTAAACCAATTTTAGTAATCTGAGGTTGAAAATGTATTTTGTACATTTAATTACATAATTTGTTTAAATAGTTTTCAGAGTGCCTAGAGGTTTTCATAAGGATGTTTCCTACTTCACAAATTCAATTTCCTTTCTGTTATTAAAGAAATTCTAATAAGATTAAGATTAGGTTAAGCAGAACCTGAAGATTTCAGATGTTGTTTCTCTGGCAAGATGAAAGAGAGAGAGTTCTTTTTACAAAAGAAGTGGAGGGAACAGAAGGCAGCAGCTTTTTTTAACTTTTGCTGTATCCCCCAACTTTTTTTTACTTCTTTTGTCCATTGAAGTATGTTTTTCATCCAAAGGGTCTCATTCTGAATGCATTCAAAATAGATGCCACTAGAGCCACAGACCACAATGATTGTGGCTTTGGTTTGATGGATTTTAAGAGGATTTTAATGTTTCTAGAATATCTAGAAGCAAATTGTTTCTATATTTAATATAGAATGTCAGTAATTGTCAGTAATTGTGCCTTGGTCTTTTTCACTTGATAAATTTTGGGTAACGTAAGTTTACTACAAGGAGATCTTGGAGGATGCAGGCAGTCCTCTGTATATTGGTAAAGCCTGTGAAGTTATTTAAAGTGTCTAATGCTACTGTGGAAATCTAAGAGTGATATAGCCAGGTTTTTTTTGCACTATGATCAAAAATCTGGACAAAATTTTATGACTAGCTGTATCTAATTTTATATGTGAAAGAACATGAGAAGTCAGACAATTCAGTTGTAACAGCTGTTTTTTCTGTTCTTAAAACTCAGGGTCATATGGGTTAAGAGTCATAGTAGCCTGAGTTTTCCAAAAAAATCCTGTAGGAAAGTTATGCCTACTACACTGAAGCACAAGATGACTTAGCAGCAGTTAAAGCCCCTGTGGAGGACTGGGAAGCAAAATAAAAAGCCAAAAGCATTTTATTTCTCTTTTGCAATAACTCTCTTGATATAAGAACGAATTAAGGAATTAAGAGGCCAAAAAACTTCTACCTTTATTTAGCTTTAAAATAATAAAAGCAAGTCGACAAGGTGTAGGAGATCTACTAATAAGCTGAATAAGGTTATGATGGAACTTGATTCCATCCAAACTCTTGTCCTCACATCCTTAATAAACAAAATCATAAATCTTGATGGAGTTACAGTTGTATCAGATTGTCTTTACAATTTGTCAAGTATTTTATCTCTTTAATGGGCTGAAATAGTTTCACAGGAGTTGAAGGGACTATTTAAACAAGTAACTGTTGTGGAAGCCCAGAAGATGAGGGGTTTACGTGTACATGTCATGCAGCAGCAATAACCAGGTAGCCATGGAACCAACCCAGGACTGTTGGTAAGAGCTGTGCAAACAGGCAAGAAAAAACAGGATGATGGGGGCTATATGGAGGTAGGGCAGCCCTTTCCTGGACAAAAAATTCTGTCTCTTGGAGATAAGCAAAACACAGTGCAGTGCAATTGCTGGAATAAGGTCAAGAAGCTGACATGGACTGGTGGCCAAAGGTCGCTCCAGTAGGGAGCGATCACAACCACCAAAAATCCCCAAAGCCCTTCAGCCCACTTCCACAATGGTCTCAAAGAGTGAACTGCACATGGAAACTAATTAGCATAGAAAGTGGAAACCATAGCCCCAGGGTGGGGAAAACTTAGCTATAAAAAAGTACTCTCACAGAGGCCAGGTGGTGCACCCCCAGGACCCTGGACACCACATCAGCTGGGTCAGGGCTGGAGCCAAGACTGATGGTCATTCTTTTTTCCTTCAATGCTGTTCCGTTCAAGTTTGAAAAATAACCCCTACATTTTAGTGTTAACCTTTGTTGAAAGCTTGTCCTTTTCTCTGATCATCTCTCTTCTGCAGGTTAAGGTGCCAGGTGCCTGGACTCACCAGTTTCCACTCCTTTGGCTAAATGTCAACCATTTCTGATCCTTCACTTCTGAAAAATTTATCTCAGGTGTGCTAATATTTATCAGGAATATGCCGATGAACTTAATTTGTAGGTTTTCTGTTACATCTTCCTTTTTACCTGCAGCTAAAAGTAATTATTGAATCAATTAATTTTCTGGCCAAATCCTTGTTTTAAATTATTTCCTCAAAAATATAAGTGTGCTCTAGAAAGAACAAGGTACACTTTTAGTGCTGTTAATATGTTTCTGAAAGTTACTGAAAATGGGCTTTGATATTTGTTGGCTTAACTTAAAATCCTATTAAAAACCCTTATCAGTTTCAAAAACGAAAACATGCTATACTGAAGGAACGGCATGCGGTATTTAAACACATTCAAAATTTTAAATTTTTCCCCTTTTTTGTGGTATATCCTATTTCTACTCAATTTTTTCAGTATTAATACATATGAAATGTACATCCTATCATATTAATTTGTCACAATCATACATTGTATCATCATACTGAAGTACCAGAATTTCTTCCACCAGAACTGAAAGGACAATCAATAGAAATGCCTTATCTGCACTACAAGGCTCCATTTATAAACACATCAAGCACATCTTTCCAGAACAAATCATACACTGCTCCCTTTGCAATGACACAGTTGGAAGCCTGGTTTCTTGAACAAGAGAATGAGGATTAATTTGAAGAACTGTTGTTTTCATAATTCTAATTTTAGTATAGATTTCTTTCACTAAAATATAATAATCTATTGCCTCTGCCATATATTTTTCCTCATGACTTGATTTTGTAAGTAATAAAAGACCTAAAGTAGAAATTTCTTTGCAAGATATTCTGGAGAAAGAATAGCAAAAATATCAATGACCAGAAAGAAATTAAAAGCATGCAATATTTATTGTTTGGCTCAGGAACAATGAAGTTAACGAAGAAAATTGTCATAATTTGTTGACCTTGCACATCATCTTTGAGGGTATAGATTTGGCAACAATGCCTAAACAACCAGAAGACAAGATCAGAACAAGACCTTGAGGGGAGTAACTAAAAGAGTTTCTCAATGCCTTACATTACTTCTCTGAAACGAATCCATCAGTTTAGGAAAGATGTAATCTCTACCTACTTCCTAAATTTGCAAAAATTTGCAAAAATTTGAAAAAACCATTGCAGTTCTTAGAAGATTAGCACATAGTTTAGACATATAGATTCTTCCTGTGATGTATTAGTTAACCTCTTATGGAATGCTGTTTCCTATCTTTCTCATGTGTGATTTTGAAAAGGAGTCTAGATAAATTAGTATTTTCAGGAAATGCTTAATTTCAAAGTTATCGGTTGTTACTGTGGATAACATCTTCCTAATTTCATTTAACAGCATGGACCTAATTGTCACAAGGATATGCTATAGACAACAAACACCAAGAAACAAAGTCCCTTAGTGTTGAATGACAAGTAGAAAACAGGATTTAGTAAAGATTCTGTAAAAAAATTTATCCTCCCTAATGGGAAGTCAATCTCCTTACAAGCAAACATCAAAATATTTGTACAGCCATGGAAAGCTGGACTGACAGGACACTTCAGTGCTGCTTTTATGACAGTTTAAAACATTTCAAAGGATTTTCTGCATGCAGCCAAATACCCAGTCCAACCCACACCTACATTAATGCAATGGCAAGGCTGCAGAGCACAAAGGGACAAAAGGTGAGGAAATATGAAAGTAGAGCTTGCAGCACAGCATTGCTGAGCATTCTGTGAATGATACAGAAGGTTTGCACGTATGGGTATTTGCCATATGTTAAATAATGTCACCAGAATGGCAGGGAGACATTTTTAGGTCTCTGAGAATTTTTTAACCCTCCTCTTTCCCTCAGGCATCTTCTAACTCTTGTTAATGCCTCCTACTTGCCAGATGTGTGCAGCTGTTCTGCCTGGACTGCAAGAATAGCTATCAATTTGGATCAGGCATAACTGCTTTAAGTTGGTGTCACTTTCTTACCCTGCCTTTGCTACAGGTCACAGAAGATAAGGACTCACAAGTGAACACAATCTCTCCTCTTGCCCTAAGCCAGTGCAATCCCCCAGGCATTATATTTCTTGAACTTGATGTAAGACACTATTGTAGTGTCCACTGATGTTTGCATAATTCTGCAGTTTGAGTGTCTGAGCATCTACAGCACTTATTAATTAGCATGAGCTAAAGTTTCAATGGGAAAACACTATTTACACTCCAGAGAATAAAGACACTATCCATGGAATTAATTGGGCAAGTTTTATGGGGGAATGTAGCACATTTCACTTCATTTTAATAAAGGCTATTCTTTCTGCTTACATATTTTACCCTGTTTTTACCACCAGACCAAGCAGAATTCAGAGCCTATTTTTCAAGTCAGATAGGAATCACAAGCTTGAATCAGGTCCTTGGCCTCCATTTAGGAAATTAGTGTTTTTATAACAGGGAATAAATTCTTTTCATTTCTTGGTGGCACATGAATGTTTCTGAAATGAGGAAGAGTGTTATTGGAATTTGTCCTGTCTTGGTTCAGCCTACAGCCCATTCTTCATGCCTTTGTCATTTGATTATCTTGATCAAGGTGATTAAGGGTTTTATATTTTGCCTGTCCAATTTTCTGTCCTTGTGAATGCTGACACGGAGGAATAAAGAACAGAGAACTTCAAAGCAATTCCCACAACCCAAATTCAAACTACTACCTACACCAGAGTCAGAAAAAGAGTGTCAGTGAGACTGAGAATTTCTGAATCTTTTTAGGCTTTCTTTCACTGCTTCTCAGAAATGTGTATATTTTCAGACTACAGGTGAAGGAAGTTAGATTGCTCTGGCTTTGCTCATTCAATACCCACTACTTTATGATGAAAGAGATTATTAAAGAAAGCTGTGATGTGTCAATGCACAGCAAAATTGCACTGAACCCAAGGATAAATGTACACAAACCATGCATCTCCTTTTTCCATTCTAGCATTTATATATTATTTATGTCTGCAGTGAGAAAATGAGAAAGATATTAATAAAGTCTTTTTTAATGTCACTTAGCAGTATTTCAGCATCTACTTTCCTGCTACAGGCCACTAAGAGCAGGTTTTTTATATATTCTCATTCAGAAGAGAAAAATAACTTGATGACTTTTTGATCTTATCATAAGATATTATTTTTATGCTGTGTTGTGATCAAATATAAAGATAAAAATGTAAAATAGCCTTGAACTTTCCTAGGGAGAAATAACAACAGAAGCCATACTTATGTGTCTATCGTCAGATTTTTGTCTTCTGGGCAGAGTGAGAACCTGAGAAAGCAAGCAGGTCTCCTTTTAAATTCATTTCACTACAAAAATCACTTTCCATTTTGTTGAATGCTGACTATGCAGTCCTCTATAAGCAAGTTCTAACTATTTTTCTTAGGAAACAATAGTGCACCAAGCTAAATATGATGCTGTGCTGAAATATTTCCCTCTTTTTCCAGATATGTTTCTGATCAGCCCACCAGGCTGTCTAAGCCTGCTATACAATGCCCAACAACATGGATGATTATGAATTTAAGCTCTGAGCAAAGCATGAAGTGTGGAAAACATAAATGTAAACATTGCAACTGGAAAATGGCACCTAAGGAGTTTCTAGCGCCTTCAACAGTACCTGTTACCTCTGTTAGGACAGCAGCAGTAATTTTACAATGCAATTGCCATTGATGCAAATCCTGCATCAATTAGTGGACATTAAAGAATTAAAGGTACATTACTTCTACATGTTCTTAACAGAGTTAAAAAGACCTAGATCTCCATTTACTTGTTCCTGGCCAAATGAAGTAGCTAGGTAACTTGAATAAGAATTTCTTATTACAGCAGAATTAATAATTTATTATTTGATTTCTTATTAAACAAGAAAAGGAGGAAAAAAAAAGGCACTGTTGAAGTATCATGCCAAAATTTTTTCTCTGCTTGGAAAAACAATAAAATATACCTGGGGGCTTGATCTAGATAGTTTATTCCACTGAAACTATTTTATTTTTTTTCTTTTTAGAAGTTTCTGAGAGTCTGTGTCAGTAGTATGAAACACAGAAATAAACTTTAAATTAATGTTGTGGTTTAACCCCAGCTTAAGTACTACACAGCTGCTCACTGACTACTGCCATTTTTCCCTGGTGGTGTGAGGAGGAGAATTGGAACTGACTAGTTTGGATCAGCTGTTCTGGCTGTACTCCCTTCCAGCTTTCTCTGGAGCTCCCCACTGGCAGACCAAGAGACACTGGGAAGTCCTTGACTTACAGTGAGCGCTGCTTAGCAACAAACAGAACATCAGCAAACATCAACATTATTCTCATACTAAATCCAAAACACAGCACTGTACCAGCAAGTAAGAAGAAAATTAACTCTGTCCATGTGAAATCAGGACAATCGGATATTTTAGACTAAAAATATGAAATATCTTCACTTTCAAAGCAACTTCCTTAAACTGTTTAAACTGTCTTTAGTTTCAGCATGTCTCTGGACATGCATTCAAATCAGCTTTAAAGGAAGGTTTTGAAATCCTCAGTTTAGTTTTTACTAACCATTGCTCACAACCTTTACACGACACCCTGGGGTCTGTAAAGCTTTCAATAAATAAGTTTAGGTGGAAGGACCTAAACTTATTTATTGGTATAATGACCTAACATGGTGGTATTAGCTGACCAGACCAGAGGAGAGTGCATGAGAATCTGAAGTGAGAACCTTACACTGAGAAAAAGGCAGTATTGTTCCTCATTAAGCAACATTTTCTTCAGATGAAGAGGGTAAGATGAAGTCTATTAAGGCATTTTAGCAGCTAATTAGAGTTAAAAATTAAACTTCCTTAGAAATATGGTTTTATTTCAATTTTGGTTCCTTCTTTGAAGGCCTTCTGTACAAATGTCAAGTAATCATACCAGTATCTCTCATGGAAACCTTTCAGAAGACCTCCCATCTTTCCCGTTGCCAATCATTTGTTTACCGTCCTCTCTGGACCTGTTTTTCAGCAAAACAGCTAACAAGTAAATTTCACCAGAATTTTCTTTGTCTCTCCTACTATTTTGTTAGGCAACTTTTTCACAGCCCCAGTTTATTCTAGCCTTCTAACTTTGTTGTCCTAATATTCACCCAACTTTCTAATGCATTTTTCAACTGGTCTGCCGTCGTTAGAAAGATCCTGCAGACATTGAAATTATACATCTGATGCCACTGTGCATTTTTCATAAATACATAGACAATTTGGACTTGTCCTATCAGAGATTAGCCATCTTATTTTGATTAAAAAGGCCATGCTTTAAAGAGTAGGAAAAGATGGATTTAAGCATAAAAAGGCCTGGATTAAAGAAAAGATGAAAGTATTAAAGATAATGATGTGTTAAGTAAGGAATACTTAGATTTTATTGAGTGGGACTGCATTTAGCAGTCTAAAAGGAGCATATAGAATCATTGAATGATTTGGTTTGGAAAGGACCTTCGAAAACACCTAGTTCTAACTCTATACAGCAACTACATTTATTTTGGATATTTTAACTGTAAAGTTTTCTGAATATATCAGGAAACATAACAGTGCAGGTCAGCTGTCTGTGGCCAGATTTCTTTCTTTTCTCTTTCCATTTGAATAGTTAGATCATTTCTTTCATGCTATTTTAACTCCTTTGTAATATTTTTCTTTTTATTGAAAATATGAGTGGAGTGCATTCACCACTGCTGAAAGTCTCCTCCTGGTTTGCATTGTCACATATGACATAGTCCGTTGTACTCCATAAAGCTGACACAAATCTCCCCAGAGTCTGTTTAGGTAATGTAACTGAATTAATCACTTATAGCAAGCTGCTCATGAGAGGGATATAAAGTAGCAAATGTCAAACCTTTGCCAGAGCAGAATAAGACATTGGTGAAGAGAGTTTGCATTATACCCAGTGGCAAATTTTGGAGTAGCCTCCACGTTTGTATGAAGATATATTGTGGTTGCTGAACTGAAAAAAAAATTTAAAGTTTTCTTAATGATAAGATCAACTGCAAAGACATGTGAGTGGCTAGGTAATTTCCAAAGATTCATATGTGCTTTTTGGTTTTTTATTATTCTATTTTTCCCCTTGGTACTTGTTATCCACAGGATGGATAACAATTGAAAGTCCACCAGGACAATTCCATCAAATTTCTTAAATGACATTGCATATGCAAAGCTATTCTGATACCACAAAAATATTAGGAAAATCCCTCTCAAAATGACCAAGTATCTCAGCTGAACCCTTATTGCACAAATGTACAAAGTGAGGCCTCCAAAATAAGTAGAAGGAGAACAGCTTATTCCAGTTTCCTTTTCAATACTGTCTTATGTAAATTGTCAGAGAACTGTGCATTCAAATAATTGAAATGTGTGGCTAGCTGCTTTCAGAGATATTTTAATTATTTTACAAAGAAAACTTCATAGTCCTTGGTATATGACCGCAGAACAAAGAATTGGTTAAATCATTTTTCTGGATGATTTGCATTAGGTCTCTGGATTTTAGACTTTTTATTAATGTAGCAAATTTTACGGAAGAATCCCCCCAGGAAGCCCCTGATGGCCCTTGATTTTTCCTTCTTCAATGCCAAATATTCCATGAACTAGCTTCTTCATAGTGGAAGATGAGAAATACTTAATATGCTGTAAAACATTTGATATGTGCACAAGACCATGAATTTTGTTATCTCTAAGAGGTAAATTCTATTCTCAGTGTTCTTTCTTAATTTTTAATTCCTCTGTAATTGTAGAGAGCATTTCTGAGCAACGACAGTAGTTCTAACTTTACTACTCAGTGCTTGCTATGTAAGCACAGCACATAAAGCTAACAGATTGCATACAATATAAGTTTTAAAGTATTTTCTTAGAAGTTGCACAGTCTGGCCTTTATTTCTTGTCATAAATTATTCTATACAAAGGAAACTGTGTGTGCAATAATGTTAATCCCCTCCCAAAAATACTATTAAAGACACATCAAGGTTTTGAAGTTTCCTGCATACTACTAAAATACTGAAATTTGAATCCACAGGAATTCCTTCTCATCAGACCCCATCCTTCCTAAATCTGTCACCATCATAATATGTACGTCACCTTCTTTCTCCCTGATCTGCGTATTTGTCTCATTTTTTTCCCTCAATAAAATAAGTTCAAGGAGAGATTTCCCCTCTATCTCTATTTTGTCTATTATTTTATGGATTCTGTTCTGATATCTTTAAAGTGTATTTATCCTAAAGGAACCTGTTTGTTTTGAGTAACTGAGCTATTAAGACCTTTCTTACTGGTTCTGCAGATATAGCATCTTTCACCTAAATCTTTCTAAGTGGATTTGTGGTTGGTCATGATACCATGGTGTAAATTTTATTTTCACAGCATAATCTGGGCCTATGCAATGCACATACTAGCATATATGACTAAAAGTCACAGGAACTGACTGCAGAGGACAAAGACGTAAGTGAAATATCTTCCATCCATCTCCATTTCATCTCTTCTTTGGAAGTTTGATTCTTAAACATGACTATTTTCCTCAACTTCAACTTTCTCAGGAAGGATGCATGACACTCCTGCCCAAATATCATGTAAATAGTTTTTTGTTCTTATGAAACTCTCTGTGACAGCAGAATGCTCTTTTTAGAGCAGAATGATGGATTCTCTTCTTCTCAAGTAACATGACCAATCCTATGGTAGTCCAACACTTTGACAACTTCTATCAAGGTCATCTGTTCCTCTCATGAGAGTAAAATATCTTCTCTAATAACAGGAATTCATGTTGCTTCTTTTTCACAGCCTTGGAGGAATGTGTTCCTCCATTTTTCAAATGCAGGAGCATGAGGAAGCTCTAAATGTCTAGTTTTTGGAGAGCAGATACTCCGTGTTTTACTCTAAACTGTTTCACTTCGAGTCCCTCAAACCACCAGTCACTTTTGAAAATGTAGACGGAAGTCTCTAGAAAATCACATCAGAAAGAGCAAAGATACCTAATTATTACCTCCCTGGAAAGAGTCTACTGCAATAAAAATGTTCTCTACTGCTCTGTGATAATGAGCACACAAAGTTGGAATTGCTGCTGTGACAGCCACACACTGCTAGGGATTCTCTATCAAGATTTTATACTAATTTAATTCTTGTGTTTTTCCTGACACTTTGAGGAGTTCTACTTTGCTTGCAGTTGCTGAACAGCCATAGCCAAATCCCCAAAGGATTTTACAATCCTGCAAGAGTTTTTTTGCTGAGTTTGACTGCACTAATTACGACCATTTTCAGGTACCTGTACTTACATAGTGGAGAACAATGCACATATAAAACAGCAGGGAAACTCACAAAACAACGTTGTTGATGACTTTGACAAACCTTGTTGTCTCTACTGTCCTGATTCAGCCATTAAAAGAACAAATTCCTGCAGTGGTGCAACTGTTTCTTATGAGAAAAGGCTGTACTATTTGGAGTTCAAAGAGATAGATAGATGATAAATAGATAGATTAGATAGATAGATAGATAGATAGATAGACAGACAGAAAGACAAATAAATAAATAAAAGAACAGGAAGTTAAAAAATATTCCAATTCTGGTACTTGGAATTCCCTCTCCTCTTCAAATATATGTTCATTAATATTTTGAAAGATGAGAGATAATAGCCAAATGGGCAAAGATGCACATAAATATATACATATATGTATATATAGGCCTATAGCTAAATTTACGGCCAGGACTTCAGCAATAAATGATTCCACAAAGCATCAGGGACTTTAAAATTTAAACCATAAAGAGACTTATTCCCATCAGTCTTCTGACGAAGTGCAAAAGGAATACATGTTTATCAATGCTGCCAGTAATTATCTAGAGAAAGAAATTGATAACCTTTATCATGCCAGGCTGCTTAACTTAAAATATACAGTTTCTGAGGTGCTGTCAAGCACAGTTAACTAATAAGGGCTCTGCTGGAATGCAGTGACAGTGTGCTGACAATCTCCAAGCCTGTGCAAGATCAAGGAGACTTACAACACTGTACCAATTATCTGTTGGATATATAACAGTCCCCTAAAACTGTCATGTTCGCAGAAAGAGAAGTGAGAATGAGGAGAGACACATGGTATCATGGTCTGTGGTCCTCTGAACTAGGAGTGTATCACAGGAAATGCTGAGGATGCAGAATCATTGTTACCTCCATCCTTCATGAGATGCTGTGTATTTGACTGGCTGAATAGTTTGTCTCCAGGTGTGCTGGCTCAGACCAGTTAGAGAGCTGACAGGAAACAGAGTGATGCTGCTTGGTACAGACGAACCTATCACTAAGGGGAATATGAATGCAGAATGGCATGACATGAATCATTCTTTACACAGCAAATAAATAGCAAGAGCAAAAAACTAACCCAGCGTGTTTCCTAGCAGTCATCTGGCAGCATGAGAGGAAACTGTTGTAAATATTTACAGTTATAGTCCTTGGCAGGGAAATCATAGAAGGTATTGCTAGCAATGCTCAGTTTAACAGGTCAGCCAGTTGCAGTTATTAATCCAGAAATACTGACAAAAATGATAAAAGAAAAAAAAAATTGTCTTGGGGAAAAATTGAAAGTTAAGTATTATCTAATACTCTAAAAATTTCAGTCTTGGTTTGAATTTATTAATAATTTCAATTTTCACAGAAAAAAATATTATATTTTGGAAGGTTTTCTATTGATTAAAATAAAAAATAGGCATTAGAAACACTGGGGGAAAATACATTTTTTGTTTTGCAGCCCACCAAAAAAAAATTGTGCTGTGATTTGGTCATAGCTGTATAAGCATGAATTTAATATTCCATTTCCTTGAACAACCTGAACTATAAATTACCCAGGCACAAATAATTTTTCATTGTTCTATTCCTAGAATTATCTCAAATTATTCTAATTTTTTTGCAAAATGCTGCAAATACTGTAAGAAATTCTCTTTTACTGGCCGGGTATACTAACTTGGGAAAATTAAGTGCTGTGAATGTGTTTATGCCATAGGTTGCCTTTATTAATAAGTGAGAGACATGAGATTTGGATATAACTCATCTCAGATATAAAACACTCTGGGCATCCTAATTTTAGATGAATAAATTTAAAAAGATTATTGCAAATGACTGTATGTCATTTCTTCCTTGATACTCTTCTGTGATATGCAGGTGTTGCTTCCCTCAAGTTCCATTTTTGCATTTTTTCCATTTTATGTGGTAAAACTGGAATGAGGCCCAAGAAAAGTAATAAAATCACTCAGGAGTTAAAATCAATGTGAATTTTGTGACATGGGTTGTAATTTTTAACTGGGAATAAAGTTCATTATCTTGACATGACTGAAAATAGTATCTGACAGTAAGGAGCGGATCTCCTAAGAGGGTGTTTGCTGGCGTGCCAAGGGGGAGAGAAAATGCCTGACCGGCCCACAGGCACCGGCAGCTGTCCCTTTGTGGGTTCTCGAGCCCTCCCTGTCTGAAGAGGGAGGCGGCCTCGGACACAGCTCAGGAACACAGCAGATTCTCAGGCGCCAGCGACACAGTGTTGCCCAAAGATGACTGAGAGGCAGACGGATTCCAGCA
>JAWWEY010000115.1:124046026-124078169 GCA_035582745.1 Loriotus luctuosus
ATGGGAGGGGATGATGAACATAATAAGGAAAACAAGGAGGGGCATACATAAATGACATGAAATTTGCAACAAAAACGTGGGAAAAGCCATAGCAACAGAAGATTGACATTATGGGGACTTAGGAAAGTGGGGGGGGAACCTGGGGTGAGCGCCATCTTGGCTCATAGAAATCAATTATGTTACAAACTAAAACAATTTTAACGCTAAATACAAGACCAACGTAATTCAAACAAACATCCTCGCAGCCCACACACTGCCACAGGTGTTAAACTTCACCTAACTTAGGGATTCTGTTTCAGAAGGTGGAAATAAACTCCAATCCTTGAGTAGAGACAAGTTAAAGAACAGAATTAAGGTAAGTGCTGACCTAATTCATGTCAATGGCTGATAACCACTGGGAAATGCTGAAGTGAGGAAACACACATACAAATCTTGGCCTAAGGGATGTTTGGTGTGCCTAACTTTGTCAGAGAAGACTGAAGGAAGAAGAAGTTGTGGTGATCTTACATTTTTGTGTGATACTGACACTTGTCTCTTCACCTTGTGTAAGGGGGTGGAGACCAAGTCTGGAGATCTCTACTCTGAGTAGTCCATTTGAAAACAGAAATCTAAAATGATGAAGTCTTCTATATCCCAAGCTGTAGTAGGATAAGAAGCAGCCACTCTCACAAACTTTTCTTCTTGTCTATGTCTGTGTGGAAGCAGGTATGCTCAGTGTACTTGTTAGTTTAGACATTAAAAATGAGTTTTACAGAGAGGATTGATGTACATGTGTTGGGTGTTGAATTTGTCAGACTTTCCAAGAGGTATCACATAACTGAGCAGAGAGATCTGGATTGGGTTGTAAGGGATCACCAAAAGTCATCTAAGTCCAACCCTACTGCAATGAGCAGGGACGCTCACAATTAGATCAGGTTGCCCAGAACTCCATCCAGCCTGCCCTTGAGTGTGTCCAGGGATGGGACATCCATTACCTCTCTGGTCAAAACCTGTTGTTTTATCACTCTTATTGTAAAAAAGCTTGCTTTCTAAATCTAATCTGAAGTGACCCTCCTGCAGTTTAAAACCACTAACCTTTGTCTCATCTCAACACACCCTGCTAAAACGTTTGTCCCTATCTTTCTTATAAAGCCCTTTGATCAACTTCCTGACCCTCCTCTGGACCCACTCCAAGATGCCCTTCCTGTGCTGAGGGCTGGACACAGCACCCAAGGTGGGGTCTCGTGAGAGGGCAGTAGAGGGGAAAAATCACCTCTCTCAAATTACTCCTTTGATGCAGCCCAGGAATTTCACTAGAATTTATATTAACTCTTAACCTAAAAAAATATAAAGTCCTAGAAAAAATCCTGAGTCTTGTTAGTCATTTACAGGGAAGCAGACATGTCAGCCATAGAAACATTGCAGACAAAGGCTCCAATAAAGCTTTAGTTCTGGTAACTTTTTTTGTAACTATTATTGCCACTTGTTAAATGTATTTATGTCTTTTGCATGGGCATGAACATTCTGTGGAATGCAGTAACAAATGTCAATGTATTTTAAGGACATTCAGGTATATATATAAGTAAAACTAGAACTCAAGTATTTAGAAGTAAAACTAGAACTATCTGTGATATTGTTAATACATAAAAACACCAAAATGGGCTCTTGTTCACACTAAAATTTTATTTAGCTCAGTATCATGACTCTCTGACTCTCTGATGGTCCACAGTGGAGGTCTAGGAAAAAATACAGGCACAAGTATGCAATAATAGCTCCCCAGACTGTCTGTCTAGTCTCAAAGAAATTGCAGTTCTGGGACTTTCTGACTCAATGGGGATCTTTTCATACTTAATAGGCTGCTACAGATCTTTTTCCATGATTTAAGCTGGGCACTACTTTTGCCTCTCTGAATTTTTTACATGCACTCTTGGGCAACGAGCCCCACAGATTAACTAAATGAAAAACAGCTTTCTTCTCTTTCTTCTGAACCAGCACATTAAGCAGCTTTTTACCACATCTTAGTTATTGTATTTGATCAACTATTTGCCTTTTTCATATCACTTGGGATTTTATAGATAAAGTCCAACAAGTGTAAATATAATATTTACTTCACATGAATAGAACCATTTGGGTTCCAGCTTATAGATGAGTCTTGATGTCATACACTTCATGATAATGCAGAAATGTAGAAACAAATTACGTGCAACAGAAATAAATCCACCGTAAAAACTGGTTGTTCTATCTGGTTTAAATAAATTAGCAGTCTTAAATAATAATTTTATAAATAACTAGGTTTATGATTTTTACCATGACACAGCAAAAGTCATTCATTGCTAAAAGCAAAGAATGTCTGATATTGCTTTCAGAGTCTTTTTTTATTGTGAATTTTCAAATTCATTTGCAATGATAGAAATGTCCTACTGCTATGGTGACATGCCAAACTAACACTGCAAGTACATTTTCTAGCACATTATGCAGAAAAAACGCCATACCAATATTTTGATTTGTCTTTTTTAAATGGCCCTATATGTTCATTGTGGCCACAGACTCTTAATTTGTGTTACTCTACTTTTCATGAGCTCCTTTTGAAATTCATTATTAGAGTGATCATGACAGATATTACAGTATCATGCTGAGTGTACCTCAAGGGATGTTTTGACAGGTTTAAAAATTATATTAAGCATTTTTATGTTGCTTCACTCCTCACAAACAGTAGGAGCTAAGGATTCTATTGAATCCTTGAAGACTATTGGAAAGAGATGTGGTCTTAAGACCTAACCCAATAATTTTACAAGAGAATGGAATGTATTAATGCTAACGTTACTCTGGTAAACATTTCCAACATTGACCACATTATGCCTAGAAGATCAATATTTTTCGGCCACTTAATTATCTGGGTGACTGCATTTGCCAATTTGAACATAAATAAATGTCTTACCTGATCAAATACTTTACAGAGGTTTAGAGAATCGCTTCGAAAAATAAAGTGTTCTAGTCTTTAGAATTTGCTATATTTCCTACAAAACAAATGACTCAAAATTTTTTATGTTAACTGATTTAGTTTTCTAAGAATTTCTATTTCAGAAGTGACATTAATGAGCAGTTAGATGTACCATGAGAGAATCACTCAAAATGGTGTTATTTTTGGTCTAGGATTGTTTATAAACTCTCCTGAATTTAAACACACAGAAAAAAAATATAAAAGCTGGATAAACATAAAAGCAGGGCTGTCTCTGCAGGTAATATCATTCTAAAGAAAGTAGAATATGATAAATTAAAGCAATCAAATAGGCAAAAAAGTGAAAAAAATAAAAGAGCACCAAATCTGTTTTTTTCAGTAATGCAAAGAAATTTTAGCAAAACATTTGCAATTGTTTCCAGCTAGTTAAAGTAAATTACATACCTCCAGAAATAAAGGAAAATTTCTTTAGAGATATTTAAAATCTTATTCCAGGTCTAGATCTTCATTTTATAACTGATCCGATGAGAAAATAATCCCAGACTCAAGGGTTTCCTAAATTTTTGGTGTTTGAACAGAGAAGGACACCACTGAGACTGCCTGTAACTACTGCCACTGTAATGTTATAAAAAGCAACACTCTCCTGGTTTTCAGAAGTAACTGGCTGCCATTCTAGCCTATTTAGGTTTATTACAGGAATACATTTCACATTCAAATCTTACAGCAATGCCTACCCAAGCACTACACTGTTAACGGAAGTGCAGAATGCAATAGGGAAATTTACAAACTCCTTTCAGAGAATGAAAGCCAACAAAACCTCACCAGAAGATGATATCTTTATGGAAAATTTGAAATAGTTGAGAAATTTCCCTGATGCTGCCATATTTGCAAAATGGAATGATACTTTCTGCTTCAAGTATTCTTTTCTTCTAGTTGTGTGTTGAACTTGGTAAAAGTACCCGGCACAAGGCGGACCTAAGAAAGAATGACATTTCAAGTCTTGTGAATCTCCACACTTGCAGAAGAACTGCCACACCACAGCAATACCACTGCTGAGATATAACCATATTCCTGACATACAGGAACTCGTTTTGTTTTGGTTTGGTTTTGGTTTTATTTTTTTTTCTGTTTACTGTATTTGAAATTGCAGTCAGACTGCTTTTACAACTTTTGCAGTCTGTTTTAAAAAGTGTAAGACGAATTTGTTCAGAGAAGTGTTACTGGGATGGTCAGTATTCTGCTCTGGGAAAAATGTTAACAATTAAGAACAGTCAACTATTTGATTTATCAAAAAATAGTTACGTATTAAATTATAATAAGAACAAATACCTAGATGAACCACTGTACATTGAGGGCACAAAGCATTGAAAATTTGTCTAAAGGCACTCTCTCTTGTCTACAAAAAGACAAGATAAAATGCCTTTTGTAAGATAATTAAAGACAAGGTGAAAGACTGCAACTTAAAATATTTTCTTGAATTGCATCCTATAACAGAGCAAACTTCAGGCTGGTATGAAGAAAAATTATATTAATATGTACAGAAAGACTTTAGTAATCCTCTTTACATGCAGAAAAACTGGACCTGGGAAGAAACCAGAATAATTTAATAGATCCTTTCCCCTTTTAAAATCAGAAAGCTCTGAATTATTTCTAATGATGGAAGGGTTTCACTGGGGTGTTTAATACCAAACTGCACTTCTGAAATCTCCCATTCTTGCCTTCCCTCCTTTCCTCCCACCTTCAGAAAAGACTGATCAATGAGACACCAAAATTGCTTAGTTAGGCTGATTATAAAAGAGGTTTGGCTTTTTTTTTTTCCTGCTGGGAATTTCCACTGAGAAAATTCTTTTCCCATTCTGCAGTAAAATAAAACACAGAGAATTTTAAAATATCACCTAAATTGAACACAAAACAGTGTTTATTTCTCTCAGCCAAGACAAAATTAGAACATCTCTTGCAATATTTATTTTTTATTATTAAAATATTAAATATTAAAATTCATTTCAGTTCAAAGAAAGTATTTATGAAAAGATAAAATGCAAACTACAGTTAAAAATGCCTCATCTAGATATTTCTCTGAAGGGAACTGACATATCAATTTAAGATTAAATAATTTTTTTAAGGATATGGAAAATCTTGTTCCAGAAATACCTATGTAGGATTCTTCTGACTTGCTTAACAACCTCTACACTGACTGAAGATTTATTGGCAGGGAAATTTGACAGTTGAGAATCAGTGATTCTTTTCAAAACACATGTGGTTTTGGATTTATTTTATAGAATCCCACTGGGCATTAGAATAATATAATTCCTGACATTTTTTGTTAGTAATTTCCCTGCCTGGCTAGGATAGCTTTGTGAATTGAATAAGAACAGGAAAAAAAATACTGTGTTTCTCTTTGCAAAGATCTAATTGTTGCAGCAGACCTTATATCCCACTTTTTTTTAAAGCGTATGTACTTGTATTTTGGAATAACATCCAGAGTTGAATGTTTTACCCTCCTTTGGTCTCTTCGCTACAAATGAAATGTAGATCTGTGAGTACTATTTACAGTTAGAATTGCAAAAAGCTTTTTTTTTTTTTTTTTTTTTTTGTGGTGTAGGGGTGGTATTCAAAAGGATCCTTAAAGAATAATAGCTACAGATATTTCACACTCTACTTTGCTTCATTTGAAGGGATGTATTTGGCCTCAATAGACATAGCACCACTAAGAACAAGGAAAACAGAATCAGCTTTAAGTAAAAAATATTTTTTTTAATGCAATGTATTCAACTGATTTAAAATACAATTAATTCTACTGTTTCACTTTTTCACTATCAGCTGCCTCATTGATTTATGGTCTGTTTTACTGCAAACTGTGATTCTTAACACTTGCCTGAGGTGTTGATCTTTCTGTTCAAGGGCTGGATATTGCTAATGATTATCAGTTTTCTATGAGGTTAACCTTCAAATGCAAATGGATTGTTTGCTAGGATCATCATTAGTATTTAAAGAGCTTGAAAATACTCTACTTATTAAAATATAGCGGTAGCTACTGCTTCAGTTAAGCAAAGATATTAATAAGTTTTGAACACTGTGAACTGAGAGAATATTGAAAGTTCAAGCATGCTATTGGGGCAGTAATGCTCTCTATATTTTTTCATTGTAAGCCTTAGGCTTGCAGCACTGAAATAGAGTGCAGGTGAAAATATATTTATGATTGACATGGAAGATGTCAGTTTAGGTCATTGTGCCTCAGACGACTGAAAGGACAGTCATGTTCCTCATGCAGAACAATCCACCTTTTTATTGCAGGAGGGGAAAGAGATGTAACGAGCTGTCACATTCCTCAGTAAAAGTTACCCAGACACAATTGCTTTGTTCCTTTCTGAATGGAGTCATGGAGTCACTACATAATTTCGTGTTTGTGCCTTCTTTGGGAGTGTTGAATATTGAATAGCTTCTCTGCTATAATTGGTTTGTGGATGAGTGCTAAAAAGCTTCACCTAAACTGTATTTATTGTAGGTGAAATGAAAACAGGAGAGCAGGCACTTGGGCAGACTTTATTGTTAGGTTCAATCCAGATTTATGGGTAAATAGACTGGAAGGAAACCCATTAAGGTGCTATGGCTCTTATGTCTTTCTCAAAAGGTATATTAGCTGTCTGAACAGCTCATATTCCCTCTGCAAAATAACATATCCACAATATGAGTGTTGTGCACCCAGATCAACCCATTTAATTTAAAATACTTTGTGAGTCAAGGTGGATGAAATTTATTAGAATGGGTTCTGAAAACTTTCTAAAGTCTTATACAAAGTCTTTGAACATTCAAATGTTAGAAAAATTCATACAAAATTGCACCCAAATTCCATGTATGTGCATGTATAATACAGCAACTTGTTCTTGGGCAAACTGAGGGTAGTGTGTGCATTTTGCAAGATTTAGTTCTGTGCTTTTTTTGCTTTTTTTTGAACTTCAGCTTCCCAGAAGTGAGTGTATGTTACTTGACAGAAAGTCAGCAGGCTGTCAGACAGAGTACATTTTATGAGAGCAATATGGTTTCATTTTGCAGAAACATTCCTGAGAATTTTAAGGAGTTGTCAAAATGAATTCACTTTATTACTGGTTAACATTAAAGTCAGAACTGAAGCCACCTAAAATAGGTCCAGGAAATAATAAAAAAACCCAGCAGTACGCCTGTCGTTCGTTTTGACATCATTGTGGGAACACACTATTGCTTCTGTTTTGCTGTTGGATTTTAGACTCTTATGGGAAAATTTTCAAATTTTTGGTCAGACTGGGTTTAGTTCTTGAAATTTAGCTCATTCAAAAGGGAAACAAAGGTAACATCAGTTACTGATTCTAAGAAATGTGAGACCATATAGGGTAATGCTGTGTGATATTTTAAACACCTGGAATAAGCCTATGTGAGTAATCACCTACGTTTATATATAATACTACTACACATATATGTGATTGAAATAAACAAATATTGAAATATCCATAGAAGCTTAGTCACAATAATTTATTTAATGACAGGTATAAAATAAATTAATAAATGAATAATTAATTGCCTTTTCTTATGTGAGCATCTGATATTGTTAAAAAAGATCTATGGGGAATATAGACCAACTAATGGGGTGAAGTGGAGTCCATTTAAATGCCAGGGAGTCAGTATCAGAGCTATGGGAAGTATAATGTTGATAGTACTTAATATATCTGTCCTAATATGCACAAGTTCTAGCACAATTTTTCACAAAGCATGTGCATAGGGGGAAGATATCAGCAATTAATCTAAGGCTCAGTTTCAGGCCTCATGTTAATTTGTTTGTAATTTTCTATTTTCACAGGTAACATTCAACAAAGATGTTTTGGTTTTGTTTTTATTAGTACTTCTGTGCATTTAGAGAAATTTAAGTTAAATAGTTTCTGTCATTTCTAATAATAAGCTTAAGAATAATCAATATCTATTTTCAGAGATTTTTCTTAGAAATATTTTTCTAATATATTTTTGGAGATAAGGAACAGCTTTTTGAAATTAAACAGCAAATGATAATGCAATTCTATTTTTTCAAAATTCACAGAGAACTTGGAGATCATGAAGCAACAGAACAGAACTGTACAATATAAAAATGGAACCATATTAAAGGTTTTTCTTGGTGTGATAGTAGCCTAGTTATGTGTTCATGTCTATAAAATTTGATACAAAATTGAAGCAATAACTTCAGCATCTGTCCATTCAGATACCATTCGGATCTCATTATATCTGAATCAAAGTGTTTATGTGTTTTCCAGCATGAAGGTTGGTGGGTTTTTTGTTGTTTTTTGGTTTTGGGTTTTTTTTTTTTTTGTGTGTGTATAGTTGGTATTAAAAGCCAAATGTTATGCTGCACCGTTTTAGCCTCAAAGAAGGTAGGAAGATTAATTGACTGCAGCATGTGATCCATTATTTCTTAGTAAAATAGAGATTTCAATGAAAGCTGGAGCTCTTAAATATGTACAGAATTGAGTAATTTTATCTTCTATTTAATATATTTGCACGAGATAATAATAAAAATATGGAAATAATCCTATGCAAAATATGCTGAAGCATTGTATCAATAAAGGCATTTTAATATTTTAAAATCTAGTTATATATATATAAATGTGTGTGTCTCTGTGTATATATGTGTGTGTACATATATGTACGTATTTATATATATGTGTGTGTGTGTATATATATATGTATATAGACATATATATACATATACATACATATACACATATGTATGTATATATATTTATATATTAAAATTTCATCTAAGTGTAAAAAGAAGCAAATGGCTGACAGCAAGTGTTTATTTCAGTCTTGGCAAAGACATACATATTTTTAAAAATGCAGCAGCAGTTCCGTGTATTACTGATACCTGTCTTACAGACGTCCCCAAAGACCTCACCCTCGGTGCTGTTTCAGACGGGGGCAGGCTCCCAATCCCTTCCCTCAGTCCCGGCCAGGAGCGTCCCCGGCGGTGTTCAGGACCACGGAGAGCACCCATTCCTTCGGAGCATGCGGCCATCTCCCTGATCTGAGGAACCAGCATCCCTGGGGTAGTCACCCAGCAGAGCCTGTACAAATGGAGACATGTTTTCTTGTTGCTGGCATATCGAACTTTTTTTTTTCCAGCAGGTGGAGAGGCTTCAAATGTCAAAGAACATGCCTGGCTGTTTTCCCACACTTGCAAATAAAATGCATTTTCTTTATCTCTAGGCAAAATGTAAAATCAACAAATAATTTTTCAGCAATTAATTTTGTTTGAGTAAATAAGGGTTTCTGCCTTGGCCAGTTTATGGTGTATAATGATCAGGTGGGTTAAGACCTTGAGGCATCCCCTGAGTCTTTGCATTCAGCCTTGACTGATTGTTAAAAAATTAAAAATGTGGCTAGATTCAAACCTTCAAGCCAGTGGAACACTGTCCTCAGGCTGAAACCCAATGCAAAACTGATAATTTATTTTAATCCACTCACATGCTAGTCTTATTAACAGGAAGACAGATTTTCTGCATTGTTTTGTTACTCAGGGAATTGGCCACTGGTAGTTGTTTTTCTAAACTGGTGTTTTATTAGATGTCTTAAAGTGTATTAATTTTTCTAAGAATTTTACTAATGCTATTTAATATTATGTTTCATTATTGTCATAGTTATCAAAATATATTATGCTAAAGAACAGTGATCTTGAAATACACTATATGAAATTAATTCCATAAATATTAGAAATATATCCTTGAATTTAAAAAGTAATTATAAATGCTTTCTACAATGACAAAAGCTGGAAATGAACCAAAAAGTGTATGGGGGAAAAGGCTGAAAAAATCATACTGCTTCAAATTTTATAGGGAAAAAGAATCCAATAAATTTCTATTTACTATGATGAAATTCTAGACATCTTGACCATATCCATATTCCAGAAGACCCTTTTCTAATCTGAATATCATATTTATTGATCCCCAGTGATTCCCACTGTTTTATAGGAATAGTCACCCATCCTGGAGATAGGGGCAGAAATGAGATTTAGTGTCAAAGCCACCTAATGATAGCAGCATGTGCTCTAACACCAGAAGTTTTCCTGTCCCAGATGAAGACTATCTTGCTGCTCTTGTTTAGATGCTTTTTCATGCCAAAATGAACATGCTAGCTCTGATAATGCAGTAAAAACCACTGACAGTTACCTGGACAAGATTGTGTCTATTTAAGCTTCATTAATTAGAAATGAAATTGAATAACGAAATGCAAAAAAATATTTTCTGATATGGTGTATGGAAAAAAAACTGCAAACATTTGGAAAAAACAAATTAACATTAATAACTAAACTGATTTAAATTCCATCTTGGAAAATGGTAAAATGTTTAGTGTTAGGTCCTGTGCCTGAGCAAACTGTTCATCTAATGAGTAGAGTGATGGATCAAGTTTTGTCTAAAAGTTATATTACATAGAAAGTGTTCTAGTCTGTACTTACAAAGGCTTTGGACTTTGAGCTGTGTGACAGCTGTACTGCCAAAGATGTTTTGTCACCAGTACGAGGCTGCTGTGGTGTCTCTAATGGTACCTCAGTCACAGCACTGGATGTTGCCTTAAGTAATGGATGAACAATGGGGGATGCAAAGAGAAATAGTCAAAAGCTTACCAGGAGTGTTTTTTTCCCATCATAATTTAGTGTTTTTTAACTATTTTAAGGTATTATTTAAACAAGATTGCTCAAAAATTTTGGTGTTGGAAATGCAATGATTTATTAAATGTGTAAAAGATTTATGTTGATGGCTTTTGTATCCACTTCTAGATATATGACAATAACTAAATGATCCCAACCAGGAAAAACTCTCCAATATAGGCTGCAATACATGGTTTTCTGGAAATCCTCAGATGCTTTCAACTGGCTCAAAGTCCACATCATCACAATTATATTCAAATAGCTTTGTACTTCCAGAAGAAAAAGATTACAAGCATATCTAATTATTAACATGATACATTAGAAGAAAGCACATGTCTACAAAACTCTTCTGAGATCACCTCATTTATAAAGCATTTTGAGACTTGAAATATTTATTACTAGTGTCTGGGTAGGGAGAGATGCACTTAATAGTATTTTGGGACTGTTTTTCAAACAACAGCACTAATTGTATGACAGTTCAATCAGGTATATATTAATACCAGAATATAATACCCAGGAAAACATACAAACATGATCAAAAATTATAAAGAAGACTCTTTTATTCACTAGTCTATCCAGAAAGCAAAAGGCTGAATTACCTTTGTGGAGATATATATCCCTTGTATGTATGTAGAATTTAAAAGTTACTAGCCTGTTTTAAAATTCTTTAAAAACTATTTAGGATATAATAAAGAGAAACTATATAGAATATTCTATGTCTGCAAAACATCTACATAAATGCACCAAAAGAAGACGTTTTTTTTAAGGCATAAGGACTCTTTATGCTATATTTGTTCTCTTAATTTGTAAATGACATGAAATAAAAAAAAAAACCCAAACTTTTTTACCTTCTACAAGTGACATTAGTTATTTAGACTTTGCAAAGTGATTGGAATGTAACTAATTTGTAAATATTCTGGATAAATGTTAAGTAGTACTACTATAAATTTGCAACGAGATAAGAAATCTAATAATATTATTTTACTGATTTACTGAAATGACAGCAGCAAATTGGGCTTATTCTACTGTGTAAATTCTTTAATGTTACATTGCTACCAAATTTTTTTTTTTTTAATAATTTAATTTTAATAATTTAATAACAACCCAGGAAAAATTACTTCTGTGCAAATGTGGAGCTCTGCAAAAATCCACCAGTACTAGGGCCTTTTACAACATTTAAGGAAATAAAAATGTGGTTGAGAAATCCTCTGGAATATCAAATCCTCTGGTAGCAGCTGGAACTAAATTACTCCGGAAAAATCCCTTTGCAATTTTTTTTATAGAAGGATCTTTGGATCAACAAGAAAACTTTAAATTGAAACTTATCTGGAGCTTCTTGCAAACAGAATTGGATCAGAGCAGGACAGACACTGCATCTGAATGCCTGACCCTCAAATGGAGATAATTATAAGCAATTAATTAAACATTTAATTCGGTTTTTAAATTTTCCAGTTGTTCTACCTTGGTTAATAAGCCCTGTTCTAAGGCATGTACTGAGATTTTTATACTATTTAATATTCCACTTTTATAGTCTAAATATATACCTGTAATATTCTATAAGAATTATTTTTTAAAAGTGAAGCCAAAAGTGAAAAAACACTTGAAGACTTCTGTTGTTTTCTTTGTGAAGCAGTCAATACTTGTCAGGATATCTCTGTACACCTAGGTTTAATAAGTTCCTCTTTGTTTCTATCAAACACTAAATCAATGGGTGTTTTGGCGAGCAGCAAAACCATATTGACCAGAGGAAAAAGCTCTTACAAGCCATCCTAAGAATAGTGCAATTTTCTTCAACTCAAATATTTATTCCTTAAACCAATGTAAATAAAATTCCTAACACCAGAAAGAGGTTTTCATAACATGCTCATTTCAGAATATACCTAGCTCTCTCTTTATTTAAAAAATGGTTTGTTCAAAATAAAATGAGTTTTGGCTTTTCAAAAGGAACACATTTTACTTTGCTTAAGATAGAAGCATAACTCAGAAATGCAATGAGATGTACTGTAAACACAATTTATACCCTTTCTAATGTATAAAAAATCCTGTTTATAAATGGACCAAGACATGTTCTTTAGCTTAAAAATCTATGTGAATCCTACTGTGCCCAAAGCATATATAATGGTAAATGGGGAAAGAATGGATTTTCATAAGAGTGGTGAAATTCACTCTGCTGACTTAGAAGAATAACACAAAAATGTACATGAAATAGGCTTTACTGAAAAATAGAATATTTTTCATTGGAAATTTTATTTCTCTAAGTCTCAGGTTTCATGTTAAAAGTTTGCTTGCATCCTGTTCAGCAGAAACCAAGAGCTCTCAGCACTATTTCATGGCAGTCACAAGTTCACTAGGGATCTCATCAATATTTCCTGTGATAAATTGCTGAAACGTGTTCATGTGAAGAAATAAAAAAGAGAGGAATCAATGTATTTTATGAAAGTCACATGTCTATGTCCCCTCCCCATTCTTTTTTTGAAGATTTTAAGGAGAACAGAGGATGGTGTTTCGACTTCATTTGTTGTGTACATAGATTGTGAACACCTAAATAAAGCACGAGAAACAGCATTATGTTTCAACCAGTTCTAGAACAACAAACACATTTTCCGAGACTTCTAGATTAATTAAATATTATGGAATCTAAAGGTTAATTTTTTTCCCTAAATCACTCACATAGGACTGGTGTAAAAATATGTATCACTGAGTAGGTCACTGTGCAAATAGTGTACAATTAGTCTGTGGTGTTGTGAGGTCCCCAGGACAAGGTGAGAGATGAGAATTTGACTCCAAGTTTTCAGAGGGCTGATTTATTA
Organism: Loriotus luctuosus; assembly: GCA_035582745.1. Classification (NCBI taxonomy): domain Eukaryota; kingdom Metazoa; phylum Chordata; class Aves; order Passeriformes; family Thraupidae; genus Loriotus; species Loriotus luctuosus. The sequence continues at coordinate 124,059,441 of JAWWEY010000115.1, forward strand.
TTTTATGATATTATATTATATTAAAAGAAAATTATATACTAAAACTATACTAAAAGAAAGAAAAAGGAGACATCAGAAGGCTAGAAAAGAATGAATAATAAAGACTAGCGACTGACTGGAGTCCCGACACAGCTGGACTGGGATTGGTCATTAATTAAAAACAATTCACATGGAACCAATCAAAGATGCACTTGTACGTAAGCAACCTCCAGACCACATTCCAAGCAATCAGATAATTATTGTTTACATTTCTTTTCTGAGGCTTCTCAGCTTCTCTGGAGAAAAATCCTGGCCAAGGTATTTTTCAGAAAATACCATGGTGACATTAGTGTACATTGTGCAGTTTTTATATGACTAGCACATTGCAAGAATTATCCTGATGTGAAGACACAGATATCTCAGCACTTTTGGAGGTGCCCTAAAGTTTCTATTGCTCCATAAAGCATAGATCTTCTGAACCTCATCTGCCAGCCCCAGGTGAGCAATTGAACATCCTAGGGTACTTTTACAGTTGCATGTTGTCTGCATGGACAGAAGAACTGCATCCTAATGAACCAGAAATAACCCATCTCATTTAATCAAGTTAGTTCCATTACAGTAAAAAAAGCAAACAAACAAAAAAAACATAGCAAAAAGACAACCCTATAAGAGAAAGAGAGGCTCACCTACAAAAAATAAGTTCCGAAGTAGGAAGTATGAGTTATCCTTTCAAAACTTCTCTTTTTCACCAATAGCAAAAAGAGAGAAGACTACTTTGTTTTTTTTCCCCCTAGGTATCTAGGGAGATGAAGTGTACTGCAAGAATTTGTCTGAAATGTTCTGTTATGAAGTCAATAATTTGAATTCAGTTCATAGCCACAAGAATAAGCCTCATTGTTTCTTAGAAAAAAAAATTCCCAAATCAGTAATCCCTTTCTTTTCATCAGCAAGTGTTAATGGAAAAGTGTGATTTGTACTATGGGGGAAGTAATCAAATAAACAACTCCTTCACCTGAAGTCTCACTCCAAGATTTCTCTCCTGAAGCATTAGGGATTTTATTAATTCACAATTATATTTTTTTTCTACAGAGGAAAAAGAAAAAGACACAAAAGGTACTTTGTTGCATTTACTAAATTTAGTCATTCTGCTTTTTAGAAATAAATATTCATTCTTCAACATCTTTCTGTGTTTGCCAGGCTGACTTTAACACTTTCTCATTTCATAATCAATGCTGGCAATAGGTTTAGTATTTGATTACAAATTTTCTTAATATGTTTCTTATATCAATTCTGGTTGATCCCAAAGTACCTTTAATTTAAGACAAAGTTTTTTAACTAACAAAATACCAATGGGATGCAAGGAAAATTATCTAGAGTTTCAGTATTTGTTTACAAATATTTAACTTTTAATAGTATGCACTCTTTGGAGTTAGTGTAGAAAATTACTTTCTGGTAAGAGAGCAATGGCTTTTTTCTACAGATAAAATAATTTATTTTGACATACCACTGTGTTAAATATTAACTAAAAGGGCAATTAGACAAGTGAAATCAGTTGATATATAAAATGTTTATTTATGTCCTGAGCTGAAAAGTGATAAAACTATAGATTTAGAATGCATAATTTTATCTGGGATTTAAAAATAGGCTAAGTCATAAGGATGCAGTCTCTTAGATGAATGCTGCATACAATGAAGTGCACTGTGATATGATCTGGAATGAAACAACCTTCATTTTCCTGTCAGACATTTTGTGAATATTTTAGCAGCTTGGTCTCAGCTTTCCTTAGCTGTAACAACTTTGTGTAATAGCATTCTTCCCTTCTTCATCCTGTTAGAGTTGTCAGCAAACATCCTGAGCATTTCTGCATATTTAGGGTCTGTTTGAGACAGAGTAAATTTCCCCCATAGCAGCTCTCACAGTTCTGTACATTGGGAGCTGGAAAGGTGCTGATGACACACCATTCTTTTGGCAACTGCTGAGCAGCTCTGCACAGCATCAGGGCTGTCTGCCCAACATTTCCCCCATCAGCAGTAGGCTGAGGGTGAACGAGATCTGGGGAGGGATCACAACTTTGCTTCCAAATGCATGACCCTTACTAGTAGACATTGGATCCCATGGAAAAAATGTGATGATTAGGAGAAGAAAAAGGGTGGTTTGCTTCAGCTGATGGGAGAAGTGGGGTAGAAGAAAGGAAAGGGCAAAAAGAACACAAAATAAAGGTGCTGGAACAGACTGCTTGTCCATAAATATAGCTGCATGAATCATAATGATCTCATGCAGGAGTGAGGACAGGGGATTAGATTCCAAAGGAGGGTGGATCTCAGTATGCTAGAAAGCTGCAAGAGAGAAAATTTAAATTTGACATGCAATTACATATCATGTCACAGACTGCAGTTCATTCAAGCAGTGTGTGAAATCACAAGATGACATGAAATCAAACTAAGGTCAGGAGAAAAATTACTTTATTCAGTCTGGTATATAAACAAACACAAGTTTGTAAGACTATGTCAAAGAGAAGGAAATTACCCATTTGAGGCAAAGTGCTCAACTACTCTGGGCATAATTTACGATACTTCAAGGACATCTTCACAGAATTATATTCATTTTTACATTGTTCTAATCTATTATTCCCTTTGCATTAAGACTCCTGAAATTACTAGTGTCCAGGTACACCTCTTATGTAGAAAAAAGTCTAATTGTTTTTAATCTGTTGAATGATATACTGATTAAGAAATTCCAAACAGGTGTCTTCAATAAATGTAATTACAGAGATGCCTTGAGAAAACATAATGCATTTTCAGTCAGTTAAACTCTGCTTCTATGTCAGTCAAAAAACATTCTGTATCTGTCCGAGTTTTCAGAAAATAACTGCAAAGCTAAGTGATGTCACCTAAGAAACATTCTGAAACATTCTTTGGCTGCACGTTTGAAGGGACAGAGGAAGGAATCTGTCTCTCTTGATAGAAACTGCTAGAGGAGGAATAGGATTAGAAGCGCATTACTAGTAGAGATAAAAAACCCAAAAATTCCCCCCAAAAGCCCCAAACCAAAACTGTGAAGAAAGTAACATCAAATCTCTTCACCATACTTACATCAGGAAGAAAAATAACCAAAGTCAAGAGGACTGGAAAGAAGAAAAAACTAAAGAAAGAGTTTGTTAAACAATGAGGAAACAAAGATGATTATATTAATATTTCAGAGTTATACAGTCTGCTCTTTGTACTATAAGTGAAAATTAAACTTTATTCTGTTTTTCTTTCTTAAGTTTTGTCAAGTCTATTGTTATTATTGCTGTTAGCAATAAATTAAAGTCGCTGAGGAGAAGAAGAAGAGGTATTCCAGAACAATGGGTTTAATTGTGAAGTAGTCAGATCACAGAATCACAGAATTTTTAGGGTTAGAAGGAACCTCTTGAGATCATTTAGTCTAATCCTCTGCCAAGCCAGGGTCACTGGGAGCAGGTGACACAGAAATGTATCCAGGTGGGTTTTGAATGCCTCTGGAGAGGGAGACTCCATGCCCTCCCTGAGCAGCCTGTTCCAGTGCTCTGCCACCCACAATGTAAAGAAGTTCTCCCTCATGTTGAGATGAAACTTCTTTTGGTTTGGTTTATGGCCACTGCTCTTTATTCTGTCGCTGGGCACCACTGAAAACACTCTGGCACCATCCAGTTGGCACCTGCCTTAGAGGTATTTATATGTATTGATGAGATCCCCTCTCAGTCTTGTCTTCTCCAGACTGAACAGGCCCAGCTCCTGTAGTCTCTCCTCATAAGAGAGATCCAGATCCCTAATCATTTTTTTATTTCTCCACTGGGCTTCCACTGGACCTTCTCCTTGTCTTCCTTGCACACAAGCACCCAGAATTGGACACTTTCAAAAGCGTTTCAAAATTAGTTTTGGTAATTGTTCAGTAATTGTTTCTAGTTTTGAGTCTTACAGAATCTTTCAAATTCCACTCCTTCCAACAAATGGAGAATGGAGGATCTTTTCAAACAAAAGAATGAAGTATAATGTAGAGAAACACATTGTATTTTGTGCAATAGCACAGGACGATCTATTGATAGAGTATGGGAAGTGGAAAGCAAAAATTTGACAATACTTTTACAGCTAGACTATCATGTGGGGGGTTCTGTCTTCTCAGAAAATATGGGAAATGGCATTTTAATTTATGCTTCTACAGGGCTGAAGAATAGAAGAAATTTTTTTCCTGAAACTGCATTTTGTATGACACTAGGGATAATTAGATAATTAGATCTGTGTCCTAAGTGAAACAAACACGTGTCCAGACATTGGTTTGAAAGAGCTCCCCTCTCCTGTGACACAAAACATGGAATGTGCTGGGGAATGCTAAGGGTAGAAAGGAGAGAAGAGGCTGCAGTATTTGTCACCTTCCCATACTCTTAACCATGAGCACATACATACCAAATTTGCAAATCCCATGGAAACTAAGCTGTAAACAGGATCTGAGCTTCCAACTTCTGGGTTGCCTGAAGCGGTAGTTTTAGGTTCTGCAGTGTGACAGTTGATGCTAAGTACAAAAAATTAGATGTAAAAGAACTTCTCTAAAAAAAGGAAGTGGAAAGAGTAAATTAAACTAAAAAAACCTGCCCAGGATACCTTGAAAATAAGAATAAATCTGTTTTAACTGTTTTAAAACTGTAAAATAGCATAATGAGTCTATGAAAATCAGTGAAAGAGCTAAGTGCAGCATTCTGTGGATTATATAAATTTTAAATGTAAATCTATGGTTCGAAAGGAGAAATTTTTAGTTTCACTGTTGGCCTCCTTCCTATCCTGGAAACACCCTCCAGCATGAGCAATTCCTAGGCACATGATGATTTTGGCAGAATCAGCTGTACCTTCTTTAAGTCTGCTCCTTCTCTTCTGAATAAGAAGAGTACTCTTACTGTCTATATGCACAGAGTTTGCTTCTCACTGTGGCATGGAAGCTACACATATTCTTACCTGACATGCATTTTCTAAAGCTCGTGAAACTTATGGATTTTGCTCCTAGAATTACATTAGCCTGCCTAAGAATACTATTTGTCTTTGCAAAAGTGCAAAGTGCTGAACGTATCTCTGGAATATGGTTTTACTGCCTGATTTTGATGATATGATTTTAGATGAACTAGAGCCAAACAGAAAACCAAGTCTGCTGCAGAATAGTGCAACCCTCTGAGCAGCATGTGGACAGTCTTCTGGAGCGTCCCTTGAAGGGCTACTCTTCCATAATGCTGAGGGAGTTGCTACAGATCTCAACATGCAGGCACTGAAGCTCATAAATTATCTAGACTTAGGGCAAATCCAGTTTCGAGTCCTGCCTCAAGACTGTACACTACCAACCAGTCAGACTTCCAATTACAGCTTCAATTATATTCTGAATATCAGGAAAAAAAATAATTTTCCCATTATAGGATCTTTATTGTAATAGCGATGTTGAGGACAGCATATTTCAGTTGAGGGTAATACAAATTGGACTTTATTTTGTGAAGTTCATATTTTATACAATGATGTTTACAAGCTTTGATTTGAAAGTGAAAATTTATTTGACTGGACCAAAGCTAAAATTGGTTTTATCTGATTCTGTGTCTTTTACCTGACACCTTTACTATCACTTCTACTAAGGAGTTTCAAGGCACAGACATCTAACAATCTTTTTGGCATTCTGGTTTATATTCTTACATCAATTACTGAATATTGTTCACAAAATAGTGGAGAAAAAGCCACAATTCCTCAACTACCCCATTTATGAAGTCAAGGTAATGATTTTCTGATTGATAATGCAATGTCAGAGTGGAATTTGAAAAAATAAATCTTGATACAGCAGTTTACTCCAGATAAGAATCTGATCTTGACTATCTAAAATTACTCAAATTATAAATGGAAGGAATAAAAGTGAAGGTAATTATTAAATTAATTTTCACCATTTCTCAGATAAATTTTCATAGAAAACAATAGGAAAAACTTATGGTTTTCCATCCCAGCTTGGATTAATATCATGATATTAATTTTCCTTTTTTTGTACAAATAGTTTGAAAAGGACTATCATTTTAAGTAAATTTCCAGTGTAAATGAAAGAAAAGGTCATGGTTCATAGATACATATTAATTTGGCTAACAAAAAGCAATTTACTTTTTCTTAATTAAACTCAACCACTGCAGCCTTTGTTTTAAATTGATAAAAGGATTACAAAATTATCGTTTCAGGTTTGTATAGCAGTTAACGTTTGAATAAAAATGCATTTTGCCTGAACTCAAGTTCAATTAAGGAATTATGAAGAGAAATGCTCTTCAAAAAAATTAAAGTAATTTTTATGTTTCTTCATTAAATGGTAGCATTCCCTTTGAGTCCTAAATGCTAAGGTTTGTGTGATTATGGGAAAACTAAATTGAAATACACAGGTAGAGCCTGTCACTCAAGTTAAACAGGTCCATTAATTAAAAATGTAGCTATTTTTTATTATTAAGTTTAAAAAAATATCTATTCTAAAAGCCAGTCTGACTGAATGCTGAAGGTACATCTCACCAATTTCAGGGGAAAAAATATTTACAAAAGCACAACTGTCCATTTGAAGATCCTCCTCTCTATTCATTGACAACTGAATGAGGTGAGTAAGCTATAATGATATAAGTAAGCTACAATGAGCTGAAAATTTTTCTGGCCCTGTATCTGGGATGTGTCCTTGAATACAGTGTTATGATATTCAGTGACAGAAAATAACCCCCTGATATAAAATATTGAACATATAACACTCAATACATAAGTTTGAGGCTGAACCAGCAAAAAGAATTCTTGGAAAGACCAGGTAATTCCTATCTTAAACCTTGGAAAGAAATGGTCCTAGAAATTGCATTTCCAGTAGCCAGACTTCTGAATATGAAATCTAGGATAATACATGGTAAGAATAGGAAAAAAGAATTCTCAAACTTGGCAAAATAAGGAGTGATAGATTTTCCTAATTACCTATTTGTCCTGCCTTAAGTGGAAGGAAAAGAAAGGAAGAAGATGTGTGAGCAGAAAGAAAATGAAATAATAAAAGTGTGATCTCCTCAATACTTTTGTTTTTGCAAAACAATCAGAGTAGCTATAATTCTTCTCTTAAAAGATTCTCTATGTTACCGCTAGTGAAATTTTTATCCACATTGTCAAAGAAAGGAAGTTAGTAAAAGCTGTATAAAATGATGTAGAAGTGAAAAAAAAGGATAAACCTAGAATGAATGGTGCTGCAATGGTGTCGAGGTGTTGGGGGGGCCGGCGGCTTGCTGGACTCAGGGGCCAGGAGCAGTAGGGCTCCCCCTGAGCAGCCTGCAATGGATTCCTTGGCTGTGGGCAGCCTGGTGGAGCCCCAAAGAGGCCAGGCAGATGCAATCAGATTTGGTAGGCTTTGATAAACTGAAAATCATTGTCCGGTGATCATTATTAGAGTATTTTGAAGGCAGACCTTGAGTATGAATCTGAAGGAGCTTAACTGGCTTTGTCTTTCAAAAAGCTGACTACAATTGCTGTTTTAAACACATCATGAATGTAAACAGAAAATACATGTTACCTGTTTTTTAGCATAGATTTTAATATGAAGTAATGTATGTAGGTTGTAGATACTTGAGCAATCTCCAAATAATGCTCCAGTAGAAGCATGAAGACAAGAAATCCAGATGTCAGGATGCACTAACTGAATGTCTAAACTAACTCAGTGATAATGGAGGTTAGAAATCACAATTGCAACCTGGGAGAGGTGGAACAAATATTGAAGTCTGTTTGTGGTGTTTCGAACATATTAAAAACCTAAAGTTAGAAAACAATAGTAAACAGAAGGACATTAAACAAAAGCTTTTAAATTACATGGTTCTAGCACCTAACTCTGGGATAGAGGTTAGAGAATGATTCATATGATTAGGATATTGACTCATAAGCCTGACCTTGGATGTCCTGTTTCTTCTGAACTAAGTGAAAATAGAAGGTTTCTGATATTGGAGTGACAATATCAAGGTAAGGTTTGGAATACCTATGACAGGCAGTTGGAAATATCAGAGAGAAGGATATGTTTGAATGGTCCAAGGAAATTCAGAGCTGCACTTGGGATGTGTCTGTCTCTTTCTCATCAGCAGTGTGCTAGAAAACTTCTCTGGGAAGCAGGAAGACATCCTCTAATCCCTTCTCAGCCTGGGAGTTTGAGCTGACAACTTTTCAATTTCATCAGATATTTTGCCTCCTGTTCATAACTTCTGTGTTCTATAATTAAATTAATTTGATACGAGAGAGTTAATTTGCATGTTCTTAGGAAGTGAAGCTCTTTTGCTGACATTTCTTGTGTGTCTTTTTTATCTCAAGGTCTATAGGTAAGATAAGACTTCTCAATAACTTGGATAGTAGATATAACAGCAACACCATTGCTCATGCATAATGCATTGCTAAAATCATCCAAGAAAGTCTCTTTAGAAGTAGACTCCTGATTACATCTCAGATAAGATGCACTGCCTGAACACTTTGCTGGCTGGCTGGCTGTTGGAACACTCAAGAGTTCACTGCAACTTTGCTGGCTTACCAAGAATCCATGCTCCAGTCATTGATTTAATCTTTTTACTTAAAGACCCTGAAGGGAATGAGAAAAAGCATGGGTTTCTACTAAATAAAAATCCATCTGTAAAAAACAAAGGCATACTTGTACTGTTTCATGGTGGTGGTTTATTTTTTACAAACTGCCCACGGGATTATCTAACCAACAGTGATAAGATTGCAGTTTCATGGACATGGCAACCACTGATTTCATAGTAGCATATATAGACTGTCTTTCATATAATGATAAACCAAAAAAAAAAAAACAAACCAACCCAAACTTTGATTTTGGTTAAATGAAAGATTCTCTTCTGCTTGAAAAAGTCTTTGAAGCCTTTTCTGAAAGTCATATACTTATTCACATAAAGGCCGTTGCCATTCATTAGGGAAGAAAAACGCCACCAAAATCCTCAAAACTCACATTTTTTGGCCTGCTCTTCTGTATGTGCTATTCTTATTCCTCCATGTTGCAATTTTACTGGTGACTTTTACTGTCAGCTAGGAAAATAATTTGTATGCTAGTCACTTACATAACTTTCTTAGGAAATGTATGTATCTTATCTCTTTAAAGGCCAGAGCAAAGTTCTGAAACAGCTGATAGTCTCATTACAGTAACCTACTCTTAAGAACTAGCTGTGATATGTAAGATTAGAAATATTACCATTACATCTTTAAAAAAGTTTTTCTATTTATATAGGTCAGCTTTATGTGCCATCCTTTTATACTATCTACAGTAGTTGGGAAACGTTTTGCTATGTTCTACTATGTAAACTGAATTTACACGAGGAAGGTCTTTTCATTCTCATGTTATTGTAATAATTAAAAAAATATTTTTTTTCCTTTGGTAGTAGGCTAAGTGACTTAATAAGGATCCAGAAGAAGGAGGATCTTGGATAGAAAAACATGTATATCAACACTATCCCAAGATTTTATTTTTACAGCATGACTGACTCAGTCCACAAAATTTTTCATGTTAAGAGAGGTACATAGAAAACTTTGGAGGTGAAAGACCAAGGAAGTGAGGAGGGAAACCCTTGAACAATACCACAAATTAAACAGAGTTCAAAAACAGGTGGGAAACAAAAAATACCAGAAAAAAAGAGAATCTTTTTACATTCTCATTATTGAAAAACCCTACAGTTTTAAGAGTACCTGCAGCCTTTTTGTATATCTAGTTGCCATAATTATGCCTTAAACTTCAGACAAGTAGTTAAATACAGTCTCTCAAAAGTGATAATACATTTTACTGAGATTTTTTTTTACTTTTCTCTGACTTTTACCAGTGCAGAAAAATATCCTGAGGTCTGTGCAAGCCAATTAGGTTAAAATTCCGAGCAAAGTCTGTAGAGTTGTATCAGCATTTACGAGTAGTTCTTGCATGAAAAATCTGCAAATCATGAATGGATGGACATCACCATTAATAACCCAGAAGATGAAAGAACAAGGTTTTTAATAGCACTTATGGGAGATGATGAAGCAAGAAAGTAGTGACTACCAATTACAACAGAGAGAAAGTTACAGTGAGTTCTGAAATTAGAAATATAGGGAGGCGATGATAAACATGACTGGCTGAAGAGGGAGTTAACTGAAGAAAATTGAACAGAAAATAGAAATATGTTTCAGACACAGTATAAAATTTTTAAATAGTCCAAATTGTCGCAGACTGATGTTGATTTACCATATTATCTTAACTCATGGTGCTTTAGTGCCTACTAAAGCATGTATTAACTGATGCAGTTTCTGCTGTTGGCATTTGTTGACAATGATTGTGATACACCATGCAGTCATATGCTGAACTTATAAAAGCAAAAAAAGTCATTAAATAAAAAGAAAATTTTCAACAAAAGTTACCTTTGAGGTAATTAAAACAAGCTTTCAAAATATTACTGGGAAGAAAGTGAGGGTGAGCATCATAATTTGCTCAGAAAAAATGAATTAGCCAAAGGGAGAGGTAGGTGTTTTTGACTTGACACATAAAAAAAATTACTGTATCACATGCTTTCTGCACAGGTTGTTTTCTCTTACAATAAAAACTCTTAATATTTATCTACTACTCACACTAGCATTAAGGATAGGAAAAATAAATTCTTGAGGTAATTTAAAGTATAGTATCTCTGTATTACATATTCTTCTTTCTTTAGAAAAAAAATAACTCAAGAAGCCAGTTTGATGATGCTGTATTTCTTTTGAGCAGTACTGTTCTAATTCTAGTTCATTTTCATAAATAAATACTCCCACAAGAATTGCCAGAGGAAATTTTTCCTCACATTTTCTCCAAGAACAAAAGGCAATGTTTGTTTAGATACTTTCTTACTGTTCATTAGAACACAGAAATAAAAATACTATGTCTGTTTAAGCCAAAATTCTGTCTCAGAGAGTATTTATAAGAGATATGATTTAGGGGAACACATGGATAATCTGTCTCTTTGTGGTTCCCCGTCTTTCATCTCTTCCAGCTTCCACAATTGGTATGTTATTATGGATAGAAGAATAGAATAAATAATGGAGAAGTATTTCTATTTTCTTCTATTGTAAGCATATGATTTATTGGGCAGATTTTTGTAAGACTGAATACATACAAAACATAAAGGCTGCTAGTAGAGCAAGCAGACCTTTAAGCTGAAATGTCAGTTGTGCTTCTCTAAAAAAACAGCCAAATGAAGTTAAATATGCCATGTCTCAGTTCACAAGAGAAGCTAAAACAAACAGGTTGTTTTCTCACTCCTGTAAACAAATCTGTTCAGTTAATAGTTGAATTTATGAAAATCTATATTCTACGAGTGCCTGGGATTTGGTCACAGAAGGTGGACAGGAAAATATAGCAGAGAAAAATAGCTACATTCTGCCTAAAAATAAGACAAAAACCTTAACACATATGAAAAAACCCCCACAAACTATGGAAAACTATAAAACCTGTCAGAGAAACAAGAATATTCTGCTCACAAAATTATCTTTGTAGAAAAGAAATACTTGTATTCATTTCTTCTAGAAATTCAACCAGTTCTGAAATTTTGATTGAAGCACATTGAAGAGAAAGACATGATTGTAGAACTGATTCATGTATACCAAGTTCCTTGCTGCTATGAATATTTTGGAAAAGAATTAAGAATGCATACTTCAAGATGTAAACATTTTCTGAAATAAAACATTTTTTATGGTAGTAAAACTAATAGTACTAGTAACCAAAGTGTGACTTAAGAGCAGTCTTGTTTGGTGTCTTGTTTCTATCAGACCTGTCATTGAGAAGTTGCCTCCATGTCTCTCCACGTCAAAAAATGACAGAATTTGGCTAAGATATATACAATATGTCAACTTGAAAAACTCCTTTCCAAAGACCAGAAACATGGATCAGAATGTGTTTAGGCAGGTTATATTGAATGTGACATTTTTCAAAACATGATCTCGAGCTACAAGATCAAATGGGAGACCCAAGAAAGATGGTTCATAAGGTTGTTATGGAGAAAGCAGGGCTCAAATGGGTCAGCAGGAATGGAAAGGATAATTTTATTCTGCAAGAAGAAAAAGATATCATATATATCACTATGAACGTAACACAAGCTCTTTATTAAAGATACCTCTGAACACCTTCAAGAAAAATCCATCAAATAAGATGGACTGTGTCCCTATATGAACCCCTTAATTTTGTACGACATTTTCTTCCTCATGCAGGTGGGGTTTTTTAGCATTTTCAAAATACTTTGGCTACATTTCACAAAACACTAATGAGTTACTGGTTTGAATGAGATGGTTTTTTATCTGTTCAAGGTTAGAACCTGAATAGAACAGACAAGAGGCTGATCTTACAAGACAGTTTTACCTGCAGAGTAATATTACGATTATTAATATGCAGTTATTCTTAAAATAGTTAAGCAGCTTTGGCTTTTTTACCTTCCAATTCAGTGAAAAAAGAATAATCTAAGGGCAGCATAAAATTTTGAAACAGTCTATTGATTCTAAAATTATTAATATCTATTTTGAAATATATAAATCCTCATAAAGTAAGCATTTGAGAATCATTCTGGAAGCAATAGAAATTTTAGTGTTGTTACCAATTCTTCTATTTGGGATTACAAAGTAAAAGTTAACTGATTTTTGTAACTTTGATATAAAGATTTCAACAGCTTGACAACACTACAAAGTGTGTAATATTTTTCTTCTGATTAAAAAACAATTGCTGCAAAATATGCTGCATTCTTGTGAAATAAAATGTTTAAAAATGCTAGTGGCTTTCAAGATGCTTTTAAAAAGTTCACAAAATAGAAGAAAACCACAAAAGGACATATCAATTGATGGAGTTGGCAGCTGCTATGTGAACTGTATGCTTAATATGTTGTTAAAATTGCAACCCAAAAACTGTAAATTCTAATAAACCTGAACTTTTACAGAAAAAAGTCCTGAACCTTGCATGGTTTAGACAGAGTAATCAATGGAAAAATCATTGTGATTAAAACATGACAGTATGACTCATAAAGTGTGCACTTTATTAAGCTATTTATGATTTATTGTGAAGGTATCTTTTATGCAATATTTATATGATACTTAGGAGTTGAGACGAACATAGTAACCATATCTCGCTGTTAAAAATTTGAATAGAAGGTAACACAGAAATTCTAAAGGCCCATAACTTGGTCAGATTTGCTTGAGTTGATGAATACAGAAACGATTTAACACATGATTCAAAGTATGGAGGAGTTTTAGTTTCTCATAAGAAAAAAACTACTAAGCAAAAGTATTTTTAAAAATCCATCAGCCCATACCCCTAGAATAAGAAGATTCCATCTACTGATCTGGAAAAAAGGGAATCTGTTTCTTGAGACGCATTCTTCTGAACATCTGACTAAGTCTGCCACTGACCAATAAGACTACCTTGGAACATAATTACATTTTTAGCAAAAATATTTTTTTATTACATAGTTAAGATTTCCTTGCATTGCACCTGAACTTTTAATTTAATTTTAAGATTGTGTGCTATCATCTGCATTGGAAATGATTTTTTAAAAAATTGTTTCCCTTTGATAAACTTTTACACTGAAAACCAGAATTAATGAAAATAGAAATTCAAAAAACAACATGTAGCTAACTTTGTTTGACTAAATTTGTGAGAAGCATATCAATAAATGGTTAAAGGAGAAAAGGATGCAATAAGAACATTTTCACAGTCTCTGAAATAGATCACTTTATCCATAATTTTGCAGTCACATAATTAGAAGAAGAGTAAATTCTTGCAATCAAGATGATGAATATTTTTTTCTGATCACTAATTATGTAGTTGAATAAGAGCAGGAATTGATGCAGTATATCTCAGAGGAAATTGTGTCTGATTACAAGTTATTTATTTAGTTGGACATGTTTCAATGTAAAAATATTTTTTTTCTTGTGGAGGCTTTTAAATGATACTATAAACTCAGGAGGTGCACAGCCATAGTATGAAAGGGATCAGACATAAATTAGTACACCAGAAATTCTGTTTAACTGTATAAATATTGGATATTTATAAGGGCACGCACGTTGGGTGTGGAGCTAAGGGCAGGACAAAGGGGATTGGTGTCCAGGGGAGACGGGGCCCCACCAGGAGTACCCAAACAGTGAGGAAACAGGGAAAGGAGAAACCAGGGGAAGTTGTGAAATATAAGGATCAGTGAGACAGAGGTCCATGGGGGAGTCTTGTCTTTTCCCACAGGACGAATGAACTCTATGGTAAGTCTTTCCAAGGCAATGCCCTTGGGAATTGGCTGAGGCAAGAGAGTTCATGGGATGCTACACTAACATAAATAAGGCAAGCACATGAATCTCACAGAACACTGGCCTACTAAATGGCAGAAAATCTTCTTTCCTAGAAGAATATTTGACCTACTCACATAAAAACAGAAGTTAAAGATTTTCTGTGAGATATTGAGATAAAGTCCAAAATTCTACAGCAGTCTTGTCTTCCTACCTTTTCCGTTCTTAAGAATGTTCAGTTTTGTACTGAAACATTTTCTCTGGGAATCATTTGCTGTTCCCAATTAAACTACAATTCTTGGAAATTTCTGGAATTTCTTAGAAGAATGTAGTACACTGGTGTTCTATTTTGAAAAGTAACTTTCTGCTTTGGATCACAGTAAGCTGTTCTACAAATTGTGCTGCAGGCCAGCCACCTACTTATTTTTAAATACTTTCTGCAAAGACACAAGGAATCAGAGAACATTCAAATTTAGAGGAATAGGGTTTTTTTCTTATTCTTTTGGTCTGTTCATATTTTCAAGCAATACTTTCATCCTGCTGAAAGTTCATAGAAAATTTTTGTCCCCATACCTACAAATTTTCTCCAATGATTCTTATTCATATTCTGTAAAATAATTTGAATATTTTCAGGAGGGCTGAATTTATGTTACATTATTAGATTAAACCAGATTAAGTATTTTTTCCTGTTCTCGCCTTTTTACTTTCTTTTCATGCTTTGTCATAGTTTTATTTAATCTGAAAAAGCAACACTCAAAATTTTAAGAAAATCTTCTCATATGCAACATATAGAAACATGATTTACTGTATTTTCATACTGCCAACAGAAGTATAAATCTAGATAAATGCCCTTAACAAGAACAGTCAGTGATTGTTTTCTTAGCATATTTTAAATGCAATAAAAGATTTTTCCTTGCATTTTTTATTTTGTGTGGAATCGTCATGCCATAAATATTCCACAAAGAAATTGCAGTGAAAATATTACTCTGTTTTCACTGATCCAAATACTGTTTAAAGTGCTTTTGGTGCCTTGGTGCTTTGATTGGTGTTGACCAACATTATTTTATGCTTTCTCTTTTATCTAAGTGTCTTGATCCTTTATTCTCAATTAGATTTTTCTGGCTTTCAGTCTAAATAAGGTGATCAGAATTGTGTATGTTTATATCTGCCTTCTAAACATTCATAAAATCCCATTGCATTAAAGTTTTGGACACTTGCTGAATTTTGATTATTGAGCAGTTTACCATATGTCAGTTGTCATATGTCAGGCTGATGACTTACCATAAATTTTCTTACTAGTCCTAAAGGTGGCAAAATATTTATCCATCTTCCTAATGGGTGAGTTGGTGCTACCCAGATAACGGCTCTGCTTTATTTTGATTGCTTACTAAAGTTTAGAGATGGTAGTGTAAGCTATAAACACATTAAATTTTCCTGTCTTTTCAACAGCTTCAGCTTGTATCAGCAGACATTTTTACAACTGAGATACTTCAATTCGAAAATGACTGTAGATGCATATCTGTGTTGGATTTCTTTTGTGACAAAATGAGTTCAGGAGACAAATGGTCTGAAAACAACAATGAGAGTCATCTTAAACCTATGAGTAAAATAAATTTGGGCTGTATTCCTGAAATAATGGTAATTCCTTCATTTCAGAATGTTTAATGTTGCTGGAGAAGTTTTATTCCATCTATTCAAATGTTGCAGAATGATTTAATTTCTGAACTTCATAATAAAAAGGAAAATAGGACACAACAAATGGAATGACATGGAATTCACATAATACTCTAAACCCACCATTTTTAAAAAATAAAACCAAATTACTTATTAAAGTTAGAATTGAAGAATTATAGTCAAATGCTATGTTTGCATGGGGACACAAAAACAATAAAATCAACAGTGTTGCTTAGAACAAAAATTCTAGTGTAACATTCATTCTTATATGGCAGCTTTCAAGTTTAAATAGTGCATCTTGTTTTCAGAAGTTTGGTCTGTGCAGTGATAGAAGAGAATTGTCAATCAATTTTCCTAAATAAAGGCACCTATTACCATTTGTTATGTTCCAGAGCATCATGCCTGGCCTCTAGTAGGCAAGGCTTAGTAGGCAAAGGTCACTTGTAGATTGTAGATGGTGTTTGCTGATCCTGTGCAGAGCCTCTGGTACAACTTGTGTTTCAAATAGCACCAGGTGCTGAGGCTTTGGCAACTGAAGTCTGTACTATAGAAATCACACTGAGGATCACAGCTGATGTGAGAAATTGTTAATTCTTGCATAAATTATATATTGAAGATGTTATATTCTCTTGGTTTACATGAGTTTTACTTAAACTAATTTCATTCGTGACTTCATGTGGGTAGAAGGGGACATGGTAAAAGCAGTCACCAAAACAGTTCAGTTAAATCCACTTTGTAGGTATATTTGTTTAAAAAACCTTTCTGTTTTGTAGAAAAAACCAGTGGAAGGAATCCTTTACCAGAAACAGCATGGTGTGAAAGATGTTATGTATTTTGGAAAGCTATGTATTAGTAGGTTCATTATCTTATAGTATGGTACCCGTTGCTATTACCAAGATCCTAATTTATAGGAGGTTGTCTTTATGTGCCTATGAAGAAAGTTCAACATTGTAGCTCAATTAGCTAGAAAACTCCTAAGAAAAACTGTTGAAGAAGTCTGCTTCTAATTTCAACTACTAAATTCAGAAAAAATAATGGTAATGAGAATAACCGATGTAGACAGGATGTCTTTCTGGACATTAGAGAAAGGGACACATAAGAGGATTTGATGTTTAAAAGGAATGAGAATCAGAGTATGTGACAACTACTGGGCTTTGACAAGGGATTCTACACCCTTTAATCTGCAAATCAACACTTCACATTTAATTAATAGTTGAAAATGTGACCTTTATTAAATATTTAGCAATCTCTTAATTATTAACTATAGAATTCTAATGCCATTATAATACATATATAATATTAGTGCATAATCTATTTGCATAATGGAATTATAGCATGGATGTATGCTAAGAATGATAGTAAAGAATTAAGTTTGGTCATTTCTCTGACACTAGGCTTATTCCATTAATGTAGGGCAACTAAGGTCAACATCAGGTTTAAAAAGAGAATGTAGAAGAGGAATCTAGTCTCTGGATAACTGGCTAATCACCTTACATTCTGTGGTGGTTATTGTACCTCATCTTCTACATGCTACACCTGCAACAAATGACACTTACTAACAGAATGGTGTGAACTAGAGGTGGAACTTCATGTGATTTCTCTCTCCCCATTGACTTCAGCAGTTTGTTGTTCCCCTTTTCTCTGTCTCCATCCTTTCAACTCTGTGGTCACTAAAACATGAGCAGAAAAAAAATAAATTAAAGTTTCGTAGATTTTTCCCCCCCTTTCACTTCAAAATGTGTTATTGACCAGTGTGTTGATAATGCTATTAAAATATGGGAAAAGCTAATAAACAAACCCTAATAAAAATTATAAAATCAAGATGTTTTATTTATACATAATCTGATTTCAATAGATGGTAAAGATTGGCTGTAAGATCATGTATATGTCTGGTTATTTTTGTTACTACTTTATTACTTGTGAGATCATCTGATCTTTGCTGTGTGAAAGATCAAAAGAAAAACACCATCTTGAACCACAAAGAAAATAATTTTGTTCTCAGTATGAAGACTAAATATGGGTAAAAAAATTAAAATTTTGTTTAAGGCCATCCCATTTTTAAAAAGTCAGTATCAAGAGAACATCTTATAACAGGTTGGTTTTGATCTTTGTTTGTTTCTTTCTCCTTTCCCATTTAAAACAACATACTAAACCCACTTCACTGTGAGCTAACCTGCTCGCTGTGGCACTTTTATGTGGCACTTTTAATGTCCTTAACCTTCCTACTCACCTTCCTGTTGGTTAATTTGTAAGTATAAGTCAGGTCAAAAAGCACTGACCACAAGCTCATCCAGTAATTCACTCTCCATTTTAGACAATTTGTAAAAAAATAAGCCCCCCTGTAAAATACCAGTCTGCATACATAATAGATTTATTAAGAGCAAATATTTCAATATGTAGATATGCTGCTTCCACTAGCAGAAGACTGACAGACTATTAAGGTATGTGCAAACAATGTGCCAGACAAAAAATAGTTGCATAGCATTCCTTTCATAAATATTTGATCAGAAAAGTGGAACCAACATTTCTTACAGTTCTATACTGTGTATGTGTATAGATAGGCACATAGAGCCATGTTTAAAAGGTATTGGTGTTGTGGTGTGTGTGCTGTTTGGTTGTGGGTTCACGGGTTTCCTTAGTTCAATGTTAAATGTTAAATGTTTTATATTGTTTAGCCTGTTTTATATTAAGTTCTATGTACCTAAGATGGCCCCGTCCTGGGTCTCCCTCCCCCATTTTTTCCTCAGCCCCCCCTGTCAGTCTTTTGGTTGCTTAGTTACTCCCGCCTTTTTGTAACAAT
>JAWWEY010000115.1:124078269-124158776 GCA_035582745.1 Loriotus luctuosus
ACCCCTCCGCTGCTGAGACCTGCCTGCCTCCTTGTCATCAATCTGTGACCCTCGTCTGCTGACGCCAGAGAGCCTCACTTCAGTCCGCACCGAGGCGGCCTAGCGCCATATGCCGGGAAGGGCTCAGTCTGCATCTGGGTGCTGCTGGTGGCACGTGGCACGAGCCGGGCTTTCTCGAAGCGCTACAGCATATTGGGTTTGTAGACCCTCCCTGAACTCTAAAGATTTGACTTGAAGATGCATTGACAACCAGCTGACACATTCTTACAGTAAAATGATTCAGGGGGATCCAAACACCCCTGTATGCATGGCAGGGCTTTATAAAAATATGATTTCCTGTTTCAGACCTGCTCTTCATCTCTGCAAAATGATTTCAAAAGCATTCTTCCCTAGAATTAGAGGAGAATCTGAAAGTATATGTACTTACATTGAAGTACCAAAATTACATTGCTTTGGGCTATGCTTGTTGTCAAGCTGGCAAGTCTTTCCATCCTCCACCACAAAGAATTTCTTTGTGGTCAAGCTGAAGTTGACCTATTCTATTCAGAGATGTAAAGGTCGAAGGTAGAATTTTGACCACCCATCTCCCCATTGGAAGAACAAAGCAGAAAGATAAATAAGAGCAGGAAGAGTGAGGTTTAATTTTGATGTGGATTTTTACTGAAAGTGAGTAACTGGAACACCAAGATGTAAAGGCTGACCAGAGCATGTAGTCAGGGGAGTCAAACTTGCTTTTTGCTGTTGGTCGCTCTGGAATTTTTGTGCTTTAAACTCTACCTAATAATTGGCAAAATTGCTAGCCCTATGTCAAAGAAATTGAGACGTATTTTGACAAAAATTTTTTTACCTTGGTCTCGATATATTTTTTAGAATGGCATTCAGCATGTTCCTCCATTTCAATGTTTATTTTTCACAAAAAAGAAAATGTGCTTATTTCAAGACTGAAAGTTTAATATATTTGTTTTCCTTTTGACAGTTTACTCCACATTCTTATAACATTTTTTGCTGTTGCCAGACATTCCCTTTTCAAAAATCCTCTGATCTCAAGGATAGACAAAGTCAATAATTCTGAAAAGCCTTCCTGCTTGGAGATTCTATTATCATTTTTTTTAGGAAGCATAAATAAGGAAATCATAATTATATAGCTTACAATTAACTTAATTATATTGATTATACCCTTATAATAATTATGCCTTCATCTGTCAAAAATTTTTGCAAATACATTGATCTTCTTAAGATACAAAATAATATCCAGAGCTAACCAGCATGATATTTTCCATTCATGTTCTATGCCCTCTGCAGAACCATCTATTTTGTAATGACGTGGTTGTTGGAATGATAAGTTGCTGGTACTGTAGCTAAAACTTTGCAGAAGAGTGATTGTAATGCATGCCAAAATTAGAGAAACAACTTGGACTTACTTTTTGTAAAAACTACTTTCTGAAATCTTTCAGTCAGTTATGTATAGTATATGCTGTCATCCTCTTATGTTCAATATTAGTTCCCTTGGACCAATATGTGTTAAGTCAGTGTTACCCTGAAGTGTCAGCTCACCTCATTCTAAAGTTCTGAGGCTACTTCTACCAGTTACAGCAGCATGGTTTGAGGAGACTTGGCTAAAGTTTTAAAGCTCTGAATTTTTCAGATTTGCATTTAAATAAACCCCTTTCCTCTGGCTTGACTGCTTAAAATGGTCTTTGTAAGTTGTAGATGCCTTCCAATGTGTATATTACTTGTGAAAAAGACAAGTCTATGTCTCATCAGCTAACCTTAACCTCACCTTAACCTGCCTATCATGTTTAAATTTATATAATTGAAAAAGTGCTCCTGGACTACCTCTTAAAATACATCCTCATGTTCCTGATTAACAGAAGCAGACAGGCATAAAATGTGGGCCATGACTCAGTCACCTGGTATTGTTGAGGCACTTCACATCGGTTTGCATTAAAGCACATATGTCAGCTGGTGTCAAAGGAAGATTCTTCTGAATTTTTTACTCATAAATGCATAAGCAACAAGAAATCACACAAGCATTGACCTCAACCAAACAGGCAGTGCCGATAAACAAAGAGAACAACTGCTATTATCCATTATCCGTTAAATACTCTTCACATTTTCAATTGCTTTTTCATAATTTTCCATTTTTATTCTCTTTTGATGGCACCTGACCAATACTAGAAAACACAGGGCTTGGTTCTGGCTTATGTGACAGTCCATGGGCACTCACAGTAAAACTGGTGAAGATTTGTGAAAAGTAGGTTCACATTAAGGACTCGGGAGAAGAGGTTCTTAGTACTTTTAAGAGACCTTTGCCCAGTCACCTGTGGTGAGCAGATCTCTGGGAGAAATCACATAATAATAATTTTTATCTCAAGGCTAATCCCAGCTGTGCTTCCTGGCCCTGCTCCTGTAGCAGTTATCATGAGTTACTTGAAGTTAGGATAGCTTTTGGCATGATCTTATGAGCCTTGACTTTTTGCTGTAACAGAAGTAGGTGAAATATGCTAGAAACCTGTTGCAAAGAACAGAGTAGTTTTGGTGCACTTAAGGAAATACATAGACAAAGAATACACTCAGTCTGCTGGACATCAACATGTCCAGAAGTTACCTGAACAGGAATATTGGGAGCTCTGGCAATGGCTGCAACAAATCATAATAAAGCACTGCAATTTGGGAAGGCAAGAATCCATGACAAGATATTCTGTACTCAAATGTACACCTAAAAGCACTTCAGAATAGTGGAGGTAACCACAAAAAAGACATTGTTGAGGAGCCCTGTGACACTCCTCAGTATCCAGGATTGTGTCTCTAACCTCCAGGAAACACAGGTCCCCGCGGCTCTGTATCATACACTGCAGCACTGACACCACTGCCCTGACCCACATGACCTTCCTCCTGGCTGCACTGTCTCACAGGCTGGAAAAGTCACACAGTTAGCAAAACTGCATGTCTGTGATGTGTTTTGGTGTATAAACCCATGTATCCATATTATCACCTGGTCTTAAAACTTCTTCACAGAATGAAAGCTCTCTCTTTTTGTTTGCAAGAGCAGAAGTTTAGTTTGATAGACAGTTTTTTGGAGCAGCCTAACCATGTTTATAACCATGTTTATAACCAAATGCTTCTTTGTTCTTGTGTTAACTAACTGAAATGCTTCTTCTCCCTGAAAAGAGATAATTTCATTCTCTTTGAGTCTTGATGAGAAAACTATATTCTCTGCCAGCACTTAGAAGGCCTCCATTGTTTTGCTCTTGTTGTAGGACAGACACTTCATCTCCCTCCTGGAGATATTCCTGGTAATGCTTTCCTAATGGTCTTCCACTTAGAATTAATCCCTGAATATTAGCAACAAAGATATAGTCCCGCATTCCTGTATCCTGTGTAATGGTATTCATGTTTTTTGTATTTGAAATAGATGCCCTGATACTGCCCTGGGGTTTTTTTTCATGATCACATCACACAGGCAGATTTTATGTTCAGTGATGAGCTTACGGTTTATAACACATCCTTGTTGACCTTTATAGAGACACAGTTTTTATTTTGCACTATTAAATGTCATTTTATTCCCAATTTTTAATGTCATCTAGTTCTTGCTGATAGTCTGAGGCTTATATGTTTAGACAGTATTTTCAAAATCTGAGCCATTGACACATTTTATTAGTTGCCAGTTTTTATCTCAGAGTTATTAATGAAAAGAATCTTAACGGCAAATTTCAAGATATGAAAATAATCTTACTAATCCAATAATCTTATTACTCCAGTTATCTTCCCTTTAGTCCGTGTTTCATGATCTTGGTTTTAGCTTGGAATATGAAAGTGACAGAAATGTGGTCATCAAGTTCAAACATGAAAATGGAACAGCTAAGTTTTGATATGATTCTTCATATAGTCTTTTCTAGTAGTTTTATGTCTCAGTTGTAACTGACTGTGCATTTTTATGTATTTTTCTTTTATTTAAAATTAAATAAATTTCCATATGTGAATCCTTTTCAGATAAGCAGAGATGAAATTCTGCTTTTGTTTTGTAGCTTTTTATAGTAGCAAGGGAAAAAAAAGGGAAAAAAGAAAGATATCTGAAATTGAAAACAATTATTAAAGTGGATCATTCTATTGTGAAAACAAAATTGGTTTTTGAGTGCAGCATTTTTTTTCTCTGCAAAATAGCAACAGTTTAGGTGTCAGTACAAGTCCAGGGAGACAATGTCATGTCAAACTGATGGAAAATTATTTCAATGCAACTATGGTATGAGATATTACCATGTCCAGACAACGTTAAGAGGATGTCACTAAAAAACCCAACAATATGGAAATCCAATAATATGCCAATCTAAAGGTTTCTGATGTAGGGATTTGGCGATTATGTTACATTGACAAGATAATAGAATGGTATCAATGAAAATTACGCTTTTATTTAAAAGCAGAAAACTAAATCAGCATCATATTAAGAAACATCATGTAAAAGCAATAAAATTAAAGCTGTATTCATCCCTTAAACAGTCTGCTGTCTATGAAGTAAGTAGATAATTAAGAACCATTGTTTCATTGGGTGTATACTAAGCAAAGTATTTGGAACCTGCTGAGAGTTAAGCTAGCCAAACCCTGTTTTCTGTTGTAATATCTCTCAGAAGCTGTCCTGACAAGATACTTGCATTTCCTGAATGGAGCATGGAAGGAAGCCTGTGCTGTGAAATCTAACCCAGAAGGAAATTATTATGACAATATCAGGTCTGGGCTGCTTTTGGTCAGTTTCCTCCTAATCACATCTAAAATTCTATGTCAGCTTTCTAGAAAAAGAGAAAGAAAGAGAGAATATCAAACTTTTTTTTTTTTTTTTTATCTTTTGGGAAAGTCTGCTTTGTCTCTATGCTCTGCAGGGAGGTTCCTGCACCATGGGCTCTCCCGAAGTCAGCACCAAGTCTGTTTACTTTTTCTGTCAAATCACACGTGCTATGATGTGGTTTCTGCAGCACTGCTCATAACAGTCCCTCTGACAGACCCTGCCAACTTGTTTGCTCGGACACAGACAGATGGGAGAATTTATTTCTTCTTTGTTGCTGATCATGTTTCTGCTTCCTCTTCTCCCTTTCTTTTTAATGCGTTTTTACAGGACCCTTTTCATCAGATTGTGTTGGAATGTGCCCAACTTCCACTTTCTTCTTACTCCTCTCAATATCTGGATAAATATGCAATTATGTCTCCATTTTCAAGCCAATTCAAGCCAAATATTATCTTCATTAACCTTTATAGGTATTAAAGAAATAGGAAAAAACTGCTACATGTAAAAAACTACAGCTAAAAAGAGTTAAATCCGCAATATTATTAAATATTTGTATTAGTAACTTCACAGCTTCATATCTTTGAACCCACAAAAGAAATGAATTTTGTGGGTTTGTTTCAGGTTTTTTGTGTTAATTTTTGTGCATAAAGAAAGAGCATAGGCCAAAAAGTTTCTGAGCATATAGAGTTTCTTTGAAAATCAGTGTTTTACTAGTTAATTCTTTTGTAAGAGTGACTTGAAAACAAGAGCAAAATAAAGTGTCTACATTGCAGTCATTTGCTAAAAAAAATACTGTTACAAAATTTATTAGACCTCTTCCTTGAAAGTCATAGATTTCTTATAACACATTAAAAGCAAAAATAAAACTTTTCTGAGCCTTCTTGGAAATGAATCAACTGTTTTAAAGAACAACATTCAATTGTTTGCATGACAACAAACTCCAAAATATTGGCGAATTTCAAAATCATTATGAGTATTGGAAAATTACTGAAACAATTACAAGACAAAAAATGGAGGATGTCACAGAGAACAAATTACCCGATTAAACTTTACAATATAAGGAAAATATAGTCATGTGGGTTAGAGGTTATAGTGAGAAATTTCTGCTTAAGATTTTCCTCTCTATTTTTGGAATTTTTTTTTGTTTGATAATTCCAAAAAAATAATCAAAGTAGAGAAAAGAAAGGTGGCATCATTGAAATGTAATAATTTTAATAGCAGCTGTTGAAAGGTTACCTATAACTTATTTATAATAAAATATTTCAGTTTGGATCTTCTGTTATGAAGGAAAGAACCAAAAGTTTTCTCAGCAATATAGTGCTTCAGAAGAAGCAGCAGAAGTTTTAGAAAAACAATTATTATGAATCACTTAATCTTCATTTTGAATAACAGCCTATTCCTTGAAATCTCTTTCTTCTAACTTAATGTGAATACCAAGGAGGAATCTGTGAAAAGCTTTCTGATGTCTTTTGTGTCAGATATTAGTCTCAGTAGTCAGAGAAGAATGGGACATGCATAGCAAGTTAGGTATTTTCTCCACAGGCATATTATCCGAAATTAGTTTTGTGAGACGCTAGAGCTGGGCAAAGATATCTGAAATTGATGTTGCATTAGCACTTATTATAGAAATGGATCACAGTTTCTTCTTCTAGTTGCTGGCACCATTCCCCTTAGATTTGAGTTTTCTTGTACTTATTACATCAGTGTATTGCTTTTGCATTCAATAATTAACTTTGCTGCTAAAAAGTTTTGAGCATATGTTGAAGTAATTAATGTTAATTGCTGCATGAACTTTGAGTGATCCGCCAGGAATGAGTTAGTTCCAAAAAGAACATTTTCCATCTGAGTACACAGTCATTAAAATACATTAATCTATTAATCCTTGTACCTGTGTGCTGTTTCCCTCTTTTTTTGCCAAGAAAACAACAACAACAAAAACAACAAAAAAGAATTGTATTAGAATAGCTGTTGATCTTGATTTTATAGATAAGAATTTGGTAGAATGCATTTTAAAACTTGGGGTTAAAATTCCCCGAAGGTTAATGGTAAATAATGTCAATATTTGTAAAAACTAAGAAAAGCCAGTGCTTTTATATTTTTAAATATGGAATGTTTTGTTAATAATTAGCTGAAAAATATGAGGGATTATACTTAATTTGCCCCAGTGTGATACTGTGCATTTCAGTATATGTCCAAAGCTTAACTTCCTAGTGCAAACAACAGGAAAGGACGGGGAAGGACTGCAATCATGAGTCAAGTGCCTTCAGGCCAAAACCAAACTTGAGTGTGTTACCAAGTAATATGTCGAAGGTTTAAATATCCATAACTATAAAGCTCAGGGGAAAAAAAATTGCCTGATAATTTTTAAGTTCTTGGATTTTAGCAGATCCTTTCTGAAATTTTGTAATAAACTCAGCAGTTAAATGCCCATTGCAGTCACAATGAAATCAGCTGGAGCAAATAACAGCAATGTTTACTCAGAGCTATTTTCAGACTTGAACTTTTCCCCAAATCATTAAAAGACAGTGTTTCTCCAAATCCGCAACTGGAAATTTGCATTCCCCTTAGGTCATGTCCTGGTGTGAACTTTATAAGCCGAGGCATTCCAGGAAACTAGGAACATGTTTTAGTGGTAGATGTGACAGTGGTAGGTTAATGTTTGGTCTCAGTGGTCTTAAAGGTCTTTTCCAATCCAAACAATTCTGCAATCCTGTGATTCGATTCTCACAGATGATTACTGAGCAATTTCCAAATTTACCTACTGAATTTGACCATAACAACTTATGGAAATGATTGGAATCACAGTCTGGAGACTACGTGGATCATTAACTCCAAGCATTGCTACCAGATGCCTTTTTATTTATCACAATTTATGCAAAAATTTTAATTTCTGAATGTACTTAATCTTAAAACTATATTAGATTTTTCATGAAACCAGAGGGCAGTGAATAAATATTTTGATAATCTTGGGCTCATAGAATAATTATAGCTAGATAATAAGGTCTATACACGAATTCAGAAATTTATAAGGACACAATGTTTATAAAATATAAAATATATAAAAAATATACTTTAATTCATAAAAAATTTTAAAGTTTTTTCTTCGTCAGTTTAAATCCTTAGGACAGATTTTAATTAAAATAGGACACTTCAGAGTGAAAGTTAGCTCAGACACAGGTAATTTGGGTATAATTTCATAAATCTGCCCCTATGGCATATTTTGGGGAAAAACAAAAAAAAAGAAGTAAATTGCAATTATATAGTAAACAAACAAAAAAGTGCTTTAAGCTTAGTATGTAGTGAAATCAACAAATTTCATGTGCCCTGAAAGAAAATCTGGTCCATAAAACATAACATAAGAACAAGCCAAAAGAAAGGTGGTTTTATTTTATATTTTGACATGTGAATGTCTGGTTTAAATTCATTAAGAATACCTAGGGAAAAGAATAATCTGAAACCTGAGAACACGTTACTTCAACTTCACAAGAAGACTGTGTTTTCAGTAAGATACAGGGAAAGCACTGAGGGTTTTTTAATTTCTTTTTCTCAACTAGAATATTATTTTAGCTTCTTAAGTCAATCTTAGAGGAAAATAAATCAAGCACATAATGTAGTTTTTTTTATTAACCACAATTAACTTTAAGTTACTTGGTTGATTGCTTGCTAGTCTCTCTCTTGTACTCACAGGAATGACTCACACAAAACTGATGCAAACAGTTGTGAAACAAAACAGATGCAAACAAAAAATTACTCGCTCAAGCAGTATGTTTTGATGGTTAAAACAAATAAAATAGGAGAGAATTTTACCCCCTACTCCAGTCACTATAGCAAATGCAAACATAGGCTCACCTGCATCTATGATTTGAGGGATGATGTAAAAACTGCATTGGTTAAGAATCAAATGAATGTTTTTCTCTGTGGTTATGTGGGATTGCTGCAGATTGCCTTGGCCTTTTGTGTCCCTACCCAATCCCAGACCCATTCTTTTTAATCAATTTTGTCCTTTTTGCCAACCTACCACATGCACATCTAATTAATTCCCAAGAAATCAAATATTTCAGGAGTTTATTGGTGTATCTTTCTATAGTTTATTAAAACAAAAAAGCCCTCAAACCAATAAAACACAACAACACCAACAAAAATTCAAACCAAACCAAAATAAAAAAATCCCAAAAAAACAAACCACAAAACCCCAGAAACAACCCCCTACCCCCCAGGTAAAAAACTAGAGTTTGATAATGGTGTATCTCTTTTCCAGTACAATCCCAATCAAATATCTACTACCAGTTCACTCTCAAAGACACTTTTGTCAAATTTTTAAAGTTTTTGACCTTCTTTAAGCTTTGGGCATTGCCGTGATTTACTATTTTGCCTCCGTTTACTTCTGATACTGTTAAGTATTGGTTAAAGCTTTTTAGAACTTCTGTTCCAAATGTAATGAAAATCAAATTGGTAAGTTGACTAGATATCTCCAGAAGTCTATTACAGCTTCAGTCTTTCTGTGAAATTATTTTCATCGTGTAACCATTAAAAAAAAATATAAAAGCGCTTCTCTGCAGATTTTAAAAAAAATTATATAAAAATTACATTTAATTGAAATAGAGTTTGAAATAATTTTATATGGGAAAAAAAATCTAAAAACATTAAGATAAATATACCCTGATATTTCATTTGATTTTTTTTCACCCGTTTAGTTTTATTGTCCGTATTTGTCTTGATGAATCAGTTTTTCACTAGTCAAAGAATGGATGTTCCCGTCCGAATATATACTCTTCCAAACTGAAATCCAAATGAAATATGATATAATTGATTCCACTTTTGTGTTCTAGGCTTTTTTTTTCTCCTTTTGAACTTCTCCTGTGCTATTAAACAGCCAAAAGAAAACTTAGGGGAATAATTTATTTTACTCTCAATAGTGCACATTGAACCTGGAGGCATTTAGGTGTCACATAAATTGTACACAGTACAGTAGAATGGCAGTAGGTCACTATCCTCTCTAAAGAAACTCTAAAGGAAACGAGGTGGTTGTAACATCAAGTGGGCAATCAGTAAAACCTACAGTGATGCTATCAATATTAAAGTGAAAATGTTGCAGCGAGGTCTTGTCTGCCCTTGAGGTGACAAAGAGGTTGTAACCACTAGGTGAAGCACTTTGAAATCCTAGTAAATTACCTCATGATCACCTCCAAATGTGCTTGCTCTCTTTGGCTTGTTTTTCTACAGCTTTATATTTTAGCTCTCTCAGAAAACCAGTTGTTTATGGCTTAGTTTCTTCCTCAGAAAACGGACTGATAAAAGCATCTGAAACTGCTGGGTTTGACAACTTGCCCCCTAAAAAGCCCCACGAAAAGAATGATGACTTTTCAGTAGTTTTTTTAAAGTGGCATATTTTGCTTAATTATAATAAAAAAAAATCTAGAGTCTCCTTAAATGCTTTCAAGTTGTCAAAGATAAATTTTGATTAAAAATCAATAGTTTTACTTAAACCAAAAATATTTATTGGATTTTTAATGTTGAGAAGAAACAGACTTGAACTTTTTTAATTCTGAAGAAGTTCGTAATGTTGCTATGCTGAGACTTTGGAATCAGCAAGGCATATTTTCTGGAAGGTCTGAACAGGAACACATAAAAGGAAGAATCTGACATAAACTTTCAGAACATCTCATATAACCAAACAAGGCCAATAAAACCATGACTCATACATGTTGGGATATGATTTCTTACAAAAGCAAAGGTCAAAAGCAG
Organism: Loriotus luctuosus; assembly: GCA_035582745.1. Classification (NCBI taxonomy): domain Eukaryota; kingdom Metazoa; phylum Chordata; class Aves; order Passeriformes; family Thraupidae; genus Loriotus; species Loriotus luctuosus. Next base: position 124,088,792 of record JAWWEY010000115.1, read on the forward strand.
GTAGATGTTTTCATTGCTCTGATAACTACAGAACAATTACATGAACCATCTCAATCAATGTACTCCTTCATTGCTGTGGAATAAAAAAATCCAAACAATCAACTATTCATGAAGTACTGAGTGAATTATTGTGTGGGAGTAACTAATACATACAAAGAGAAATGTTATCAGGGATATGGCTAATCATCTCAGTAATTTTCCTTTATCTTCATTCCATTTTGATAGGTTTCTGGCAGAGATTCTCAAGAAAACAGATCTCGTGACTTCTCTTATTCAGTTTTCATTTTAGAATGAATCCTTCTGTAGATAGTCACTTGATATGAAAAAAACACCATTTTTGGTGGTTTGTGGCACACTGTACAGATAGTGTTTAAGATTAAAACATAAAGAAAGGTAGTAATGAGAAACTCAGAAGATCTTAAAAGTGAAAGTTATGTCTGTGCAACTGTAATAGACTGGAAAGATTGTAGATATTCATATTGATGACACAACAATAGAAAAGGCTTAGCAAGATCAACATGCCAGAATTTTTACAAAGATGCTCAGATGACCGACACACAACAGGCCCAAGTTAATCAATGTTGGTGTGATTCGCTTCTTGAATAATTAATGAACAAGTCAGTTTTTACTATGAAAGGCCTTTTCTTGTGGTTTCTTACAAAAGCATGTGGAAAATGCAGTGATACTTCATTGTCTTTGTTACCTATTCTCAGAAACGACCTATTAAAAGTCACATGGTTAAAAAACAGAGTAGGAAATACTGATGTTAATATTGTGATTCAGAAATATTTCAGAAAGAAAAATTTATTTTTCATTGGAAACTATGAATTGTAAAAGCAAGAGTAGGCTATGCAAATATGTCATATTTTGTGTAACCATCATAATATTGTTAAACTTCATGGCAAGCACATCTAGCCAATAAGAGGATCAATTTTTATATTTTACACAATTTAATGTATGAGTGCTTTTATTACTGTTTTAATGATGACATGATTTAACATATCTGGGCGCTTTTTTGGAATGCATTTGCTTATCTATTTCATTTTAATATAATTTGATCATATTATGTAAAAGATATTATAACCGTTATGCCAAAGCCTTAAGGTCATGCATGGAATAATGCCAATTTTTATCAAAATATTATGAATGCACATTTATTTTAATTTATATTATTCTTTACAGCAAGATCTCTGGAATATTAATACCTCTACCTAATCTTTACATTACGTCTGTGTATATTAGAGTGTTTCAGATGTGAATCAGAGAAGTCACTCAACTTGATTTAAAAATATCTTCTAACTCAAAAAACCCCTCATTTAAGCTTCCATATTTTTTCCATATTAAATGGTAGCAACAGATCAGGGAAATGAAAATGAAGCTTCAAATTAGGTTGTTGAAAAAAGAGTTGAAAGACTGAATTTCCTATTCCTGTCATGGTAGACATCTAATTCTCTATACCAAAAGGTTGGTACCAGCAACATTTATCATACTTGATTTTGATAAATTTATCTCGTAGACGGAAAGATTACACGTAATTGACAAAATGGATAAGGGTTGCATGATAACTAGCAGTGAGAGAATAACTGACAAAGAATAAAGTAGTTAATAAAATCAAAATATTTCTGATATCTTTTTTTTTTCCCTTTCCAACTATGGACAATGTCTCCAGTGAAAAATACTTTGTATACTCATTATTTGGGCAGCGTAGACTCACAGATAAGCTGCATCCACTGATGGGGGTAAGACCAAAGCATGTGGTGGCAGGATCTAAGCTTTGGTCCAGGAGTGAGGATTTCCACCCCTCCCCTCCCCCAGGATGGGAAAATGGAGGAGTTCTGATTGAGCCTGGACCGAAGGAGGAGGCAGGAGGAGGAAAACCAGTCAGATTTGGAACTACTCTGTGGGGGTGTACCTCTAAGGAGAGATCTAGCAGTGGAAAACAATTAGTTTTGAAGGGGACCCAAAGTACTTGCTCTATCAAACTGCCTGGTGTGTGATTTGCTTTAAGAATAATTTGGTTACAAATTCTTACCACAGAAGTCTCTCAATTAGGAAGTTACATGATATTTTGCTGCTTTTTCTGGAGGGACAACTCAACTGTTGTAAGGGTTTCCTATTTTAAAGTTTTGTGTGGAACATCCCATTGATATTAATGTCAATGTAATAAAAATAAATATGTAATTATAATTAACAATTAATACAAAAGAAATACGATAAATAACAATATGTAATTGTTCATTTATAAAGATATATATCTAATTATAAACATTATTTTTTCAAAAGGATATATTAACACATAATATGTAATAATACTGCTTTTTGAAATTCACTATGTAATAGTCAGATCTTACAGTTCATTTGCACATTGTCCTAACATTTGGGTGTGCAATGAAAGAATAAAGGAAAGGCAACTGAAGATATGTTTCAAAATTTATAGAAACACTAATGAAATGTGTCTTTTTTCCTCCTACTTAGCATTTAAAGCATATATTGGATCTTATTTGAATATTACCCATGTACATGTCCCCAAGACTGGTCTGTTTATTTATATTATTGACTATTACAACTTTCAAAATAAGGCCTCATATTACTGATATATTCAGCATATGTTGGATGTTTTAAACACTTTTAAAGAATTAACTAGATGCAAATTTCTAACCAGATGGAAATTATTTAAAACAACAAAAGCCCCAAACCTAGCAAAATCCAAACCAACAGACTTATCATCTATGCCTTGAAATTTGAAGTTAAGGACATTTATTATGTTGCTGCAAATTTTCAGTGGAATCAGATATTGTCTTAAAACCATGTTATTTGAATAGAGTGTATTAATGTTTCCATCTGCATTAAAATTCTCAACATTTAACTTTATAACAATTCAGTTCAAGTAATTTCACCAAATATCTCTTAGCACCTAATGAAGGACAGAAAACTCCTTTTTTTGCTGTGATAGAAAATGAGATATTTGAATATATGATATAAATGAAAATACAGGAAATTAAAATAATAAGCTTAAGAACAATTGGTCAATTTATCTTCCTTTTTCTTAAGCATCTCTGTAAATGCAGAGATCACTCTGTAGCTTTCTTGTGGCTCTGTGTACTTTTTACTAAGCCTGTATTTCAGATCTGAGCTGAGGTTTGCTTAGTCTGTGCAGACAGAAAAGCTGATCTATTCAAAGTTAGTTTGTTTTGAAGTACAGGATATATAGTACTATATTACAGTTTATATTTTCTCCTGAAATCTGTAGTGATTGTAAATGTTAAATGTTGCTTTTCCTGCAACATGGGAAGATTGATGGCATCCCTTTTGCTTTTCTGCACCAAATGTTATTAAATATATTTCAGACTGCTAAGCATTTTCCAGTTCCTCAGTGTTATTGCCAGACTGGCTGGGGTATTATTTTTCCCCTTTTGCATTTTCTTCAAATCATGAGCTGTGAGTTAGATTTAAGGAAGCTGCAGTCAGGTACCATGAACAGAGCCCATATTTTCTCTGTTTTTAAATTTCTTCCTGACTTTGTTCCTCCTCTTTCAGCTCCTACAGAAAGATGGTTTATGATTCTGTACAATACTCCCTAGGAGCCACATTCAGCAACAAGGCAAGAGTAGTATACACATACACTGATACCAAACGAGTTTGCAAACCAGGTTAACTAACTCTTAATTACAATTGTCATGCAAAATTAGGCAGGGCAATGGTTTTGTAGATTTTGTAGTTGTTGTTTTTGTGTGTTTGGTTTTGATTTTGGTTTAGGTTTGTTTGTTTTTATACTGCTACTTTGTAGTCCTAAACCTGAAGCTTGCTGGGTGAACCCTTATCAGAGAAGAACAGGTATAAACAAGTTCTCTACAGCATGAAATTTCTTTTTTCACGTTGGCTAGAATAAAAGGATTAATTAACATAATGCTGTGGCAAGGGCAGATGTACTTTCTGACATTATATAATAATCTGCTTTTGGAGAGACTTCTGAAGAAGTGTTTTCTCTACTGATTGTAGATTCAGTTGTATCAATTGAATCATAGAATACTTTTGGTTGGAAAAGACCTCTAAAATAATTGAATTCACCCATTAACTTAACACTGAAGTCCAGCACTAAACCACGTCCACAGACACATTTGTGTAGATGTTGCCTCATCTACACAAATAACTCCAGGAATGGTAACTCAACCACTTCCCTGGGCAGTCTGTTCCACTGCCCAATAATTCATTGGAGAAGAATTTTTTCCTAATATCCCTAAGATAGTCTACAGAATTAAGAACTCTCTTTCTTGCTTAACTTCTAGTACAAATTAGCTTACTGGAGAGTATTTCCATCCCTGCACATCCATGGTTTATGCCTATGTCATTTTACAGAAAAATACGATGTCAATCTCCTTCCTGCAGCATAAACTTAATTTTCATACTAAAGGCAACATCTAGTCTATAATTCCTTGGATAACTCTCTAACTGCAAAAATAGGTTAAGCTTTCTGCATATTTTTGAGGTATACAACAGATGATGTTTCCTGTGCCAACTCAGTGGTTTTGTGTTAACCCTGCAAGACCATTCACTTTAGTTCTGCTTTCTATTGGTTGAGATTCCTCTCCAAATGCTATGAAAACCCTGGGGGAGTTCAGATGTGAAGCGCTCCACAAGTTCTTAGCTTGATATTTCTGTTCATGCCTTTTCAGAGCCTGGCTATCTCAACAAAGCATTACTTTACATTATATAAAATTGTACTAAACCTTCTCCATTGAGATTGTTTGACTGTACCCACGTCTTCAAGTTATTTGAGTGAGATTTTAGCTTCACTAGCGCTTTTCATCCTCTGCTCTAGCCATTGTGGCCTTTCCTTGAGTATCCTCTCTTACACTGGTTATTCCTGGCTAAATAAACTCTACCAGTCCCAAAACCACAACAGAAGTGATTTGAAAACATGTTAAATGACTGCACTTAATTCTCGTGTTGTTTATGAGTATAATGTTTTTGTCTTTTATATTTTTCTCTGTGGTGGCTCTACTGCCTGGTGATTGTGAGTCACACAATGAGTCCATTTGACTCTCATCTCTCTTTCTGCTACCAGAAAATTAGTAAAAGGGTTTTTTTAAGTATGTATACTTCTGTTACACTAAATTCTGATGCCTGCTTACACTTCCTGGTTTACATTTTTAGCCAATAGCTCACTCAAGTTCCCATTATAGGTTGTTCTGTCCACACTGACAACCTCTTAGGAGTAATGAAATGAGAAGCAGAGAAGCTCATTAAAAAAGATGAGGAGAATAGCCCATGAGTCATAAATGATATGAGAAAATCTGATTTATCTAGGTCTTTCAAAGTCACATAACTTTCAGCAACCCCAGCAGTTGGATAAGAAACAGTTACCAGCATTTAGGTCCTTTATGACTGTCCTAAATGGTTGTGGATAAACATATTTATCTTTCATTAACTAACAGAGGAATTATAACAGGCCTGGCTTTCTAAAATATACTGGTTCTCTGGCAATAGTTTTTTTTCTGAAAGTTATGCTGTTTGGAGCTTACTTCTCTCTATATTTTATCAAAGATTCCCTGAGATTCAATGTCTGCATTTATTTCTGCTTGACAGGTTATAATGAAATCATTCCAATATATTATTTGTTTTCTCCTGAGTGAGCTCCAGTGAATGCTTGACTCAAACAATGCAATGACAGTAAGGCCTCAGTTAATTCTCGCTTTATGCCTTGTTGGCAGTCACCATAAGCTACTCTAAGTTCAATTTAATGAAAAATCATTGCTGCATCAAGTTCCATTCCTGTCCTAAAAGAACTGAAACCCCTTTGGTTCAATGCAACAGAAAATGAAATGCTAATTATAAGAATATATATTATGCTATCTGGGGGGAGAAAGGATCCATACTTACTGTTCCTTTTTTTGTCCAGGGTGTCATATTTATTCTTTCTTCTTCTAGTATTACTTTCCTTTGGCATAACCTTTTACTCTCACTCCTGAAAATTCTAAATTGTTCATTTCCGCGAGCTGCAGAGAATGGTTCACTAGAGATCAGACAAGCCCCTTGGAAATTTTCAGGATCACTGTTGTTTGCCTTTAAGACTTACAATAAGGAAAAAGTAATGTCTAAGACTGAAAAGCAGAAAGGAAGCCACAGTTACACCAACATAAAGATCTACTATATAAAGTTTTCCTGACTTGCCAGAGTCCCACTTGGCCTGTGTGAGTTCTGGCTAGTGTGAGTGGACATGCAGTAGCTCTTAGCATCTTTCAGTGAAAATAGAACCCAAGTGCTGACTTTGAGTAGTCCATGGCTTTTGCCATCTGATTATGGCCCAAAGAGTCAGTACTTGCATAAGTAGCATATATAACAGTAGAGGATTAGTTAAAATGACATTTATTACACATCTGGAAGGAGGCTTCATTTCATCAATAAAGTGCTAGTGCTGCTAAAGGTTGTAATTCTTTGCTGATATGTTAACAACCTACTGTATACCTGCATAAAGAAATAAATAAGAATTATATATCATCTAGAATATGTGGAAACTAGTCTACATAAATCATAGTCCATACACCGTTTTTCTACAGTCCCTTATTTTGCATTGGTCTCCCTTTGTGCCAGTGGAGTTTGATACAGAAATTATTTGCCAGGATTAATCTATGTAAATAATTAAGGATGAACGGAGAATGGCTGAGAGGAAGTATGATTTCTTTGAATAATTTTTCCCTTTCTCATTTTGACAAGATAAAGAATTGTAAAAAAAGAAGAAACTCATAGATTCATTCATGTTTTTCCAAATTTTCTCTAGGGATTTTCTTCACTTGACTCACCTTTAGGGACATGTATAAGGATCTAAATAGTAGTTCCTGACAGTGATTTCCTCTGCCAATCAGCAGTACCTTTTCAACGAAGCTCTTATCATACCTTGGGAGAGTTCCACAATTTCCACACACTAATACACTAATACAGCAATTCTAGGGTTATCCTAGATATTTCTTTATCTTTAAAATGTGACCAAACAAATGTAATCATGACTCCAAAGTTATGATTTGGGGATTAAATGAAAATGTTCTACAGAATATTTTTTATAAAATTCAATGTGAAATTTCAAAGGAATAGAATTAATATTAGTTGATGAACAACACAGGAAACAAAAAAAAATTAACAAGTTCCAAGATTTTGAAATACATTCACATCCTGGTTTTCAAGAAAACTTAGCTGAGCAAAGGCTGTGGATGTTAAAAATGCTGATTGTTGTCCTAATAAAAGCTTCCAAATAGTCACCATCCATTATGAAAACTCATAATTATGGACTTCTTTACTGCAGTTTGTGGATCTGGCAGACCCTTTAGTAAGCAGGTTTTAGATGAAATAGACAGTTACAGTATATTGTTAACTTTCGCAGGTCACTGATCACTGATATGATATGCTGTTTTAGCTTGGATCTTTCTGTTGTTGTATCTCTTAAAAGATTATTTCAGTGTATGACATTCACAGGGAAATCGCCCTCTGAGTAACCCTGTGAAAATACAACTGCAACCTGCTCTGTAAACCTGGTAATCTTTTCAAAGTGATCTGTTTGCATTTATATTCTTTAATCTATTCATTTAGGATTGAAGCACTCAAATTCTTAATATAAAAATAAATTGAATAAACATTGAAACCTAGATCCACTAAAAAGAAAGTGATTTCAGTGTCCTTTTATCCTGCTAGAATTTCAAATGAGGAGGCAAAGACAGGAAAACAGAAAAAATGCCAGTTGTGTGGAGACTGCATTTGCATTAGCAATTTAATTTGGGTCAGCCAAGAGTTTGGAAATGAAGCTCTCAATTCCTTCCACTTTGCCCATTTCAGTTTAATCATAGAATCCTCTTGAGGTATGGATTCCTTTTGGATGAAATATCACCAAAGGAGCTGCATCAAGGTGGAGTCTAGCTGTTACTGGAAGTCTGTCTTTGAGAATGGTCCAGAGCTACTCCAGAATAACTGCTGTACACAGTAGGTAATGAAATATGTGCAGTGTGGATTTCAGGCCCAGAGCAATGAGTCTTCTGCTTTAGTGGCCTGTTTCTATCACACCACAGAACTTGTTAATACAGATGTGCCTTCATATTTTCAATGCCAACTTTTGTCTAAAGAATAAGTGCTGTATGTCATCAATATTTTTCTTCATCTATTGTATAAGGCTGGATCAGTCTGGAATCTGAAATATCAAAGTATTGATGTTTGAACTTCAAGAGAGAAAAACAAATAAATTTAATCATGTGCTTACATGAGGAAGTTGCTCAAACTCATCTAATTCTCTTTGGTCAGAAATAGCTTGAGGTCACAGATAACAGGAATATTGATGTTTCTATTACTCCTGAATTCCAGCTGAAATAAGAAAACCCACAATTCAAATTTTTCCTGCACTATTCTTGCATTTATGCTTTCAGTAAGGATATTGCGGTCTGAAGATTGCCTTATCCAGCCTTGTAAGAAACAGCAATTTACATAGGTGTTTGATGGGCGGCAGTCTTTGGGAAATAGGTTTCAGAAGGTTTGTGTGCAAGTCAGATGGATTTTCATTTTTATTTCATATTTGGAAAAAAAATGTGAAGAAGGGAAGGGAAGAAACAAGAACATAAAGTAAATACAGACCATTATAGTTTGTTTTCAACAGTGTCTATAATAGCATACAAGAAAGTAGTATGATAAGATTATTTTTGTTGGTTTTTTTTCCTTGAAGCACAAAATGGGAAAAAAAGGAAAAATATTTTATTTGTGAAATATATCTGATTGAAAATTAGATATGGGAAATTACTTCTTTTCTTGGTAACTATAAAATAAGTGATTACAAATGTGCTTTCTCTATTGAGTATCTCCTCAGTTTTTTCCTTTTTGGCCTTGAAGCATATTTTGTCAATAAAACTAATTTGCGTTTGAGAAAAATGAAACCTGTTCTTTTGCAATAATTACTGTATAGAAACAGAGAGAAATAGACGTTCAGATAAATATGCCAGAAGACCCTTAGTCTTGCACAATGTTTCTTTTACATCTTTGTCCATGAAGTTAGATCATGTAGTTACAATCCACAATCATTTAACATTATTATATCAAGAAAGACCAAGTCAGCCAAAACCACTGATGTCAGCAGCTGTTGTAACACTGAGTTATAGCATCATTAGCCTGACAAGAGTTTGCTGATAGATTAGCATAGTATAGGATCTTATTAAACCAGTCATACATATTAATCAAAACAGATCACCTACTATGATAAAATTGTTCAAAAAGTCATAGGAGATGAAATACATCTAAAATGATAGGAAATAAAAGAAGAAATATTAGGTAAACAGGTGTGCATATGCAAATGAGAGAGAAACACGGAGAACAAATATCTGGCTGCTTAGCGACTTGTTCCTTCATTTTCTGTGCAGAGACAGTTGCTGTTGTATGGCTATTTCAGAGCCAGGCAGCAGAATTCAGCATAAAAGCCCTTGACAATACAAAATAGAGCAGGCAGATTGAAGTATTCTGTGTAAACTTTTAGCTGGCACAGAAATGACAAAGCTATCTCAGTCTCGCGGTTCTCCTGAAGATGAGACACTTTGCACTGTGAAAACCAGAGATGAAGGATGAAGCCAAAATATATTGTAACATTCCTGCTACTCTATCCAATGTCAGGAACAAAAGAATGCTTGCTCTTTCTCAGGTGCTTTTGATTGTCCTGAGTTCACTAATTTCTGTGTTAGCATTTTGAAAACACAGAAAGTGTATGCCATTGCAAGACAATGTGTTTAGGTAACTTTGTTTTAAATTTACTGTGAAAGTTAATCTCTTTTATTGGAGAGATGAAATTTTTAGGTGCAAGGTGAATCAAGTGTTAAGATCTTTAATGGAGGACATATTAAACAGAAAATTTAGACTCAATATAAATAATTTCTTCTTGCTCTCCCACTCTACAGCTATAGTACTTTTTGCATTCCTCAATTAGTTTTTGTAAATTCCTACTCTAAAAGTATAAATTATGTTTAAAGATGCTTAGTCCTCTATATTTCAGTCACATAAATGCATATATGAATACCCTGAAATGGGAATTGTGCAATTGGATAATTAATTAAGAAATATTTAATAAATCACTGACCTTCTAATGTCTGTCAGGAAAATCTGAAAAGTTCCTTTAGGCTGCAGAGCTGCTGCTCAAAACAGAGTAGACATTCAGGTTAGTCTTTGAGGGCTGTGACTGGGAGTTTTGAAATACAGAAATACCTCAAGGGTCAAGTGCAAAAAATGAGGGGAAAAAAGACAACATTTTTTCAAGGACTGAGGCAGAATATTCAACTCTTGTTCTTTGAGCAATTAAGATTTCTGAAAGAACCAGGAGAGGCAAAAAATCCAACAACTAGATAACTGTTTTCCTTGCCTACTCTGAAAAGAATTACCAGTGTAAAGACTGCACTAGAACTAGATCTTTTGTTTTGTAAGGACAGACTCTGTAAATGTACCCTGAACAAAGAAAATATCTAACTCATGTTTCTGCTTCAAATCACAAAATCTTCTAAAGTCACAAAAGTGTAGTATATCTTGAGAAGGGAAATATTTATCTATCCCAAATACTAGAATCTAACAGATACATAGATTATATGAGACTCTCTCTCCGAATTTATCACTATCTGATCAGTTTGGACTTTAAAAATATTAACGAACCATATTTAATGTGCAAATAAAGAAAACTTGGTTACCGACACTACTAATGTACACTAAAAGTCAGGGCCTTGCTGCAGAAACAGTCTGATGTCGAATGGACAAAGCATAAAAATTATATACTCAGTGAGCATCATCAGAACAAAAAAAAAACTTTGATCCAGTTTCCTCAGAAAATTCAGAATTATATCATCGCCATTCAAAATCTAAACTGTTGTTACATATGCTTACATGCACATAAAAAATGTGGTTTAGCAATGTATTCTTCCTGAAAAACAGTCTAAACAGAGAGTGACTAGGATAAAACAGGGTAGAGAATACAGTAAAGAAGTAAAATTCTGTGGAATTCTTGTTGAATTCAGTTGTTCTTTTGTATGGGGATTTTTTTAAGTGTACTATATTAATTTATTACTTATCTTTACATACAATTACTTCCCCATTTTAAAGATAAAATCTGGATCTCACTTTTAAAAGGTTGTTGGAATATTTTTAATGTGTTTACTTAGCTCTCTTTTGTATGACAGATTAGAACTGCAATAATTTGAGCTTTTTCCGGTTCAAATACATCCTCTGATTAAACCCCTAAGAATTTTGAAACAAAAGGTGATCAAATGTAATCTCTAATGCTAAATTTCTTTGCTGGGGACAGAAATCTCTAGACAAGCATCCAGTCATTGACTACTGACACTGGCACTGACATAATCACAAGTACATCCAGACATCCTGACATAGCTCTAAATTCACTCTCCAAACATTGCCTGGATCTCACAATGGATAGCACTAGGAGAATCACTAAGTACTTAGATTTCCTCAGATTAAGGTGGGAGTATTTTGGGTCCCAGTGTAGTTCTTGTTGTTGGTCCAAACTGGAGTTTGTTGATAGATTCGCATAATATAGGATCGTTTTTTAAGGAAATTACAAGTGAAAAATGCAGAAGTTTAAGGAATCTACAGACTTCTATATTATGTACCTATCACAACATATAGCTTTAGATTTATAATTAATCTTGGCTAATAGAAAATAGGGCTGGAAGATGTTTCTAATGACCACTTGCTTGATCTCTGGGTCCAAAGATTGTCAGTCTTAGTTTATTGCAGATCAACTGTCAAATATAATCAAACATTTGCTGATTTATGAAAGATCTGTACTTAAAAAACATCCAATGATTAAAATTCAGCTGTTTTCTTATGTCATATATTTAGTATTTCAACATCATTAAACTGTTGTTTCCAATATCAAAGCTAAATCTCCCGCGCTTCAATTTATCTAATTAGTCTTTGCACTATCCCAAAAAAAACACAGGGAAGCAGTTTACTACTTTCCTCTTTGAAGAAACTTTTTACATATTTGAAGGTTGTTAATAAATGTCCTTTCAGGCTTCTCTGGAGTACAGGAATCCTACTGTTTCAGTATCTTTAATAGGTCATATTTTATAGACCCTCCAATGAGCCGTATTTTCTGAAATAATATCTGGAGGATATGGTAAGCCTGTTTCTTTAATTGGAAACTCAGAAGACGGTGGGATTAGTTCAGTCATCCACTCAAAGGTAATTACCTGATATTAGATGTACATTTTCTACTGTTTTGCAGATATAAGCAGGAGTAATCCCCAACAGACTCCATGTAAGATATTTTCTCCTTTTCACATGAAGTAACTTGTTACACCACAATGATAATGATTCCATAACAGATTCTCATCTGGCACTCATTTTATTCTGTTCTTGTTGTAAGAATAGAGTGGAAGGTAACAGTTACCAAGAGAAGCTATACTACTAAACACCAGAAGAAAAAAGGGCAACACTTGATACAAGAAAGTTTATTTTACCTCATTAACATTTGACACATACATCTTAGTAATGGAAGAATTGACGAGTCAAAGATGTCACTTTTATATTTGGAATTTGTAAAACTAGAATTCTTTAAATAAATTATAATTTTCTCCTGGTTTTTTTATTCTTTTATTTTGATTTTTTTTAATGGAAAGAGGATTTGATAATGACTTCTTTTCAACACATATCTGCAAATATTACTGCTTTTACCCAGTTTGTGCACTGAACCATGCAACTTGGATTTTTCTGGCTGATTCAACCAATATTTATTCTGACATACAGCAGCTTTCCTCTAGCTGAAGGAAACGACTTGTGAACTTTGTATATTTTCAGGACTGGCAGAAGATGGAGCCTTGTAACAATTTCATACTCTTCCAGAAAGAAGGGCAGCAGCTGATGAAGCTTTCATTATGCTTGGAAGTGCTCTCAACCTTGCTCAGGAGTTGAACCCATAACTACAACTGCTGACCAAATTACTCCCTAATAGATGGCAACAGAAACAAAGACAGTGCTTTCTCCAGTTTTACATCTCTGCCAGCCAAAAGACAGTCAGTAGAAGGATCTGCATTGTGTCTTACTAGTTCCATTTCCCAAGGTCATGTATGAGCCTGCAATATTTCCATTCTGGTGAATTTTTTTCTCTCCTTGATCTCAGGGAGAAGAATATGTCTGAAGCACTTCCTGAAAGTCTAGTTGAGACCATTTCACTCTTGGGATGGAAAGGCAGAAGAGTAGTAGCTAGAGGGGTACAGTCACTAGTTCCAGTTCCTGTAAGGGTCAACAACTGGATCTGTGCAGATCCATGTGGCAGGAGTATAAAAAATTTTCTTATCATCAAATTTTCTTATTTATTTTCTTTCCTTTCTTTCTGACATGAAGGACAGGGAATAGCAAAGACTCTTTTGTATCCTTTTTCCTTGATTTCTCTCTCTGAGCAGAGGGAGAGTGTATATTTATGTTTGAGTGTCCAAGCTATAGCAGAAAAAAAGCAAAGCCCTTTCTAAAGAACACACTAAGAAAACACAATAAAGAACAACAAAACTAAATCCTTTACAAATCTCATTATCAATTTCCCCCAAGTTTATTATTGTAACTTCACCAGTCTGAAAAAGCAAAGGATAATTGTTTTGCTTGACTAAACTGTGATATTTCTACACTGACTGTCGTGATCTTGCTGCAGGCTGACAGGCAGCATAAAACAAATGAAGGTTGTGTAGAAAATGAATCATCATTGAAATTGGTACTAGGCATATGAAGTATGTCTTATTTTCACACTTATTCTATTTCATGTCCTATAATTTAAAAAATGCTAGGTAATTTTCTTGCATTTGTTCAAATCTGGACAGAATATTTTACAAGTGTAATTGGGAGTCTGGAGCCAAGCTGAGGGGTCAAAGTTCAGAGGAAATAGCTTAGAAAAGAATCTACATGTTCAGAAACTCGGAAGATTTTTAGCAAACACCAGGTATCCTTGAGGAATTATATCTGTCAGGGTAGAGGTATAGTTGTACTGGATTACTTGGAAAGAGTTAGGATTTCTCTCAGACTGCTTGAGAATAAATTGGCTTTCATAATGCCATATTTCATATATAGCCTGTCTTTGGCCTTGGAGCATAAGATATGTTTCATTTTGCTCTTACCATACATTCCATCTTCTTTAATTTTAGTTTTGGTGTATTCTAACATCATAAACTTATTATACAAAGAAAACAAAAGGAACGTGCCACAATAAATTCTGCATGATGGCCTTGCCATGAGAAAGTTTTATCCAGAGAGGTCATGTGCTTTTTAATATTTTCATTAAGGGCTGGATATTGCACCTTTTTTGTAAATCTTCTAAAATCTTGATGGAAATTTTGACACGGCCTCCATTATCTTTTGAAGAATTTTAGTTGTGTTGTGAAAGCAAATATGAATCACATCGTGTCTTCTAAGTTTTCCTTGATCATTCTGTGGGTTAGAAAAATCTCATCACAAAAACCTCATATTTTTTAAAAGAAAGAATCTGTTTCTAAGTTAAAAGAAAAAAAATGTGTTTTCATTCTGTTTGGAAAATAGTAGTGACTGAAAAACCTTGAAGGAGTTGACAGTATCTTAAAACTTTATTTGGGTTGGGTAATATCAGATAATTGATACTTGGTTCTTGGTTCAGGCAGTGAAAGATTTGAGAAATATAAAAACTAGTAAAGGTAAGAGTGAATTGGAACTTGTATTTTTTGGTTAATATAGTCAGTGAATTCTCTATATCAGTGAGCATCAGTTCTCTATAATCAGTGAGCATCACCAAGAATATGGCAGAATGAAATAAAGGCCAAAAACTAGGATGTTAGTTTTGCAGGAAAGCAATAACTTTCATGCTTCTCTTGCATCATCCTTTCATATAATCATTTACCCCTGCCTGATGACACTAAAGACAAATTGTAAAGACTAATATAGATTCCAGAGCTGTTGCCTGCATTTCCCTACTTGTGACTAGTACAAAAGTAGTTTAGTGCAAAAAGGTACTGTAACTAAATAAAAACAATGCCTTATTTTTATTTATTATGTCTTTATATACTCCCAAGGATTTGCAAAGCTTCTTTCCATGGAAAAATGTAGCAGAATATCACAGTGTCTCTACTTGTGCATAAAGACAGAGGAAAGGGAAGGGTTGTCAAAGAAAGCAGGAGAAGCATCCTGACAGAAGTAGTGAAAGGGATAATGGAGATATGTGAGCAGTACTCAAGAGATGTCTCTGCACGCTGAGCCACTCAGGACATTGACTAACCTTTTACTCAGCCAAGATCACCAAATGATAGGTGATACACTTTCAAAACTAGAGAGATCCTTCAAGTAGATGTGGCCATACTTATTTTAAAATTACAATTTCTTAACTGAGGACTGTAAATAGTCTGAATGAAAGACCTAGATTCAGAAACTCCTCTATTTCAACACATTTAGATGTAAATCACATTCTTTAACAATAGAACAAACACATGTATACTATGGTTCAAAAATAAGAAGCTTTTAAGACATCACTTTTCATGATAGATAAAGGATATTGAAAGGTCATAATGGGATTACATTATAATCCGCAGGTAAGAGCAGGATTCATGTCAAAGGATTTTAGCTAGAGTTTTATTAAGCTTCCCTCTTACTTTGAGAGATTAACTAGCAGGGCAATATCTGACACCTGATATAGCCACAGAAAGGATTTCTGTGGTTTTCATTTTATGTATTTGACAGTAACATTAATGGATGAGCTGAGAGCTGAGTTTCAAAAGGTTTACTCTCTGAAGTTTATGAGTTTGTTTAGAATATGCTTTCAAGAATAAAGTGCATAGTAAGAGATGTTTTAAAATTACTTGATTTAAGTGTATTCAGTACTCATAAGCAATTCAGAAAACTTAATGTCCTGAATGTAAAAAGAAACTGCTATAGCTGACATGAAAAGTAGCCTTGTAGATACACCTGAGATAAGGAACCTCTAACAAATGTGTCCTGAACATTTTTTCTTGCAAGTTTGAAAGAATATGGGAGGTTTTAGCATTTTTTAGCTTAATAGCTAAAAAATATAATATATAATATATAATATAATAATATGTGTGAACTGGCTGTACATATGAAAGTCAGATAACCAAAATAATTCTCAATAGGGTGGAATAAGCTTTGTGCAGGGCTAGAAGGTACATGGATTGTAAAAAATCCCTCACATTTGAATTCATAATGAATCATGGTATGGTCCATATCACATAATCATCATTTTACATAAATGGCATAAAAACAAAATAGTGAACCTCACAACCGGAGAACCCCTGCTTTGCCTCATTTCTAATCTTCTCTTAAATTTTCAAAGTTGTGATTCTGCTGTTGGTACAAATGACTGCTATTGACAGAATTATTCTTTGTGTGCGTGTGTGTCACTTCCAAGCATCTTTGCTTTGTTAACTACTGTTGACTACTGTTGTTACTTTGCTAACTACTTTTTAAATTACTGTTAATAGTTGTTGCTTCTTGTCTTGTGTTTCTAAACTAGATGGTATGATGAGGTAATTGTAATTCAAACTATATCTTCTCTTGTGTTTTATATTAAACTGAAAGGTGACATATGTACTCATCTGAAATACCAACTGGGTTTCCAGATGTATTTAGAGCAAGTCTTTCCCAAAGGTCTATGCAGTCACTACAATTTTATTTTTTTAATTTCTTTTTTTAACTATATGCTGATAACATAGGAGTGAAAGTACATGAATCTTTAGTCCCGTGCTTCTGGATTCTCAGTGGAAGCCCATGCAAGGCAAGGTAATGTGACTTTCTTTTGTACTAATAGAAGTGAAAGAAACTTGTAGTTTTAATGAGGTTGCACGCAAGCAAAATAAAGGTTTGTACTTTAGCACAGACCTAATAAGGAATCATATGGCAACAATATTTGGGATCATTTGTTAGGTACCTAAAATGAATGGACAGAAGAATACATGAAAGGAGTAACTTTTTTTTCATTTGAATGATATTTTAAAGAAAACTAGAAGCATATTAATGCTGTTGCAACAATCTTGCAATTAGATCAGCAGTTAGTATGGATAGCAGATAAGCAATTAGAATGTATAGCAATAAGAAAATTTGTATTTAAATATAAATGTAATCCTTAACTTTTATCTTTGCTTGTTGCAATAAATTATTATATTTTATATCTCCGAGACAGTCACTTTGTGCTTCATCAACTGAAAGCCTTTAGTACCTGTCAATGAAAGAGACAAAAAATTAAAAAGCCCCTGTCTGTCAAAATTTGGAAAGAGGACTTTGTAGATTACCTACATCTTTAAGGCCAGTACAAACCACCACAAACATTTTGACTGATCTGTCACAATGGAATTTCAAGCCAGTCAAAAGAGCAAAGATTTTTTCTAAGCTACAGAACATATTTAAAGAGCTTCTGTAAATTTGATATCCAGACTCCAAGTGATATAAAATTAGCCTCACCACCATATAAATTATTTATCATAAATTACTGATAACATACATACGCCCTATAGCTATTCTGACTTTGGATCATACTTTTCTAAGTTTTTCTCTGCTAAAATATTTCTGTTTCACTTTAGATTCTCTTCTCTAATGAAAAATTAACTTTGGTTATTTTGGTTTCCCTTCCTCCCCCACCCCCACCAACATGTAATCTTGGCATTGCATTTTTCCTACCTAATACATAAATACCTCATAGCGGCTCATCACACTTGATGTTTGAAAGAAACGTTCTAAAAGATATGTTTCTAATATAAATCAAGCAAGGATACAATGGTTAGTAGTGATAGCACAAAAGGCAAGAAGCAACAAAATGAAAGAGTATCAATTAAATGTTTCTTTTCTTTAGTGAGGAATAACTTTTAAATAAATGCTGCATCTAAAATGCTTCATTTGATTGTAACAAGAACACCCATGCGACAAACCAAGAGCCATAAGCCTAGATGTTGCAATTTAATGTGAGGCTGCAGAACAAATTCCTTTATTTTCTCAGTTCTGGACAATGTCTCTGGCATATTTGGAATTTAAAATTGCCTAAGTGTTATGCAGGTATGATAAAGACAAAATTTACTAAAGAAGCTATGCAAACTCAATAGAAATAACTACATTTTCGTGATTTTCGAGAAACAGTCTGTGCCTCACTCCTAAATATGGAAAAAAGTACTTCTGTATAGGACATGTAAACTACAGCATTGGCAGTTTTAGACTTGCTTCCTGTTTGGATGGATTTGGTGAAATACCTTGGGTTTTTCGTATGTTAATATAAACAAATTGATTTATTGCCCTGTTCATGCGCCACGTTAATCACTTGAATAGTCTCATTGACACCAGGGGGATTAAAGCTAAGCGAGTGCAACAGATCTACATGACTCGAGCTTTTACTGTGAGATTACAATTCATAATTACTTTAAACAGTTTAACTCTCTTGGTTTCTATTTTCCATTAATAAATTAGTATTCCAAAGGCTAGAGCTTGATTTATACTGCCCAAAATCAGCACACAGATGTTTCAGTGCTTCACATAGCTCTTAATACCTGCTTCATGGGGTGTTTGACTTCTCAGTAATTCTGAAATTAAGATGCTTACACATACAAAATGCATAATTAACTTGAATAGAAAGAAGTTACTCTTTGAATGCTGAAGTTTTCTTAGTAATCATATGTATATTATTTTTTCTACACAAATATGTGATAATAAAAAAAAGTTAATAATAAGCCTCAGAAATCTCTTATCTGGGTTTTTTTGACATACAAACATGCATCTACTTCAAAGGGAGGGAGCTATTTGACAGCCTTCCTGATTTTTGTGAAACATAAGACAGGTGGTGTAAAGGTTGTCATGCTTTGTTCTGTTCTCAAGGGATTGCCAAAAAGGGAAAGAAAATAATTTGCTTTCCACCTTCATCCAATTATTGCTAATGATACTGAGGCTGCATTAAATAGAGGGACTGTTGACGTTGTTTTACTAAGAATGAAGGGGGAGACAATAAATTCCACAAAATATGTAGTACAGTGTTACACTAACATGTATCAGTGCATAGTTGCTGTGGAGCTGTAACTTGGCATAAAATGTCATTGTTTGGTGCTGCTTTGCCAAGTCACTCATCTATCTCCAGGAATCTGCTTAAATGAAGAATGCTAGATGAAATGCCATTTACCTGGGACCCTACAGCTGCTGTATACTTTCCATGTTCAGGCAAATTAAAGGTGGTGAGCCAATCACATGTCCATCTCATCCAGGTTCACCCAGTGATCTGTGAGGCATGCAATTCTGCCTGTCAGCTTTCCTTACACATCTGGGAAATATGAGCCCAACAGGAGCTGACTTCAAGTAATATTCACTACTGATTTGTTACTTTTCATCCCAGATTTGAGCTATGCCCCATTGCTTCCTATACACTGTTTCAGTGCTCGAACCTGTCAAGAAAAAAGTAGTGAAAAGGAGAAGTTTTCTAGTATAGCACTGCAGACAGAGAATACAATAAATTTATTTTCTTTACCCAAAGAGCCACTAGTCTTCAAAATGCGTGAAAAAGATTATGAGTACCAATATGAATGAAAAACATTTTCTTGTAAAGAAAAACAAAAATGTAAAATAAACAGAACCAAAACACCCAACCAACCAAAAAAAAGTCTTGAAATTAACTGTGAAATTTATATATCTCTGAAGCTTGGAAATCTCAATAATTTAAAAGGAGTTTTAACACCAGTATATTAAAAATTTTCAGATTAAAGCATTGATCCAAACATCTGAGAAAATAAAGGCGAATTTTCAGTAGCTCATGCTCAAGAGGCTGTAATAGTATTTACCATACAGATTTGATATAAAATAAAGTCAATTTAGAAATGCAATGTGTTATAGATTTGGTTTAGCCTCCCTCAGTCTATTCCTACCTGGAGGAGTAATTTCTTTTAATGGGAAAAATAATTTTGTGAGCACCCCATCTAAGCTGGGTCCATGGTGGCAACATTAATCAAATTTCTTTTAAGGTTTCAGCTATAATATTAAAATCTTAAGAATAAAATCTTAATACTTTAAGTACACAGCACTACCAGGAGACTTAATATGGCACATCTGAGACATTTCTGTATTAATTTAATAAACCTATTAAAGCCTTTATGTTTCATTACTTCATGCCTACAAGAAAGGAACTGAGCTTTTAGAATGGTGCTTTTTTGCTGTCTGTGGCCCATGTACTCTGTGTCCATGGAGCTAATGTGTTCATGGATCTAAAAGATCAATGTTTGGTAGGTAAGGAAATTAGAATCCTTGTAGCTCAGTATTTAGAGGCCAGTTCTTTACCAGTATAATATTTGAAAGCACACAAATCATAAAAATCTTGAGGACTCTTGCTTAAGAGTACTTGATAAACATCACAAACCAAGGAGGACATAGCAGATAGGAACATTAACACTGCTTCCCAACTATTAAATCATTAAGGCTAAAACAAATTAAACCCTATGCAGCTGCTTATTATTTTCAATTTCCTCTTTTAAATTGGCAAGTTTGAGTTTACCAGATCTAAAGAGAAGATGCCAAGTCAAATCAGGGATTTAAGCTGTTTTCTTCTACAGTTGGCTGACACAGCCAGCCACTTACAATTTTAACATTTACATAAAGAATACAAAAATTTTGAGTGGAAAGTACCTATGGCAGGAAAGGGCTAAAGGAGCAGAAAAACTCCTACCCATGGCAGCTGTTCAGGGTACTTTTCTGAAGTTTTGGCATCTTACTCAAGGGTATACATTAGATACTTTCATCCTCAGGACTCAGAATTTGGAGTCCTGAAGAGAGACCTTAACAACAGAGCTTCTTATTTAAATCAACCAGATGATATAGCCTTTTTTTTTTTCTTTGCAGATTAGCTTTGTTGATCATGTTCACAGTATCACAGGACAGGAGGAGATAATCTGGGTTTCAGACTGCTCCAGCCTGAGGGAAATTAAACCCAGGTTTTAGTGGTCCTACTGACCACACCTCAGGGTTATCTTTCTGAAATGCGTTGTATGGAGCAGATGATGCAATATTTATGGACCCAGAATGAAAATGAATGGAAAACTGGCAAATTAGCAGGCTAGTAAAAAAAAAAAAAAAGCCCATCTGAGAGTGCACTGGTCCACTTTGCACTCAGGTCTTCTTGGAATACAACTTTTAATTCAATAATTGAATAATGTACATGATAAGGATCAGTCTAAGTGCAGGGACTAATCCTTTGATTCAGGCACTGCCAACCTAAGGACAACCTGAAAAAGATTGTCCAGTGCCTCAGAGAGTTTCCTGTCATCACACAATATTTGTGGGCCAAGTATGAAAAGGTTAAGCAGCTGCTTCTTAGCTGTAGTTGGTTTTTACAGAAATACCATGTGTTTGTATAGAACCACTAGAAGTCTTGATGATTTTAACTGAATCATATGGTCTAGGGATCAGTACTATTTCTGAGGCTCCTCTTTACTCAACAAGCTTTCCCACATTCAGATTCATTTTTCTTCCTACTTAAAAGCAATTAATTTTCATAGAAAGCTATCCTTATTTTAATAACTCTTCCAGAATTATGTGATTAAAAAAAAGAACTATGTGATTAAACAGATGTATAGATCTATCTGGAATCAGTCAACTAAGACTACTAAGTTTTATTATCCCCATACTTTACCTTAACATACCAAGAAACAATGAATCTCATTTGACTGGCTGAGAAGAGAGAGGAAACAGAATGGGCAGGATCTGGAATATTCTTTTCATTCCTAACTTGATGATGTTTCCAAATATGAATAGTTTTGTGCCTTAAAATACAATATCTGTTGGAAACACATCTAAAACTCAACAGCAGATCACAGAATTAAGATTTTCTCACAGAAAAGGAAACCCTGGTCTAATTGCAAAAGTTTATGTATATCTGAGCTGCAGAGTTAGGAGAGAAGTTAGATCACAGAACCTGAGATTTACTCTTTAAACAAGACAAAATAGTTACCATGTGTAGCTCCCCTTTAATTTTTGTCTTGTAATGGTAAATAATTATTTCTTCCTTCAAGTACGCTGAATCTGATTATTCAGTTTTCATAGAGTCCCGGCATAGGGGGACAATGTATGTTGTTTTCTAAGGTTTTATTCAAATGGTTATATATATATATATAAATTAATTTGATCTTGAAAACTAGTGGCTCAGATTGTTTTCCTGACTTTACTGTGTCTTGGCCAAATTCAGCAGTTGAAAATAAGGTCCAGAGATAAGTACAACTTCTAACATCAGCTCAGACTCTTCATTACTCACAAAAAGTAGTTAGTGTTGATTGATATAAATAATCTTAACTGATTTAATTATGTGAGCAGGGAAATCTATATCCTATGCTTCCTTCCATATCTACAGATGACATCAAGTACCAGAAAAGCTTTCTAATGATCAATAAAGCTCATTTAAACTTGCTGATTACATTTCTACATTTTCCCATCAAAGAGGTTAAAAGTAAATATCTTAACTCAAGCTTCTAAATTCATTCAGAATAATTCCGTCTGGTCAAGAAGGCATTAGTAGTCTTGTTATTGTAATGGTTGGATATATTAATGAATTAATGGCCAGTGAAGAAATCATCAAAGAATTGAAGGAGATGTACATCACAGTAGTGGACATGTCATTTAATATGAATTTTAAAAGGCTGTGCATGTGTTCACATTTTTATTAGATGTACTTGTTGATGGGTAAACATAGATTTTACCCTAAATATAGTGTAAAAAAACCAGAATATCCAGCAGTTTTAAAATTCTTTTTATATATTTAAAACCTTAACCTTAATAATTTTGCATATATCTGAACATACTGATGATAATCAGTATGTCTTTCAGCTAATCGTATTAAAATTTTCTAATGTTGATCAGTTTCTCAGTATGAAGTTTTATGCAGTTCCATCACATTTCACCACAGTTTTTCAGAAGTTACTGTGGTGAATGCTCAGTTAGAGCAGATGAGGCAGCAGATGACCAAAACTGTCACAACTTATAGAGGCCTGGGAATTACCACAAGTAACTCATAAGTTTTCTCAGCCTTTACATGAGGTCCTGGATAATCCACCATGACTGTAGCATTGCTGAAGAAGATCCGGTTGTTTTGCCACACTCTTTCCTTCAATTCTGCAACTTACATGGAAGTAAAATGGGACTTGTAAAGATATCCTCAGAAATAGCCTTTCATCCATTTCTGCAACACCTGAGCTAGAGAAACTGTTCTATTGGAGGAGATGAGACTGTCAGAAGTTTTAGGACTGTGGATGTAGATATAACCACTTATGCACAAAGTCCTACTCCCAGGTTAAAGTATCTCTAAGTCCTTGTGTATATTTTTAAGTACTGCTCACAAATGGAGTGTACTGTCTCAAGTGAGACAACAGTTTCTGTCCTTTTTGAATATAGAGTGGCAAATAGAAATGGAATAGGGATAGAGGACTTTTTCTCTCTGAAGGTGTGCAGCTGATGTAACGCTTCTGAGGTAGAAAAGCATTCCTCTTTAACTGCCAAAAAAAGTTACAAAACAAAATTTTTGTTACTACATTTTGTCCTAGAAGTAAAAGAAAATATATTGCTTTAATTGTGAATCTGTCAAGGGCAAATGCAAGATACTCTTCTTGTTGCTAAATTGATGCATATCATGATCACTATTTGTCAGTTTTCCAAACAACTGTTTATTACAGGTGTCCATGTTTCAGCAGGGCCCCACACAAAATATAACATCATGTAATTCATGTAAAATAAAAGTAATTTTCTATCTTTATCATACTCTCATTTTCTTTTCTATTCCACTTCTCCATGGAAGGAGAGCTAGAATGATCAATGCTATTCATTTTCCATTTCTTTAAATTATGGAATACTACTCATTTTGCAAATTCAAAGCCCTGAAAATCAAGTCTAAGTTATTTGTATCACACTGCAGTCACAGCAAATTGCAAGCCCACCATCCTAAATCACAGTAAACTCTTTCGTATTTAGAAGACACATACTTTTCTGTAGCTGTATGTTGTATGAGGAATTAATAAATGCACTAAAATAACTAATCTCAAACAGATGTATTTATTTGCAGTATTTTATTTTTCTTGATTATTTTGGATGAGACTAAAATTAGCAGTTTTACAGGGAAATCATACTTTTCCTCAGAAACAATTTCAACTACACCCTTTTCGTCTCTCAGAGCAGCCCTATGAGACAACCTATCCAGCAATGAGGTCAGGAACTGCAGTCCTCCCAACTTCTGTTGTTCAGTTCTTTGGTTCTGTTCTCTTCCTCCCTTCTTTTGATTGAAAAGTCAGAGCCAAAAACAGTGAAAAGAGACTGAACAAACTTTGTAAACATGCATAGAGTCCTGGGGTGACTTTATGATGCTTGCATCCCCAATTGTCTGTTCTGTTTATGCTAGATCTTAAGTTCTGCACCTTTAGGACTGGTTCAGAGAGCAAAGTGGGGGAGAAGAAGCACCCAGTTTGTTTTTAGAAACCACACTTGCTCCCTGCAATTCTCTCTCACGGACTGCGTTGCCTGCAGCACGGACAGCAGCAGAGAGCTCTCCTTTGCTTTTTAGTTAGCTTTTTAAGCTAGCTGAGGCAGAGATGTTCCCCACACTATGGCTTTTCCTTTTCTTGGAACTGTTCAGCCCAGTTTTGGACTGAAAACCCAGAAAACCCCGGGAGCTCACGCCTTTGGCCCAGCGGGGCCAGGGACGCATCAATTTCCAGCACAGGAGGGACTGATAAGAGACTGAGGGAGCTGAGCTACACCCCACGAAAAGGAATTTGTCATCTCTTCAGAACAATGAGACGTTCCATTGTTTAATATTATTCTTTTTTTTTTTTCCATTTGTGAGTACTTTACTTGTTAAATAAACAGGTGTTTTCCACTTTTCTCAAAGGAGGTTTTAATTCCTGAACTGGTTGAGGGAGGGACAGGCTTGAACTTGCTTTCTAGAAAAGACCACTTCAGAAGTTTCCTCCCAAAATTTGCCCTAAACCAGGACAAATAGCAAATGACTAATTTCTTAGTGGGAAAAAGAATAGAAGGTGCTCCCTTCATTTACTACATCAACTTTTAACAGAAATAAATCACTCCTAACAGTAGGGAAGAAGTTAGGACCAAGCTATAATCAGTTGGGATGGAGAAAAAGGCCAAGAGTTAAGAAAGGAACTATAAATCTTGGACATTGAAGCCCAAATTTCTTACGTGACCTTTCACAAACAAGTAATTTACTGTGGATGATGTAGGTTTTGGTTGATGTCGAAGATAAAAAAGCTGAACTTGGCTTCAGGTTTTCTATGCACCTACAGCAAAACATCAAATGCTCATTAAAAAAATCCTGATTCTGCTTTCTCATCCTGTAGATTTTTGCCCTGTAAATTCAAGGAGTATAATCACTAAAAGACCCCGTAGGACCATTTGTTACTCTCAAGCAGTTACACCTTCCAAAAGAGAAGTGTCTGCATTTCATCAATAAGAAAACAGTTTTACAGTCTATATATGAGCATCCCAGGGAACATTTCAAGGTAGCACTGGAAATCAGTTATACAAGAAGAATTGAGTTAATTCATGTTGCTTCAGGCCAAGCGCAAATGAAGATAAGCTTTTGATTACTCAAATGCTTTAGAATTCTCTTACCCCTGACTTTTGAAACCTATCACAACTAAAGAAATATGCAAATCAAAGACAATTTGGTGTGTAATTCAGGGGCACACAAGTAATTTCTGATAGTGATAGTATTAATTTGTGTCAGAATATAGAACTTTTATCTCTTAGTAAGCTACTAAGTCACATAGGTTGCTTAGTAATCCATCTTTGTTGCGCTACCATCCATAGATTTTGAAACTTTTTACAATACTGAACATACAGCACCCTCAGATGCAGGAAAGGCAAAGCATAAAAAAGTAATTGCCTGATCCAATGTCTGTCCAAGCCAGACGTTGTTCCCTCATGTGGGCAGTGAATGAGAAAAAAGTATTTACTCTAAGTAATTTAACTATATTCAATGGCAGATGGAGTTACTAGCATTTTGTAGTTACAATTTTGTTCTGTCTGCGTGATAACACTGTGTCTTGCCTACTGAGAAAAAAAATGAGCTAGAAAAAAAGATTAAATGCAAAAAATACTCAAAAATTATAAAATTTATCTACATTTATATGTGAATAATTCTTTTGGCATTGTATTGCATTCTGACTTTAATAATTTTTACAATAACTTAAGCGTTAGAATCTACTGCACATTAAAATCATCAGTAGGTAAGAGGGCAAAGAAATATTGCTTCTTATTCATCACTATCCATTCAAAACTACATTTCTGCCACTGTTTTGTCCTGAAATTTTCATTCTGACATTGCTGAGTATGTTTTTATCAATTGTCAGAGTTGTCTATGGAGATTTTTAAAGATGCTCTTATTCTTTGGAAATTTCTCCAAGTGAAGCAAGCAAAGGTTTCAGAGAAAAGGCTGACACTTTAGGACTTAAGAGAGATATACAGAGTATAGAGTACCAAAATTTACAGCTTTATTTTGAGAACTTTAAATGGAGAAACCTATTTAATTTCCTTTTTCTTGTTTTCAACTTGAATATAAGCCTGAGAGATGGTTTGCATGAGCTCAGGATTTTGAAACTTCTTTCTAATGCTGAAGTATATCTGTCTCTTCTGGTCCTAAAAAAAATTAAAAATTAAAAATTAAAAATCAGATCTTACAAAATAGGCTAACCGTTCAAGAACCTTTGGGGAAAAAACCAATTTATTTAAATTACATTCTGAAAAAAATGCCTACTTTACCTATTTTTATAGGTGATCTGTTATGTCCAATTTTCAGGTTCATTTGTCACATGTGGTTCAGCAAAACACCATAGAATTTGGATCCCTGATGCAGAGACTGCATAGTCTCCTTACCTGGAAAATCAGTGTTTTGATCTATGTTCCTGACAAGCAAAGCAGGTGCATAGAATTACTGTGAAAATCAGATTCTGGACTTGAATGAATATCCTTAAATGGAACACCAATACCTAAGGCAAAACAAACTCATTCATTCTCTCTTTTCAGTGTCTCAGAAACTCTTGCAGGACAGTGTGTCCCATCAACTGCAAAGAGGAGCACAACACTAACAGCAAGGCAATTGTGACTGAATAATCAAAAGATTTTTCTCTATGATTTTCTATTCTTATCAAAGTATTTGTGCTTAGATAAATATGTAGGTACTTGTGAAGGCCAACACTTTCAACTTGGTAGCATGTCACTTTCTGGATATGCTGGGTTAACTGAACATGATGTGCCACAGTTGGTCTGTGTGTCACATGGCAGGATATCCATAGCATGGAGATATATATGTACATATAAACATGGTGTTTGAGATTGCACTCTGCAGAGAGACATAGGAATGGAAGGAGAGGAGACTAAAATGAAAGAAACAATGCAACAGAGTAGACAAAATAGGACTCTTGCCTACATCATGGGGCAGAAATGGTTCTCACCATAAATAAAAATGGGACAGTGTTGCCCCAATGACTGAGTCAACATATTACAGTGAGATATAACTTGGGCATGGTTGTCGAATCTCTAAGTCATGTAAATTGGAAGTCAAGAGGCATCTGTAAGTGATGCAAAAGATCTTAGGAATGCATTTGTCATCTGCCCTAATCTACACTATCCAGCATTCAATATTACCCTAGTAACATTTCAGGATATCCATATTAAGAAAATCCATTGGAGAATGTGGAAATTTTCACATTATCTATTTCTATTTTTTTATATTTATTATATCTTTTTTACAGTATTTTCAATTGGGAACCACCTGAAATACTCCAGTGACTATTCTGTCCTTGCTTTTGACATTGATTTAGATGTTGATGTACTACCTGCAATTATGGAGGAAATACAGTAGAGAAGTAATTCAGCTCTTGAGGCGGGACTGAGTTTTGTCCTCTCAAATGAATTTTAAATTAATCTCGTGTCACACACCAAGAAATAATTTCAAACAACAGGCCTTCTAGATACAGCTATTGAATTGCTGTCTAACCCTATTAAACCATCTACTCAAAGATCCCACTACAGATATTTTAGTGAATTTATTTCTTGGGCAAGAAAAGGAATTGAAAATTCCACTGAGGAAGTGTCCACTCTGATTATAGATTTTCTGTCAGGGCAAATAATTTCAATATGCAATTAAAACTCATGGTTAAAATTTAGCATGTTTTACTCCTCTTCTTGGATTGAAAACCAGTATGTTATTGAAGTATGGGAGGCTAATGTAGTTATATGTTTTGATTTTCTCTTTAATATTTACATAAAAGAAAAAATAGTTTCTTTAAAATGTGCTAGTACTGTGTAGGTAGTTTTAGAGTTACAGAAGGAATAGGTCCTAGCTTTAAAACAATATTAATGCTAGTGAATTAAAATAATATGGACTACACTCATTGATAGAAATTATTTGTGGAAGTTTAGCACCTTGCCTGTCCCCAGATTTTTGATGCTCTTAATAATTCTCTAAACCACTGGGCTTTTTAATAAAAAAGAAAACATTAAAGCATCAACATTTTCATAGAGTGGCTTGGGTTAAACCTAGCAAAAACTATCATAACTACCTTAAGTACTTGCAAATGCTCACTTAAGAATAATAATATATTCATAGAAATGAATGGAATTATAAGGAAAAAATAAAATTAAACAGCTAATGTGTATCATATTTTTTCAAGAACCTGAGATTCTTACAAAACACCAAGGACATATGATGTAGAGATATGTAGATGGAGCACATAGACAATTACAAAGCATTTTACTAGAATAGGTGAAGGCATCTCAAGCCTGTATATCCTGATTTTGTTGAATCTTGCTTTGAAGATCTCTACAGGTACTCACACAAATATTGGGAGGTGTGTATACACACATATATGAAATAGAAAACTAAGATAGAATTAAATAGAATACTAAAATAACAATGATTTTTTTCCAAGAGCCTGTCTAACGGGGGAAAAGTTTGCTTATAACACAGATAGTCCCTGTATGATTTCCCTGGAAGTATTTACAACCAGTATTGCTCTAAAAATAGTGTGGCATCAGAGAGGTGATATTTATCCTTTCTGTCTGACAGCTGGTTTTCTGGTTTTCCATCCCTAATACAGGTTGCAATCAATCTTTTCTTTTGTCTTCACACGGACTCAAAGCTTTCTAATTTTGTGAAAATAGCATTGACTGTAATTATTTCCCCATTATTCCTCGTAAGATTTTTTTTAATGGTGAATGTGTTGTACTTTTTTTTCCCAAGAGACAGAGGCCAAAAGTATCTGATAGCTTTGCTTAATAGCACAGGTTGATCTGCAATGTAAGGTATTTGTCTAAAAAAATGAAATTTTCATCTATTCTGAACTCTTTCACCATATGTCGATATTCCATGTAGTTTGTCTCCTGTGAAACAGATTCTATACTTTTAATACATGAAGTTTTTTCCTTACTTTTCCAGTGGTTTTCAAAGTTGTTCTTAAAAAAAAAATAATGTTTTCTTATAGAAGTGCCTAGCTCAGGTCAGCAAAACCTAATGAACTCAGGAGAATACATTGCACTGAAAGTCAATGGGATTTAGACTGCATCTATATTTCAGACTGCAAGGACAGGGAGAAGAAAAGCTACTATAATGTATATTTGTGATCTTACTGTAAAGTATTAGTCAAGGTTAATAGGTAACAATTAAGCTTAACTCCATCTTTCTCCCCTGTTGGATTTCTAGACTTGGAAATTAACTGAGTCAGCCTCATTTTGTTCAGCTGCTGAAATCCAGATTTGATTTGTGTGGCTAAAGTAATAAGTCCCTGTAGACACACACTAAAATCAACAAATGCAGCGAGATCTGTACCTAAAATAGTTGCTAGATTTTCAATATTAGGCAATAGATCTTTTACTAATAAAAGTGCTTTTTTGATCCATCTATAACTGCATGGAGTATAGATTGATCTGGTTTTGCTTGTCCATAATTTTCTGAGTCTTATTCTAGAGAGGTAAAGTAGAATTTTAAAAAGTGTATCAGACACATTGTGGACTGAATTTCACCAGAAAAGAAAATATGCCATTAGCCATTATTAGTGCATTTACCTTATTTTTCTACCATAACCATACTTTCAAACTGATGAGAGGGAAACCGAAGCTGATATATTATTTAGAGCAGTTGTTGTCAATGATCAAACCAAACTGCCGCTGAAAGAGTTGATGGCTTTGTTTAGATAATGATCTCAGAAAGAAGATACTTGACACCCCCTCCTAACCAGTTACTTTTAGATACAAAGTAATGCTGAGGGGAAAAAAAAATACCCAAACCAAACAATCGCCCCCCCAAAAGAAACAGCTCAGTAAGAAGAAGTAAAGAATTTATATTAAAGTAAGAAAAAGTTAAATTAGGCGAGAAAACAGAATCATTTATCAACCTAGAAAATGTTAGTGGTCGAAGACCTTCTATGTCTCAACAAATTTAGGACAGATACCAACTTGTCAGCTATGGACTCAGTATAAAAAATAAAGCAATGTATCTTTTTCCTTTGCATAAGTCTCTCACAGGTGTCTATTTGACATTATGTTCCCATACAGAATTAATTACATCATCTCAAAGGTAATATTACTGTGAGAAAGTTACAAAGTATAAAAATTTTAAGACTGGGGGCTATATTGGATCTCTTCTGCAAACTGACCTTGTTTAAAGTGATCAGCTAATGAAAACGTGGCAGACTTCAGATAGATTTCTGTACTTCTCCCTTCTGCAACTGCAGGAAATTTCTAAACTGCATAAATGCACATCCAAATATGGATAAGGGAATACATACTTACTAGTTTATAAACATTTACAAGTTCTGCTTCTCAAGCTTTAAGATTGAAGAGCCTGTAAATTCCACAAATAGCATAAGGAATTTACATATCAGGAGATTCACCACTTAAGAAGCTCTAAGTTGTAAACTCCATAAATTAAAGGAACATAATGGGAGAGAGGAAAAGAGTGAGAGAAAGAAGGAAGGAGAAGGGGAAGGAGGAAAGCATGGCTGAGAGACAGAGGAAAGGGGGCAGGGGAGGAAGGAAGGAGAGAAATAACACAGCTTTTGTTTTGTAGAGCTGAAATTACATATATTTCAAGAGACTATATCTGCACCACTTTTTCCTCTTTGATTTTCTTGCTTTTATTGGTAATGCTGAAGGAAGATGAGGATTGTCTCCCACAGCTTCCTCCTTGCCGCTAATAAAATATTTTCTCTGAACATGAACAGTGTCTTGACCTTTTAAATAATCTTCTTGTCATGTAATCCATTTACTACTCTTCCTGAAAAGCAGTCTGGACTAGAATTCACAGCAACATTATTGGAGTTGAAAGAATGAAAAGAAGTTGTTTTATTAATTATTATTAAGAAAGTACTCTTCTTCTGGAAAGTTTAAATGCCTTTGAAGAGAATAGAGACATGTTCAACATGTATAGGATTGTAAAGGTTTCAAAGAGAGAACCTAAAATACGTTGAATTTATTTCACTAAAATATTAATAGAATTTAAAGCAACTGTGGGGTTGTCCTGGTGCTAGCTTTCCTTGCTCCAGAAGAAAAGATCCCCAATATCAGATAAGAGATATTAAAAGATGATGTCCAGAGTAGGACTTAGACGGGACTGACACGGTGGTTACTGTGCCCGAACGACATTTGAAGCTTCATATAAATTTGAAACTTCCAGGCTGGTTTGTGAGTTCTGATTCTTCAACATTTTCAGTTAGCCACCACTGAGCAATTTATCATCATACTCTGTTCTGTGATAAAGAAGTTAGGTTTTTCTCATTTCTTCTGGATTTGTTAGCCTGGTCATCAAAACCACAGTGATATAAACTTCAGTGCATAAGTGGAGCACTGTGTACCCTAATGCCATCAGGGTACCAGGGGGAAGAACCTCTCTGGATTTTTGAAATGACAGAAGGATGCCAACAGTTCGCCGTGTTGGAGGCTGAGGTGAGGTTAACAAGGAAAATGTGGACGAACCATCCTGTTGTGGCTGGCCTGAGGGCTGCTGTATCCTTTACAATGACTAGCTCAGAACAGGGTACTCTAAGGATCCAAAAGGGTATGGGTGTTGTGCCTGTTGAGGAACAGCAGATCCCAGTTCCTGTGACAGAGTCCTAGTGGCAATATTGCCCCAGCAAGGTGGTCTGGCTCCCATGACCTGATTTATCAGCTGGGGAGACAAGAAGTGAACATGTAGACTTGATCACTCTATGGTAGTCCCATCTGATGAGTGCAAAATCTGGTGAAAGTGGACTCTCATGGTGTGAATTAAACCATGAGGCCATTGAGTGTCATATTAAACACGCTGGAACTTCAATGTGAAATTGAGTCTGAGACTGTTAAGTGATATGCTCCAACTGATACTCTTTGCGCATTTTTTCCAATTTTTTCAATTCAGTTTGCCATCACATGCACAGATGTTCAATACACCTGGAACTAGCTGCCCAATTTCATATCATTTGAGCTATATCATTTGTCATGGGCTGATCCTGCCTGCACTGGAACAACATATAGGCCCTGATCATTGATGTCATTCTGTGGGCAAAGCATTAAAAGAAACGTTGAAGAAAAGCCAAACAGCAACCCAAATTCTTTTTAAAGCTGATTTAGCCACTAAAAACACCATACGGAGTGAAAAGACCTGCACAGAAGATCCAGATTTTGAGTATGAAATGACAGTAGAGGTGTAATTACATGCCACTGAATGGTATCAATAAGAGGACAACTGTATTCCAATCCAAATGGTATCCTAAGCTTCGTGGGTTTCTGGAGAACTCATATTCCACTTCACAGTCAGCTTGTGAGACCTCTCTGCTCAAAATAAGAGCTATTTAAGTGAGATCCTAAGCAGAAACAAGACTTTGAATGGGCCAAATAGTAGAGATTGTGCAGTAGCCCTGTGGTAAGTCCATATAGCACCAGCCATGAGGAACCTTCTCTATATCACACCTGGGGAATGTGGCCTCATCCAGAGCTTGTGGCAGGAAACACCCAGAGACACAAGGTCGACCTCTAGGAGTTTGGAGCTGGAAATATTAAGTATCCAAGGCCGTCTTCCTGAATGCAGAGGAGATACCTGCAGTATGTTGGAGAGTTGAATTTCCTTCAGGAGCAGTTGCTGTGGAAGCATAGATCTTCTGGGCATTTCGATTACCTTTGCTGTGCTGGAGGTTCAAAGGAAGGGTCCCTTCTACATATGTATCCAAAATTACTGGCTGAGCAGGTAGCACTGATCACGCTGAAGGCTTAAATGGAGAACTACAACTATCCAGGAATTGTGGAAGAGATCATGGAGGCAGTGGTTTTTGAGCATCACCTGAGGAGGTCAATCATGCCCTAGAGGCCCTGCCATTTCAGGAATTACCAGAAAATTAAAAGCAGAATGTTTTGCTTACTGATACATCCACTTGTTTTTTGCAAAGCCATAAGAAGCGTAAAGCTGTTGTGTGGAGTAAAACATAAGTAGTCACAGTTTGTCCTGAAGGAAAATACAAATTCAGTCAGTCTGCAGAAGAAGAATGAGGAGATGGATTTTTCTGGCTTCAAAGGGGATCATTGCCTGCAGACTGAAGGGGCATTGGCCTATTTGTGGACGTTGCTGAATGATTGCTTTTCCATCACTTGGGTTTTCTTTTTCTTTTTTCCTTCACCTTTTAAACTGTCCTTGCCACCTATTAAAGTGCTTTTAGAGAAGTTTTCTCACTTCTTAATATTCTCTCTGATAGTTCAGGTGGGGACTGGAGGGAGGGAGCAGCTATGTGGGTGATGTTCAGGGTCAACCCACATCCCAAAGTACATAGGTCCTTGTAAAGGAAAATCTCATGTTTGGATGCCAAAGATGGAGCCATACTTTGTGTGTTTAGAGGTGTGGATGGATCCAGAGCTACAGATCTTAGTGATACCATTTCTAGCCTTCTGTTTTGTTCTCCAGTTTTTGAGAAAGATTACAGCATACCTTGGTGTTTGGAGCTTGCAACTTAGAATACAATTTCTTTAGATGGATGCCTCACTACCTGTGATTCTGGAAGAAGGAGTACAGATGCTTGACACAAGTTGCTTGACACAAGTTGTTGTAGCCTTGCAGCCTCTTCTGACTCAGGCCCAGCAGTTTCTGTTTAAATGCATATGCAGACTTCACAGACAGTCAGGCAACTCTAAAAAATAGAAACAAATTTTGCAATTTTATGAGGAATTCTAAATCAGGGTCAAAGTATTAAAGAAGAAACAAAATTAACAATGTATAATTGAGCTACATAATTCATTACAAGGACATGAATTGAAGATTCATTTTAAGACATGGAAATACTTGGTTCAGGACTAACCTCAACCATAGAGCTGCAATTTATTTTAAGCAAAACATTTTTTTCTGTGATGGAAGCTTGTTGAAAACAGTCTCAGCATTACCAGAGCCTGCAATGCATAATTTTACCAATGTATATGCAAGGTGTTAATCTTAGGAAGCCTAAAAGAAGAGGGGAAAAACAATAATCTATTTTTACAGCTGGTAGTCAAATATTTGACTTTTTTTTTCTTAGTATCTATTTCCCTCTTACTTCTACATTTTTAATTGTCAAAGACCAGATGGAAAAAAAATCTGCAAAATTACTTTCCTTGGAAGGGGGAATTAAAGGATAATATAGAAAAGTACTGATAGCAGGCATTATAATATTCAAGATTGCTGTGACAAAGCTTACTAAGGAAAACAGCAATGCACATACATTGATATTTCTTTTAGATAAAGTCTGTAAATACTTTTTCAGAATATGTGTTTAACTTTCCTTTGAGAAATACTGCAGGTTTCAGATCTGTAATAGATTTTCAGATTTACTAATTGAGATTTGTCCCATTGCTGGGTTTGAATTTGAAGTAACTTGATTATTCAGAATAGAGTATATTTCACAATGTTCTTTGGACAAATTCAACCCTATCTCTTTTATTGAAAGTTAACTGTGAAGTCTTCTCAGCTACAATTACTTGAGTCCCATCTCTTCCAACAGAGTCTTTTCCCTGAATTACTAAAAGCTCAACAACAAAAATATTTTTTTAAAACTATCTGTTGGCAAGTAGGGTCAACAGCATTCTTCCCATCACCATCCCTAAGAGAATTGTTTTTGCTGCTTCTAACTATATATATCAATTTGTGAGCATGTCACTGCACCTTTAAGGTAGACTGCCTGCTTTGAGGGGTTAGCATATAGCCCTGCAGCTGCCTGAAACTGGCCTGAGTTTCAATGTATGCTATGATAAAAAGAAATGAACATTTAAAAATTATTTTTAAAAGACACCGCCAAAATCAGAAGCAATTAAGGAAAGAAAAAATTACTTGGAACAGTAGAAACAGAAAAGAGCTGCACTGTAAACAACAAAAAAACATTTAGAAGAGGGTTCTTTTGGTACCTGACATGTGCTGTTGCAGCCACCAGCAGCTGAACTCTTCATGTCCTGAAGGCAAAGTTCTGGGCCTGTGACCAGCACATTTTTGCCATAGGAAGACAAAAAGGGGGAGGAATAGGAAATGAAGCTCTGGGATGAAGTGAAGCCTGCCCATAGCTGACAGAAGAGTCAGCTGCCTCTCCCAGGCTCTGGCATAGATGAGGCAAGTGGGAAAAGCTGTTGCCCTTTTGGCACCTGCCCTTGGCAAGCTGCTGTGCTGAGGAACAGATGACTGCCTGAAGCTGGCCCTGCTGTTTGGCCATTTGCACCCTTTGTGTGTACTCTGCTGCAGAAAGTTCAAGGCAGCAGAATCAGACCAATTTACAGTGACACATTGATAGAATTTGCAAACAGCTCTTTAGCAGTGACTGAACTCCCATTTTGTTTATATCAGTGTTTTACAGATAATTTCAGTTGAAGAGCCAAGCCATCACTGAGCCCTTTTGAGAACCCAACTTTAATACATGGGTAAAGACAATTCCTACAGTCTGAGGATTTTGGCCAAACAATGAACTGAATTTCATGGGGAACTTCTGGGGAAGATTTGGTTGAATGAGGTCATGAATTAAGTGATGTTCATTCAATCTGTTACTGTAGTGATGATTTATATGCAATTTGCTGGGTGTGGTGTTTTTAAGTGAAACCCAAACTGAGTTAGTTACTGAAAGCTGATTTTTACTGTATTTAGTTTATTTTTTTTAAGATATAGCAAAACAACCAGGAGTATACTCACATGAGGAAAAACTGGGAAGGTTTTTTCAGGTGCCCTCATAAATTAATTTTTGCCAGTATTAATATTAAGTAATTATTAAAAACCAAAAAGCAAATTAAAAGTATACTTAACCAGAAGCAGAATTTTCACTTCATGAAGTAAGGAGAACCTGGGAGCAAAGGGTAGAAAAGAAAATTCTCTGTTTCACTCTCTTTTTATTTTACTTAGCTGGTCTCAATTTTAGCTTCAGAAATATAAGCAATAACATATGATATGTCAAGACTTAGACATTCCATATACACTCAAGATGTACAGTCAACCCCTGAAATTGTAATTTCCACTGCAGTTATAAAACAAAGAGTACCTGAAACTGGGAGAAACTATTATGGTACAAATCTAGGCAGACAGGAGTGACATAGCCTAGGAAGAATAGCCCAACCCTGGCTAATTACAGCTGAGCATCTCCAGCACTGCTTGAAGCAGCCAGGGTAAGCTGTGCTACTTTTCCAGCTCAAAAGTGCAACTTGACACTTGACACATATTACATGGACTAGCTTCAAGTTTTAGTAGGTGCTGTGCTTATTTTTCAGCTATGTTTCAGAGATTCCTTTATGCCTGTCCTGGGTTCCTCTGACACCTATATTTTTTATTTTCTTTAAACAGAAGTAGCACTTCAGGTAAAAGCCTGAAGGATATTCCTTTGACCAGTATTTCTGAATTCTGTAGTTCATCACAGTCATCATACAATCTCTTTGGTGAAGATTTTCCAGTGTAAATGGTTCTGCAGAAAATTCCTGATTCTTCTCCCATGGTCGAAGAATTTCTGAAAGTTTCCTCCTTAGAGTTAGTTTATTTTCACTTCCTAGGATCTGTCCTTTTACTTTTCATTATTCTTCCAATATTTTTGGTAAAAATTTCACATATTGCCTTGGTGTCTATCTATTAAGACAATACTTGTACTTTTCTCAAGTGAAGAAGTAAAAATTAGAAAAAATTAAAACTTAAAGCTATCCTTGCTTTGAATGCTGGGGTCAGTCCTCAATTCACAGAGGCCACTGTAAAGACTTTTATATCCCAGACAACTGATCTGTGCACTGACATCTATTTCTACCGCAATTCTAGTTCTTGATTTCAAAACTAATAGGAATCTTCTACAGACTTTTTCTCTCTACCCTGTACTGCTTGATTTGCCTACAATAATAATTTCATTCTTTTCCAGTAAATACTTTCAGAATCAGGGCTCTCCTCTGAAGCGCAAAGCTAGATGTACCTGCTACAAGCTATTCCCCCTTGTAAATTATTCTTCCTTCACTACTAAGACCCCCAAACTCTATTCACTTTATAAATATACCCAGTGGCTGAAACAACACTTCAAATGAACATTAACCGTGAATGTCTTAATCACATGAAATAATGCATTTCTGTATCAAGTTCCAGTTTAGTTATTTCTTAAAATATAGGGGGAAAAAATAGTTTACTGATCTGCAATAAGTGCAGCCCAGTTCAGGGATTCCATGAAGAATGAGCTCATGTTCCATTTAATTATCCCTCAGCAGTGTTCTTTCATTCTTTATCATGTAGCAACAAACTAGAGTTTATTGAAAATAGATAATGTCAGCCAGGGTGGATCTGCAGAGCTTTGTGCAGCAGTCAAGAGTGTGTCTGCATTATTTTTGTTTTCCACATGCAGCCCCAGTAATGCACTGGGGATTAGGAATGAAGGGGAGGTGCCCTTCCTGCTCTCAGTCCTCTTCACACCCATTCCTGCACCTATCACCTGTACCTGTACTGTAAATACAGTAGATCATCACCTTAGTGAATCACTGTACAAGAAAGTGCAACATCATCTCTCTCAAATTTTTTTATTTCTTCAATGTTCTCAGGCACCTGGACCTTAAACAAGGACAACTATATAATAAGCCTATAACACATAGTTGTGCCACTCCTGTCTGCACCCACGGATTCCTTCTGTCCCTTGTAATTTTCTCAGGGTATTTCTGCCCCATCCATTACTATATTTTGCATACGATATACAGCCCTCCCTTGCCCACTCTTCCCCAAGCTGTTCTCCTTCCCTGTTTGAGTGTGAAATAGGATTCATGACTGTTGCTGGTGCATCATGGACTACTTTGGTGATCTAGTTCTCACTCGTGGTCATAGACAATCTAAGAAATCCCATATCTACAACTGAATGAGAAAAGGCCACTAACAAGAGATATTTAGGTGTTTACAGATTGCTGTAAATTTCCAGGGCTTAGAGGAATATTTACTATTGTTAGTGTGTTGTGAGATATTTAAAAAACTCAGTGTTTAGCTTTATCCTTAGGTGCTCACACCTCTAAATGTCCTTTGCTATGTAATAGAAAAAACTGTGCCATCCAGGTTCCAGTTCCATATGAATCTCCATAGTAGAGAAAGCAAGCACTCAGACTGGATTTAGGAGAGAGGATGAAGTAATAATATTTTAGAATTGTTACACAGAGAGTGTAACAAGTAAGCCCTCATTTTCTATATGTAATGAAAACATATTTCTGTAATGCAACAGAAGAAAAGTAGTTCTCACAAACAGTTATTTTTACACTTTTCACAAACTAGAAGCAGTTTTATATTTTAATGCTATCAGATCCATCATTAGTTTCAGAATCTATTAGTCAATGGAAATAATCACAAAGTTTTTTTCATCTCCAGTGTTCAATTTTATTAGTGATTACTTTTGTAAAAAAAATAAAGTAATATGTTAATTGCTAATAAATCTCAGGTGTTTACACCATGCCACACCATACAACTCTTTTAACCTGATTCTGACAGACTACAGTCTTTAAAGCATAAAGTGTGCCATAAATCACCTGTAATTTATAATATAAACCTATAGTAGTTATTAGAAGTTGACCGTGCAAGGTAAAGAGGCCCCAGTTTTATCTAAGTCATTGCTCATGTAAAAGTTTGAGAAGAAGTGCCCTCCTATGGTTGGGAATCTTTCATACTTGATTTCTGTTGAAGATCTGGAAGTGATAAAGCAGGCAGTGCAGGTACTTATCAAAGGAAGCTTTACATTCTATAACATTTAGTAAGAGAACAGCATGATCCCTTACTGGTTCTAACCTCTAAAATTAGCAAGGATTACTATATTAGACAACACTAAAATTGGTATTTAGCAGTTATGGTAATGCTTCAAATTTAGTGAGAAGTTTCAATATTTAAAGGGAGCCAAGTCTATCTGCCTGACATACCTGTATAGTCGGGTAATCCCACTGTTTGGCCCAGGAGTGGCTGCAGTCAGGAGGAATGATGGGCTCACCTCACCATTCATGTGTTGGCTACATCTGAAGACAAGCCCTGGATCACCCATCCTCCAGAGATAAACTTTTGCAAGCCTCCATGGAAGCGGATGTCTCAGAATAAGAGAGAAGGGACAGAGGACAACATTTGACACTAATGGTATTCAGGCTGCCCTATCAGGAAGATCTGTAGAAGACTTGAATATGTGGAATCTCCAGTATACCCTCAGCATGATATCTTCTGTAGAGAGTCTTACTGACAGTCTCTGACAACTGCATCTGAAGTAAGACTTATAAGAATTGTTCAGTAGGTAGCTACTGGAAGAAAAAAACCCCAAACAAACACTGACACACTCTTAAGGATACAAGAGATATATTGGAATAAGAGAACACAAAAGGCACGCTGTTGGAAAAGATTTTACTGCTAGAACCAAAGATAATATTGGTGCCCTATGAACACAAAGACATAGTAGTTCCTCTCTGTCAGCTGAAGAGATTTGAAAAAACCCTAGAACTGATGTCATGCTGTCATCCTCTTGATTACAGAGAAGCTCATGCTGGTTCATCTTCTCAAAGCACATTGACTTGAGCACAACATTGTCCTAATTTGGCTGTTGGTTTGCTGACGAGACCTCAAGGAAGGTCTTACTGGAAAACAGGCAGAACATGAGTACATCTGCAGGTGCTTCAACATATAAAGCAACCCCTGCTATTCCCTTGGTAGAAACCATCCCTCCCTAGAATAACTTTACTCATTTTCATAATTTAAGACCATCTAAATGTAATTAAAAAGTCCAAATTAATAAGTAGTAACCAACAATGAGAAATTTTTCTTTTACTGTGTGTACTCAACAAAAGGGGCAGGCAGAAATATGATGCTAGGCTAAAAGGAAATCAGAGAGCTTACTGCAGTAATATGTCACTGGTAGTAATTGTGCCATAAAATGAAAGTGTTTTAGTTCGATTCTTTTCTTAAAATAAATCCTGTTGGGGGAATTTACCTACAAAAGTTGTTATTATATGTGTGAAGCAAATTTTTCTAATTATGCAGCTACTTGTGGGAAAACTAGCTACTATTGAAGTGTAATGATATGTCTGTAAAAACAAGATTTATGTTATTTTCCTAAAATATACGTCATTGCTGACATTTTAATTCTGTAATTCCTTCTTACACTTCTAATTTTAATACTGTTTCTATATATCAAAATAAAATTGCTATGATATTTCTGAAAACAACAATAATAAATATATTTGGTGATCACACAAAACAGGTCTACATATTCTGAGTAGAGTGGTAATACATGAACTGCTGCATAAAATAGATATGGAAATAATATGAAAATTGCCTGTCTGGATAATACTGACAAAATACAGATTTTGACTGTGGAGAAATTGTTCCCCACAGGGGAGATGAGGAATAGCTTTTTAGCTTAGAAACTGAGTGAAGGTATCAGGTACTGTGCAGATGGTTTTGCTAAACCCTTTAAATAGACAATGAGGTCTTCAGGCTCTGGGTGCCAGATTTTTTTTCCATGTAAAGGGCAAACTATCTTTCTAAGCTGGAAAACATAAAAGGAAGCTCTTTGAGAGCAAGATTCTCCATGGGCAATAACAGAGAACTTCTGAGCCTACATAGTAATTAACAAGCCCCACTGCCTGCTTCTGCAATAGGAGGTTTCATTGCCTGCACATCACTGAACTGTCTGGATCTGCAAATTACGCTCAACCTGGGACCTCCAAAATAACTTTTATGTGATCTTGCAAAACACTGAAGTGATTAAATTCTATTTCTGTGAAATAATGGCAAGTATAAACCAATGTTCTTTTTTTAAAGAAAAAAGGAAAATTTCTGAGCTTTTGAAATCTACATGAAGTGCAAAAAAAACCCCAAAAACCCATCCACCAGAAAATAGAAGTTGGAAAAGAGAATCATCATTTTACCTAACTCATGTACTCATAAAACCCAAAATGTTATTCTGAAGCATTAAATCAATTCTTTCAGAGTGTTTTTTATCCCCTTTTGTTTCCTGCATAGATGCATTCCTTCATTCTATTTAGTAAACAACTTGGGTTTTATCCAAGAAAGCAGGATATTACCACCTGCTTTACATTCTGTGGGAGTCCTTTCCTGTTGCCTTAGACTTATTTACTTACTGGAGAATAGTCTATACATGTTTTTAGAAACATATGTAAACCTTAAAAATTTAAGATATATACATACATACATATACATATATATATACATATGGATATACCTTAAATTTTTTGACTTATTAGATTGCTCAGTACACGTAGGCAGCTGTTCAAGCTCTCCCAAGGTACACTCTTTCCTTCTAAACTTCACACCCTTTTCCAGCATCTTCTGAACAAAAACCGCTTAAGGGGAGAGCAGTCAGGGCAATGAGAAACCAGAAAGAGATGCAGGCCAAGGCAGATAACAATGCAAGTCATGTAGGATGTGGGGGGATGAGAGAAAACTTCTGCTGCAGGTGCTGGCAAAGTCCCCATGAATCTAAAGCTCTATCCAAATATTCATTACCTATATAAAGCAATGTCCAGGCCAGAGTTTTGTACAACAATTTTTGCAGCTTTCCCAGTTCTGTTATGAATAAATACATCCTCATGTTTTGCTGAACTACTTGTGTATCTTTGTCTGGAGTTGAATTTATGTTTCCGTGTAAATCACTACAAAGAAGCAGAAATTATATATCAAAATTTGTGATCTTTTGTTTATAAATAACAGATTTGATCTTAGAGAACATGCAGTAAGCCATTACCTCCACTTCTGCATGCAAACATGGATAGAGTAGAATTTTGATTTTGTGGAGCTAACGCATCCCTGCAGATGTTTCAAGTTAGCAAATGGCAGCAGACTTGTAAATTGCTAAGAGAGGCCTCAAAGTTTTTGTCAGCTCAAATTACCTCTGTACTTCTGTGGTCTGAGTGATAAAGCTGCATTATTTCTGAATTTGAGGGTAGTAAATTGATTTGATTGTCCTGCACTTCCTAATGCTTGCTCATCTACCAAATGAAAAAATACAGTCGTTAATATCCCCTGCCTGTGAAACAGCTGTTTGGCTGTGAGAGGGTTATGGAAAAGAGAAGGCAGATGAATCACAGCACATGGAGCTGGTGACTGAGGATTTGAAAGTCTCTCTGAAACCATATGATAGCACAGAAGTGGCTTGGAGGAGCTGTGGATGAAAACCCTTTTTTCAGGAAAGTATGTGGCTGAAATAAATAAAATGTGATAATCCTGACTGGATTACTTATTTTGTACAAATATCACTAACCTTTTTTGCATTTTAATCAAACAGTAGGTTCTATATCTGCTACAAATTTGTACAGCTCATGCCACAATGTATGGTGCATACCAAAGATGAGAGCTACAGATGAAAAA
Organism: Loriotus luctuosus; assembly: GCA_035582745.1. Taxonomy (NCBI): domain Eukaryota; kingdom Metazoa; phylum Chordata; class Aves; order Passeriformes; family Thraupidae; genus Loriotus; species Loriotus luctuosus. Next base: position 124,131,606 of record JAWWEY010000115.1, read on the forward strand.
ATAATAAAATAAAATACCATACACATAAAAGTAAAAAAAACCCATTAAAATAAAAAAATGCTTTCTGTAAAAATAGAATAAACAGAGCCTTTATTTAAGCTTTTCTTTTGAACATTTTTTGTTCTGTCAAGGCAGTGCATTTCAGACATTCCTGAAGTTAAGACAAATATCCTGAAATGTTACTAGGAAACATTAGTACCAATAGTACATATATTGTCACCCGTACTGATTTTTAACATATAAACTAGTGTAAATGTTATCTTAACATCAATGAATGTGCTGCACTAAATTCTGTGGCTAGAAAAGTCTTCTTTGGGGAGAAGGGCATGAGATTTGTAACAGTTGTGATCACTCATCATTCTGATTATGAGTGTTTTTTCCTAAATTGCATAATTTTTGGTGGAGCTATATCCTGCTCAAGATTTGTCTTTGGTTTTAAATTTATTTACACCCCACAGATTCCATCAATATTTCTGCCTTCTGTGGAGTTTTTTTTGGTTGATTGTTTTTTCCCTTACTCCATAGCTAAATTTAGTATAAAATTTTTCCAATGATTTTCATATGATCTTTTTTTCAGAATGAATCTAATTTTAGTGTTGCTTAAAATGCTAGTTATTGGAAAAATATGCTAAATATTTAACATATGAAGCAGAGTGAAGATGAGTGAAAAAGTTTTCTTTCACTGGGCATAAGGCATGTTTTAAATTACAAAAAAATCAAGTAAGAGACTGTAAAACTGTGACTCTATTACCTTTATTAAAGTACAGCCTTTATTTATAGTTATATTTAATTGCATGTAATCCAATGTTATTCTACTTTGTTTTGAGAATTGTTTATAGGATATACTGAACTACGTGAGATACCCTTGTGGAACAAGTGTCAATAATATCTGAAGACACATAGCAAAGAAGAAATATGTAAGATATGAGGTAAGTTACTAAATTGTTTGGGTGAGAAAGAATGCTAGATGCAGTCTCCCAGTTGGAGAAACTTTCTAAACACATAATTTGTTGTGGATATGAAAGGGGTTTCATTCTCCAGTGCTCTTTATTAACTGTGAGAATATTCTTTAATAATCACAAAGAACTTGCAAACAGAGTGAGGGTCTCACTGAACCTCTCCAGTGCCTCTTGCACCTACCACTTGCTTTAGAATAATTGGCAGATGTAGCTGCCCTTGAGACTTTAGATACATGACAGTATATTTTTATATGGGAAGCCTTGGAATTAAAAAATTCTCTCCTTCTTACTTTCACTATGTCATATTTATATTTGAGATATTTTCCATACTTTCTTAGAAGATTAAAGTCTTCTTAAAATTTGAATTCTCTTTGAAGATAGGTTTTATTATGCAATTAAATTTCCATAAATTTCATGTGTAATACAAAGATATTTTCTTGTATTTCTTCTTTTTCTTGTGTGTCTATGGTTCATCACTGCAGAATTTTGCAAAAAAGAGGGACAAGTTTGAGTTTCCCTATTTAAACTTTGACTTCCCTTGCTCTTACAGACAAAAGCAAATTTTTTAAGGCTATACTGTACTGGAGAAGTACAGAACTAAGGACTGACATAGAAATAACTCAACCTGTAGTTCTAAGTGTGTCCTTGAAACTGTTTTCCACAAAAAACAAAGAAATGTTTTATGTTCATATCACCTGCATTTAGATACCTTGTAGGGGCACAGAGGGAAGAAAAATTATTATATATGAACTCCCATACAAAAATGTTGAAATCCACTTGAAGTGATTTTAAATGTTTTAATCTTCTTTTTAAAAGAAAGTTTATTTATCCTCTTTTACCTAGCTGGCAACATCCTTCTCTCTTTATTTTTGAACCCTTACTAGGGTGAATTCTCTGAAAAAAGCAACAGTGAATGTTCACACAGCTACTATATCAGGAAAAAAAAGTAGTGAATTCCCAAATTTTATGTTTTATAGGCATTTTTATGAGATTTTGCTTTTTAACCACTAATGTATTATTCAGTGTTTCCCATCTACTATTCATTATTATCTTATTAAAATTTTCAGTGTTCATATTAGGGAGCAGAAACAATAAATAAAAAATGCATGTGGGAATCAGAATTTATGTCTGACTGATTAATGAATAATAATGGAAGGAGGCATCATAAAAATCACCAAGGCCTGCTAAAGAATGTTCATTAAATTATTGCCTTGCTTCTCTGAAAATCTTCTTTCATCAAACCAAAATTGGGGTTTAACTAATCTGATAACCAGAAGGGAAGAATACTGTAATAGATACTTTTTGCAGTGTACAGAATATAAATAATGTAATACTATATTGCATAAATTAACCGCATAACAACATAAAAAATTTGGGAATTATTCCTAGTATTATGTCACTTACTTGTAGGGAGGCCTGTCCCTTTTGAACCTTTACATTAGCCTATCTCAGACCCCTGCAGGGGCAGTATCACTCATTCCTATTATTAGTGCAGAATATCACTCAGATCTTATTGTTTATTAATCATACTGTTTCATGAGGGCAAAAGGAAATGTAATTAGTTCAATAACTCATGCAGAACATGCCAATACATTCTGTAACTATGTAAGAGAATAAAATAACTGAAGAAGTGTTGCCAGCCTATTTCTAGGGTTTAAACTGCTTACCAAATAATCAATTAAATGCTATATCAGTACATTGAAAAATATACAGAATAAAATAATACTCTTTACTAAAAGTTCTTTTAGTGTAAAATGAAAGCATTTTTCTGCTTTCAAATAATAAAAGCAAGACCGACACTTGAAGCTGGATGTCCAGCAAACATGCTGGAGATCTGCTCTGATAAGAGTGAATCTACCTTTTATTTACCATAAAGAATTAACCACAGTAAATTACTGTGACTTCTTCTATCCAAGTATTGGTTGCAGTCAAAAGATAGGACTTCCAACTGGGTGGAAGAAACTTGTGAGCACAGATATCCATTTTCCAGAAAACAGGCAAGAGCAGCCTCTGATTTAGGCTTTTGACCCAAGCAAAGTGTGGTATTGACATCATTGAACCTTTTCCACTGGTGTTAGAGGAGGATTATGGTAGGTGAAAATACTTGTATGTAGCTAAGAAAAACATCAACGTGCTAATGCTCAGGAACAACACAGGAAGTAATTTGGAGAACTTTTACAATGTTTCTGTTGAAGATGATGTGCAACTAGGCCTTGGTAATTAATTTTAGCAATACCAATTTAGATCTGCTTATAGTCACTTGATGATTACAGCTCAATGCAAACTCACTCTGTTGATATTTTCATTTGGGTGGTGGATTTGCAGATGGACTTAGGAGAGGATGTACATTTAAGAATCAATCAGCTCCCTATGCAAACAGTGAGTTGGTCAATTAACTTGCTGAATATATTTTCCTGTCTGAGAGTATAATAATTTTCCCAGCTAAAAATTTTCAATAAAATCCTACATACCATTTTCATACTGTTAAATCAAGTGGGAAAAAACCATAAATCAACTGTTTGTTTATATTCTGAATATCATAATAATGGCATTAGTTCTACCATGCACACGTTTGAAAAATTCTGGGCATGTTTTAAAGTTTTATTTGCATAATTTTTTCTTCATACAAGGTTTCTAAAAAATTATGCACCTAATTTAAAAATTGCAGCTCCTTAATACTTACTGAGAATTCAAGAAATAATTAAACGCCTTTACTACATTACTTCCTAATGCCTTACATAAATTATTTCTCATTAAAATGTTGAAAATTTGTACCTGGAATATTCATATGTAAGATTACTCACTTTATTGAACCAGATTCGAAATATTTCACTGTGTTACAAAATTCTCTTAACAGAATATTTTGCTTTTTATTATAGCTATTTTTCTTGTAAATGTCCTATTGTCACAGATTTTAGAAAGAAAAAAATCCACACAATGATGAAAAGATGACAGGAAATATCAATATCAACTTTAACCCCCAAATACTACAGACAGAAAAATTAATATTAACAAAAGAAAATGTGTAGCTAATTTTTTTTCATCTCCTGTGTATAGCAATTAGGAAATACACCAAATGGTCTAATCACTGTCAAGAGCCCAGTCATTTGAACACTTTCATATTTTCTTTCTTTTCTGACAATACCACTTAGCTGAAGATTGTAGATAAAGCTCCAAACAAGAATTCTCTTGTAATCTGAAGTTGCTATGCAATTTAGCTTGACCTAAGAAGAACTGAACTTCAGAGAGTTATAGATTGAGAGTGGAAGTAACAGCACAGGGCAGAGATGCATCTGGAGCCCAGGAAGAAAAAATATCCTAAAAGTAAAGAAACTGAAAATCTTAATTTCAAGTTTGTTGAGAGTGAAGTACAGGTCTAGTCTTTTCTCCATTCTTCAGTGGTTCAAACAAGGCTTTACTTACTTTTACTTTCAAAGCTTTACTTTTCTAAGCTCTGCTGATGCTTTTGGGGTTATGTATCTGGTTTGACATCTACCTATGATAATTTTATACTTTTGCCAGGGATTAAATATAAAAGCAAAAAATTGAACATGTTTTCTGCATCTTCGGGGTTTTGCTGTGATGATCTTCAGTGCTTTTCTTTTGAATTACTGTAGTAAAAAGGGGTATGTGGAGGTTGATCACAGGAACTGGGGAAAAGTGACATTATCACAGACTTCTCAGAATCCTGTCTGAAGATTATCATGTTCTCCAAGCAACTAATCATTGTTAGTGATTTTGAATATGGGATGTTAAAAGCATAGCAATGGAGGAGTGAGAGAGCAGGAAGAAACAATTTTATGTTGGAGAGGCATTCTATATAATCACAGAATGTTTTGCTTTGGAAAGGACCTTAAAGGTCATCTAGTTCCATTAAAGCATGGTGGCTGGTTTTTCTTTTAATTCAGGATAAAATTTTTAACAAAAGATGTTTTCTTTTCCTCTTAGCTGTTGAGGTTATGAACTATTCTTAGCTACTGCATATCCATTTATTTTAATCTTAGATAGTTAGATACTCCTGAGTTATTTTTATATGTCATTAAAACATGTAATATTCTGACATTAATTTATAACCAAGAAAGAAGATCAGGAGAAATGCAGCACAAGTAGCCAGCACCATCTTAGAAAATTTTCCTGAGGCAGAAGAAGGCGAAATTTAGCAGAGTTTTCTTTCCCATTTTCCCTTTTCTAGAGGGAAATCAGCTGCCTCAGATGGAGGAAATAAAAAACTCCACAGGGGACAGTATTTAATTTTTGTACTTCTCCTTTGATTGTATACAGTTGATTAAATTATGATAACCTGGAGATGAGAAGGTTGCATGGAGAGCTCGTAGTGACATTCCAGTACCTGAAGGGAGCCCACAGGGAAGCCAGAAAGGGATTCTTTTGTCAGGAACTGTAGTGATAGGACAAGGAGTTATGGATACCAACTGAAAGAGGGGAAATTTAGGTTGGATATTAGGGAGAAATTCTTTACTGTGAGTCGTGATACACTAGATCATCTTCCCCAGGGTGGTTGTGGATGCCCCAACCCTGGTAGTGTTCAAGGCCACGTTGGATAAGGCCTTAAGCAGTGTGGTCAATTGGAAGTGTCCCTGCCCATGATAGGAAGACTATCATGAGATACATCATCGAGACTATCATTGAGACTGCATCATCTTTAAGGTCCCTTCTAACCCTTAACATTCTATGATTCTGTGATTCTGTATCTGAAGTGTAACTGTTCACTGCTATTTTAATACAGGTATTTATCAGCTGAATTTAGAGTTTAGGTTACAATTCAACCTCCTAAACGACTTTCCTGAAGGTGACGAAGATTATCATGGTGTAGATGGATGTAGACAGTCTGAAGGAAGTATCTGTGATAGAATTAAGTTTTTCACTATGACTAATTTGTCTCTCCTATAGAACATATCTTTATCACAAAAGTTGCAGATGAGAACACAGTATTAATTTTAATACTACTCAAAAGTGAAAGATAACTATATCAAACTATTATGGATATTGACTTTATTAAATATATTAAATAAAGAAGAATCCACACAACCTCAGTCAGCCTACATTCAATCCCCAGGAAGATTGTGGAGCACAATCTTACAAGCTTGCTCTACACACCTCGGGGACAAGAAAGTGAAATGGAGCAGCCAAAGTGTTTACTGAGGACAAATCAAGTCTGACTCTGGGGAAAGGAAGAGCAGTGGATGTTGCATGCCTTGGCTTTAGCAGTTGGCTTCAGTCTCCTTATCACCAAATAGTGAGACAATGGCTGGATAAGTGGAAGTTAAAGGTAGTTTGGAAAACAGACTTGACAGCTGGCCTTGGTCACTGTTGCTATCACTGTTATCACAAAGTTTAGCCAACATCCAGAAAATAGAAGAAACCCTCAGTCAGAAATCAGTACTGAGACTTATACTGTTTAATTTTTCATTAAAGACATAAGTGATGGGAGAGTGATCATTCTCAGGACAGATGGCAACAAACTCATCTCATTTGCAGATGACAACAAACTGGGAGGGGAGGACAGTCAGCATGCTAGAGGACAGGGCTGCTACTTAGAGGGACCAGGACAGATTGAAGAAATAGACTGGACTTGAATCAAAACAAATGGAATGGCTTGCAAACCTTGCATCTGGGCTGTGATAATTAAAGATAGAGGCAGCAGGACTAGAAGAGTGATCCTTCACTCCAGTTTGGTACCTGTAAGATCTCACCTGGAGCATTGCATCAAGACTGGACAACTCTAGCACAAGAAAGATGGAGTCCAGAGGAGACCTAAAAAATCATTAGGGGTCTGGGCAGAACATATGAGGAGAGGACTGGAGAGATGATGTACATGATCAGAGGATACAGAGAAACTAGGCCTGGAACATGAGGGTGGTTAAACAGCAGAACAGGTTGCCCAAGGATGCTGCAGAATCTCCATGCTTGGAAGTGCTTGAGACTGGACCTGAGTGTGGAACCCCAGAAGATAAGCAGCTAATAGGGATGTCTCAAACACTGATAGCTGGATGGCTGTGGAGCCAATCAAGGATTGTTGGTAATCATAGACAAATGTTTTTGGTAATAACCAAGGAGTTTTACTATTAATATGCCATGAAAAAAACTAAGTTGTGATTGGAGAAGGAGCCCATTTTAAGGTAGGGCAGCATTTTCTGGGACAAATTTTTTGTTCTAGTTCCCGGAGCAGAATATGGTGCAAATCATGGGAGGGATTTCACAGTGAGAGATTACTGAGCAGCAATTAGTAAGGCAGTAAAATAGATTTGTGCTGGTTTCAGCATTCATACATATGTAGTTGTGTAAAGATAGTGTCCATCCAGACTATTTGAACTTCTATAAATTATATTGCAGTTTGCATGCTTGCAAAGAAAAATGACAGATCTTTTACATGAAAGCCCCCCATCTATAAGTGGGATATATAGGTGCTAGCATGTGTGCCTTCTCTGTAAATGCTGTGTGACATGCTGATTTTCCAAGACAGATGTATATAAATATGTTTACTAAGTTTATGGAAAATAGCTGTGAACCTCATGTTTTCCTTGTTAAAAAACAGCTATTAATACTGCTTATGAAAAATGTAGGAAAGACAGAATAATAAAAATGTTATCAAAGCTACTGGGAAACACTTGTGCAAAGGAAAGGTAGAGATAATAAATGCTGTCAATGTTGGCAGATGGAGCTTTATTATATGCAGCAATAGTTTTGTCTTGCTTGTTTCATCAGGTGGCATTTCAATAATTTGCTACTAGGAAAAGGTTTTATTATACATCTCTTCTCCCACACATGTTCACAGAACCCACAGCAGTCAGTATTCAGTCCACTGACTCTCTTGTTTCAGATATTATTTTGGAACATGGACTTTTAGACATCCCCAAATGGAAAGGAAGGGACAACAATAGACAGTATTTCCATACCAATCATTTTTCCTTGCTTGATCACAGCATATTGCAGAACCATTAATATGAATATAAAAAGTACTTTCAGCCTGAGAGGTTTGCCATTGATACAACTCAGCTCATAGTAGAGAGTTGCATAGCCAAAGACACTTTTAACAATTGTGATGCAAATTTTCCAGATAAGCAGCAAAAAGGAAGAAATAATAGCACAGAATAATATAGCACTGATACTGAAGAGATCTTTATATTAATTTAGTTATCATTTCTCCTGCTAGTGTAATGAAATCCCAGCAGTTATAATATGAATTCTGAATATGTATCTGAAAAAGTCCTTGTTCATATTCTAATATAGTTCAATCACGGTACGGGAAAAATGTGAAAAGACAGAGACCTAGAATAAAGAGCACAGTACAGAAAATAACTGAAATAGACTACAGTGATACTGACTAATTTTTTTTCTCTGCACAAAATTCTTGTTATAGTGAAGCTTGCCATTCTCTAAGTGTTGTCTTTTGAAAGGAACTCATTCATCCTTCTGAAGCTGAAATGCTTTTTGGTTGTACAAACAAAGTGTTGGCTGTTCACATAAAGTGTATCATAACCCATATGCTAATTATATTCTTAGGTGTTTATTTGATATCTATTTAAAAATGTATGTGAAAACTCCACTTGAAACAGGCAGATAAATACATAGTCCATAAAATAGCTTTTAAGTGTTAACTCCGTTTGCAAATACATTTTATAACGAAAAGTGATATATCTGCATGTGAGATGAGTTTAATGCTGAATTTTATATCAAATATCAGCCAATATTTTCCCTATTATAAATACTTGGAAATTAACAGAACATCTATAAAAATACAAGATTAATTAATCTTATGTAGATCGATCATAAGGTGCAGACCCATGCACGATATAAATGCATTGAAAAGGTAGTCAAGAACTGAGGCTTGACTTGTTCTTTGTCAGGGTTATTTACAGAAGCTGGGTTTCCAAACTACTTTAACTGCATTTCAGCACCTAACATAAAGATTTTCTGGGATTAAATTATTCCTGTATTTTGCTTGCTTATCTCTAGTAACCTAGCAATAGAATATGTCTGATAAATTTGGTGGCCTTCTATGATGGGGTTACAGCATTTGTGGGTAAGGATGTCATCTTCCTGGATTTGTGCAAAGCATTTGACACTGTCCTGTGTGGCATCCTTGTTTCTAAAATGGAGAGATATGGATTTGATGGATGCATGGATAAGGAATTAACTCTATGGCTGAAGTCAACAGCTCAGTGTCTGAGTGGAGACATTCCTCAGGGTTAGTGATGTTATTTAACATCTTTGCTGGCAGCATGGACAGTGGATTTTTCATCCTCAGCAAGTTTGCTGGGAACACCAAGCTGTGTGGTGCAGATGGCACATTGGAGGGAAGAGATACCATCCAGAGGGACACTAATACACTGGAAAGGTGAACCCATGGAAACTTCATGAAGTTTAATAAGGCCAAGTGCAAATTCTGCACCTGGGTTGCAACAACCCCAAACACAAATACAGGCTGGGTAGTGAATGGATTAAGAGCAGCCCTGAGGAGAGTGGATTGAGGGTGTTGCTTGAGGAAAAGCTCAACAAAAGCCAGCAATGCATCCTCACAGCCCACAAAGACATCTGTATCCTGGGCTGCATCAAGAGTAGTGTGACCAGTAGATGAAAGGAGGTGATTCTTTCCCTCTACTCTGCCCTCCTGAGACCTCACCTGGAGTGCTGTATCCAGCCCCCAACACAAGAAAGACATGGATGCATTGGAACAAGTCCACGGATGCATTGGAACAAGTCCATTGTGGCCACAATGATCAGAGGATTGGAGCATCTTACTGTGGAGACAGTAGAGATTGCTCAATCTGGATAAAAGCAGGCTCTTGTGAAAGCTTATGGCACCTCCAGCACCTAAAGAGTCTTACGAGAGAGTTGGAGAGGGACTTTTTACAAGTGCTTGTAGTAGTAGGACTTGGTAGGCTTTAAAAGAAAAGAGCCCCTTAGCTTTAGATTAGATATTAGAAAGATATTATTTATGGTGAGTGTGGGATTAGATCTAGGTGATTTTTTGTTACAACACAAATTGTTCTATGATTGTATTGTTCTATGACAAAAATGGTCGAATTTTGCTTTCTGAAGAATAAAGGCTTGATCTAGGCTATTCCTAATGAGGAATGGAAGGAAAAGGGAGCAGGTAGAATGAGAAATGGAAAAGTATCTCAGCAAAAACCCTGGAGGGTCAAATTTACAAGTGATTCTGATTGCAGGGGAATGAGAATGCCAGAGGCAGCACCTGCTGCTACTGGGAGCGATAGTCCCTACACCTGTCCCTACATCTGGACAGCCCCATTATGCCTTTTTTTTTTTCTCAGATACATAGCACATGAAAAAGCCCCTAACCCACTATAGAAGAGGCTGTTCTGTCTCCGTTCTGGTGAGAACCACCTGTAGCAGTGAAACCAGTTCTGGGCTCCCCAGCACAGGATGGACATTGACCTGTTGGAATGAGTCCAGAGACAGACGAACAAGATAGTTAAAGGGATGGAGCACCTATTCTGTGAGGAAAAGTTAAGAGAAAAGTTTGTTCTGCCTGGAAAAGAGAATGCTGCCAGGTGACCTTACTGCAGCTTTCCAATAGCTGAAGGGTGCCTACAAGAAAGATAAAGACGAATTAATTACAAGAGCAGGTAGTGACAGGACAAGGAGGAATAGTTTTAAACAGAAAGAAGATAGGGTTAGATTGGAGATTAGGAAAAAATTCTTTATTGTGAGGGTGCTGAGGCACTGCAACAGGTTGCCCAGAGAAGTTGTGGCTGTCCCTTCCCTGAAGCAAGGCCAGGTTGGACGGAGCTGTAACCAACCTGGTCAAGTGGAAGGTGTCCCTACCCATGCCAGAGGTATCGGAACTGAATGATCTTTAAGGTCCCTTAAGGTCCCCTCCATTCCAAACCATTCTACACTTGTTGTAGTCTGTGTATAAAACTATTTACAATTACAATGTTTATCTAGTTGAATATAAAGAACATTTCTCTCAAACTGGGATAACCTGCCAGTAGAGTAGTAAAATTATTTTAAAACACTTTCAGTGGAGAAACTTCAACTTGACATCTGCATCAGTAGACAGCAGAGAGCTGAGGGAAAGTGTGTATGAATGAGTTTTTTCTGTCCTGTGTTTTATTATGTCCTCAGTTACTGAAAAAGCTATTCTGTGGCAGCCTCAGGAAGGAAAATATATATTTAGCTGGGTCTCAAACTTAGTGCCTGTATGCAGGTTATGATTCTTATTTAGGGTTCTCAGTTAATTCATGGGATTTCTTTTTTTTTTCCTTAATTTCATCCACAACAGACAACCTTAAAACTGGTATATGAAATTAATCTACAATTGTCACATCACACTGCACAAGTGTAGTTTGTACAGGGGAATTGATAATTAGCCAAATTTTTGCCTGTGATTTGTTCTTGAGGACTCTTGGTGCACTCTTGGTACACTTTTAGGCTCTTCAGATGAGTATTAATTCATTAAGTACTTATAGGAATAATAATTATTAGTGTACATCCAAGTCAACTCTGTTCATAAGTTAACGTATAACAGATACAGACATATATATATATATATTAATTATTTATGTATCAGAAATTGTGTGGCCAACAGAATTAGGGAAGTGATTTTTCCCCTGTATGGGGCATTGGTGAGCCCATACCTTGAATCCCGTGTCCAGTTCTGGGACCTTCAATTCAGAAAGGAGATTGGGACATTGGGACGCTGGAGTGTGTCCAGAGAAGGGCAATGGAGCTGGTGAAGGGTCTGGAGCACAAGTACTATGAGAAACAGCTGAGGGAGCTGGAGTTGTTTAGCTTGGAGAAGAGGAGGCTCAGGCGTGACCTTCTTGCTCCCTGTAATTACCTGAAAGGAGGCTGTAGCCTGGTGGGTGTTGACCTCTCCTCCCAGGCTACTAGAAATAGCATGAGAGGACAGTCTTAAGCTGCACCAGGGGAGGTTCAGGTTGGACATTAGGAAAAATTTCTTCACAAAAAGGGTGATTGGTTATTGGAATGGCCTTCCCAGGGAGGTGGTGGAATCACCATCCCTGGAGATGTTTAAGGAAAGACTGGATGTAATACTTTATGCCATGGTCTAATTGGTATGGTGGTGTTCAGTTAAAGGTTGGGCTTGATGATCTCAGAGGTCTATTTGACCTAATTGATTCTATGATTCTGAAAGACATATTCCCAGTTAAGCGTACAGTCAAGATTTTCATTAAGCTATCAAATTTTTCGTATATCAGATGAGTCCTGTCTTGGAAGTATAGTTTTCAGGACAAAATATATTTTCAGCTCCATAACTGTTCAAATTTTTATTATAGAGAGATGCAAGCAATTTTTTTTTTTTCTAGATTTTTTCAGCTTTTCAATTTGTCATCACTGAGATGTTTCATCAAGATGGTTTTGGGAGATTAAAGACCCAAGACATTCTCGAGGTCTGTTTCCAGCTACAGTAAACAAGATGTACCAAACATAAATCTATTAAGTTAATCTTAAAAATATTTCCATGCCCCCTGGTAATCTTAAGTGTTTCTCTTTGTATCTCTTCAGCTTTATTTTTGTCTTTCTTAAACATATGCAACTGATATTAAACAGCCAGTTTCAAATCAGAGCTAATGTCTTTCAAGTATCTTGGCACTCATACTGTTCTGTCTCTGCACAAAAAACTTATTTTGTTACATTGTTTGCCTTTTAGAGTTATAAAACATATTGTCACTCTCAGTGGACTGTTGGCCTGCAGGGTGACTCTCCATTCCAAACTGATCAGGCACAATTTGTAGAAAAATATTTGGGGTTTGATGTCCCAAAGTTTAAATTTGCACTTTGTAAAACTGAATTTCATACCACTTCTATTGACCCAAGTTCAATTCTAAACATCATTCTTCTCCTTTGCAGTATTCAGAGCTCTTTCCTTCATGCTAGTGACATTCATGAATATACTCCCAATATACTGGATGAAGAAGCTGATCAAAATTTTGAACTAAGATACTGATCCCAAACCCAGTCTTTAGTTATTCAAATAGTATTATTCCCTGCTAATGATTAAATTTTTAAAGTTCTCCATTGCCAAAATCCCCTTCAAGCTCCCCTTGTAGCTTTACCTAATTCTGTCTTCTCCAGTTTAATAGATGCATCTCCTTCACTGGTATATTAAATGCTTGACTTAAATTCAAAGAGATTAAATTTGTGAATTTCCACTGTTTAGAAAACTGTTAGTGAAAAAAAAATCTCTTAGGTTAGTTTCGATATTTGCTAAACTGCTACTATATTAATTATAGTGTATTATAATATTTATTATGTGATATGATATACTTTTCTATTATATGCCATTTTTCTTTTAGGACAATTACAGATATTTCCTCCTTACTGATATGCAGGAATGATTAATATTCCATCCCATTCTTATATGCATACATTACTTTGCTATATTTCAGTCTGATTGCACCCTTCTTCTCCAAAAAGAATTATTGAAAACCCTAATTAAAGGATCCACCATTTCAAAATTGCTTTTTTAAAAAAGAATTCTAAAAGGAATATAGAATTCGAGAATTCTAGATAGATAGATAGTATTCCATTCAGCCTCCTTAGTCCTCAGAGGGTCATGTTTTTCCCCTCAGTTGAAGTTTTCCCCAGTTTTATGTGCTTGTTTTTGTATCACAATGCATAAGTCTGAAATAAACAATTTGCCTAATTAAAGACCAGCATTAAAATCACCTTAAATCTTATTCTTTCTTCAAACCAACTGGTTTCTTTCTTCTTTACTCTGTTATTATATACCACCAACTGAAAAATCTCCAATGATATTTTTAAATGTCTGCTGCTAATCTAACTCAAATTCAGGGGTTCTTGTTTCATCTCAACACTTAATGACTTTTAAAGCATGTTTGTTTTTTTGTAATCAGTAAAGACTTTCATAGTCCTTGAAACCAGCTTCTGTCACAACTCTCCCATTTCTTAAGCAGCAATAAGGAATATATACACTGATTTTTTCTTTACAAGTCACGTTAAAACTGTGTACATTAAAACTATATACTTTAGTGAGGAAAAAAATCAAACACATTTTGGTACCCACTGTAGTGGTCTGCCTGAACATTTTTGGCACCTAGGCAAATTTGGCATTTTATACCAAAAAATTATCATTATTAGTATAAAGAATTCCAAATATTTACATAGATACATTAATTTTAAAGCCATCACTGATGCCTCTGACATAAACAATGAAAACATTTATGAGATTGTTTTTGCTAGGCAAAGTTTGTTGATTGTTGGCAGACATTTGCTCTCTACATTTGGTTATAGAAGAAATGCCCACAGCATTTCCTTACATGTTTTCATTCCATAAGCATGAGATGTCCTTCAGTTCTTTTTACAACACATGCACAAAGTTCAGATTATTTTGGAGGAGAAAAAACACATTGGGTTTCTCTTGCAAATGAAGAAAATGGCTCTGTTCAGGGCTGCCTGTGGGTCTCTGCTTTAGGCTGCAGTTTATAAAGCAGTGGTCAGGAAATCAGCAGCTGGCTGGATAAATAAAATAACAATTGAACTTTGGAAACAATTTCTAACACAAATGGGAACATAATGAAAGATAGTGGGATCAAATCTTTTTCTATCAGCATGCAACTATTTAGCTTCCCTCTTTCAGCCCAGTAGAAGTATCGCTGAGTAACCAACTGAATTACTAGCCTACTATATGTACCTAGAAGAAATTAGCTACAAGGCACCCAGAAGAATGGAACATTATTTAGTGTCTGAGAAGGGACTCTGGTTACCTAAATCTTTGTCCTATCATATTTAAAGTAAGGTTTTTCTTGTTTTTAAATTTGCTATAGATATTTTTTTTGGTAATATGTTCACATCTGTTAGCTCCAGTTTCTAACTTTGCATCTAGTTTTTCTCAATTTTCTCAATATAAGTGTTAATTTTAAGATTATCATTATCTTCATTTACATCATGTTGCTAAAGTGGAGTTATGGTTTGAAAAAAGCTTACTAGTAATAAGTGAGGAAACTGAGCCAGCAAGCCACTCTAAACATAGACATAATCTTCTGATAAATAAAGGTCTCATTAAAGCTGATGGCACATTAGGGGTGATCACTTTTCTGTTCTTTATTTCTTTTTTTCCATTTTTAAAAGGATAAGAAAGCTGCTGTTTGGCTTATATCCAAAACACAGTTCATTTGCAATGATCCTTAAAAGTGTAAGTCAGGGCTTAGTCTAAGATGAGTAAGAAAGAATGTACAAGAGAATAAAAATGCCGAAGTGGCTTCATGAAAACATAACTCCCTTATAAGCAGAACAATGAAGTATGACATACAATGTATTAACTATAATTAAGCAAGTAACATACTCTTCATCTGCTTTATTAAAAAATAAAAGGGGAAAGAGGAACTCTGATGTCTGTTTTAGTGTCTGCTGGACTCAATTCAGAAGTTGTCTTAGCTCACTTTCTGCTTTGCTACTCACAACTGCTTTCCACATGGCCATTATTATTCATTTTGGATCTGCATGCTGGAAAGCAGTCTGGGTTTATTCCTTGTCACCCATCAATAACAGGTATTTGGAGTCTGGCGAAAGTTAATTTCTTGCTTGCTTATCCAGTAAGCATATGTAGCAAACCTCCTAGCCAGCAGCACTGCAATCTCTTCCAAAGCAATTGTGTTCAGGTAATGGGTAGTTAGGGAGATAATGCCAATTTTGTAACTCTATTTCGAAGGTTCCTGAGGCAATTAAGAAAGTTTATGCAGTATAGCTCTTATTCACCTCCATCACAACCAGTCACAAGAGGAAGTTTAGAATGACTTGGCTCTATATGTTATGTATTTTACAATCCTTCTCTGAATATTAATATGATTCTAAGTTAAGAAAATTGTGGAATAAATTGTAAAATAACCTTACCAGTCCAAACTAAACCCTTTGGAACTATATGGAACTTTCCTTTTTCATGTTGCAGATGTGTTTCTCTAAATGATGAATTAATATTAGGGATAGGAATATTATGGCTGCTAGTCCTAATTAAGCCTTAATTTTATGTCCAAGTTTCAACCAAGATAAGATGCTTCTAACAGAAGTACAAGAATCATTAATGTGAGTAAGCCTGGAGTGATCTGCTCCCTGAAAAAGACCTCTAGCAGTAAAGATCTGAAATATTTTTTATATTTTTTCATATTTGTCACTTTTCTCCTGGATAAGAGGACTGAAAAAATGGGGTGACTTATGTGGTATTTCCATATTCCACTCCTGAGAGTAGTCTTCTCTCTTCCTACTCTGCCATCACACAGAGGAGGAAGAAGCCTGGTGGTTGTCTTGTGTAAATAAAAGCTGGTTGTATTTTCTAGGGCAATAAGAAAACTCTTGCAAGTACCTTAATGTAAATGAGCCTATTTTACATGTCACTTAGATAGCCTAAATACTACAGAGAATACAGTGAAAGAAATGGATGCAAAATTTTCTTTAGCTGCTGTGTAGAAAACATGTATTTTCAGGAAGCAGGACAAAGAAGTAAGACCTTTGGAGTACTGATGTGCCTTTGCGGAATATCTCAGACCCTGGAACAGTCACGTATAGCATGGCATGCTGAATTCATGCAAGTTACAACAGTTTTCTTTGGAGAAATACAGAAATTACCTTAAAGGACAGGGAACAAGTTACTGCATCTATAAAATCTACTTTGATAGGATGACAGAATTAGTGCAGGTGTTCTGAGTTTATTGTTTATCCACCCTCCCAATTGACTCGACTCCTTGCTGTGCTGTTTCCTAGGGATCTGTGTCATCAACATCTTTTTTTATCAGTGTGGGAGTCAGCACAGTAAGCTCCAAATGTGCTACACCTGCTGTGTACACACAGGAGAACACTGATGAGCATCAGGCTTCCTCTGATGCTGGAAGGAAACAACAGTCCCTCCTGACAGAAAATTCAGGTGGTAGTAACTTACCCTGCTTGCTAACTGTCTCCCACAGGATCATTTTTAAACAATGGGTAGTATTATTTATATGTTTGTTTTTGCCCATTTTTTAGAAGAGAAGTTAAGTAAATATGAAGAGGCTGGAACACCAATTTGTTCAGCCCTGGCTGAGGTTCATTTAAACATAGATGTTTCACTGAAAGGGAAAACTAGGATTTTTCACTTTAAAGTGAGAAAATGTGAAAAAAACTTGCTATGGCGACTTACCCGATTGGATCAAAAGATGTAATAACATAAACTTCATTTATAAAATTGAGTTTTAGTAATATGATTTGGTCATTAGTAGAATTATTTTTAAAAATATCACATTAAAAAGAGAATTGAAATAGTCTTTTCAAAAGTTTCAACCTTATATGAAAAAGTGACTTTTAAGGAAATATCATTTTAACATACTTCCTGGAAAATGTTGCTTTCCACAAATGAGGGGGAAAGCATTAAATCAAAACAGTTTTCCAGAGAGGCTAGTTGTATGAAAGAGGGAGACAAAAATCTCTGTTATGTTTTACCATACCAGGTTGTATTTTTTGGTTTATTTTGCTGTCTTTTTTATTTACATCTGGTGCTAGCAAAACATGATCAGTACGCTTGTTATTTTACTGCTTGAAGTTTTCTATGTCCCAATGTATTTCCAATCTCATTCTTCCCCAAAGCACTCTATATTAGTTTCCTGGGATCACACACACACAGGCACACACACCCCTATGTATTGATACAGATATTTGCAGATAAGTGGTGTTCCTTAGGGGTTGGTATTGGTACCAAAACTGTTTAACCTCTTTATTGGTGACACAGGCAGTGGGACTGAGTGCACCCTCAGCAATTTTTTCAAGGACACCAAACTGTGTGGTGCAGTCAGCAGTTCCCCATCGTAGGGGAGGGATGCCATCCAAATAAACATTCAGAGGCTTGAACTTATAGCAGCTTCCAACACCTGAAGGGGGTCTAAAATAAAGCTGGAGAGGAATTTCTTAGAAGTTCATGTAGACCAAGGGGGAATGGATTTAAATTGAAAGAGAATAGGTTTATATTAGATATTAGGAAAAAATTCTTTACCTGGAGGGTGCTGAGGCTCTGGAACAGGTTGCTTAGAGAAGCTGTGGATGCTGCATCCCAGAAAATTTCAAGGCCAGGTTGGATAGGGCTTTGAGCCCTAGATGGAAGCTGTCCCTGCCCGTGGCAGCAGAGTTAGAACTCAACAATCTATAAAGTCCCTACCAACCCAAACCATTATATATAATATACCATGGTTAATATATCATAATCTGTGGTATAGATCTATAACAGTTCCTATTTTATTATTTGCTCTTTAGGTTTCATGTATTTTAAAAATATCAGTGAAAGAAGAAATTAGTAAGCAATGTTCAGTGAAATAATGGGAATAACAATGACATAATAATGTGAATAATTCATTGAAAGCAATTAATAATCATATGTCTATTTAGAAATACTAATGCACTTAGTAATGTAGTACAAAACAGTATAAACTTACTAGGGTAACACAAATTTTATCGTAAAAAATCAGATCCAGGTCTCCATGAACCATCCACGTGATGCTAATTGTAGTCACTTTCCTTGGAAAATTCACCTATTTGCATATACTGGAAATCCTTGCCAATATCTAAAATATCTCCCTGTACTAGTCTGTGTTTGTACTTACCTATTATGAACCTACAGAAAGACCAAGTTTGAGATAGATTCTGCAGTCATGTTTGAAACTTGTCAGGTTGACAGCTTTCATGCTTTTTAACTTATAGGTATTCTACACAGTGCAGAAAATAAAGATATGGTTGCAGTATGCATGGAAGAATAAATGATTGCTCAGTCCATTGCAGTTGTTCTCCTCAGAAAAGATCTAAATTAAGCCATAGTCAATATTATGTATTCTTTATGTTTTTGGTGGTCTTCCTGGGTAGTTCTGCTGGTTGTAAATATCTTCCAAATTTGTCTCACTCTGCTGCTAAAGCTCTTACAAAAAAAGCAGGTTTCTGCAGCAGAGATAATATCATTTAGAACTGACTTCTTTTTCTCTGAATTGAATACATAGGATTTTACACTCTTTAATCCTTTAAAAGAATACATTTTGAGGGGCTAATACAACACATAATCTCAAGAAGCAACTGGAATGAGCAGCTAAACGTTGTCTCAACTCTCTTAACTCCAGGCTAAATTCACTATTTTAGAACTCTGGTGTAGGGTCTTTCATATACTCGCTGTCAGTTAACGGTACTCTCACTTGTCTCTTCAATAGGGTTTAATATGAAATATTTGAAATTTAAAAAAAGGAACATTTGAAATATCCTCTTAATAACAACGACCTATTGTCATTCTGCTAAATCTTTATATATATGTATCTATGTATATATTCCAACTGCAACAGTAAAATGACATGTCAGAGTAGTAGCACCTGAGGGAGTAAAGGGCAGCAATCAGAACATCAGTTCATTATGTTTTCCAGTGACTCCCAGAATAACAGACCTTCCCTATATAATGGGTGTGAAGAAAATGAAACCAAACCAACAGGGAAACTGATTTGTCCTGACCTTTTTTCATTAGAAAGTGATGGTTCTATTTCTTGGCCTGTCCCTTTCTAATGTCTTTCAAAGGGAAGTTTTTTGCTAGATCCTTTGCCTTGCATGACATAAAGAAATAAATCATTAAAAAATACTGTCAAGGGATATTGCTTCACTGGGATTGCAGTGAAAAAGAAAACTGCTAGAAAGATAGGAGATGGGAGAATGAATCTGTGTTAGTAATATCCCTAGTCAGTATAGACAGGAATTAACTGTTCTTTTGGCCACTTCATAAATCACCTCATTAATCCATGTATATCTACATACACAACACATTTCCTTTGCTCTCCAAAAAGGGAAATTAGATTTTCTTTGTTTGGAGAATGAGAGAACTTTGAAGATTTGTGAATAACTGCTAACAGTGTGTACTTTGCATGAAGACATCTTTATTAAATCATTACAGAAACACAGAATCAATTAGGATGGAAAATGCCTCTGAGATCATTGAGTCCAACCTGTGACCAAACACCATCTTGTCAAATAGATTTAAGGCACCCAGTGCCATGTCCAGTTTTCCTTAAAGACCTCCAGGGACAGTGACTCCCTTGCCTCCCTAGACAGCCCATTCTAATAAGTCATCCTCTTCCTATAAAGAATTAGGAAGAGTTATGAAGAAATTCTTCTATGAGGGATTATGAAGAAATTCTTCTTAATTCAAAGGCATTAATTACTGGCAAATAGAACTGCTAGACAGTGAGATTGAGCTTTGGGTAACTAATCACCCGTGCTGCTTTATACCCTGCTAAATAAGACAGGAATAATCAATGTGTCTGGGACCAAGAGATAGGCTATGTCCAGTCTCTGCTGCATTTTTCCTTTTGGGCTGCACATGATATTCCTGGAACTGTAGGACATAATTATAATTTTCTGTGTGATGTTTTTATTCTAGGATTTTTGGGATGAAGGTAGCAAAGGTGATTGGCATTTTTTAATCTTATGCAATAAGAATGATTCAAGGACCCTAATACTCTCATTTGGTGCATGGGCATTGTCTCAAGACTTTTTTTGGCAAAAATCCATTGAATAAAACATGGCAGCAGTTATGTAGTAGGATGGAGGCAGGTGAGGAATTGAGTCAGCATCCTGGTTCTGTTCAGTGCAGTGGTATAAACAGTTTGTTGGTTCAATTCAGTGTGCTAAAGGTTAGATAAGCATGTTATTCTTAAAATGTGATGGATAACACAGGGTTTATTGTGTGAACTTTTTCAAATACGAAGTACTTCCAATGTGAAGTATCTATTGCATTATTTTTCTCTGCTGCCCTTCCACAAGGCAATGTTTTGCATCTGTTGGAGTTAGAGCACCAACCACACTCCTATAGGAAGTCTCTGTCCTTTACTCCACATCCAAACAGTCTTTTAAACTTGTTAACTAATTAGTAATTCAAAGTAATTAATTTACTAATAACCTAAAAATACATATGATCATTAATTTATGATAATTAAAAGCTGGCTCTGTGGAGACCTGTGTCAGAACGGAGCAATTTCTGCTGGAGTTTTCTATGCTGTATGTTTTGCCAGTGGTGAGCATTTTCAGGAGGCTGAGGGAAGTGATGCTACCCCTCTACTCAGCCCTAGTGAAGCCACATCAGGAGTGCTGTGTCCAGTTCTGGGCTCCTCTGCACAAGAGAGCCACAGGGTTCCTTGAGCAGGTCTAGCAGAGAACTTTGAGCATAATAAGGGGACTGGAGCTTCTCACCAATGAGGAAAGGCTGAGAGAGTTGGGACTGTTCAGTCTCAAGAGGAGACTGAGAGATAAACTCATCAATGTCTATCAGTATCTGAAAGGAGGGTGACCAGAGGATGGAGCCAGGCTCTGCTCAGTGGTGCCGAGCAATAGGACAAGAGGCAACAGGCAGAAACTGAGGCACAGGAGGTTGCACCTGAACATGAGGAAGAACTTTGCTGTGCAGTGAGCACACACAGGAACAGATTGCCCAGAGAGGTTGTGGAGTCTCTCTCACTGGAGATATTCAAGACTTGTCTGGACACCATCCTGTGCCATGTGCTCTGGGATGACCCTACTTGAGCAGGGAGGTTGGACCAGATGATCCACTGAGGTTCCCTTCAACCTTATCCATTCTGTGATTCTGACCCAGTCAATTTCTGGGAAAGATTTTCTAGAATTTAGCAATATTTTACCTGTTTGAAAATGTTCTGATCGGAATAAGTTTCAGAAGAAACATTATCCTAATAACATATTAAAAATTCACTGGCCTTCTTCAGAATGAAAGGAAACTAATTATATGAGCTAAGTAAACATCGTTAAAGGTACTTATTATTTGAGGGGCAAAAGATGGTCCCTTGTTTAATAAGAGAAAACCAAACTATGATATTCCTTAAGTCGCTTTATAAATAAAGCTGAGCATATGTTAGGCACATAAATAAATGCATGCAGTAATTTAAGCAATATGAACTTTGTAATTGTCCCCTATCTATTATTGAAACTATGGGGAAGCTAAATTTAATCTGAAAAACAAATCAGATATTTTTAATATAAGGTAATGGATGTAGGAATATGCAAATATGAACTTGAACACAGTTATAAAATGGAATATCTGCAGCAAAGGCAAATTAAATGTGCAATTCAAAATATTTCTTTCCTGATGTGGACCTGTAAATGCAGAAATGTCTTAATTGGGATAATAGCATTGTCTTTGGTACATTTTTCAGATCTTCACTCAAATTGCTTGGTGCATAACTACGTATTTGTGTAGTTCAATATGTTTGGATTTCTTCTAAATTCAAATTCATTTCTGAATGTCTGGGCTATATTACATCCAGGGTCAGATGCAGAATTGTTATTGTCTGTCTTACATTAAGTGTAGTTTCCACAATAATTCCATCATAGCAGAGTTTTATCTCTTAATTTCAAAATATTTTCATTCAATTTCCAACTCTGGAAAAAAAAATAAAAATAAAAACCCTAAAGGCTTGTAGTATGAAAAATAATCACAAATCAAAGAAATGTTACCACAAGCAAATTTTTTTTGTGTGGTTAAGAATATCCACTTATAATAAATAGGATATTACTCTATATATGAGTTTGCAAGGAGCTGATTTATCTTGAGATTGAGATTTTTCTCTTGAAAATGAAATGTTTGGAAATTGAAATGGATGGGGAATTCTATGTAAAATATACTATGTTCTCATGATAAATTTTTTCTTTTTGATTAGTGATAAATAAGATCTCTGCTTCCAAATTTTTAATATAGAAAGTAGCTCATTAAGGCAATTAAAATTTAAGATTTTTTAATAGTAAGAATGGATAAGAAATACTAGAACAGATAGAACAGTGTTTTTATAGTGGCAAAAGAAATCTTTGTGGAAAATGAAGGTGAAAACTATTTGAGAATGGATTACTTAACAAGCTCTGTTTTGAGAGCAGTAGAATAAACAGACTAGCCAGTGAGTTTTACTGATTAAGATATACATTAAGTGAGCAAACAACTCTTTAGGTCACCTTATGGAATTGAGAGATCTATTAATCTTACAAAACATAGGCATAAGATTTTGAAAATAATGGTAGGAAGAAGAACCTAGGAGTTGATATTAGAACTTCTAGAAATTTGCAAACGAAAATCTTAATCACTTACAGATTATTTAAATGACATTTTGTTGCTGTTGACTACTGTTCTGTCAAAATTGCAAGGAGAGAAAGTATGGTTTGGTTTTGGCAGAAGAAATTGACAAATATATAAATAAAAATAGTGCAAATAGTACACTATTTTTAGTGCACTAGTGCAAATAGCCACTAAAATAAGGAACTTTATAGCTAATAAAGTTCATGAGCTTTAATAATGAACTTTATTACTAATTACTGATAACATAGAATTTTAAAATTGTATAAATAATCAACTTTATTATTTTTAATGTGTCTAACACCAAATATTTAGTGAACTTTTTTAAAATTCAATATTCATTATACCACAGTTGTGCCTAATGCAAAAGGAAGGCACAAATGGATAGGAAAATTAGCAATATACTATTTTCTTGTCCCAGGTGGCTGTACATTTCAGAGATATCCACATTCACCTGCCACCTGGTAAGTTGTTTGTGTGCAGAAAGCTTTTGAGGGAAGGTGCCCAGCAAGAGTGCCTGTGTACACCCAGGCAGAGCAATTATATTTACACTGTGTTTTCAGGATGATGACAAAGTCTTCCAGACCCACACCACCTTCAGCAAAGATTTACCTCTGCAACATGGAAATAGTTCTTTGCTGTGCCAATCAATATTTTCGGACTGCACTTACTAGCCAGAAGGTGAGGTAGGAAATCAAAACAGCAGTAATTGCAGAGCAAAGCATGAAGGAATGGCTGTGGAGGGACACCAGTAGCTCCTGGTACAATGACTGAAATAAAATAAATAGCAAAACTATAAGATACCTGGTGATCCATCTCCATACACTTAAAAGGAAACAAAAGAAGACCATGACGGTTTTCTAATGAAAAACAGCTACAAAGTAGCTGTTAAATAATAACACCAGGAAATTAAGCAGTATGTTTTCTTTTATTTTTTATGTAATATATGTTACTGTTTCTAATAAGACTTTTGTACTAAATACATGTCTACTATAAGCTGATTGAATTCATGGAAGTCAATGGAGTCACTAACATTGATGTGAATTTGTCCCTTGATTTTCTAGACTGGCCATTTCCTCTCTTGAGTGTCTCAGAACTGAAATCCATTTCATTTTGTCTCTAAACTCGAAAGGGATTTTAAAGTTTAGGGAAACTTTCCCTAAATATAAATATCTGGGGTGGAATGTGTGTGAGTCTCTGGAGCTGGAGGGGTGGAGGTAGAGGTCGATTTTTCTCTTAAACCTGAACCCTGAGTCTGAGCTGCTTGGGTTTGATAAGGAGAGAAGATATGAAAATTCAGAAATGTGTACGAAGTATTTTTTTAACTTGGGCCATATCACTTTTAAACCTAGTTTATATATAATCTTCATCTTATATCTCAAATAATGAATTCCTTCCCTTATATCTTGTCTAGTTTACAGCTCTTTACAGTACATACAATGAGAATATGCCAATATTTATTTTTACATTGCATTTCAAACAAGATCTAGTTCAGTAAAAAACTCATCTGTAACCTAAATTTCTGTTTTTCTTTTTAAGTTCTAGTGAAGATATGCAAGTGTTTAAGAACTTTCTTAATTGAAAGACATGCTTATAGTTGGGGGCTTTTTTTCCATTTGCATAAAACAAATAAACATGAAAAAATTAGTGTCAGAGCTGATTAGCAATATGAACTGATAGACTTTTTGTGAAGCACTTTTGAGCTGTAAATGCTAATGCCTTTAGGCTCTTCTGTGGTAAATAGAAGGGAAAAGAGAGGTTTTCCTCCAAGCACCTAAATTAAGGTTTCCAAGAATCACCTTCCTTCTCAAAAATCCCCACAAACCCCTCAATTCTTCCAGCGACTGTAAAGGCTGTCTGACAAAATAGCTATACTTGACTACAGCAATTGTCAAAATGCCCCCTGAGTTATTTAATTGTTTTACTGAAACCACTAGCAGTGAAAGACGTACAATAACTTTCTGGATAATTGGACCACATAAAGGGTTGCTTTCTTTTTGCTTCTTCAGAAGAGGAGGCTGTAGCTAGAGGAAAATTCCTGATATTGATGGGTAGTAACTGAGCATCTGGGTGGTGTGTTTTCCCCCTCTCACCTCCTTTCCCAGGCCCCCGTGTGATCGGAGAAATGCTGGTTGGGCCTCGGCATTGAAAACAGCACCTGGGCTTAGCTCTTCCTGAGCTTATCAGAAACACTGTCTGCTCCCAGACACTGCTAAGGAGCTTCTGTTTTCCTCATGAAAAGCCTTGGAAAAAGTTTTTCTTGCCTGAATGGTATGACATTCCTGCTCTCACACTTTCAAAGAAAGTGCTGAGCCAAACTGTGGCCAGGATGAAACACTGTTATGACTAAAGCCCACTCTCTTGTGACCCTATAAACAGCCATCCAAAATGAGACCCTTTGGGCTCTCCTGGACTGCAAGGGGTTGTGACCAGCAATCTCCCTCTGAGGGGAATGCCTCTCTGAGCTTGCAAACTCACATATTTGCTATACTTGGAGGGTTGCTGAGCAGTGATGAATCTTGGGCTGATACCCTCACTCCTTGAGGCTTGACCCCCCTGTTGGGGGATGCAAAAGCATCTAAAGTGAGTATTTCACTTCTGAGGGGAATTTTTCCCAAGTACCTTGTTTGCACTGACTATGTCTGTGTGCATGCACATGTGCATATGCCATAGCAAATCTGGGAGAAATGCTGCTTTCTTGGATGTTTCAGTATCTTGGATATTGAAGCAAGTTAGGCCTTTAAGTAAATTTGGGACTTAAAACTTAACCTTAAATGCTGCTAAGTGTTGTTCTTTTGTTAAGTTGCTAAGTATAATTTCAAAGCTCTAAATTAGCTTAAATGCTTCTAAGTGTTATTCTTCTGATAAATTGTGAAAGTTAAGTTATAAATTAAGTTTACTATATAAGTTAGGTATAAGTGAAGTGTTGTCCTTGTGTTAAATTATTAGGTTTAATGTATAAGTTAGGTTAAAATACTGTTTGGTTTAGGTACTGTTGAGCTTTTAGGCTGTGTTCCTGTTTATCCTATTTATCCTTTCCCTCACTGTCTTTTGTCACATGCATCTAAACACACACACACACACACACACACACACACAGAGGCATGTAGACAGACACACACACAGACACACACACACACACACACTCTCTCACCCCCACCCTACCTTAGATAGTTATCAGTTCATCATTGTTTTGATTGTTTGGATTTTGTTTGGTTTTGTTGTTGCTTAGTTTTTCCTGGCGTGCCTTGACTGTACTCTAAGCAGCAGAGTGAATCTTGCCAGTGAACTTTGTCGTACTCTTGCTTACTATTAAATCTGTTTTTTATTCATACCTTTGCCGGTGACTTTTTAAGTGTTCTTGGACACTCATTCATAAGAGCATCTTGCAATGTAAGTTTGAAAGACAGCATTTTCCCAATAGTAGAAGTAGGTATTATCTGAGTTGTCCACTTCTGACAGTAAATAGTCAGGAATGAGATCTGTAAAAGAAAAAAAAAAGAAGATTTTGAAATGCAAATAAAAAACATACAGCAACGTGGGCCTGTTACTAAGTGGAGGGGGAACCCAGGTAGCTGAAAATGTAGAGAAGGCAGAGTTACCAATAGCCTTCTTTGCATTGGCCTTTGCTGGCAAGACCAGTTCCTCAGGAATCTCTAGCCCAAGAAATTAGGGCAAAGGAACTTTGGAAGAAAGCTTTGCCTTGGTCAGAGAGGACTGGCTTAGAGAACACATAGGTAGATCTGACCCAAGGGGATGCATCCATGAGTGCTGAGATAGCTGGCTGGCATTACAGCCAGGCCACTTACAATCATCTTTCAAAGGTCAAGGAGACTGGGAGAGATGTCTGAGATCTGGAAGAAAGCAAATTGTGGCAGCGTGTGGGCTGCGAGGATGTTTGTTTGAATTATGTTGGTCTTGTATTTGGCGTTAAAATTGTCTTAGTTTATAACATAATTGATTTCTATGAGCCAAGATGGCGCTCACCCCAGGTTTCCCCCCCACTTTCCTAAGTTCCCATAATGTCAATCTTCTGTTGCTATGGCTTTTCCCGCGTTTTTGTTGCAAATTTCATGTCATTTATGTATGCCCCTCCTTGTTTTCCTTATTATGTTCATCATCCCCTCCCAT
>JAWWEY010000115.1:124158876-124243744 GCA_035582745.1 Loriotus luctuosus
CCCCAATTCCAAGGGCCCCAACTCCTTGGTACCCCCATTGCCCTGGACACCCATCCCTGGCTCCCCAAACCCTCTGAGCCCCCCACTCCTGTGAACCCCATGGCCCACTGTGTCCCGCCCAGCCTTGTCCCCATCCTGTCTCCACTCTGCCCACAGCCTGTGCCCAGCTTGTGGCCACCCTGCCCCCACCAGGTGCCACCTACGCATGAGGACGAGACCTGACCTCGCTTCCTTCCCCTTTGGCCAAAGAACCACCACCCCCGGCAGCGAGTGACAGCCAGTCCATATGGCTGGGGACACCAGGATGGCCGGGAAGGTGGCACTGCTCCTGTGGGGTGAGTGTCCCAGGCACGGGCCTGACACCCTGTCATGCTTTGACACTGGCACAATGCCAGTGCCTCATGAAAATACACTTCCCTGGTGTCTGCTGTGAGATGTGACCAGGAAATAAGCAAAGCAGCCTACTTAAGAACAGAGGGGAAAAGTTTATTAACTAAACTACAAAAAAGGACACATGCACACATGCACACATGGAAAATGAAAACTTCACAAAAGCATTTCCTCCTCCCCCTACCAGATTCTCCCAATACAATACATCTCTCAAATTTCATCTCTCAGTCCATCATCACCCTGTAAATACTCAATTCCCAGTCCGTCAAGAGGAGAGGAGTCCTTCTTGGGCCATGGTGACCTCTTCCTTTTCATGTCCAGTGCTCTCACCACATGAACATGGACCAGAGCTACTTCGAGGGTTGTCCTTTTTAAGGGTGCTTTGTCTCCTTCCAAAAAGGGCACAGTCTCACTTTCGGGACATCCTGTCCCCCTCATATTTCTCTACCCCCTGGGGCTGGGGGGTCTCCAGCACTGAACCCTCTTGGCTCCGAGGCATCATCTCCCCCCTGGATGCAGCCTCTGTGTCACAAGGAAGCATGGTTCTATCCATGGCTATACAAACTTCTCCCCCATCCACGTCAGACATATATGTCTTTCTTTCAATCTGACTTTTGTTTCTGAATGGAAATATTGAATGCAGTCCAAGTCAACATACACACGGAGTTCAAACTAATGTCTGTGGAGTGTGGATAGTCGAGAGATGAGAAAACTGTGGCAAAACAAAGTTCAAAGCAGTATCAAAGATTTGGTTGAATTTATTTTGGAAGTCATATGTATGCCACGGTATACAACAAGGACCTGAGTGGAAACACTTCCCAGTTGTCTTTTTGAAGACATTGATTAAAACTGCAAGTGCACTTTCTTTTTGAAAACAGCCTATGAGAGCCATAGGCAAGGAGCCTTTGGAAAGAAACCATATTGTACCCTGCCTGGATGATGAGAGAACCAAAACTGTAAGGCACAGAAAAAATTAACACACTTTTCCCACAGTATGAACATAAATCATGACCAAAAAGAAAAAAAAAAATCAAATATTAATAATGTTTTAATTTTAACTTGACACGTTTCTTAAATAGACTAGCAATCATAATATCAAATATTGATGAGGGATCCACAAACATGAAACCTGATGAGTGCCCTCTGTTTATTGACAGTGTGGTTCATCTCTCAATATCACTAACCTTTCTTCCTAAGTATTAGCTTCAGTAGGAGAAGTATCTTAACTCATAACTTTGCCAGTTCTTTTTAATTAAGCAGTTTTTCAGCTTAGCATTACTTGGCTTTCTCAGTATCTTCAGCAATGGCTGAATTGTGTCGTGTTGAAACCATGAAGAGAATGGAATGAGACTTTTAATGTCTTGGAAAGTAGGGCAACTTCTCTGTCTATGTCTCACCTCACTGAAAATAATATTTATTGAGATTTTTTAAAAATTGTGGAGTTTTTTTAATGACATTCTTTTTTTTTTTTTTTTTTGAGAAGGATAATTTGCATTTTTCACATACATGGTTACTGCTAATTTAGTATATTATGTTTAATAGTTCCACATGTTTTGTGGGGTTGGTGGTTTGAGACAGGGACAGCACACACCCCAATGTCTATGTGGCAGCAGGGAACTTTTATTCCTTGAGCCCCTCTTTATAAAGGGCATTTGAAAAACCTGCGCTGGATAGCTCATTGGTCTGATCTGTGACACCGCCCAGCTCCCGACCAGTGACGTGCCTGCAGCTTAGTCTGGAATATAATTGGTTGAGATTCCTGTGAGTCCACCCAGGGGATGGTTTTATGGACCTGGCTGGGTTTCTCATTTATAGCTGAATTGATTGCCCAGTACGAGCTAGCTTGTACAGTAACATTAGTATACCTCTAAAGCATGGTCAGATGTCTATTTGAAGTCTTTTTTATCTCTCTACTTGCCTTTGTAAAATTGAGGATGCCTGCTGAATCATAAGGCAAAACAATTACATTTGTATTCTATCCTTTCCTTCCTAGTATAAGCTCTCTTCCATTCCTCTGTGTTCTCAGAAAGGATGAGAAAAATGACTAAAGGAGTTCAGAGAAATAGTTAAATCTACCACTGAAAAGTAAAACAAAAAATCCTATGTTAAAATTGTCATGTGTTCTAACATTTGTATAAACATCTCTTTAAACTGGCTGTATTTTTGTTTTGGTTTTACTTGTTGCTTTTTTTATTTCAATTTATTCTAATTGGCCAGAGCCATACCATCCTGAAAATTGCCCTTGTCTACCATTGTTTTCTTGGCAAGACAGGTGTTCTTGCACAGTGTGCAGCAGAGCAAGAGATGCAATTCCAAGGAGAATTTCAAGTGACTAATTCCATGACATAAAAGGCAAAGGAGGAATTGAATCAAATGAAATGGTGACACAATGAAGTTTTCTTTGCAAGTTAGAGTAGAAATATAATAGAATACATAACAAAGAATTACTTTATGAGAAAATTATAGGCATTTGTATTCTCAGCTAGTAATGGTGTTAATTGATATGAATTAACAAGAAATTTAAGTAGGTGCCATGGAAATTATTTTTATTTCACATTTCAGTTCCTGTTCTTGTCATGTATTCTGTAAACTGCAAAGATATCCTTTCATGTAGCAGTTCAGACTGCACAAAAGGTTCAGAGTCCTGCTTTGCAAGTGATTGTCAAATATTTGTGAAAAATCTACTTATGTGTATTTTCTGGAATTAGGTGGCCCAATTAGAACTAACCCCTTGATGACATTCTGCTTTTTTTTTTTCAAGCCAGTATATTTTTAGTAAAGATTTGAAATGAAATTTTTTCTTTGAACATTGTCTCCTTGATGTTTGTTGAACTCCTCAATGGCACCATTCCTCATCCCTTTCTATCAGTACATCACACAGCCCTTCTGAGTTGTTCATTGCCATTTAAATGCCATGCCGACTGTCTCTTGGTTTGTCATTCCTTCTACTGGAAAAAAACCCAGACAAAACCATTGTGTCCCATGGTAAACTAGGGGTAGCATGAAAGGGAGGGAGGATACATTTCAAAAGGGAGTGAAAATATATGCAAGAAGCATGTATGAAGCCATACATTCAGAAGCACAAAGTTCTGATACAATCTATATTTCCAGTCTCCTTAGATATTTAAAAGAGACTAATATAGCTCTAAAATGTTATATAAAAATGGGATAGTACTTCTGATATTATTTTCATAGAGGAAAATAAGAGTTTGAAAGTAAAATACAAAGGCACAAGGTCACCTCTAGAAATTTTACTTCCTCGTATGTCATCTTGCAGCCTAGCTTTTTGGGACAAGTTCTGCGAGCCATATTGACAAAAAATCTGTTTCTGAATATTCTGGACAGGAGATTTTGTCATAAGCGTTTCCAAATTACTGTATCTACAAAGCATTGAATTAATTGGGCATAATATATTTTTGGCATGTGACTTCATAAAATGTAGCATAATGTCATGAAACGTACCAGCCTGAACTTCACCGTTTGCAGAGGTGACAGTCTCATGGGAATATTTTCAGCTGTAAATGCATGCAATTTGCCTTGAAAGTAAATTGCTGACTCTTACTAATGCAGCTTGCTCTCTATCCCTCTTTTTCAGTAGCCAAGCCTGATAAGCTGGAATTTCTTTTTTCTCATTTAGATCACACTTTCCTCACAACTTAATAAGAAAGGAGCGATTAAGGATGTCCCATCAAAACTCTCAGCATCCATGTAAAAGATCTGGAAAATAATCTGAAATAACTGCAGTACAATCAATAACAGTTACATTTCAAATACCAAAAGACTATACCAGGTATAGAGGTATCTATACTTCTGTGTATATATGTTTATATTTCATATATAGAGATTTGTGTTCATGCAAATGTGTTCTTCTCTTTATGGACTTGAAGTACTTAACGCATAACAATTTTTGAAACAAATGACTATTGATAATGATTAAAGAAAGAATCTAGTTTGTTTGAGAGCATAGTTTATAGTGCTGAGAATTGCCCTTTCAAGATGGTGATCCTAACATCAACCCTGTAATTTGAAAACCAATTTTGCAACTGATGAGCTACTTCAGACAGTGACTCTATTAGCCCTGTACAGAATCAATGGTTTATTTAACTGCAGTAATAAATTTCACACTAGTTCTTCTGTAAAACTTCATATTAAAAACATCATTCCTGAGACAGATATATATCTGTAGATGTTCAACTCAAGAAAATTAATGTTTTCTCCAAATGGATTACCTAAGTTAAGGACAAACTTTAATAAATTCTTTTTTACTTATCATTTAACCTGATTTTTATTCATTATATACAATTATATCAGAAAATTTATTTTGAAGAAACATACTTGTTTTGAATACTTCCAGGAAATAACATTATCAAAGCAAATTGTTTTATCATCGCAGTTTGATATGTCAAATATTGCATTTTGAGGAAGCAAAAATGCATCACTTAATAGTATTGCTTAACATTATTTTACATAGTAGGAAAAGTCTAACATTCTATGCATCCTATTTTTTTACTATTTTCTAATATTTAAAGATAAAATGTAAATCATTGATGTTTTAAGATTACACAAATGTAATGACATTTTTCTAAAGAACAGTTATTTTGTTTTTCTACAAAGTTGCATATTTTCCTTCTTCTAAACTATAGCAATGCCAGCACTTGAAAAGTGTCAAGGTGCATCATATTTTCTTTCATATTTTGAATTGTAAGGAACGGGGCGTAACCACACATGCCAAACTGATGACTTTTGCGAGAATAGAATAAGGGAGGAAGAGACACCAGCTCAACAGTTTGCACAAGTAAACAACTTGATATCACTGTATAGCACGTTATAGTCTAGATTAGTAATAGTCTTATTAGGTCCACTTGCTATTCATTGCCAAGGTTTTTATGTGTCTCTTAATTTTTTTTTTTTGTTACACATTATAATAAACTATCTCAGAGGGCATGTACAGACATTTCAGTGAACAACAGATGAAAACAAAAGGTAATGAGAGAGTAATAAAAGCTGGCTTCATTTTTCACAGCAAAGGTAAGTGTTGATGCCTTCATCCCATGTGGCACACTACCAATTCCCTCAATGGGAAATGGGTAGTTTGCCTGTAAGGTATTGAGAAACAAGAAGCCAAAAGAAGCCTGTATCCAAGAAATACTGTAAAGAAAATAGTATAAAATTTAAAGTGTTTAAAGACTGTGGGATTGTCAGGGCCAAAGAAGAAGAACAGCTATTGTAAACAAAATACTTGATGATTTTAGCTGTATGAAAGCAGAAAATGTATCTTATAATTGTTTGAAATGTAGAACGTGTAATGAATGTAGAAAGTGTAGACTCACGTGAAGTGTGTAAATACAGAATCATAGTCAGGTGATATATTTTTCACAGTATCCACACTTTTTGCGAGGTGAATTGCAGTTCTTCACAGTTATTATAACGACAGTGGTAATTAGTGCTTGTTGCTATACCTGCAACATCCAAAAGCTATAGTATATCCCACTGGATGACAGTGTTGCTGGATTAGAAATAATACCATCTTTTGAAAATAAAAAAAATCTATTTTCTAAAGATCATCAAGACAAAGTATTCTTTGTTAAGCTTGTAATGTAAAAGAAACTCTGCAGGGAGCTTCCTACAGGCAAACTGCCATCTTTTTTTGTACCGACAGCCACATGTAACTAAGTTGAGGTTGTTGAAACCTTTTTGTGGGTAAAACAACTTTTTTGTATTGTTTTGTTATCAATGTTGCTGTTGTTACTGTGCATTTTTTACCCCAATGCTTTTAGGCTTCAGTAAATTGCTATCTTAACCTGTAGTCTCTGCTTTTGTCTCTGTTATCAGAAAGGGTGGGAGAGGCCTCTTTGGAGTTTAATTTCCAGCTGGTGTTAAAACCACCATAATGAGTAACTGCTAAAGGACTCAGGCATTTAAAGAGATAAAAAGTAGAGTGTCTGTTCCTTCTAAATTAAAAACTTTTGTCACAGTTACAAACAGGCAGGGAGGGAGAAGAAATAGAATGACCCATTTGATGAAATGGTATATTGAAATCTGGATGAACCATCCAACCTGCTTTAGACCTACATATTTTAGACTTACTATTTATTTTAGACCTACTCTAAGAATTATACTGATTCACTGAATCTATATGCTGCCTGTTAAAAATCCAGTTGAGCCCTAAGGAGGCTGAATAGGAGGAAGGACGGGATAATAGAATGGACCAAATTACTAGCTGTTAGTGTGAGAAGATCAGGGAAGAAGAAAATTGTTTATAGTTGGGAAAAAGAGAAAAGCTCAGGTTTTCAAATGCTAAGTCTTGACAATTAAAAGGACCATCCAGATAATGTATCAGGAAATAGGGTATGAAAATTAAATCAAGGCTGAGGAAAGGGATTTGTGAGTCATCATGGTGGATGACATATAACTTAATATGGTGATAAGACAGAGAACTAAAAATGAAGCTCTGAAGGACAAAATCTTCATAAAAGAGAGACAAGTGGAAAATGATAGCCAAAGGATATTTTGAAGGAGAAGCTGGAAAGGTTGAGGGGAAATCCACAAGAAAATAAGGAAACAGAAGTTAATTAATGTTTTCACTGCTTTGCTAAGATTCTTTTGTTGGCTAGTATATTTGAGTGAAATCTGGTTTTAACAGCCTGGAATTCACAGGTTTACCAAGTTAATGAGTGTAATATTAGCATAAATCTGGACAAGAAAAACTGTTGTCAGGGAATGTTGAGTTGGCAAGATGGGAACGGACTACTATTTCTCTCTAAAGATAAAAAGTTTGTAAAGTAATGTTTTTCTTGTTTTTTTTTTTTGGTTTTAACATATGTAGCAAAGGACTCATTGATATCTCATTTTTCTGCTGCCATGCGCTGACCAATACTACATGGATTTGCTTTTGTTATGTGCTCTGCCAGATATTAAGTGGTTGCTCCTATTTTATGCACTTGTTGTGGTTTGAAAATGAATTGATAGCATGGAGATTAAGTGGATTTGGCTGCCGAAGCATGTTCAGTCACAGATACATTTGATGTGTACATGACCTCTCTGCTTCACGTTGCTCGTGGGCAAGATACAGTTGGCTGAAATTTCCACAGTGCCTGGCAATTTGATGTTGCTGTCACCATGGCAATCACTTTATCATTAGCAGGCAAGTTGTAGGGAACCATTTAAGTATAAACAGAGTTAAACTGGGCCCAGCCCTCTGCCAAAATACTGCTGTGGCCTGTCTCACACTGCATGGCATATCTGCCAAGGCCAGGGCTCTGTTCTGGTATGGTATCGATCATTTGTCTTCATGTCTCTCTCCTATTCAGCTTTTTTATGTCTTGCCCGTTTACAATACCCATTGTCTACAACTGAGGTTTTATTCCTGAATAATAAAAATAGAGCCTGACCTGAGGTGCTAGTAGAACATAAAAATAAATCAGTAACAGTGTAGTCACTGTAGGATCCAGAGGACAGCTACGAAGATGATCAGAGGGCTGGAGCACCTCTCCTATGCAGTTGGGCTGAGAGAGTTGGGGTTGGTCAGCTAAAGAGAAGGCTCCAGGGAGGCATCATTGTGGACTTTCAGTAGTTGAAGAGGACCTGTAAGAAAGATGGGGAGAAGTTTTATCAGGGAATGTTGTGATAGCAGAAGGGGTAATGGTTTTAAATTTAAAGAATATCTATTTAGATAAGATATAGGGAATATTTTTTTTTTTTACCATAAGACTGGTATAACACTAGCACATGTTTCCCAAAGAGGTGGTAGATGCCCCATTCCTGTAAACTCTCAAGATCAGGTAGGATGTGCCTCTGAGTGACCTGATGTAAAGATGTCCCTGCTCATTGCAGGAGAAGGGGTTACTTGATGACCTTTAAAGGTCCTTTATAACCCTAGTCTATGATCTTCAAGGAGAGTTTTCTTCAATGCTGGAGTTCATGCAGGCATCTAATTTTACAGTATAATTCAGTGCATTCTGCTCTGTCATTGATTGTTGCCTTTATCCTTATTCTGTTGCTGGATTGCCCAATACATAAGGTCAAGCATCTTAGAAAATGGCACATGAGGAGGTGGTTTTTACTTCCCTGTTAATACAAGAATATTAGATTCCTCCCATAAAATTTTATTAGAGTTGTACTAAGGATACTGTTTTACCATTAATCACTGACCAAATTTTAAACAGCCTCAAACAAAACTTTTATTTAAAGAATATTTCTTATGGCTTTGGAAATTTTTAAATCTGACAAGAAATAGAGGAGTGTGAACCTTGAAGTGCTGACAGAGTTTCAGCAAGCAAGGAAGAAAATAGTCAAGGTACAGTTTTTGATATAGATAGCTTGGTCTTTTGATATGACTGGGATCAATTCTCATAAAGGCCAAAATGACTTTTCAATTCCTGGAAGAGCCTTGAGGAGCTCTGATTTACATCCTGCTAGTAAGGAGATACTAAAAACTGATTTGTCAGTGTTTATTATTTGTCCTCCAAATCACTTACAAAGAATTCTGAAAAAAAGTGAAATTTAGAGTTCCATAAAACATTACAGTGATGCCCCCTTTAAATATTCCAGTTATATGTGTAGAATCCCAAGTTTCTAGTATAATTAAAATAGTAGAGAAACTTCTATATTTGGTGATGTAGTACATCCCTTTGTGGTTCCTCTTTTCTATCAACTGTACAGAAACTTGGATATTTCCATTCTTCACTTAGATATAATAGGATTAAACTGAACTGTAAAGGTATGATTTTTGAATGTGATAGGTTAATTTTCTTTATTTTTAAACTCAATTTAGATTTTAGAGGAAAGTTTGGAGAGGTAGTAATGATTTTGCATATGCCTATATCTATATATTCTTTAAAGCAAAAAGATGTACTTTTCCTGTTAAAGGTTTGTAATGACACATTTCTGTCTTCTCTCTTTACAGTTTTAAAGCTCTGATCTTATGAATTCTTAGCAGTTGCTTTGTTTTAATTATTGTTTTAATTATATTTCTGCTTAAATCAGCATGAGAACAGACTAACAAAGGATGTGCTTCGAAAACTCACCACCTAAAGTTACACCTAAATTTAAAGCTCTGTAAGAAAACCATTATTAAGAGAGCTTATGAAGGAGAATAAAAAAAAAGAAAAACCTTCTAAAAATTACTGCTGAGGGGACTTGTAAAGACCATGCTGAGTGGTAGGTCAAAAAGCCCAACCCATTGACAACTGCTGGAGTTAGGGAATTCACTTATCCTGGTAGGCAGCTTCTTCTCTTCCCTTACCCCTTTTGACACTGTTCTTTTATGTCATGTGGACATATTCAGTAAGGTGACACAAGGGGCAGACTTTTCCTGTGCTGATCTGGATGCAGTGGAGGTGTGGGGACTTGTTACTGCTTAATAGGCTACTTGCACTCAGCACCATCTAGAGCAAAGTGAGAAGGGAGTCATACTGCCCCAGGTAAACTCTGTTTAGAATACTTGACTTCACTGGTAAGCCACTGCAAACACCTGATATCCAGCTGAATCCAGGTGAGAATCCATGTAAAGAATCAATAGCCTAAAGGCCAGCAACTCATGTTCAAATACTGACAAAACTCACCCATTGTACATTTTTAGAGATAAACAAAGGAGAATAATCTAAGCTCTGAATACATCTGACTTTTTACTGTAGGCAGGGTAAAAATGAGCATATATATTCATGCAAGCATAATTGGTGTAAAACTTTGTAGGAAGACTAATCCAAGGTTAAGATAGAGACATCATGTATTCATGTCTCTCCTTTGAATTCAATGGAGATATGAGATTAACTGTGTAATGTGCTAAAGAACTGAGGCCTAATATAGTTATATAATGTAATAGCTCATAATCATTGACCTGAATGTGCTTTCAGTAAGCCCATATTTTCATGTTGCTACTGATTTTGTCCAAGTTCTCACAGTTGCCTATGTGGCTGCACAACTTCTATGTGTAGTGGACCACAACCTGTTAAGAGACTGGGTTTGCTTTCACCTGTGTCACTACTTAAATTTTTACAAAAACCCCAAACAAACAGGGTGTAAAAAAAATTTTAAAAAAAAGGAAAAAAAATAAAGAAGAACTTTCCTAAATTGAGAGATAGATATTATAGAAGTGAGATTTGAAGGCAGATTTTGCAGCAACAGAGCTGGCAGTGTGTCCTTTATTTTGTGATATACAAAATCAGCAGCACAGGACCTGGAAGGTGTATGTACCCTTCTCACATTACATTTTAAATAATACATATGATAATACATTTTAAAGCTGTATTATCAGTCCAGCTGTATTCAACAATTACAGTGTTAATTGAGCTCAAAGTGAACAAGCTCATCTACAGTTTCATTAAAGAATTAACTTTTCCAATTAAAGTTTAGCTTTATTTAGTTCATTTATGTAGACATCATCCTAAAGCAAATAGAAGAACAATTTTATCACCATTAGAGGTTTCTCAAGCATGATCATGATGAGCTTATACAGTGTCAGAGTTACTGAAATAAAACTATCATAACAAAATTAATGTGATAGACTTAGGGAAAAAATCAGCAGTATTTGTG
Organism: Loriotus luctuosus; assembly: GCA_035582745.1. Taxonomy (NCBI): domain Eukaryota; kingdom Metazoa; phylum Chordata; class Aves; order Passeriformes; family Thraupidae; genus Loriotus; species Loriotus luctuosus. The sequence continues at coordinate 124,169,800 of JAWWEY010000115.1, forward strand.
TAATGAGATACTCAACAGTCAAGATACAAGTGTAGTCACTATAATGTCGTTCTTAAAATAGTCATTGTCTAGGAAAGCCAAATGCATATATATATATATAAATTGAATTTTTTTACAGAGCACATACCTTGTGTTCCTTTGTGAAAAACACTGAGATCTCAGCTATTCTGCATGTATGCTGCTGATAATTTAAAAGTAAATATGGATAAACATTTTTGACTTATTTCCATAAAATCTTCACCTTTCCCAATTAAAGGGGAAATGACAGTGGTGCTAACTGTAGATCTCTGAGTAATAAGCCACAAAACACAAACTGTTGGTCACAATTATTGCTTTAGGGTTATGTAAAAGCTTGCAAGGCTCTAAGCTATACCAAATAAAGGATTTACTCAGTGAAAGGTGCTTTATCTTATTTATTTATCTTTGGCACATACAAGAGCATGAAATTTAGCAGACAGTGATGTATTTTGGAGAATCCAGGTGGGAACAGTGATCCTGAGCAGTTACAATAGAAATACTTTATTCTGCAATCCTTAGCTATCTATCTTTTTATTGCCCCATCACAATAACATCTGAATGCCACAGAAAACTTAGTTGTATAATGCTCTCGTGAAGTGTCCAATAGTCTCATTTTCAAGCTGGATGGAAACAGAAGATGAAAAAATATTTTTTTTTGTTTTAAACTACTTAGACAAAATATGGCAGTTGGTTATATTGAATTTTTATCTCCTATGACTTGATTTTGTGACTTAACTGACAGCTTATCCTTCCTAATACAATTATTTATAAGTAAACATAAATGAACTAGTTGACAGTGAGGCTGCTTTTTCACATTGTAGAAAGGTTAAATAAAGTATTTTTGCAGCAGGTTCAAAATCTATAGCTTTGGTTCTACTATAGATCTGTGAAAAGTGGCTCTCAACTTCATTAATATGGGTCACCCCCAAATCCCTTCTTTAGTTGCTTAATCTCTAACTTAGAAACGACAACTGAATCTGAAGAGATGGAGCTTGGAAAAATCTTTCATCTCTCCTATTTTTTTGTTATGTTTGTTTACTTTTTCCATTCTGAAAAACTTTGAAAATTCTTTCTTATTCTGAAAAACATCTTTGTTTTTGCTAACATGTTCGTATTTCTTTCAGATTCCCTCTCTGCTTCCATTTTTCATCCAGGTGTTCTGCATTTCAATACAAAGAAATCTTCAGCTTTTCTGACACCCTTTTTGAAGTTTCAATAAAATCTGAATGTTTGAAAAGGTCTAGTATTTTCCCAGGGTGGCACTTATTCCAGTTCCAGATCACGACATTAAAATTCACCTTTGTTTTGGCAACTTGTCATGGTTTTACCTCAGCCAGCAGCTAAGAATACTGGCACTCAGTCAATTTCCCTAAGTGGGATAGGGGAGAGAATCAGAAAAGTGAGAAAACTCATGGGCTGAGGTAAAAATCCTCTTTGCTGCCCTGCACTGGATGTGCTCCAGGAGCCCCATGTCTCTCCTGTACTGAGGAGCCCAGAACTGGACACAGCACTCCAGATGTGCCTTCACATGGGGAGATTAGAGGGATGGGATCACCTTCCTCAACCCGCTGGCAATGCTCTTCTTCATGCACCATGGGAGATCTTTGTCCTTCTTGGCCCTCAGGGCACAATGCTAGTTCATAACCAGATGTTGTCCACTGGGACCACCAGTCCTTCATGAAAAAAACTATTTTACAGCTTGTTGGTTCGCAGTCTGTACTGACAAACAAAGCACTAATACAGAAAAAAAAAATGCTAAACCAGAGCAAAATAGTAAAAGGAGGATTATTTTTATTCTGGATATCTAAAATTTAGGTATCTAAATCCGAACTATTGACCTAGACTTCGTGTATCATACTGGACAAACAGTAAGCATATCAGCCACATCAGTAGAGCTTGTATCCACCTAATTTTGATTTCAACTGGCTAAGAGTTGTACCTTGAGAATACCTACTTTGTTTCAGTGAAAACAGATGATTTTTGGAAAATAAACTCAGTATTTGGAGTCATACATTTAGGTGACTAAGACAAAGTGTTGTGTGACAGCCTGAATGTGAAATTCACTCTGAGAATGGGTCAATGTCCTAAGATGAATAGTTTTGTGTATATTAGTAATTTCTGCAGTGAACTTCTTTTCTTCTCTAAATCTTTCCTCAATAAACCAAAACTAAATTCAAACAAACAAACCCAAAAAAAACTAAAACAGAAACAAAATCACAGAAGTATAATAAGTAATTAACACTGACAAACAAGTGAGAAGTATTGTGTGCAATCTCACATAATGAAAAATCCACTAATGTTGTCAAAGTTCGGTTACTATGTCCCACATTCACTTAACAAGTTTTAGAAATTTGGCTGATGCTCCTTAAACCTTAATGTTTGTTCGCCATTTTTCTCTTGTAATTTTCTATACGTGACAGAAGCTCCTTGTTTTGCATTCCTCTTACCACAAAGTCAAAAGAGAGAAGAAAAAATCTTCAGATGTTATTCAGATCAGCTAAACTTTAAAGCAATTTTCTAGATGAGCCCTTTTCTCTTTCTACTGGCTGCAGAAAAAGCTAAAGAAACTGCAGTCTCAGCTTATAGTGAGTCTCATGTCCTTTATAGATGTATAGAAGTTAGATTTAGGTGAGATAATCAGTCCAGAGTCTTTCTCTGGCCACCGTAGCACTGTGTCCCTCCTTTAGGGAATTAATCTTATACTAAAATAGGAAATCTAAAATTATGGGGAAAAATCAGTCTATTAACATGCCTTTTTCTTCTCACTGAATACGAGGGAAGCCTATGGTGACTAACCTGAAATATTGTTCATATAGAGAAATTGCATGAAATTAACTGACGTTCCATTATGTGACTAAAACTATGGAAGATAAATTGCCATATTGCACCTGACTGGAATGGAGTTAACTTTCCCCTCTTCAACATATAGTTCTGTGCCTTGCAATTGTACCCAGAAGGGTGTTGATAACACTCCAGTGATTTGGCTACTGCTGAGCAGAGCTGGCACAGCATCAGGGCTCTCTCCAGCTTAGGAGTGTTTGACAGTGAGAAAAAAGCTGGGGCAGCTGGCACACAGAAGACATCCAATCCAAACTGACCAAAGAGATGCTGGATGACATAATACTCAGCAACAAAGACAGGGAAAATAGTCAGGAACAGGGAGGCATTTGTTACTAAGACATTTGTCTTTTGAACTAACCTCTGTGTGTACTGAGGTCCTGGTCCCAAGAAGTGGCTGAACGCGCCACTTTCTGGGATGTTCAGCCACTGATGGGATATTCCCCCAAGTGGCATGAGGGAAGTAGAGAATTTTTTTTTCCTTTGCTTCTATATGAAGGTTTTGCTTTTCTTTATTAAACTGTCTTTATCTTAGCCCATGAATTTTTTGTCTTATTTTGGAGAAAATTTCCTCCAAGGAAGATGAGTGATAGAGAAGCTTGGTAGGTACTAGTGGGCAACCAAGGTCAACACTCCACAACTGCCACCCAAAATATTTTTCTAGCTCCCTTTAAAATGAATTTAAAACTCTTTACTGTCTTCAGTAATTGTCTAGTCTGGCATCAAAGTATTTAAATATAACACTGTGATGTTTGTTCATTGCTGACTGCAGATGCAGTTGCACCTGCATTTAACATGCAGAAGCACATTGTGCTTGTACTTTACCTAACACACTTCTAGCAGTTAGCTTGACCATGTAGCTGCAATTGAGGAAGGTTATTATAATGTGTTGTTGTTATTCTCTGATAGCCACTGTAAACCACATAAAAATAAAAGTCACAGATTACTGAAACATTTATCATCAGCATTGCCAGATAAAGGGGAAAGGTGATGTATTCACTGTTTATGTGGTAAAAGACTGAAAAGATACAGCAAAAGTAGTATTATTAACAACAAAGCAACAGGTGGATTTTTTGTCAGAAAGTTGAATTAGGACTGGCAGGAATATATAGTATGGAAATATGCTTTCTAGTAACATTTTCAATCAGTTTATCTTATTTTAGATAGATCAGAATTAGAAGTCTGAGCAATGCAAACTGCTATAATGAAAGAAAGAACTAAAGAAGATTTTTTAGATGTGAAGTAGTGTTCCTTCCTTCCTTGTTAAGATCTCTTATTGTTGCATTGTTCTGTGCTACATACTTTTTAGCTTGGAACATAAGTAAAATGAAAACAGTGTCAAGCGATATTAAAAAGTACAAAAGAATATTTTTGGCTTTCCTATACATACAGAAACACTTTGGATAATTTGAATAAGTTTCAGATAAGCAGCTATATTTTTGGGTGCTCATTAGAGCTTGGTGAATAATTTATAACAAATAATTTAGTTGATGAATTTTAACTCTCTTCAGCTCACAAATTGTCCATGAACAGATTGTGATTTTCCTAAATTAGCTCATTATTCACAATCATCCAGTGAATAATTCCTGTGACTAATTCTCTGTAGCTAGTTTGTGGCCAGTTGCTGTAAGCAGTTAACTTTCAAGATGTTTTGGTCTGACATAGAAATCCTTTAGAATATTTCTACTTAACCAAAAAGTTTGAAATCAAAGCATCAGAAATAATCATAATAAAAAATATAATAATAGCAATAATAATAAAATCCTATAGGATACATGCACTTTCCACCCTGTTTCAGTTCTGTGTACATCACTGTAATATTTAAGAGATGTTCTGAAAAATATAATTAATTTTCTTATACATCCAAAGGGAGACCAATCCTCATATAGCCAAAGATCTTGAGAAGTTTCTGAAAATTTTCATTCATTTGCTGCCTTAAATTCAGTGTTTTCCCATTCAATATAAGTGGGAATATACAAAAATATACATCAGAGACAATCATGACATTTGAAAGCAAAGAGATTGTATTTGCAGTAGTAGAATTTTTTTTTACATTGTTAAGAATAGCATAATTTTCCAAGTTCAAACAATAAATTGTCTAAAAACTTTTTGAGTTTTACTTGTCTTTGGTAAACTTGATCTTATATTTTGTTATATAAGGCCAAAGCTAAATGAATAATTCATCTTAAATTTTGAAAAAAGAAAAGTGGGACTAAAGGAGGAGGAACAGATGTATGCTTCTTACTTTTGGCTTTGTATTTTCTTTATATTCTCAATCCCCAATAAAAATGTTTAAACTAAACCTTTTAGTTTTATGAGTATCTGAAAGTACTTAAGTAATTATTGTTATTCTTATATTTATTTAAGCTGATGGAAAAAACCTATTTTTTCATTATATTATTTGTTCTTATTTCCATTACTCTTTTATAACTATTTTGAATGCTTTGTCAAAAAGTTGTCACATATCAGTATTTTCTTAATGAGATTAAATGATGAAAAACTAAGATTTTTTTAAAATGAATGAACATTCCTCTTTATTTGCAATGAATGTTCGAGGTATATTCTCTAAACACAGACATAATCAAGCAAGAGGGAGTAGTTACACAGAAAGAGGACTCTAAGCAAACAATCCATCAAAATCACTCTTTCTTAGCTTCTTTCAGGAGCAATGATTGTTTTGATTCTTCCTTACTATATTTGGTATTGACTTTTGTCCTCAAGACACCAAGAAAAATGATAATTTTTCAGATACTAGAACCTTAACTTGTTATGTGCTTACCCTGGAGAAATGGCAGAGTTTGAAAGACTGGGGTTGTATTTAAGTCTCTGTCTCTCTTCTCTGGGTCTCAGATTGGTTGGGATGTTGCATTACATGGAAAAGTTTAATAAATGAAAACTTCTTAAATAAGATAGCTGTTTGGAAATTACTGCACCCTGTAGCAGAGTCCACAACTCTACTCAGATTTTTCCAAGGTTTTATTCCTGCAATCTACTGGGCTTTTTTTTTTTGACTAACAATTGCGAAATCATCTTTGGTTGTAAGTGATATTTTGCATATAACAGGCTCTCCAACCATTGCAATATTTATCATAGAATCATCTAAGTATGCCAAACTGTCTGTATAAAAAGGTACATATTAATTTGCACATATTTATTTTCACATCCAACAAGTTCATGTTGTACATTAGTTCATAGTCCATATTTACTATCTTCAGAAAACTCAGGCAATGGTGCAACATTCATTGTCATTTCCTGTTGTCTCCAAGTGCTTGTTTTCTTTTCCTTGAAGAAATGATGTTTTCAGTACCTAATATTACTTCTAGTAAAAGGTATGTTTTAGCATATGTTATCAGTTGGAAATTTTCATTAAGTTTTTGCAGAAAACTTTCATGAACTACTTTATCCAAAAAAAGAGTTCGTTTTTTTTTCAGAAAAGCATCAGCGATCCTAGAAAAATCAGAATCACTGGATACATAAATAAATAAGATCAGTCATTCACAAGGCCTATAAAATAATTATATTAAGATGAATTTTCCAGAAACCATGTTAAGATAATTTTCTTGAAATAAATTATCTAAATCTTATGTTTCATGTTGAATATTCGTATTTAATTATTATTAGTTTTCTTATATATATTTCTATGAGACTTGTCTCCTAGGTTCCTAAGGTGAAAATAACGTCTAAAATCTCTTTTTGGTGAGAATTCTGGTGCAGAACCCTGAATTACAATGGTGTGAATGGTGAAGACCCAGATTTCTGTACAGGTTATGTTCAAAACTGTGTTCCCCTAAAGAATAGAAATTCCACTTAGTTGTGAATCAGTATATTGAAGGTCCTAAACCTTCATAGCTTGAAGGAAAGTGTATTAAGTTTGGGGGACAGAGAAGAAAAAAGAAAAGATACAAGCCAATAGAGTCTTGGTGAGAGCAATGCATAGATATCCGCTTAGAAATATGAGCCTACAGAGTCCCTCTATAAAGCTTACTTTATACAGAACTATTTCTTTAGCCTGAGAAAAGGCATATATTTTTAAAACATGCACTGAAGGGATGACAGGAAGTCAACGAGTTTTTAAGTAGTATACTTAAATAAGAATTTACATTCCCTGAAGTCAACAAATATTTCAAATAATGAATGAGTGCATATTCCACCCTTGTCTTATTGTAAAAGGGGGAAAACAGGACCATGAAGAAAAATTAGTTGTCAGGTTAGTTCCCAGGGCATGGAAATCAATGATTTGTTTTGTGCTTTTGCCTTGAATCTTTTAACAGAAGGACTTGCTTTCTCCCTGTGAATTGGAGTTAGATGGTATTATTGACATATCCACAGGAAAGCTGTAATTTAAAAAACATATAGTACATGGAAATGAGTTTATTTGGGGGAGCTTTGAATGTCAAGCACATTTGAGACAGTTTGCTCATTTTAGGATGTAGAATTTCAAAACATGAAAACCTGGGAACAGGCATAAATTTGGTGGGTTAATTTGTTTGTTGGTTTAGGTGTTTGAGATTTTTTTGCAAAATGCACAATAAATCTATTTTATGGTTTTTTTTCTTTAATTAATTACTATGCCTAATAGTATTCAGCATACCTGTCCTCAGAAACTCTGGAAAATAAAAAACTTACATTACCCTTACCTTTCCTGCAGAGGATACACACATTGACCTGTATGTGCAAGGTTCACTTCTGTGAACCCCTTCTCCTATGGATCTTCTTGAGGGGAACAATAGCAGCACCAGAGGAACAATATACAGGTGAAGTACCATGGTAGAGCAAATATCTGTATAAGAGCAAGCAGTTTGCTTTCTTCTCTCTTTTTCTCCCTTGTAACGCTGATGAGAAAATTTGGTCATGTGATGATTTTAATGAATTTCTATAGAAATGCTTATAGAGAAGTGAAGTTACTGAGCAAGAAATAATAAAACGTCCATCTAAGATGGTAGTATTTATTCCATTACATAATAAGTATGTTGATAACCTTAAGAATCTCATAAATTTCACTTTATATGTCTGTATAGAAATGTTTGCCTTTGTGTTCTTTTTTATTGGACAAATCAACTTTGTCTTGAATAAAGAATCTTTTAATTTACTTTCAGCAAAGTATTCCATAGAGATGAATGCAAATAAAGAAAATCTTCATGAAACATTGAGATATTTAAGCTGATTATATTTTTCACTGTTTGAAGAAGATTGAAGTTGTTTGAAGGAATCGATAATTCTGTGATTTATCTACATTATTTCTTTCAATTTTCCTCTGTTTTACCACAGAGTAAATGATAATAAATAATACACAGAACTTGTTAACTCACTTTTCAGTAGACTTAATTTCTACTGTTGAAATGCTTAAAATTTCTAGTGTTGTAAAATCAAAAAGTCACAAATGAAAAATAAAGCCCACAAAAAAAGGGCAAAAAACACACTAGTGTTTGCAGATTATGATTTCCATTTCATTGAATGAGTGAAAGAAATTAAGAGGAAATGAATGAAAAAAGGTTTGGTGAGTTTTTTTTTCTTTTGTCACCATTCAAACAAGCCAGATTTGCAAGTAGCTTAAACAGTTCCAAATGAAGCCAAGTGCTAATTCTATTTTGCTGAACTAATCATTACAGGTTTAGAAACATTTGGAGGTTTGTTTATTATTTTAGATTATGGTGCTAAAACTAATGACACCAAACTTTCAGACTGGATTTTTTTTTAGCAAGGACAAAAAGTTAGAACTCTTTATAGTTTTTTTTTCCAAAGAGAAGAAACAGGAAAAGACACTTCATTGTGCCTGAATAAAACATTTCATAAGGAAATCTTTTGATAATGTCTCCATTAATATTCTTAATATTCTGTAATAGATATACTTCATGTAACCCCTTTGCTTTCTATGATAATGAATCTTAATTCTGTATAACATCCTATTCTACCACACTTTTACTTATCTATCTTGTTCTTCTCCAGTGGGTAGTAATTTGTACTAATGACCATCAGTTTCTGAGTAAGAACATAATTCATTTTGCATAGGACACTGAAGAACTATCAAATTGTAATGATTTTCAGTCACTGTGGACCTGGGCCAGATTCAAGCTTAGCGACTCAGTGATGAAAGCCCCTGACTACTATTAACAATTCCCTGAACTGTTCAGTGCCCATTAGATAAATGCACAATATATTTGTCATTTGGGCTTCTATCTTCTCATTCTAATTCTCCATGTCAGAAGCTGTTGGTCTAAAAATAAAAATGCATTTTGCATCCATCAGGTAATTTTTCCTTTAGCTGCAATGTTACCTTAATATGATCACAGTTATGGTCACTTAACTTTTCCACTGAAAATGAGTGGTTAGAGGATTCCTATCTTCCCTACTTTGTTCTAAATTCTAATTGGTTTTTAGGTGTGATATTCATTCCATGAGAAAACATACTACAAAAATAAAAGAGAAAAACTAACAAAACCCATATTTTTTTACATGTTCCAGTAAGAATGATAGCAGTAACAGTCCAAAATAATTACAGTCAGGGGATTATCTGATCTGTCTTTTCACAGAATTATAGATTATCCTGAGTTGGAAAGAACCCACAAAGATCATGAAGTCCAAGGAGGTCTTGAGGGTCAGCAACGTTTTGTAAGCTCTGTAAATAAAAAAATGTATCTTAGCTGTTTTAACTAACAAAGGCACAAAAGTTGTTTGAAGATACATTTAAGAAAAAAAGTTTAAATAAATTAAAATCTTAATTATTTAGGCCATTGTTTAATGACCATATAACTATAGTTATCGAGTTATTTTTCCATATAAACTGAAACACTTATTACAGAACCCAAAATCAAGTTATAAGGTAATTGCTTCTGAACTACTTGGTAACTTCAGGTATAATTGCTAAGTAATTTGCAAAATATGTAATTACCATGGGCCATATGTTCCTATGTCTTGTGTTCTTCACAATGTAGAAGTGTGCCACAAAAGTGACTCAGAACACCTAAAACAGGGTAAAAATCCATCTGCAGTATTAATATTAAAGTACCATGAAGAGAATCCACAGTACTTAAGCACAATCCACAGTACTCTTGCTGATAAGCAACAGCAGTCATTGCTATTGGAAAGGTGGGAGGAGCTAGCTAGGAAGTATTTTGTACCATATGTCTGCTTCACAACCCACTGAAGAAGTGTCAGAAGAACATTGCAAGTTAATATTGCCTGAGACAGTGATAACTTACAATACACTGACAACACAGATTGCAGATGGCCAAATTACCACTACAAACACCTTCTGGCACCTGACAGCTCACCAGATGCTGGTGGGTGTCATTTGCTACTTAATCATGTACCTGAGGAGAGATTATAGAGATCCTATTCAGGATCCTGTGGTATCCATGTTGGTAAACAATCAATGGTCCTGATGTAGGAATTCATCACAGTGCCAGTGTAAATAGTGTAATGTATGTGTGTGGATACCCTGATGAATTTCCTCTACTGCCTTACAGAGCAAATGACAAGTCTGACTTTACTGATTGCTTTGCATTGGTAATCTTATTAACAATAAGGTTAGAGGAAGCTCAAATAGCAATCATATAAAGTTACAGAACAGAAAATCAAAAGCTTCTCTCACACTGGCTTCTGGAAATATCCCTATAAATTGGAGAATTCTATTCCTTCTGTCCAGAAACTGTCAGTGTATTTGCATGTGGCCATTTAATTGGAGTTGTTTGTCAGCTTTACATTTTTAATGTACACGAATTCTGACTACCGAATAAATATTCCTCTAAAAACCTGAGTTTGAATAGTATCCAAAGTATCCTGGGAATTACCTGTGTTTGCTTTTCCTTTTCCATTTTAATACTTTATCCAACCTTCTAAAAATTATTTTAATCCTGTGTCCCAGTTGTGAGCCTATGCAAGATTTTGTCTGCCTTTAGCCATAAAATAAAATTTAAAAAAAAGTTTCTGCAGACTTCATAGAAACCAAACCACATAGCAACAGATCACCAAGGTTTTCATGAGACTTAATGCTTTAAATATGGACTGTCTATTGACTTTATTTTACAGCTATTTACAAAAACTATTTTAATACATGTTTTAAAAGCCTTCAAAATTATTATTCATCTTTCAGGGCAGTAATGCATAATGAACTCTCAAAAATATAGTAATATGTCTTTTTGTCAGTTGCAGTCTCTGTTTCCTCCTCCTACCCAGTTTCCTAAGTGAGTACTGTATTCTTTTCATTTACATTGTACAGAACAAGGGAAAGCTGGGAACCCAGAATTGATGCTTTACTAACTGCCAGATAAGAAATTAGGAACAAAATTTGTAACAAGTCACATATAGAATATTAATTATATTTATTTTGTTATAGTATTAATATAGACCCCAGTAAAACAGCCTGAAAGATGAAAAAAACCAGAAGTATCAAGTGACAGCCAAATGCAGAAAGTAGGAAAGTTGGACAGGACAGAACTGTTCTGACTGGACATCAGATATTGATTGTATAGAATAAAAGATGAAGGCATGGGAGTGGAAATATAAATGGAAGAAGGGACTCATGCAGTGACACCGAGAACCTACACTGAAGCTGAGAAAGAGCACAAGGGCCCAGACTCTACTGCAATTACAATATTTAAATAGCATTGTTTATTTGTAGCTTTTCATACTTAAATTCTTCACAAATTTAGTACAACCTGTACTTTTATGGATTAAAATCATACACCTACTGGCTGCTGACCCATTGTCATCGAATTTGCTCTTCAGACTACCATTTTTAACTGCCATCATGACGTATTCTCACTGTGAAAATGTACTTCCCTAGCTATTTTAAGTTACCAATAGCTGAATGTACTAGTGAAGTGAGTGGTGAGTGGACTGAGTGTTGCCCCAGTCAGCTGGTGTTTATTAGTGACAGGTTGTCTGCCAAACCATTGGGGCTGGCCCAGTTGGTGATTGGTGAGCTTTTGCGCAATTGACTGTCCACGTTACTGGTACTGCTCAATTGATACGTATCCAAAGTTAGCCCAAATCTTCTGCCAGGGTAACTAAGTTTTTTAAGCATTTTATGTTTAATCAGAGAGAAGAACATGCAACATAAAGGTGATTAAAATTCTCATGTAAAATTCAGTGAAATAATCTAAAGTTATGAGCAGGAGAAAAAATTCAGAGGAAAATATATTTAGTCATGGATCTGCACCTTAGATATTTCATGCTCTTTCTGTCAGCACATTTTCAGTTTATCTAGAACTAAAACTTGTACAAAATGCAGTAAAGAACATCTGGAGTGTGGGACAGATTCCATTTGAAGAACAAACTGATATTACAATTGCTCATCTTCTGAAGAAGGTAAATGAAAAGAGTAGAGATAATCTAATCAAGAATGACACTGAGAAGATGAATTTGAAATAACCATTCTGAATTTCTGATAACAGTAGAAGTACCATGTAGAGTTTTTAGTCAGAATGCTTAGAAACACTTTTGCAAATCCCTGCAATTTAATTATAACATTTACTCTCCAAAGAAATAGAAAATATTCTTGAGTTCAGTAGGGAGATAAAAAAATAGCTGAGAGATCAGTCTATATATTACACACTAATATCCAGATGAAACTTTTGTCTTGTGAAGTTTCTACATCACTGATTGTAAAAAGGAAAAAGAGAGAAACCATCATTTAATATTTTCCCTTCTTCTTTCACCCTTTTTCTAACCACCTGTTCCAAGCTGCTGCTGGATATGTTATACTTGGCTAGGAAGGCCTTCAGCCTCATCCAGTACAGCTGTTCTTACATTCTTTTGTATTTACATACATGGGTGGTATTGAATAATGAGTAACAAGGGGACAAATATATGGTAGAACTCAGCACATGTCCAGATTTAAACTGCTTGCTCATGAACTCTTAGCAGACTCATAGTTTCTAAGGGCTGGAAGATAATTCTAGGGAGTTGGGAAACCAAAATCAGTTTTTCTCAAAATTTCTATTGCTATTATTAACCAGTAAATGATGATGATGATGGTGATGATGTGTAAAGATGTCTTCTCCTACTACATGATACATTTCAGAATTGTTTTTTAATAGTTGACTACATAACAGTGTTCCAAAGAAAAAACTGAGTTTGTTTTTTATTATGTGGCCTAGTGTAGATAGTGCACTTTTATAGACTACATTTGTTTGAATCTGATTTAGAGTAATAGTGTGTTAGGCTGTTGGAGTGCATTTGTCTGAACAAGGTAGAGAACTTTCACGGAGTCACAGAAAGGCTGAAACTGGACAGGATCTCTGGTGGCCATCTGAACTAACTCTCTTGTTCAAGCAGGGCCACTTAGACCCAGGTGCTTAAGACCATGTTCAGACAGATTTTCACCATCTCAAGTAGGAAGACTCCATAAGTCTCTGAAAAACCTGCACCAGCCCTCTTGTCTGTCAAAGTAAAATGTGTTTTCTGGAGTTCTATGTTCCAGTTTGGACCCATTACCTCTGGTTCTGTCACTGGGCACCACTAAAGAGAGCCTGACTGTCATGTTTTCATACTTCATTCAGGTATTTATAAATATTAATAATATCCTGCAGAGAATTCATTTTCTACGCTGAAAAGGCCCCCTGAGAGTTTTCTTATATGTGAGATATTCTTGTAGCCTTCGTTGTACTCTCACCAGAATGTCCATGTCTCTTCTGTACTGAGGAGTCCAAGATCTGACATGGGACTGCAAGTGTGGCCTCTCCAGTGCTGAATAAATGGAAGGGTCATCTCCCCCCATTTGCTGGCAATACTTTGCCTAAAGCAGCCTGGGACGTCATTGAAAGTCTTTTCATCAATGCATATTGCTGGTGTCCAAGATGTACAGGCTGAGTATAAACCACTCTTCCCAGTTTTGTTTCATCAGCAAACCTGCTGACATTTACTCTGTTTCATCATCCACATCAAGAAAGATGTAACACAGCACAAGACCCAGTACTGATATCCCTAGGGCAAACCACTAGTCACTTGCCTCCACCTAGACTCCCTATCACTGATTTCCACCCTCTAGGCCTGGCCACTCAGCTGTTTTCTACCCCACCTCATGGTCTTCCCATCCAGAACATAAGCAGTCAGCTTATCCATGGAAGTCTTGTGGAAGTCAGTGTCAAAGGCTTCCCTGAAGTTCACCCCTCATATTCCAAGCCAGTCAAACCTTGTTTGCAGTTTTCAGGACCAGTTGCAGAAATAAACAATTTGTAGTGAAACTGAAAAAACAGGTGGCTAATGCCTCCGATTTCCTTTTTTTCTGGCTCTTTCTTCAAACCTATAAGCATTTAGTAGTTGGGTCTTATGGACTTTTTATTGTGCCAGATTATCCAGCTTTAGAGGGCAGAGTTTAAAAGCTCTAGTTTCTCTGACGGACAAAACTGACAGATTTCACAGCTCTGCAGTAAACCTTGTGAGACTTTTGCTGCTCTGTTCACCTGACTCCATCCACTTACAGCATCCCTTTACAGCAGTAGAGCTCTGAATGCTACTACATTCTCTCTAACTCCCTCAGTGAAAACCAGTAAAAATAGTGAGCATTAAACCCATCATTTTTTATTCACTTAACAATCTTGTAATTGCAGTATTAAAATTATCATTATGCCTACTGCCACTTCTTGACTTATAAATTTCATTTCTTTCTTCTGCCTTTTTTTGTACATCTCCAACTATATTTTTTTCTGACTGGCTTTTTTACATTTCACAGAATTAAATCAACAGCCAGTGTAAATAAATAAAGCTGTATATTGGAGAAAAATATAGTAATTACAATATTGTTTAGGTTTGAAGTGACCTATTAAATTAATCTAGTCTGACTCTCCCTGTTCAAAGCAGAGTCCTGCTAAAGCAGATTGTTTGGGATCACATCTAGTTATTTACTTTCTCCAAGGATGGAGACTTTGTACCCTGTTTAGAACATTTGACCATCCTCACAAAAGCAAAAAAAAAAAAAGTTTCTATGTTCTGATTGAATTTTGTATATTTTGATTGGTGTCCATTGCCTGTATCCTCTCAATAAGCACTAATGAGAAATGTCAGGCTCCGTTTTCATCATTCCCTTCCTTCAGATATATGTATATCATTGATGAGACCTCCCTGAACCTTCTCCAGGCTGAAAAAATCCTGTCTCCCTCAGCCTTTTCTTCTGTGAAAGGTGCTCCAATCACTAAATCAATTTTTCTGGAGCATTACTTGATCTGTTAAGTCTGTAGGCTGCAGACTTGCTAAGATGTCATCCTTATCTGAGTCATTAATGAAGGTGTTGAAGAATATCAGAGCATGGATGGACCTCTGAGCTACACTGCTAGAAACTGCCTCCAACAGGACTTGGTGCCATCAATCACAATCCTCTAGGATCAATTATTCAGCTCGTCTTTAATCCATTTCACTGTCCACTTACCTAAACTTTACTTTGTCAATTCCTGTGTGATGATGTTATGTGAGACAGTGTCAGAAGCTTTCTGAAGTCAGTGTAAACAATATCTGTTTCTCTGCTCTCATCCACCATCCATCAGCTATTCCAATCATTGTAGAAATCTATCAAGTTGGTCCACCATGATTTCACCCTTGAAAATCCATGCTAATTATTCCTAGCTTGCTCCTTTGCCTTCATGTGTCTAGAAAATCTTTCCAGGACGTTCCTCTCCATCACCTTCAGAATGACTAAGGTGATGCTAACTGGACTGTAGTTCCCCAAATCTTCCTTCTATCCTTCTTGAATATAGGAGTGATATTTTTTATCTTCTAGTCTTCGTGTACTTTTCTCAGGCACTATGATTTTTCAAAAGTATTCAAGAGTAGCCTTGCATTGGCATTAGCCAGCTTCCATTAGTCTTCATTGCCTTCCGTACACACATTTTGTTTGGGTGCTCTATGTCTTGGTCATCCTCTGCTGACAATAATTCTTCATGTTTATCATAGGAGCGATGTGGCAGCGTGTGGGCTGCGAGGATGTTTGTTTGAATTATGTTGGTCTTGTATTTAGCGTTGAAACTGTTTTAGTTCGTAATATAATTGATTTCTATGAGCCAAGATGGCGCTCACCCCAGGTTTCCCCCCCCCCACTTTCCTAAGTCCCCATAATGTCAATCTTCTGTTGCTATGGCCTTTCCCGCGTTTTTGTTGCAAATTTCATGTCATTTATGTACGCCGCTCCTTGTTTTCCTCATTGTGTTCATCATCCCCTCCCATTTTGGGTTGTCCCCTCTAGTGTCCATCACCCTTGGGCCATTCCCCTGTTCCAGATGGTTCTTTCCAGTGCCCAAGGTGATTGGACCTCTTCCGTTGTCCCCTCCCATGCTCACCCTTTATTTGCTAGCTGATGGTGTCCATTATGCGACGTGGTTCTGTTATTGGCCCGGGGGTGGGGTGATCCTCCCCCTGGCCCCCCTTTATAAGTTCTGTTCAGTTCCCTCCCCTTTGGTCGGATTCCCTCAGCCTCCTTCACTTCTGTACCCCTTTCCCCCCGCCTTCAATAAACTCCCCGCTGCTGGAATCCGTCTGCCTCTCAGTCATCATTTGGCAACACTGTGTCGCTGGCGCCTGAGAATCTGCTGTGTTCCTGAGCTGTGTCCGAGGCCACCTCTCTCTTCAGACAGGGAGGGCTCGAGAACCCACAAAGGGGCAGCTGCCGGTGCCTGTGGGCCGGTCAGGCATTTTCTCTCCCCCTTGGCACCCCAGCAGCAAATGTCTTCCCAGTCTTCAAAAAGTGCAAGAAGGAAGACTCAGGGAATACAGGACAGTCAGACTCACCTCAATCACTGGAAAGATGATGGGGCACCTCATTTTGGAGGTTTCTCTCTCCACATGGATGACAAGAAGGTAATCAGGAGTAGTCATCATGGATTTACTAAAGAAATATTGTGCTAGACTGTCTTGATTGTTTTTCACAACAAAACAAGTACCAGGATGGATGAAGTGAGATCAGTGGATATTGTCTACCTTGACCTCAGCAGGCCTTCTGACATGGTCTCTCAGAGCATCCTCGCAGGCAAACTTAGGAAACGTGGACTGAATGAGAGGTCAGGGAGGTGCATTGAGAAATGGCTGAATGACAGACCTCAGAGGGTTGTAGTCAGTAGTGCAGGGTCTAGCTGGAGGTCCTCCAGGGTTCCATAAATGGCCCAGGATTGTTTAACTTATTGATATATCTCATGCTCACATTTGGAAGATAATCAGATTAAGAACATTAGCGATGAAGCAATGTAGCAAGATATTTCCCTGAACATATGGCTATACTTTAGATAAATGTGTAGGTCGTTTTCAAATAAAAACTCATATATGTGATGTCAGTTAATATCATTCTTGGTTACTTTTTGTAGCTGAGAATTTTGAAGATCCGAAATGAAGTTGTTGCTATAGGACATATCAAAGTGCACTGCATGGAATAGTGTACTATACTGCTACTTCAACTAAACTCCTTTCTGTTGAATTGTGTTTTTGAAAATCAAATAATTAAAAAAAAATAATTTCTTATTTTTATTCTGATTTTTTTTCTGATGGGGCAGGTTTTGCATAATGGGTAGCTATAATTTATTTCTTAGTTGAATATGAGAGACAAGACTGTGCCTGCTTTCCATGAAGCTACTTCCCAGAAAATCTTGGCTGGTGAAAGAAAGGAATAGATTTTATTAGATTGTTTGATAGCACACCTATCACTCTTTCTGACCAAAAGTAATTTTCATTTGCAATGAGCAATTTCAGTGACATGGTGCAGTTACAGTTGAGTTCCTTCACTAGTCCAGAGTGCAGCAGCAGTCAATGCTCTTTAAAGATATATGTTGTAGTGAAAGAGATGGATTTAGTAAGACAAGACACTTTCCTTCTGTGGGCTTTGTGATACATAAAAGTCTTGTCAGTCTGACATTTCCTACTTTGCTTTATGATTTTTCCCCATTTTCTTCTTCTGTACCTATGCTATCATTATCATCCTAGTTGAATGGTTCTTAAGTGCAAAGTAAGGTCAGAAGGGAGAGCTAGATGTTGCCACACTGCTCTGCTTTCTACCAGATGGCAGAAAAAAAGCAGGGGAAAGAGCATTTTTATAGTGTTTTGGATATTATACTACAGTTAAAACATATTAGCCATCTTCTGTATAATCCTACTTCCACCCACTGATTATTCAATATATATTTCTAAGTGTCAAACACAGTAATTTATTACCTTGCTATAAATCCTCTTACAATCCAAGAAAAAAGTCTCCCATTTATAGCATCAAATGTTCACTTATGAGTAACTGGAGGAGTGTTCAGCAACCTGAAAGTCTTTGAACCCGTAGGAGGCTATTTAACCTGTCAGTACGATCAAGCAAAAAGCCTGTCCCTATCATTAAGGTTCCAAGATTATCTCTTAGGATTTGAACCATTGGCTAGGTAGATATATTTGTCATTTTTCATAGAAGCATAGAATGGTTTTGGTTGAAAGGGACCTTAAAAATAATCCAAACCCTCCCATTACAGGGACACCTTCCACTAGACTAGGCTGTTCATTATCCAACCTACACTTCTTCCTAGACACTTCCAGGGATGGGGCATCCACAGCCTCTCTGGACAATTTGTTCCACTGTCCCACCACTCTCACACTAAAGAATTTCTTCATAATATATAAATCTACCATCTCAGTTTAAAACCATCCCCCCTTGCATGTACTTGTAAAAAACCTACTTTAGGTCCCTAGAGCTTTCTCGTCTCCAGGCTGAACAACCCCAACTGTCTCAGCCTGTCTTCTGAGGTGAGGTTGTCTAGCCCTCTGACTATTTTTGTGGCTTTCCTCTGCTTTAGCTCCAACAGATACACGTCCTTCCTATGCTGGGGCCCCCAGAGCTGGACACAGAATTCAAGGGGGGAATCTCATGAGAGCAAAATAAAGGGACAGAGTCATCTCTCTCAACCTGCTGGACATGCTGCTTGTAAACTAAGCCCAAGATGTTTGGGCTAAAAGTGCACATTTTGAAGTAATGCCAAGTTTCTTGTCATACAACAAGCTGTCATTCCCAGCAAGGTCTTTCAGTGGAATTTTTTTTCAGCGCAAGGACTGTAATACATTACATACTGTATACCTTTATATATTTCATTATGTTATTATTGCTCTCTTTAATTAAATATTAAATCAATGGGAGATAAGAAGACGTAGTTCTATTTTTAAGTACGCACTGAAAAAACCCATATTCATTGCATGTAACATCACCTTGCACATAGGTGCAAGGTGAAATATCAACTCTGTGTGACATTAATTGTTTGCCTCACATGTCTGCATTTACAAATTATGAAAGACTAAGTGTCTTGTCCAAGGCTGGTTGGAACTACAGACAGTCAAAATAATTTTTCATAATTTATGATCATTATTGCAATTTATCTCCCTTCAAGGTTCCAGAGTGGAAGATTTGTCTAATTGACCATTTAAAAAATGAAAAAATTGGAATAAATTTTTTTCTGTTATGCACTAAAACTAATTCTTTGCCTTTATTACTCCAGATTGATGGTTCCCAAAATCCTGGTAATTTTTTTATTCCATTCCAAACCTACTGCAAATAATTGCTTTCACCATTCAAAGCATTGGGAAAAAAAAAATCAATCTATGCTATCTTGACTTCTGTAAGCCTGTTTAAATTGTGAGTATTTGGGGTGCTTGGACCAAGACATTTCTGGTTCATATTAGTAAAGCTCAATCTGATTTCTCTTCTTAAAGAGTCTTAAATACAATCAGAAACTGTGATAAAATCACTCCTGGTTCACAGTGTAATTTTATCTTTGGGCAAAGGTCATCTTTCAGTCTAAACTGAGTTCACTCACTTCCTCAATCCATTGTCATCACTGTGTCCTGGAATTACTATTTCTGAGACCCTCTGGACCATCTCTTTTCTCATTTTTAAGTAGAAAGGGAGTTAAGAGGACTATGAATGGAATCTAACTTCTCTCCTGTAACTGCTCTGAATAGCACATATATAATATCCCTTCTGTGATCAATTTTGTAGTGAAATCTATTATTTAGAAATATCTAAGAGTAATTTTTAAAAATTAAATCTCTACAGGTATGATTCCATAGCGGTTTCTAAGATTTCAGTATTATTATTTTTCACTGGAATGATAAAAACAAATTCCAGGCCAAGTCTTTTGTGTGGTAGGAACTTCTATACCTGTTACTACTGGTCAGTTATGTACCAGAAGGAAAATCCTGATGAAAACTTGAAGGAAATGAAAAAAAAACCCAAAAAATCACCAAAAATATATTGTTCTGAGGAAAATAAATTTTCCCAAGAAAATTCTGAATAACTTTACTCAGAACAGTTCACTAAATGGTGAAACATACTTCCCTTAGTCTGCTGCTTTGTTTTTTCTCCAGTTAAACCTTTGTGATAGCCTTCATTTTGGTGTATTCCATAAAACATTATTTATTAATGAAAACAACACATATTTCTACATCTCAGAGAGCTGATATTTGTTCAGAATTACTATTTTCCCCCTTCGTTATGGATTTCCCCAGCTGAAACATGTACACACATGCAAAATTTTCAGATTTATAAATTGAGGAGTCTAAAACTTGTAGAGCTTTTGAAACAGAAGCAGAATTTTAATGGAAACAATTTTTGCAATCTTCTTGCCTGTACTGATAGTAGATCAATACCAAATTCAATGCATGATTTCATTTCTCCTGCAGAAAAATTATACTTGTCAGTTCTAGTAAGTGAAGAAGGAAAAGTGAAAGATCATGACTAGAGAAACGCAATGCTTCTTAAGTTAAATTGTATACTGAATTGATATTTGTGCCAATATGGGAAGATTTAAATTGAAAAGTGACAGGTTTACAATGTGTCTAAATTGACTAATTCTCTTTTAGAATCAGATCAATGAAATGTGTATTAGAGACACATGCCTACTGTACAATGAAGCCCTACATCAGCTGTGCATGGATGGGATGTAGTTTGTAGCATGTCAAGTCAAAGACACTGGGTCTTAGGAGAGTAAATTAATCTCATAAAGACTGCATAATTGCAAGTATGTATAATCCATTTTAAAGATGTCACAAACAAAAATCACTATATTCACCATCACAATGATTTTTTCTCATTCTTATTCTAAACACTATGTCACATTTCTAATTGCATTTTCAGCAATTTATTTCCTTTGTCTGTCCTGCAAAATTCATTCAATGTCAGTGTTATTATGTCATCAGTAAACACCTTGAACTTAAATTATTGCATTGATTCACATTTTTACTCCCCAGAAATTGCTGAAGTAGTATATTCAAAAGCATAAATGTATTTTTTCAATAGTTTAGTGCTTTGTTCTCATTATAAATTGTAAGAAGGAAACACAGCATTCCTTATTTAGGTAATCCATGACAAAATCTCCACAAATTATTGATTGCATGTCCTTTCACAGAAAGCCGTATCTAACAAGACAGATGGTGTTCCCTTTGATTAAGAAGGTCTAATAGATACTATTTTTATCATATTAACATGACACCAGCAGGAAGACTGTGTTACAGAAAAAATACATATAGACCTCATATTCTCTACTCATGTGCAAGTATTTTTCCCCCGTGAAGTTTCTGTATATTTGAGTAAGAAATACACACCCTTTAATGTTAATAACACCTGTCAAGATCAAGACCATATTGTAGAAAGATTTTTCCAACAGCAACATTCTATTTTTGTCAAGAACACTATTATTTCAAAACTGTGTCATTAAAAAAAAAACAAAAGACCAAAAATCAAAACAAGTGTTGTATAAGAAAACAACACATTGGTATCTATAGGCATTTTCCTAAAAAGAAAAAGACAGTTGCTCTGATTATTATTATAGTTTTCTGGTTTGATTTAAACAGGCATAGCACACATTAATTAACCAACTGGAAAATATCAAAATTGAAGCTTAGAAGAGAAAATAAGCTCTTATGGTAGATTTGAAATGCTTTATGATAAAGTATCATACTCAAAATGTCTTAATATAAAAGCCATCAATTACACATATTTAGAATGGTTTGATAGGCTGATTGCCTCTGAGCTGAAAACATGTACAGAGGAGCAGGGAGCTAAAACACCAGTAAGATTTAAGCAGACCCATTTTAAAATGGCTGTTTTTATGGGGAAATCACTTAGTTTTTACAGATTCTCCTGGAAGACTTCTCTGTTGGAAATTGTCCAGTAAGTGTTTTCCAACCTTCCTTTTGGATGGGAAATGCTCACTTATATTTCCACTACTGTTACTCAGGGATCAGTTCTTGGGCCTGTTGTTGGTAATTTTTATCAGGCAGCTAATAGTGCCATAAAGCCATTATTCATTATATCAGGAAGTAAATCACTGAGATGACAGGTCCCACTGACATTGCCAGTTATCTCCAAGTGGGAGAATGATACATTTTTCTTTTCCTTACATGAAAGATGTCTTTGTTGACTTAAACAAAGTCATGTCCATACGGATATATTTTTAGCATTTCAGAGTCCTCTGTTCCATCTTCAGTGCATTGCTGCCCCATAAGAGTTATGACATCTTCTGGAATAAGCATGTTTTGGTTTGAGAAATTATGGCTTTGGAAAACCCTCTAAGGGCTGGGTTATGAAGAACAGTCACATCTGCTAGTGTGGCAGCATGGCAGCAAGGATAAGTTTTCCTGCAAAGGCTGCCCTTACACAAATGCCCAGGCTGCTAGAAGAGGCTTCAGGAGCCTGCACTCCCATTTGCACATCCCTGCCTCTTCCTTTGCTCTGTCTGGACTGTCTCTGTCTGCTCACCAAGGTCAGGCACTGAGGCAGCACAAAAGCCATTTGCCTCCCTTAGAATATTTTTCTGATTTAGTGACCTAAAAAGACCACCAGATGATCAGCCAAGCAGCACAACTCAGGAAAAAAAGGAAAAGGATCTACCCCTTCTCTCAGAAGCCAGCTAGTATATTGATTCAGATATCTTGAAAAATAAAGTCATTTTAAGTCAACACGAGCAGATGCTGTTTTCAAGAAAATGTTTCAGCCTTCCCTTCTATCACTATCTCCATCCTTCTTCCTAAGCAAGGAAGCTGCACAGTAGATTTTCTGGGAAAAAAAAAGCCTTTATGGGAATTGTGGACTCTAGAACAATTAATTTGATTTTACTACAACTCTTTTGCTAAAAAAAATCATAACATAGCTGCACATATATTTGTGCTAACATGTCTGGGAAGAACTTTTTTTTGGCAACAGGTCTAATTTGTGTCATGTAAGTGATGCCTTAAGTTTTAGCTTTCATATTTTTCAGATTCTGTACTGCCATAGTGTGTGATTCTGAACTTCATATAAAGTGTTAGCAAGTTCTCTTCACAGTTTAGTCAGACAAAACAAACCTTTTCCAGTCTGAGAACCAAGGACACCATTGCAGCTTCAGGCCAAAGAGTATAAATAGTGAATTGAGGAAAGCAAACTGGGAGGACGGGACTTCATAACCTGAAGCTGTAATTGGACAATTAACCCAAATATGTAAATGGACCAAAACTTACAAAAATATGAAAACTGGTGACTGGTCATCCATCTTGGGTGGAGCCACAGCCAGGCTCTTGTACTGCCCAAGGTGTATCCTTTGAAGGCCTTTTAATAAATACCTACTTTATTCTTTTAACTCTGTCTAGCCCCTGTTTCAGATGGCCTCTCTAGGCTTTATTAGTGTAAATTGCAGTTTAAGTATAAGGTTGAAAAGACCATTTAAACAAGATATTCTTAAATACAAGAAGAACTAGATGCATAATATTACAGTATTTTGTTCAATTAAATTTGAGAAAGAAGTTGCAGCAACACTGGGGCAAAGAAAGGAGTTCCAAAAATCATTAAAGAATGGGGATGCATGATGAATATTCTGTGACAAAGTGGTCTCAATATCTTTTAGTTAAAAGAAATATGGGATAACTTGATTGTAGTTTGTATGCAGCACACATAAATGCAGATTTGACATTTCTTAACTTTTGAGTATTTGATTGATAATCTTAATCTACTGCTGAAGAACAGGCTCGTATTTGCATACAGAGTATTCTCAGTTTCTTAATTAATTTTTTGAACTTTAACACTTAGTTCTACCTCTGTATTTAAAATATTTCCTTAATTATACTTTCCAGACACATTTTTAATCATATTTAAATAAAGATGTTACAGAGATTAAACATGCACTACAAATCATTAGTAAATAATGATTATGATAATTGTAATGATAATGATGATAGTGATAATAATAATCATCATCATCATCACCATCTCCATAATCTTTCAAGTGTTTCTAATTTGAAGAGTATCAAAGTCACTTCTTTTCTAGCTTTCATCACTTCAGTATCCTAAATGATATACAAACCAGTTTTTGTAAAAACTCAAACTGTATCCCTACATCTTTGAACAATAGAATGGAATATTTCTGTCCAATCAACTCCAAGCAGTTGCTGTGGTACAATATATAGGTTTTCTTCATGCTTACATTGTCATTAAAGATTCCTCACATATGTTTCATGATTTACAAGTCAGTAACACCCATGTCTTTCAGATTTTTTAGAGTAACGAAGAAAATACAGAATGTTAAAATAAGATGAATTCCCAGACCGTGTAGATAAAAATCCTGACTATTTATTTTTATCTGGATTTGCAAAATAAAGTCTAACTTTTATGTTCAACTCATTCAATGTCTGTTATTGAACAAAAAATTAGGTGCAAGTTAAGAAAAATTAACATTTCATTAGTAACAAAAAGAACATAAGATTTTTTTCAGCATTTAGAAATACAAGTATTCCTAAAAATCCAATACACACAAATTTCAATAATGTAAAGTTACCTATACATATATAATGGTTTTGTTTATATCACAGGTTTATTTTCTACGTAATATTAAGGGGAAAATAGCAGTACATTGCCTTTTTAAAATGAAGTATTACAGGGAAGGAGAATGAATATATCAATAACTGTGAAAGTATTGAATTGAAAAACTTTCTTTAAGGGCAGATGAAAGAGATAAACTGAAATGAGATCATAAATTGTTGCAATAGTCAAAGTGGAAAAAAAAAAGCAGAAGAAATTCATATACTAAAATATAACAGGAGACAAGTGACACCAGGTTTGTATATGTATTTTGTATATGCATTTTGCTGCTTTTAAAACTAAAATAAAGACTGGAAAGATTTTGCTGTGTTGAATTGAAATGCAGCTTAATTTAACGAACATATTTTCAATGAGAAATATTTTCAAATCAAGATAGCCAATCAAAAATTAGAAACTATATTGTTTCCTTCAGGGTCAAAACTGATAAAAGTTGTGGAAGTAATGATTCATTGTCCTCCTAAGGGCGGATACGGATGGCAAGAGAGCTGTGTTCTGAATTCCCACCTGATAATACCATCCAAGAGAAGGAGGTGAACTGGAAGAAATATTAAGTGGCCTGAAAGAGAAAAATTTATTGTTTCTTTGTAATGTTGCCCCAAGACCAATCCACAGGTCATCAGCTAATCAAATCCTTATCCCCTTCAAAAAAATCTTCAACATAAATCTACTGGATATGGCACAGCAGTTGAAAAAACTATTTTTGAAGAATGTGTACTGATATTGAAGAAAATGTAGATCACATCCAAGGACTTACTACATTCAGAGTAAGATTGGATCAAGCTGTTTAAAACTTCTTTCAACCCATGAAAACCAAATGCAGTATCTCTTCCTCTGTGTCATGGGTACCACGTTAGATTGAATATCATCTATTATTAAATGTTTAGGAGATAATACATAGACTAGACCATGGTTATTATATGTGATATCCTTACTTTTCTTGAGAGTGCTATGGCAGGGAAGAGAAAAGTAGCAGACACACAAATCATCAGCAAGCCTGAGAGAAAACTCACAGACATAAAGAGACAAACCACCCCTTCAGTTATTCATGTCCTTGGGTGACACTATTTCCTTGTCCCTAAAAATCCTTTACTCCTCTTCTCTGAGATGTACTGTATCATGAAGTAATGCATTTGTTGTACATCTAATAGCAAAGACTTGGTTTATGTCTACCAAAAAACCTCTCAGGATCTCTGGTTCAGAGACAGTCTTAAAACACTCAGAGCACAGGGCAGAATTAAGCTTTTCCCAAAATGCAGTTGTGAACAGAACATTCTTTTGAAACATCTCCGGAAGTGGCGATAGCAACTCCATTTCACGTAATAGCCTAGGCTAGAACACTCACTCAGAAATTGATTCATATGGCTTTAATTCTTTTGACTTCCTGAAGAAATTCAAACTTGTACCACCCAGTAGCCCACAAAATGTTCCTATCTTGGGGTTGCCTTGAGGTGAAAACACTCACCTTAAGGACACAAGAGACAGAAAACAGGATTCATGAGCTGGAGTTCTTGTTAGGACGACTGTTCTTGTATTAAACTTTCAGCAGTCACGGGTGAAATGTGTATACTAAAATTAAATTAAAGATTCAGTGGTTCACAGAAAGGTGATTAAATATTCATTAGGCAGAAGACAGATGGAGAGAATTTCTGCCAGCTAAGTATGACTGGCACCTGGTGTGAGGCCATATTTGTAAAGAGGAAAACCTTCTTTCTTCTTTGAGTGTGAATGTCCTAGAACTTTATTGCTTTTTGGATGTTGATTCCTCGGAACAGTAGGACTAAATAAAGAACAAAAGCACATCATGAAGTATTTTCTGAAATAAAAACTCTGTAAGGCAGAAACAGGCTTGCGTGGCAAATTCCAGGAAATTATCAAAATGAAGGTCTGGACCTTGAACACTATCGTGAAGCATCTTATCTGACTTATCCTAAAGTTTCTTTGTGGGCTGAGATTCTCACTTGACATTGAGCATGAGTCAAATCTATGGACCCACCTGGCTATTCCTGGTCTGCAGCTGACCCTGACTACCATCACCCTCATTGCTCCTGCTCTGCTTTTCTTGTTGGACATGGTGGAATTGTGTCCTTCCGCCCTGCACCCCACTGGCAGCTCCTAACTCACTGCTCTCCTCACTGTAACCCCTCCTGCAGCATCCCAGTAGAAAGCTCAGGGCCCAGACAGCATCGTGCATGTAATACAATAAATTCCATAGAAAAGAAAATAACACTAAAATAATTTCAATAACAGATTTTGCTTATAAAATCACATATTTTAAATATTGAATTGAGCACAGGCTACTTGACACAGGCAGGAAATATTCCTTTGATTTCTCTAGTGGGTCCAGTGGAACCAGTTCAGCTCTCAGACGAGCACTAAAGAGAGAACTTTACATGACTGAAAGCTGTGCTGTTGTTCGCTTGTGTCCTTGGTATGTCTGAAAAGAATAAATTTTTTACAGAAGGCTTAATTATATTGGCTTGTCATCTATAAGGAGACAGTTGAAAATAAAAAATAGATTTGACCAATAGAGTGACTTAGGCCACACACAAAAGATATCTTTAAAAGTCAATTAAATTTATGTATGTGACAGAAAAATGTTAAAGTATATGACTTCTTTACCTCATAAAGCAGGTAAAACCTGTCTCTTTCTGCCCCCCTGTCCCCAAAATTAAGAAAAGAAATGTAAACTCAACCCTACTAGAAATTAAACTTGAAAAAACAATTACGTACCTAATTAAAATAATGTCCCTAATTTATTAACACAGCATTTTTGTCTGTTACTGTGCCAGGCATACATTGAAGTAGCCATCAGTGACTCTGAAAACATGTGATCAAAACCACCCTAAGCTCAATCACAGAAAACAAATGGAGAATACCATTTAGAAAAGAACCAAATTCTAACCTCAGACCCTGTTAACAAACTGTCCCTTGCTCTACTTGTCTTCCAGGTTTTTCTAATCTTATCTAGAGATAAAGATACATGTCATAACTAAAAAAGAACACATTTATAAATGGAATAGAAGATTTCTGAGTGCTGAGATTCATGAATTATAGCCAAAAATGAACATAAAAAGAGGACAGGGGCTGGCAGATATCTTTACCAAAATGTAAGAGATTATTAAACTCACCAGATTGGAAGATCTATCTAAAACAGGCCAGTTATTGGTAAGCACTCTGGTAATAGGGCTAAAAGTGAATACTTTAAAAATTCCCCTCCATATGCAGACATATTTTAAATGTTCCCTTAAATTCACAATTTTGCTAAGTGCACTGTATCTTTTTCCTTTGTAAATATAAAAGTAGCA
Source organism: Loriotus luctuosus (assembly GCA_035582745.1). Lineage (NCBI taxonomy): Eukaryota > Metazoa > Chordata > Aves > Passeriformes > Thraupidae > Loriotus > Loriotus luctuosus. Next base: position 124,197,751 of record JAWWEY010000115.1, read on the forward strand.
TATTAGTATCTCAAAGTAGAAAATATTACAACAGGAGGCAGATGAGTGAAAAACAAGCTTTGTAATCCTCAAAGAATTGAAGCCATTATATGCAGTATTGTGTTGTACGTTATCTGCACAATAAAGTGGTGCTTTGTGATGCTCCTTGTTCTTGATTAAAGGTCAAACTTTCTGTAGCGTTAGTGAATATGACAGTTCAGAGTGAATATTAAGTTCTACCGAAAGCACTTCTAAAAGCGTTCCCTTAGAAATACTGTGCAGCAGCAGCATTTGCACTGAGACTGTGCCCCTCCAAGATGTGAATAAATAAACCTCTCTGCTGTTTTCCTATTAGCTGTAATGACTGTAGATGTCAAAGTTCCTTTAACTTCAGCAGAGTTCATTGAAGGGTGTTGCTGGGAGTATACAGTGAAATCTGTTGTGTGAACATTATGCTTATTCTTTTGAGTTTGCACAGATATTTACACACATGCACAAATGCTGTTTCTACATATATCAATCAGATTTGAGTGACTAAAACAAGGTAGATAAGACGGTAGAATTTGAATTTAGTCTCATCTCCTGTGGAGTCTTTGTAAGATTTACAAAGAGCTCCTATAGGAAAAAAAAATCAACAATTAAACATCAGAAGGAGTTGTACACGCTGTGCTTTGTTATTCTGAAAACTCTCAAGCATGTAGATTTTTTTCCCGCTATGGTCATTCTCCTGTACCTGCAATATAGGAGCCATAGTTGAGATCTAGGTGTGAGACAGGCATTAATGACCAGTTTTTAAAAAGTCAGATATTCAGAATCAGTTATTCCTTCTTCCTAATTATCTGCCAAAAATGTTCACTCTATTCTATGTCCTTACCTTATTATATTACATCTATAGGCCATGGGAATTAAAAAAACCCAAAGGTAAACATAAAAATATTGTAATTTAAAATATTTTTTAAAATTTTCCCTGCTTAGATAGAGGCTTAATACAAATGGAAAATAATAAAAAAATAACGTTTTGGTGGATGTCCAAACAAACCCTTACTCATGTGAGTCAGAAATATGAGTTCAGGGGGTGATGATCTATCCCTCATTCTTTTGCAGTATGAAAAGCAGACACACTGATATAGTATGAATCCTCATAAACTTCCCAAGAGTGTTATACAACTTCCCCCTTTAGTAAATAGATTTCTCTAAGATGATGTTTGAGTAGACAACATTCATATTAACCAGGTCTACACTGGCTTAGACTACATGCCAACAGACCACACTCAAAATTTTTTGCCTTTGGTTTTCACATGCCTCTAAATTTGAAATGCTTGTTATTTTTAAAACTGGAAAGCAAATTATATACATCCTGACATACATCACATGTGCTCTTGTAGTGTTTTGGTATTCATTAAATTTAATGGTCTATTCCAAAATTCCATTATTTCACTCACTGCCATGAGTTGAACAAGTCTAAATGGCTGTTTTGAGATTAGGTTCATTTGATACATGAAATAATCATGGTTTAAATGAAATCGATATCAGAGTCAAGAACAAGACCTTCAACACAGCAGATGCTCAATTGCCATTACCTTCTCTCAAGTTCCCCACCCTATAGCTGAAGGATTCTTTTCCTTCTTTCCAGTTGCTTACTGATGTTATTATAATGAAAATAATGCTTGTTACAGAAATAATGCTCATTCTTGACACAAATATATTTTTTTACAAGCAATGACAGCTTTGTTTCTCAATCTGAAAACAAATATAACATTCCAATAATGTGAAAATCAAGGTAGGAACAGGCATTTCATGCAATCACAGAATCACAGATTTGGTTTTTTTTGGAACAGACCTTTAAAGATCATTTAATTCCAAAACCCCCTGCCATGGGCACAGACACCTTCCTCTAGACCATGTGGCTCAGAGCCCCATTCAACCTGGTCTGCAGTATTTCCAGGGATGGGGCATCCACAATTTCTCTGGGCAACCTGTTCCAGTGCCTTGCCACTCTCACAACAAAGAATTTCAGACACATTTGCTACTTTTAGAAGTCTCTTCAAATTCAGATGCTTGAATGTGCTATGGAACAGCCATAACATATTTACAGGATTTCCATATATGTAAAAACCCAAGGTACTGAGTAAAAATTAAAACTTTATCAGTTCGAGCATAGTGACAACTATGCACAGCTGTAAGGCCTTAGTTTAAATCATGCTAAAAATGTGGAGTGATGATTTTGACAGTTATAAAAGTCTTCAGTAATGCCATGTTATCTGTTAGAACCTGGATAGTAAAGTAAAATTGAACTAGCATCCAGTTAAAAATATTTTCCCAACTGATCTCATGATATATCCTATTGCTGAGTGTTCACTATAAGCAGTGTGAGCAGAGGTGGCAGACTGAAGGTAGAAGACTAGAAGAATTTTCTTTGCAATCATAATTATGATGAAAACACCTTGCAAAACATTTCCTCATGTTAATTTGTTTTTTGAAGAAAATTTGAGCATAGCCTAGAGGGAGAGACTTGCCTTTAACTCAGACCATGAAAAGCATTAATACAGGTTCAAAGACCAATGCAATTGTAAGAAAAATAATGAAATAAGAAGAATATAGTGCATTAAAAAATAGACATAAATTTAAGAGATATTGCAATTGGTAGAAAAAAACCCAAGTCAAAACTAGAAACAGTATTTATTTCAGGAGTAGAAAAAATGAGATACTTTACTAAAAGACAACCACCTAGTGAATAGATCACTGCAGATAATTGATTTCACCTGCAGTTGAGACAGAACCCTTTTCTTTAAAAAAAATGTGTTCCAATATCTAATAAACCCAATACAATGAGACAGGTTTTAAAAAAGAGTTGTTCAAAAAAATACAGAAGAGAAAAGACTAAGATTTATAAAACATAAATTCCAAAGCACTAGATGAAACCAAAGTTGCAACTTAAAATTTACTTTCTATGTGTCAATTTTTCTCTGCTCTGACAACATGGTGGCAGTCTGAGAGTACCTGATAGCAGATTTTTAGATGCTTAAATTTCCTGAAAGAAACTTAGATGCCTGCTTAAGTAAACAGATAGCTCTTTATTTCTTAGATCTGCCCTTTAACAGAAATAGCACCTTTTTATGACTATGCAGTTAATGGGTAAAATAATAAAAGATGAATGTGCTTCTCTTGTATCTATTTTTTGAAGTAAAAATACACATCCACAATGTAGACTGCAAATGCAAATTATTTAAGATTAATTTATACTCTGGTTGTTATGGAAACTACATAAAAATGTACCATTCTATTCACTATAACATATTAATATTCCTCTAGTAACTTTTGCAGAGTTGTGATTGTTTATTAGAAAAATATTAAGGAACAAAAGTAACTCAAGAACTCACTTGTTTGTGAGTGCTTTTTTTTTTTAAGGTTGGAAGTTTCCACATTAGTAACAATACTCCAAAATTATAATTAATTATTAATCATGTCCAAAGAAGTAACAAGTATGATTACTATTTCATATCAGAAATACTTGTGAATAGTTTCTCTCTATGGTCTAAACCTTTCATCTTATACCTCTACACTTCCTATACAATTGATGGTGAAAATAGAATCATTGGTAAATTGTACCTGTGACAAACTGCTTCTCTGCCATGGGTGGAACTCAGATACTTCTTGTCGCAGACATCTCTTTGTGAAAAATATTTCTTTAGGATTTTTCCTTCTGAGAGACTGCAGCCTCAGAACCAGACGTAAACAATAGGTTATCTGCTGCTGTGGAATGTAACAGGTCAGTCGGGATTGTCCCAGCTTGGACGTTTGGGGTTGATGGCCAAGCCGGGACAGAACTCTCTCAGACAGACTCTGAGAGAGCTGCCTTGTTATTCATTCTTTACTTTCTATTCTTAGCTTAGGTAGCAGCCTCTGGAAATCTCCTTCTTTTTCTTTTTAGTATAGTTATAGTATATGTATATATCATGAAATAATAAATCAAGCCTTCTAATCATGGAGCAACGTTCTCGTCTCTTCCCTCAATCAAGAACCTTGTGACCACCGTCACAACTTCTAAATCACTTCTTTGGATATGACAGGTCAGACCTGAAAGGCACTTCTCTCAGTAGGTTGTGATCCACCTTTCTTTTTGAATAAAATCGTAACCAAAATCTTTCAAATAGATGAAGGATACAAGACTTCTGACAGTCTTCCTGAGAAATGTGCTCTTTACAGTGAGATGTAGTGGAGACTGAATTTTAAACTTTCTCACTGTGAAACTGAATACTTGCATTCCTGACATTCAGAGGGTGTGAGCAGAAAAAGGGATTACTTTCCAGCTCTCCTGGAGAAGGAGTCTTCATCCTAGTTTCTTCTCAGAACTACTTGCACTTTAAAGAGAGAACATGTTTGACAAAGTAAATGCAAAGGAATTTAAATATATAAAGGCATTTTTTTTGTATTCATAGCAGCCCAGATCACACAGCAAACTTCAGTGGGACTGCTAGAAATAGGTGTGAAGAGGTTACAGCAGGATAGTCTGAGCACATTCAAGAACGTGCTCCATGGTCTGTCTTTATTGATGGAAACCTAAGTGCCTGCACATATTTAAAGATATAAAGCATATAGTCTTATGACAGACTCCCCCATGCACACCTGTGGCTGAAATTATTTTCTTTTGGAAAAAGAGAGAATAAAGTTGAAGAAATAAATCATTAATTATTTTAATAACTAATGATCATTGATTATCATTGACATTTAAAGCTCCTTGGAAATCTACTCTGTTTCTGGTAGTGTGGATGATCAAAAGTTAAGACATGCAGGTATTTTTTTAATTCAGTATTTCTGGAATTTTGAACATGAAAGGAAAACCAGACTTCAGTTTGGGCTGTATATGCCTACCAAGTCAGCTCATTCTCCATTTCCTACCTTCATTTCGGGTAAAATATCCACTGTCAGTTTAAAGTATGAAACAGCTGAGACAGTGACATAAAATATCAACAACAAATCAATGACAAATCATCACTTACACTATGGCAGCTCTTGTTACCTGAAGATTTAGTCTACAGAATATGTATTTAAACTGGTGTTTATGATGCAGTAGTATCAGAAAAGTGACCAGTCTGTCTTTAACAAAATTCTTCTCTCACAGACCTTGTGAAGTTGGGAGTTGAAATTTTAATGTAAATTTTTACTGATTTTCACTGATTTCCTAACACTGTAACCTACTTCTCATTGAAATTGAATAGTTTGACAGAAATCAAATATGCGCTTTTTTTAGTTGAGAAACTCATGCTGAATTCCTGACAAATGTGAAAACTTGACTAAGTTATGATGTTATATAGATGATCCAGAGTGAGAACATTACTGTATTATTTTGTTCTTATTTCACTTTTAATTAATCTAATTTTGCAAGTCCATATATATTTCTATATGGACATACATATGTAGTCATATATATATATATGGACAAGACCCAAATGAATGGAAATTCCTCTTTATCTTCTAGGTGGGAAAAGACATGAATAATTACAATTTAGCCAGATAACTAAAAAATACCTATGATACTACATGAATAAAATAATGAAGGTCAATGGATTTATCATCATATGGTTTTGTAAGTAGCCTCATAGTTTAATAAACAGTGAAATTGAAGTAATTCACATTAAGAAAGATTGAAATCTTGTAGATTCTTGAAAAGAAATACAAGATTTTTATCAATAACATAATATAGGCTACCTAAGTACACTCAAGAGGAATTCATCAATGACCCAAAGAAGCTCATTTCTTATGGGAAATTAGTTATAGCCAGCTAGAAATAAAAACAGACAGCCCAATATGGGAAAAAAGTTTCAGGAGTAAGAGTGAGAACTTTTGCATAAGATCATGAGTAAACTACATAGTACATCCTCAGACCATCGCCAATGTCAGGAATTAACTCCCATTTAAAGATAATTAAAATTTTAACCAGTATCTCTGGGAACATATAGCTTTGTGAGTAGCAGTAAGTTTGTTCCATAGCTATGAAATGCTGCAGATAAGGATGTACAAGGCACGACTGACAATAACAGAATCACTGAGTAGTCTGAGTTAGAAGGACCCTGAAGGACCATGGAATCCAACTCTTAATGGCCCAGGGATTGAACCTGTGACTTTGGCATTATTAAAACCATGTTCTGACAAACTGAGCTAATCTTGGGCTCACCATCTTCCTTTACTTTGACTTTGGAGGAAGGGATAATTTAGATAGGGCCAGAGGAAGATTCTAAAACATTTTAGAGTAACAGTTTGATCGTGTCTCTGCAACAGCAAGGAAGATGTCTTAGAACTGTTTCAGCTTTCATTTCTTCTAAGTTTACACGCATGTCTCTGAAGGTTTGCTAAAACGAGTATCCTGGGCTAATCCAGTTATGAATATTTGTGAGATGGCCACTTAAGTATATTAAAGCAAACCAAAAGCAGTGAAACTTCTCAAGGCTACTTCAGTAGCATCCGTTGTAGTTTCATTTGTATCAAAATGAGGATGGAATTAAGGATCAGAAAAAAAAACCAAAATAATTTTGTCTGTTTCAGGATCATCACAATTGTGGCTGGGAAGTTGTCTGTATAGACCTCTGAAACCTTTGGGATTCTAGTAAAAAATAAATATTGAGAGCAAGACTATTTTGATTTTAAGTTTGGAAATGTGGATTTTAAACTACTTATAGGAACAGGATTCATAAAAAGAAACTTCTATGTTGCTCTTGGACTAGTCATGAAAATAAAATGTAATGTTGATTATATAACTTATGTTAGTAAAGTGTTAAAAGTGAACATGACGTACACAAAAACTTTGATAGTCTCTTCCCATTTACAACAAAAAAAATCAACAAATAACAGTGATAAATTAAAGTTCTGATGGTGATTCTAAACAATTTCCTTTGGTTTTTTTGTCACATTCTGGACAATAATTGTAATTCCAGTAATTGGGAAGGGTAAAGGCTGTTAGGGACATATTGTGGTAAACAGTGATGTTTGCATCCCTAATTTTAAATCATTAACTCCTGTAATTAACATTTTTTTATAAACTACATTTTCGATTTTTATACTGTTCTGCCTCTTTTGTGTCTGCACAAGCCTACAGAAGCACAGGGCAAGAGGAACTGAACGGATAATTGGACACATTTTTCTATTAATATGAAAAATATTCTTTGTTGAATTGATGGTATTTTTAAAGAAAAATCCTGTTTTCTCATAACTTCACATTCATTGGTTTGCAGCTCTTTTGTTTTAACATCAAATTTACTTTTACAATGTTATTACATTTTTCATAACATGTCAGAATCTTTATATGTAAGATGACTTAAAACCATTTTCAATTATTCTATCTTCTTAGTGACTGGCTGAATATACATTTAGGAGTATATTATACTTTGTGTAATACTATGTAAATGATAGATAGATATGACAGATTTACCAGCAGGAAAAAACTTGTTCAGTTTCAGGCCAATTTAATAATTTTGACTTTTTAAACATTGAACTCACAAGGCAAAAAAAAAATGTAAGCAGTTATTGTCACGGCAGGATCAGTTAGTTTAGCGAAATTACCCTAAAGATGAGTGAGACACAGGAATTTTAAATTGTATGAGTCTTCAGTGAAGAAATTAAAGAGTTCTAAAGGGACAAAATCCATCTCGTGTTGCCATCTGATTGCAGTGGTTCCATACTGTTGTCTCCTTATCACAAAAGCTTCATACCTTCCTGGTGTTTCTCATGGGCAGCTCCTCAGACCACTGACTCTTTCTACTCACAAAGCAGCCAGGTATGTACATGCCCCAGGACTGGCTTAAAGAGGGCTGGATTGTCCCACTTTACTGTTAAATCTGCCTTCCAGGTATTGCTTCACACCCCTTTGCCGTTATGTTCTAACTTAGCAAATGTAGCCCATTGCTTCCATTCCATAGGCTATACCTTGACCTGTCTTATTAGCATGATGGGACCATTGCACTCATTGTTGGGCTTTCAGGGGAGGTGGGCTTCTCAACCAGCCAACCCACTCTTTTATAGCACTCTTCTTCTCATTGGCTTCAGCTGGGGCCTGTTAAAGTCAGGCCTGCTCCTAATCTTTGCTAATTGACCCAGCTGCAACTCCTCAGGGGTAAGATTACTTTCTACACTATCTTTATTTTCTTATATTCTATCCCGCTACATTCATGTACCCTTCAAAATCCTTCCCAGTCATCATTTCTGTGCAGAGAAAATGAGAAGGTAAAACTCTTCTCCATATCACATCATAAGGACTGAAATGTAGCAACCATGGTGAAAACAGTTCTGGCTAGACAGAACTAAGTTGGATCTAGAGGATGTGTGGAAGAATAGGTCATCAAAAATGCTCAGATACTGAGTATCCAATATCCTCCTGCTTAGTCCTGAGGTGGGGGTTAAGTGTGTTTATAAAGCAAAATATCATGGGCCTCTAAAAGTTTACATTCAAAACTGAGCTCAGGAGAAAAACAGTTGGCCTAGACTGGCCTAAAAAACTTAAAGCCAGCACTGTGCCCATGTGGCCAAGAAGCCCAGTGGCATCCTGGTTCATGTCAAGGTGAGTGTGGCCAGCAGGACCAGGGCAGGGATTGTCCCTCCATACTGGGCACTGGTGAGACCACGCCTTAAGTTCTGTTCCATTTTGGGCCCCTCAAGTCAGGAATGACACAGGGGTGCTGGAGCATGTCCAGAGGAGGGCAACAGAGCTGGTGAAGGGTCTAGGGAATAATTCCTATGAGGAGAGGCTGAAGAGGCTGGGGTTTTCACAGTGGAGTGAAGACACAGAGGAGACCTTACCCTTCTTTCCAATATTTTAGTAATTCAGTGAAAATCTTACTTTTTACTTGTGCTTAGTGTTTCGGAATTCCAGCAAATATTCATATAAATTTGTCCAACTGCACATACAAACCAGTTTTTTGGTTGAGTGAGTTATGTGTTCATCAAGTCATTGGTACAACCACAAACTAAATGAAAAAATGTCTAGCTCTTCTAAAAACAATCTAGGAAGATTTTAATAGCCTTTGCAGCATGAAATGGAATATTAACAAATGTCAGCACTGGGAATTAAAGAAAGTCCTAGCTAATTTTAAGTCTCCTCATGAACAATGTAACTTAGCCTAAAGAAGTTAATCATATTTCTATGCAAAAATTTAGTGCCAATACTACCATTTAGATTTTATAAATCAAAAATTAACATCTTCAAGCACAGAAGAAAATTAATTCATGATCATTAATTCATAAATGGTAATTGTATGCAGAGGACCTTAGATATTTTATATACTGTATATATATAAATCCCAGGCGTCTTTTCTGAGCATTCTTGCATTCTCTTTTGCTTCTGTAATTTCTTTTTTGCTTCACTGGGGACTAGAAATGTGTAAAGGATGCAGAAGTAGAGCTTTGGGTTTTTAAGCATACCAAAGTACATACATACATGATTTTGATCAGATCTGACTAAAAGTGCTATAATTCAAACTAATGAAATTTTGCATGCTTCTCTGAACAAATTTTAAAGGTACAAAACCCAGGAGGACACAGTTTCTAATAGAAGTGCTGACAGGGCCTTATGAACGAGCATAATTATTTCAAATATATTAAGCAAATACCTTTAATCAACAGCTGAATGGTAGCATGCTGTGATAATTATTTCTGGTTGATGATGAGAAGACTGATTGCAATTTCCTCATTAACTTACTTTTTCCCCACTTCTGTAAGTTTTCTGTCTACATACTTTCCTATTTCAACAACTGATATCTTCCTGTTGCAGTATTTTTTAGTCACAAAATCTGTTCAGGTTCTTATGTCTACCACCTGTGTTGATGAGTAAATAACTTTTTTTTTTTCAAACAGGAAATATTCCCACATTAAAAAAAAAAAGTTTAATGTCAAGCCATGGCATGGTGTGTTACATGGTGTGTTATTTGTTATGGTTAGGGTAGTTCTCTAAAAGAAAATAAATTGAACTAATCCTCTGCCCATTCTTTTTAAGGAATGCTTGGAAGCAGGACAAATAAAGTAAACAACCTTTCACTCTAGGAGAGTATGCAGCGTATTTAAACACAAAGATTTTCAGTTGTGAACTTTGGTTTTGTTTTTTTTTTTTTTCATCGAGGAGATTTTGGGTATTTGAACCATTTTTATAAATTAGCAAGGGTGAAATAAAACAAAATTTAAAAAATCCCAGATTTCTCTTTTCTATTTAAAATTTATGTTGGTATCTCTTAGAGACAGAAGAGAGGAGGAGTCAATTGCCTCAAATCTCATAATTATAATTTAGTATTCTCACTAACACCTTTAGGGCAGTCTCTGTTAGGAGTAAGGATCTGCATAAATTATTTTTGCGAATGTGTTTGAATCATGCTTATCATATATTCTTTTTACACGGCAAGAAAGTCTATTAGAGAAAAAAAATCTGTAATCTGAGCAGAAGTATTTGGGATATCCTGTAGTATGCTACTAATGTCATTGTGGTTATTTAAGCCCCAGTTACTATCTCAGAAGTTGCATTTACTACTTGAATAAGGTTGAAATGATTTTGCTTATTGAAAAGGGAATTTTTCATATTATGCAGGGAATTCTTCAATGTCCTTCTGAGAGTCAGCAACCTATGTTCATCTTTCAACATTAAAACTGGACAGCCAGAAGAATTAACTCAAGAACCAGAATAATCTTGGAGTCACTAGGTACACAAAGAAAGGAGAACAGCCCTGTGTTTGGCTCCTTCAGAATGAGTAGTATACATGCTACATATTTAATTTATTTAGGGAAAAGGTTACTTTAACCATAGTACAGATTGTGCTTAGCCTTGCAAAGTTTGAGATCTACCATGGTTTCTTACACATGCTTAGCTCTAGGCATCTTTCCCAAGTTGGAGTAATCTTTTCTTTCAAAAATAAAAATACTTTGAATGTAATTTTCTTGCAACCAAGTTTATAACAATTTAATAGGTCAAAACCATTCAGACCTCAGCATGGAACTCAAAACAAATCCACTGGAAAACAACCAGATTTTCTTTATATTATTTTCTTTAAAAACTTTTGATTGTATTTCAACAAAATCTTTAACATCTATGGATGCTTTTTGCTATTTAATATCACATAAATATTTCACTAGCTTTTTTACTTGTTTTGCACCTAGTTTTAATGCTTAAACCTCTTTTGTGTATCCTGCCTATTCTTGAGTTATTATTAATAATAATTTCATACATTACTGGAGTATGCAGAATTCTCAGAAAGGATTACAATTATGCCAGTTGGAAAATATATACCAGTAAACTATCTTATGTCCTGAGAACCTAAGCCATATCATCTTAAAATCACTTGGATTCTTCATAGTAACTCACTTGATTTTGAATTTGGCTTTAAAACAGGATTTGCTGACACAATCTCCTGTATTTAGAGGAGGTTTCTTTGTTGGTTTCTTTATAAAGGTAAAAAAGGAAGTAAGCAGTGATAATCCGAGATGAATCAGTAACTGAGGAATCAGGCATGTGGGAAATGCATATCTTTCATCCCTGGAGGTGTAATTTGGAAAATGAGTTTTAGGCTATTTTTAGCTAATCCACTTTTATATTTTGCCATGGATCATGGATATTTTGAAAATCTTCCTTTCTTGCACTGGAATAATGTATCTCAAAAATCAACACTTTTTAAAATTTATTTTTTTTCTGGTTGTGTCTGTATAGGGACATAGAGGAAATGCATAAACCCAAATCAAGTTTTTCTGGAAAAGCTATACCAGATAAAATGTGGAAAAAGTACTCTAACAAACAGGCTGAAATTTTAATTCACAGTTGAGAATGTCAACATAAAACAGACTGGAAAAGGTAAGTTTAACAGCAACTGAGGTGGGAAATAACTATATACCACATATGAATTTGAATATCTCTCCAAAAAGAAGAGAATATAATAACACGCATGCAGTCCTGTGTGTTGGACCAAGATAACGTGATCCGTAAAGTAAGGAAGGGAAATTCACTTAGTGAATGAAGTTCCAGTAATTTGGTGGAGTTCCCTTCACTGTCTTCTCATGAGAAATACATGTCTTGCTATTATGGCTTTAATTTTTTTCAACTACCTTAAATTCACATGAGCTATATTAGCCTAGGAGAAACAGCTTCAGGTCTGCATAATTGACAAAAACATTTTCTTGCTTCTGTGTTAAGTTGCTCTCCTTAACCAAGTACTTTTAAAAAGTTTTTGAGAGTCAAGCCTTTTCTAGAATATCCAAAAAGATACTTCCCAAGAGTGACTGAATGTATTACAGAATGACCTACAGAATAAAAGACAGGAAGAATTGTCAGTAATTTTTGAAAGTATGGCAAAATGCTTTAAAACAAAGACTACAGAAGCTGGTTGAATAAAAAGAGTAGAGTACTTTTAAACTCTTCTCAAATATACATTTGTTTCTCTATAAATCAATATTTTCCACTTTATAATGAAAATTATCATTCATTCAAGTGTTCCTCTGAGATTAAAACCTGTGAAGTTATTTCTTTTTTGACATTAGAACAACCATTAAAGAAAAAAACTTTTCTTACAGGTATTGTAGTTCCCTCTCTTTGTCTCACCTTTCCAAGGCCAATTTTACCTTTTAAAGCCTGTCTAAAAATTTCTTAACTGTCCTTTCTGCATAGTAAACTATGCACTTGCATTTATGACATAAAAGGAACAGTATCTGACCTTTGGACATACTTTGGAGTTTTATAGAGTGCCTGAAGTTCTCATTACAATTGATTTTTTTTTTCTTTAAAATGCATCCTAATAAAAACTAAATGATAAATATTCGTGAAAGTAAATTTGGCTGTTAAACAAATTCCTAGCAACATAATTCCAGAAAAATTTTGAATATGTAGGATGCATTACTTCTTCAACAGCTGAAATGTCTGTAGCTGTCGTAAAGCAGGAAAGTGGGTATACCAGAATTAATGTATGTTGTATACTGGACTAATTGGAAAAACAATGCTAACAGAATATTCTGCTACCTCTGTATATATTTGGCAAGAAATAAATAACAAATTAACATGGGAATATGAAGACCTTTTTGGTACAGTACAGTGCATTATGATAGGCATGGCTGGCAATATGACTCTGAAAGCACTTAAATTACCTGGAGGTGCACATGGAAAGACGATACGTAACACACTGTCATGCTTTTGGTTCAATTGAGACAATCTATGAAAACATAGTAGGGTCAAAATATTAGAAATAAGCTGATGCTTAACCTTTTTGTGATGCTGTTATCAGAGCTGGCTATTAATTTGTTACCATTTGTCTTCACATAAAAGCGTTTGGAGGGTAGAGCTGCCCTCTCTGCTTTTAAATTTCAGACTGTAGGTCTGACCTTTACATAGGACTGTAACTCCAGCTCAGAGTAATTCTAGCACCTTAGTAGGGACCGTTCTTCCATATTTATTTTGTTTCAGTCTACTTTGTTTTCCTGTTGAAGGAGTCCCACTGTTACCAATTACCCACAGTTAGACATGAGGTCAAGACCTTCTTGACTAGAGGAGAAAAACTTGTAAACCACCCTGACCTGCTCGTTTATTTCCCTTTAGGCCAACACTTTACTCTCTCATTCTTTAACTGTAGCGACAACAAATAGGACTCTCAGACATCTTATGCTTTGAAAAGGCAAAATGGCATTTGGAGTGTGATGTTTCTTTACAGCTCTACCCCTGATGATGTGTTGTCATGTATTTATTCATAACTCAAGCTGTGATTGGAAAAGGGAGGGATCAATCACTGGTACATGTAAGCAGCAAAGAGCCTGCAGTATTTGAAGTCATCATACATTAATGGCATAGGAAAAGTAGTCTACACAACCATATTTTGTCTTGCTTCTGGCCTAGGCAATCTTTAGCTCGTATGGATTATATTCTGAATTAAATGTGAGAAATGTGACTACTGTTTTAATTTGGAACATGGTAATGCATACAACACTAAAGAGAGAGACATTCTAGATACTAACATTGAGAGAAATATCTTTAGACTAGAATCAGACCATATTTACTGAAATTTTCTGCTGGTTTGAAACCTTTACTGACTATGTAGTACAGAAAACAGGACTCCTCCAAACTCAGATTTTCTTACAATTGGTATATAGACATTTTATGATTGATAATAGTAACTCTTATTAGAATTGTCATGGACCATGAATATCATCAAGGTGACAGATCCTTATCTATGAAACTACACTCATCCAATTCTGAAAGATTAGATACAAGGGTAATTCTAGATAGGATTTGTATGTACCCTTTATTTTCTGAAAGGGAAAAGAAGAAATGGGAAAATACTTTTCCAGTAAAAACAAGTTTCAATAGATTTGCACTGGTCAATCATTTTTATTATACTCGAAACATTTTTAGGGACACAAGGGAATATATTTAATTAAGGAAAATAATCTGTTGCTAGAGTTATTAAAGTTCTAACAGTCCCAACAAAATACACTAAACAGTTATTATATGTCAAGTTACACTAATATTGACACTCACGATTCTAATGATCTAATTATTACAGGTACCTTGTTATTAACAGCAAAAATTGTTAAACATGATCTTCTGAAAGCTTCTAAATTGCAGATGATATCTGATATCTGTTTTACTGATATTTTTCATATTCCTAAATCTAGTTTAACCTGATTCACAAAGATGTTCTTCTGAAGTGACCAGCATGATCTGTGTTTTCTGCTTAAGTCTGCTTTCTTCTAAACTAAGATTTCTTTCTAGGATCATGAATCACTCTAAGCAGAATAACTACTGCTTAATACTGGATATTAATTGTTAGTAGATGTCCTAGCACAAAGTTACATTAAGGTCAAGTAAAAACAAATCTAGGTAGTAATATCTGCCCATTAGGCAGTTGCTCTTACAACTAAAATCAGATCAATCAATATATGTCTAGTCAAGTCCTGAGACTTTATAGTATCAACAAAATCTTTGTGGGTGTTTAGTAATAATGGCAAAATACTATTTTTCTTGTCAAATTTCAATATGGCTAAAAGTGTCCTTGAACATTTTCCATTAAGACATTCTTGTCTGAGAATCACATTGTGCATAATTTTTTTCCCATGTTGCATATCATGAACAGCATTCATCATGTTGACTAGAGTTAAGTCTGCTGCAGTTGCCAGAGAGATTTTTCTCACACTTATCCTTATGAGGTTCTCTCCAGTCATTTGATAAATCCATTAAAGTCTCAGTTTTTAGACTACTAATTTGATGATGGGTCAGGTAATATCCTAGCGGCAATTCCTACTGGATTAACAAGAATAGATGTTGCAAAGTTTCAACCCAATTTCTGGTGATCTATGCTACAAATGCTCCAGTGGCTTTAAGTTGGTACTGAGAAATCTTTTATTCTGCAAGTAAGGTTAAAACATAATTTCTCAATGAACTTGTCAATAAGAACAGCATGCTGTTATGTCATATACTATGATAAAATTTTCAATATACTCATATTTTTCTTGGAAAAGATTTATGCCTCTCATTCAAGTCTTCTGGGGAATAGATAAATGTCTGTTAATTTAATTCCTCGTAGCATAACTTGTTATTGCTTCTGCAGTCAAAATGCTAAGAAATAGAACCATGTCTACAACACGTAACCCTGTCAGATCCAGGTCAGACAGAGGGAAACTGCTTGTGGTAAGTGCACAAAACTAATCCTGCAGGTCATAAAATCAGGTATAGCTTTAAGTAACTGTTTCCAGAATTGATTTTTGTAGACAGCAACATCTAAACTTCTAGCTTTAGTCTATACATTTTCTTTCCTGTGAATTGCACAGCAGATGGTGAATGTATTCTCATGATTTGCATAATACACAACACCAACACTGGATGTTTTTTGTTTAAATAAAAAACATCCATAATACTTAGGAAATTGCAGACTGATCACATTTCAGTCAGGTACCTGAATAAAGTGAAAAACTAAACATTTTTATTTTCTCCATGGGCAGCCATGATCTACAACCCTGTGCGTAAGTTTTGGACTTTAGTGCAATGATTTATGAAAAAGTATCCTGGAAGTTCTGAAAAACAAAAGAAAAGTAAAATACTAGTATTTATGTTATTGCATAATGATTAGAAGGAACTTCCATAAATCTGATCATAACATGAGAATAACATTTTCTGTGTTAATAAGCCACCTCTGCAACAATTGCTTTTCCTGGTATAGACAAAAAGGGAAATACAGAAATAAAAAATGGAAGTTCATATACTCATTATCCCTTCATTGTTATTGGTCATCATCACTCACGCTTTCCTCCTCTTCTACAGTGCTTTTGAAAACCCCACATATAAAAAATATTCAGTAGAACACCAAATGAAGGAACCCCAAACAGAAACATGAACAGAGAGATAAAAGTACACGATCAGTTCACTGAAAAAGGAAAATATAAAATAAAATAAATTAGATTAAAAAATTTTCTGATTTGATATATTTATTGATGATATTAGGTACAGGTTGGAATAATACTGTTAATCAAAATAGAATAAATAATGAAAATAAATTTTTGGTTCTTTCAAAGGATTTTTTTCTTTGCTTGGGATTTTTAGGTATTTTTTGGTTTTTTTTTTTTTTTTTAAGGATTTTTAGGTTTTTAGGGTTTTTTTGTTGTTTAACCAAAGAAAAACCCCGAAACAACCCAAAGGAAAACCAAACCAGTTTTGGTTTTGGTTAAATCAAAAAATCAGTTACTTACTTTCATTTACAGAAAATAACATTAGTATTTATGAGCAGCTATCTTTCTTTTTTTCCTATGTTTTATGGACTATGTTTTAAAAATGCAGTAGAAGAGTATAATATAAGAGAACTCCTACATTTGAGGATCCTGTAGGTTAAACTCTTTCTGAAAGTGCATAGTAGCAGCTTCTTTTAAAGTAATCTTTACCTCAAATATCACAAGTGTCAGTAAAACCTGTGTCTAATAGACCAACAGTTCTCTATATGGCTGACCACTGGTTGTAATTACAGCATACCAAATTGATGTTGCTGTGCATAAATATTATTTTTGAAATAATTACAAAGAATGGTACGAAGGTAATAGAAATGAACAGAAGTACCACAGAGAATGCATTATGTAGCATAGATTTTTAAAAGTAAATATAAAATTAAGAGAAAAGGGCAGCAGATGAAACTTAGCCAAGAAACAAAGAAATAGATCACTTACATTTCCTTAGAAAATAACAGAGATCCAGACAGGATGATGAGAACATCATAACACCCCAGAAAGAAAGATGGATACCACAGCAACTTGCACAGTCTCCCACCAAACTCGGAAGTGAAATTAATTGTTTCAAACTGGGCTTTTGATTAAGATTTATTTTTATTGAACATGAAGAATAGGGAATTCACCTAAGAGATCATATTCTTCAGGCAAGAAATTCATGACTTTAAGACAGCAAGAAATTTCAAGAGCTCATTGACCTCCTGAGCACCAAATTCTATGCAACACACCTGAAATATATGGTTTTAGTTAAGAGGAATGGTGAATAATTTTTTATTTTTCCAGAGTCTAGTTATTTGTTCTAGTCTGGGGTAAAGACATTCCCAATTTAACAGCTTTCCTCTACAGTACTGTGCAGACCCTGTGCAGTTGCTACATACCCTGCTGACAACATGATTATACATGTGCAACACTGGCAATTAAAAGTGTGGTTTCCACTGGCACCTCAGGGAACAGTATGTGAATTCATGGTGATAATCCCAGAGTCAAAGGAATTCTCTTGTTAAAGGTGATTTAAATTGTTTTCATTGTCTGTCAAACAACGGCAGCCCCCCAGCCAATTCAAAAGCCAATTCAATTAGTTTCCTTCCACTTATGGTCTTCCAAAAAATCACAGTGTAGTTAAAAGCCCTATCCATCAGACAGATCAGTTGTAGCTGAGCTATTAAATATCTATGGGCCATAAAGCCATTTTTTTCCTGAGCAGAGCTACTGTGTAATAAATGTGTATTTTAAACAAAAATGCTATAGAAAGGCAGTTTCCCATGATAGATGAGTAGATAGTCCTGGGTTTCAGGATTCTCAAACTAAAAATTTTCCTCAGAGAAAAATCTTATTTATAAGGTCATTCTTAATAACAAAGTAAAAACCACTATTTTATTTTATCCCCCCCCCCCCACCCCCGCCAGGTTGTGTGAGCTTTTTGGTTGGTTTTGGGGTTTTTGTTCTTTGTTTTCCTTGGTTTTTTGAGAACAATAAGAACCCGACCTACTTTTAAACATCACACTGATATGTACAGATGTATAGGTATATTTATAAATATATGAGTTCTTTATACATTTGGAAATAACTTGTAAATAATATGGGAACAGGACAAGTAAAAACATGTTTAGAACATCTGTGCTCAGACAACTGTCTCATATACAGTTAGGTATATGGACATATAAGACAAGACATATTCATTGTATTATGAATGGGATAGTAATTAGTGAAAAGGGTTTCTGTTCTCAAAAACATCATCTTAGCAGTGGTGACTTCAAATAGGGAAACAATCTAAAAGGTGTAAATATAATAAAGCATGACGAGCCATTTAATGTGCCACTCATTTTTGTTGCTCAAGGTAGATCATGCACGAAATCCTTATGACCTTGTCTGATCTGTTGCTCAATTTATATGATTTGCTCTAATTTATTCTTCTATTTGTACATCTTGAAGTCTTTTTTTGAAACTTTTTTTCCTGTATCTTGCCCTTCACCTCCTGTCTTTCAAAGGCTGATGAGAATTAACAACTAACTATTGTTTAATAATCTGTGTGGATTTCTAATGTTAACTGTCATTGCTTTCTTTACTTTGGGCACTAAAAGCTGTGACCAGGCAAGACAGTCAGGGATTATATCAAATTAATGCAAATGACAGGACAAAATATATTTCTAATTCACCATTGGGCCCCATTGAAAGATAATTGCTACAACTTTACTGAAATCTTAACAAGTTTGTGGACCTTTTTAAAGACAAAATTTAAAAATAAAGAAAAAAAGGTATTGCTTTGCTAGCAAAGGTGAGTATTCCAAAAAAGTTTTACTCATAGATTTTTTTTACAGCATTAAACCAAACTTTGAGGACATTTCTATACTCAGACTGGAAAGTTTATACTGGTTAAGACATTACTCTCTGAGAGGTTTTGTGAGAAATGTTGAAATGCAACTCAGCTTAAATGGAAAATGGAAGTACACAGATAAGAAAATCTTCACGTATAGATTTGCATAAATTACATATATGCCAGAACTATTAGGAGACCTTAACAATGAAGGATAGATTATGTGGAGCTGTAAACACTGAATTCTGGGTGAGAAACTTTTTTAAAAATGGTTTGTTGTCCAGTAGGATAACAGAATTTAATCAGGAATCATGACATCTAAGTGTAAAGGGCTGCACATACCCACCCATGTCATGCAGTGATCATTACTTCTACTGAAAACTTATTTTGTAAAGTCTTAAATCTGGAAATTTTACCAAGGTGAGTTACTTTTAAAACTTGAGCAGTTTTATTGAATTCAGTGACACAGTCCATATTAGGAAAACTCAGATTTGCTGTAAATATTCACAAGATGAAGCTAAAGTTTGCACAAGAAATAGCGGACCAGATAAAAAAGGAAAAAAACCCAACAAAAACTTATAAGGGGAAATTGCAATAAACCTAGTAAAAAAAATCAATAATTGCAGTCCAGAATCCATGACAAATATGGATCAGAGAATGGTGAACAATGCTTTGAAATTAAATGTTCTGCAGTAATGCAAAAAAGTGACACATTCATTAATAGATTACACTTAACATTAAATACACAGGAGGAACTGTTTGAAGAATATATTTTATTTCAGGCTTGCAAAGGTTGAAAGGCAAAGTGGAAACCAGTTGAACTGGTTTTTTTACCAAATATTTTTGACCTATACCTCCCAATTTAAGGTAATGAATAAACTTGATAAAGCTAAATATTAATAAGACAAATAGTCAAGTAATATATTTAAACTTTCAAAGAGTGAAGCAATTTAAATTTACCACAAAATTCAAACTGACAAAATGTTATACTTCCATTATAAGAGCTTATTATAGATTTTCATTCACTATATATATGCTAACAAAAAAGAACATGATTCTGTATAAATAAGGTGTCTTCTATATAGACAAAAATATCCTTAAAATAGTTTTACTTTTGTGATCTTTCAATAGCAAGTTATTACACAAGATATGACAATAACTCTTACTAGGGATCGGAATGAGAACACTTACATATGACATCATTTTCTGATCTGGTATACCGAGTTGTGGTTCTGATTGAGAAGAATGAGCCATTTTTATGAAATATCTCTTGATCTCAGTTAATCATTCACACTGGCTGGCTGTACAATGTTTCATAATTTACAGACTGTGCCGAGCAAAAGACGCTTGTTTCATTTCTCTGGGTACATAATGGATGAGAACCGAAATGATTCAGGTGAATGGACACTGGAGGGATGCTATTCTGTTGTAATATATTACCCACTGCCCTGCTAATAACAGAACAGGAACAATGTCCCATTGTCCAAAGCTGGAATTTAAGCTTTAGTAAAATTGATCAAGTATATCAAGTGCTTCCTATAAAAGCAGACATGAGGTAGTTATTTTCTATCGACCAGCATAAATCAGACTGGAAGTGCAGCTTTGTGCCTGTGAATGAAGTTTTGGTTCACAGCATCCCACCACATCTTGATTTTTAAAAGGCATTATTTAATCTGTTATTAAAAATATAAAACACAACAACAACAAAAATCCAAAGGTTTCTGAACCATCTAACTTAAAATATTCTTGGCTGCCAAAGTAAAAACATTTTCAGAATACAGATGGATTGTCTCTATGTTACTTAAATTTTTCTTAGCTTCTTAATTGAGTTGGGCACAAGTTATGAAAAATAGGTTGTGGGTCTTTTTTACTCACAGTTTTCAATATCAATATTCTGGTTTTTTATTATTGCAGAGTTCAGTATTTCTATCCATTAGTGGAATTAATCCATGTTAAAACAAGGTAAGTCAGTGAAAGAAAAGAATTGTAGAGCCATGTGGATGCCCTCACCCACACTGAATATTGAATTCTTTGACCAGCCTCTGCATTTGCACTGTGATTTCTGGATTAAGATTCTACTTCACTGTAGAAATGTCAGTTTCTGTCCTGCAGATATCAAGTGTAAAACTGTTATTCTGAATATCTAAATAATAAGAGAAGTTAGACAGAATGTTTTTTTTCATTAAAAGTACTTCACGTTTGCAATGTGCTTATGATTTGAAGATCCCTTTCCTATTTAGTTTCCATTTGAGGGTCCTCTGTTTTGCTGTCAGCTATGCTAGTTTGAGCTATTATTTTTCCTGCCCTTCTGGTACTTCTTTTGGAATTTTATGGTGTTCCATATATGTCTATCTGTGTTCAAAAAAACTCATCCTTGAAAACTAACATCTCACAACCTGAGCTTCCAGTTCCATTTAGTATTTACTGTGCTGGTCACAAAAATCCTACCTGTGACATCTATAATGATTTAAAAATACTGCTTTCTGCCATGTAGACAGCATTTCCTAACTTGCCTTTATCATAGTAACTCTGAGTTCCAGGTACTCCTGTAGTAGAGGTAACAGTCTGTCCTAGAATTACTTGATAACAATACAAACACAGATCCCACAATTCTCAGAAACAGGCTGAACCCAAAGGATTTGGATAATTGATAATTTGGATAATGACTCTATACTATTTCCTCACTGGATAAATTAAGTAAGCAGTACACACTGAAAGTCATCACTCTGTCAGTTAAGGGGAAATAAAAGTGGAATGTACTTATGGGAGGTGACAAATCCAGATAGTAGAAGGAATTAGGAGCAGTCAGAGAAAGGAGAAAGCCTTGATTGCATCAGAATTGATTCAAATGATTTGGGAAAATAATATGAGAAAACGAATAAGCAAAAGCAACATTGTGATGAGATATATTTGTATCTCTGTACTTAGTTTAGAAATAACCTTGAATGCATCAGTAAAGGTATTTTTGAGAGGCTTTTTTGCATTTTTTTATATTCAGGGAAATTACATTTTTTACACTTTGTTAAGTACTAATTACAGGACTAAATCTGTATTTGAACTCAGTTACTAAGAGAGGACATTGATAGAGAAAATCTAAAACATGACAAAAATCTTCAGAAGGCCACACAGTGGAAAGAGAGAAGATAGAAATACATTTTGAAGGTAAGGAAACAAATAAGTCATACTGTATTATAATTTAAAAAATGCATTCAGGGTGACTAATAAAGAGGGAATGAGAATCAGCATAAGAGAACATAGATTAGAGGTGTTAAAGTGATTCTAAAGAATTCAGGGGGCAACTGGACTCAGAGAAGAAAATTTAAAAGAGAAAACAAAAAAGGGGAAAAGAGGTAGGACTGAGGAGCTACAACTTATTTCTGGCAAAATTGCTACAACCCTCTCACCAGATGAATTTAATGCTAATGTAGTGTTGAAGAATGTGCATAAATGAACATTTGGACAAACTGACCAAAACATAGCATCAGAAGGACAAGGTTCTACAAATTATTAGATGCAAATACCATGTTTCTTATCATCCACAAGAGATTTCTCTTTGTGTCTAAGATGAAAAACAAGATAAAAGGGCTGTGGCTTAATTAGGGCATGAATTTATAAGCTTCGGTCTTGTGGGAACTCTTGCAATAAATTGTACAGTGCATATGAAAACACATTCTTTAATTGTTTTCACATATTAAAGTTATATGATCAGCTGTCCTTTCTCCCCTATATCCTATCCATATTTCTTTTACTCATACCCAACTCCCTGCCATTTTTATGGAAGCAATAAAAGGCAAAGGAATGTGGATTCACTCTTGTTACTCCAAACAGCATAATTAAACTCATTTCTCAGCTTTGGGGTATTCCTTGATCTCTGTCCATTTCCTACTCTGATTAATCACACATTAGAGCATCTGTAGAACTGACAAATGCTTTGGACTCTTACTTCAAATAAGGCTTCAGATAAGATCTAGTGCCTGGTACCTCCTCCCATTTCAAATTAACTTTTCAGATACCTTAACAATTTCCTTCCAAATTCATTCATCCTCATCTCTGAATAGCCCATGTATTGAACATGATATTTTTGGTGGATGTCCATTAATCCTCCTGCTGCTAATAACTGAAATGTTATCTGGCCTTGTCAGCCCTGGAGATAACTCACTATATCCTTTCTGAAAAATGTAGCCTCTGGGAACAACTGACACTAAGAAAAATGTCCCTGACCTGTCTTCCTTTTTTTCTTATTATTAGTTTAGTTTATACTTATTGATTCTTCTAAAAATCTCAGTAGCCCTGCAATGAAATCACAGTTTCAGGAGTCTGCCTTAGTGAATGGTGTTCCGTAGAGTATTCCTGAGGACAACTGAGACACAGAGGAAGTGGCCATGTGAACCACGTGGGCAGAGCATTGCCCCTCCACATCCAGACACCAGCCAGCATGACTTGGAGTCTTCCTGACTTTGATGTGGCGTGTCATTCCCTCAGCTCAGCACTTACAAGCTGAAAGTAGAGGGCTGTCATCTTTGGACCCTGTGAACACTGCTGTGTACAACTGCTTAGACATCACATTTCACTCAGAAGGTTGTGAAAAAAAAACCAATAAAGAACTATTTAACCTTCATACAAGAAACAAATTATATCTGTGTTATAAG
The DNA here is from genome assembly GCA_035582745.1 of Loriotus luctuosus. NCBI lineage: Eukaryota > Metazoa > Chordata > Aves > Passeriformes > Thraupidae > Loriotus > Loriotus luctuosus. The sequence goes on from JAWWEY010000115.1 coordinate 124,221,409, forward strand.
TTACTAAGTATTAGGGCACCATTCAAAAAGTTATAAGTAGAGATAACAGTTTGAGTTTCCTGATGTACTACTGGCATAATGAAATCTTGAATGAACAAAACATGCTACTTCTGTTGACAAATGATAATAACGGTGCTAGAAATACAGTGAAATGCATGTTTTTTAGGAGGTAGTTACCTACTAAATTTAATCACATTCCCCCCCCCCCCACCATTTTCACATTTCCTTTATTATCCTTTTACAGTCTTCAAAGGGCTGCTGATCTGCCTTAATTATCATGTGTTATATGTGTTCACAGAACACATTATTTCAGGTTCAAATCAATCATAAATAGGAAAATGGTGACTTTTGTTTAACAATTAAAACAAACAGAATTTGGACAGACTTTTAAAAGGAGAATTGGCAGCTCTCTTTCTTCTAAGTTTTCTACCTACCTGTGCTATGGATAGAATTGTTTTTATGCAAAACATATTAGAGAAAGAAAGCCTGAATTGACATTTTATTTTTAGCTGATTTAATACCTTTTGGTATTAAAGCAGACTCTGGCAAGTTTATATAATTTTGGGGGCTTTTTAATAAATGGTCTCTATATTTAACCACATAAATTTGTCCTTAGTATCTAATGGGTTGGCAGTTTATTGCTTTTTAAAAAAGATGTAGTTTGCTCTTAACATACCACCTTTCCACTCTCTACTTTTGTTCAGATATACAAGACCCAGATTTTGGTGTCCACATTAAAATGAGTTGTCTGCTCTTCATCTCTCTAGGAAGCTTAAAGAAAATGCAGATGTTGGCAAGAAATTATTTTACTTTTTAGAAATTAGCAGCTTCCATGAAATTAAACCAATGTCCGTAGTCATTGCTTCCATTTAAATGGCCCCATTCTGCTACTATGTAGAGATTTCACATCTAGGTTCATCTTCTGCTGGTACAGAGAGACAAACACTCTACAGAATATCTATTTTATTAATTCTAATTTTTTCACTATTTAAAATTTCCCTCGTTAATTTTGTATCTGATTAAGTTGACTAAATGCAGTTCTCAGGCTCCAAAATCAATACTGCAGAACAAACTTTCATATTTCTCTTTTACTTTTATATTTTTTCAGGTGTTAGTGTAAAATAACTAATAAGAAATTGTGTAATTTTACCTGGAAGAGCACAGTGCTTCTTCCATAGTGGCTGATGTTACTGTCACCAGTACAAATCTCTATTACCTGTACAAGTTTGTTGTTTTCTTGGATAACTTTTGTCTTCTACTGTTTTATTATATTCCTCTTCTGTCTGATCTGTGCAGCAGTGTTGTCTTCCTTGGGTTCCTTTGAGTGAATAACATGCCTCAGGCGTGAAGGGCATGGTTAACTGTTTTTCAATACTTGTTGGGTTTTTTTCCAACAGTGACCAAGGCTAAAACATTGTTTAAGGGTTTCTTCGATTGGTTGGTTTAGTTTTCGGTCTTTTAGACTTTATTTATTTTGGTTCTTATTCTGCTTTGCTTTGGCACATGCTAAATGACCAGTCTGTTTTTCACAAACATGCCTTTTTTTTTCTCTGCTTGAAGTGTTCATACACTTGTCCAGATGGATTATTTTCAAAACAACCTTTCAGTACAATTTATGTAAGTTAAAAAACAGTCCTTTAGCTTGTCTCAATCTCTATCTGTCGTAGATACATTCTGCAGACACTAAAGTGGTTCAGATCTCCTGCGTCATGCAGACAGACATCTGCAGATGTGACCTGTGAGCTTGCCTTGAGTGTTCCAAAAATATTTATCTGAAGAGAGAAATATGGCCCTACACCTGGTGTGTGACCTCTCATGTATGGCCAGTGAAAGTATGGGAACAGTAGGCTTTAAATAAAAGACTATTGTGCTGAGTTCTTTTTCCTGTGTGTACTCAGGCAACAGAGAAGAGTGCTGTCATTCAGGATACACTGGAGCCAAAGAATCAATCTAGAAACCCACAAGAGCGACAAAGAATTTTGAAGAATTGTAGGACAGAAGTGTTGCACACACTTATGTCTCACAGCAAACTCTTCAACCAGAATCTAAAGTACATCAACTTTAGGAGCTTTCAGAAAATCAGTGAAATTTAGGATATGGGAAAGCTTCTTTGAACCTAAGCTTTTTGGTTGGCATGAGGCAGTGATTTCACATTTCTGGCCACAAAGTTTAAGCTGTTACTACACAGACACAGAAAAAGCTGAAGTCTTGGTTATCCTGTATGTTGGTGAAAATATTGAAATGGTTCTAGAAAATGTCTGCTTTTCATGTCTTACTATTAAAATTTCTTTTGGAACAAAACTGACAAAGAGTTATTGTTTAGGAAAATATGTTAGCACTACGTAGGTGGTGTTCTTTGACTCACAGCTTGTTTGCGTGTGTGTGTCCTTGTGATGCTAACACACCAAAGAAATGTTAAAAGTGTTGATTTTAAATCACCTGGTAAGGACACAGCAGTGTTTCACAGCACTAATGAGTCCAAGATAATGCTATTTGAAACTAGAGCACAGAAGGTATTGTAACACATCTCTTCCACAGCTATCCTACACTCTGACACATTTTGTGAGCTGCGTGGCATGTGGCAGACTGCATAGTGCAGATAGAAACCTCCTACAAATCTAAGTGCTTTACAGACTGGGAAGATTTTGTGCATAACTGTCCCTGCTAAATATCTGTCTATCAAGGTGATGTATCATCTCTGTATTTTTCTACAGTGATAAAATGAATACAAATTGTTAAAATTGAAAACTTAAAAATTTTTTTGCTCAAAACTGAATCTTTTTTCTGTTGCTTCAAAGCTTTGTAATTATATAAATAATGAATAGCCAAAGATAAGCAATGGTTTGTAACTGATTCAGAAAAACACTCTGGGTGCGAACTGTGAACTTATGCTTATTGTTGGAAATGACAATAGTTGTTGGTTCATAAAATAGTTAAAGCTCAAAGAATATCAGTTTGTGGAAATTTAAAAAAAAACCTGAGAAACATGCATGGTGGTGGTTTCAGTGCATGGTGATTTCATGCAAGTTTTGAAAGCTGCCTCATCCAAATATATTTCTATATTTTTATATATACACAAAATACTCAAGGTGTTCTTCATCCTTTTTAGTCCAAAATATGATGTCGAAAGAAAACATCTTATGTCATAAATAATACTCTTAGGGAGGAGTGTGCATGGTAATTCTGCCCATATTAAAAATTCTTCAGTGAAAATCCCTTACCATATGTTTTTCTTAAATAAAAAATGAAAGGATTTCTCAGAAAATACAATAGGAAAGCTCAGGGTGGGGGGGAGGATTGATCAGGCTGAGACTAATTGGCTGAAGCTGAGCCTCTAGAGATTAGTCATCATTAGGCAAAGGAGAGCAGTTAAACTACCTTGAAATAAACCAGGTCACATCTACTTTCAGGAATAAATTAGTCTGTAGATTTGTTGACACAGCAAACTGTTCCTTCCTGGCACAATGTGTACAAGGGGAAATTAGACAATAAATAATATTTGACTTTGATCTGATTTGCACAAAGTGCAATATTGTACTTTCCCTTCCTTCATTTATCATATCTGATTTCATCCCAAAGCTTCAGCCTTTATTTAGTTCCCCCTACACACTGTTTAAACAGACTAAATTAGTAAAGAATCCAGAGACAAGTTGATGACTTAAAATGAATTATTTATTCTCATGCCAGAAAAGAAATTAAAACCTTCCAGTTAATGCATAGTTAAAAAAATGTGTGCCATATAATAATAAGTTTAAGTGGGTTGAACAAATGTCAAGATGGGAGTAAATAAATTAAAAAATAAACTATCATCAGAGGCAATTGAATGTGGGAGTCATAGTGCGTCTGTAATGGAATGAAGAATAAAGAAATAGCAGGTTTATGAGAGAAAGATATGTAATAAATATTAGGAAGTATATCATAGCTGAGATAAATACTATTTCTCCCACTTACAAAAAGTTCAAAAGATTGTAAGGAAAGACTAATGTCTAAAAAATATGTAGGTGACCACCTGGGTAGAACTTGCCTTGAATGATAATTTTTTTCATTGCTTTGAAATTCATAAATCAATATGAGGGAAAGGATCCTGGAAGTAGCACTAGAAGGAGAAAGAATGTGATGAAAAACATCACAAGATGATTAATAAATTAAAATCTTTTTGAATTAGTCCAAACTAATTTCAGGGTAGGTTTGTCCTCTGTTGGGTCCTATACAGAGTTATGAATACAATCCCATTTCTAAAGCCTATGGTTCATACCTACAACCCATGCCAATAAAAGCAGAGCTGCCAAGAAAACAATTTTGTATCCTTCAGACCATTCCTGGTCAGTGACGGAAGGCAAATGCTTTGTGTTTAGGAATAGATCGAGTTATAGGAATAATATTTCTTTGTTATAAGAAATAAAATAGGTAAACAATAGAATAAAATAGGAAAAATGGCAAAAAATTGGTTCAGTCACACACATACAGAACTCTAGTTTAAGAAGAATACTTTCTCCATTTTTGTCCTCCTTCTCATGATACTCCAAATCCTGATTTAACTACAAAAACAATCTGTCTTATTGGAGAAGACTGGAACAGTGATATATTTGTCACTTATGAAAGATATAGTCCTGTTTTCCCTTTGGAGTATTATAAATTGTTCATTATCAAATGTCTCAACACCTAGAAAATCAGAGGCTTAGAATTGCTGGATAGATCTCACGTCACAGAATTATCTGCAGGAATTTCTCTTGTATCAGCCTGGCCTGGATAAATATTCTTAAAGTTGATAAAATGGATTGAAGAATTTTGTGAGAGCTGTAATTCTGTTGTGCGGTGAACCCAAACAAACCCAAGATATCATGTGAAAGAGTGCCAATACCTGAAAGTTATACTTATGGTTAAAGTGAAATTAAGGATGTGGACTTGGAAAAATCCAAGATATCTCACTTCATCTCTATGGAGTAACTTGGATCAACAGTGTTATGTGGGTTTCTGCTTGCCATAACAATAGTCAGCAGTTGGAAAATGTGAAAATGGGTCTATGAGGTCCAAGGAGGGAGATATGTTTTTAGTACAGTGAGAAAAGTGTGGTTTTAAAATTCGGTTTTTATCTCTTTGTATGAAGAAGGCCAAGTGTTACATCTGACCAGGCTACTCTACTCCATATGCAGTTTATAGAAAAGGATGAATGTATGTGATAGGTAGATTACATATCTGTTAAAAAAGAGTAAAAGTTTTTGGTGTGAACATTAATAATATACTCCTGAGTCATCAGAAGTCTCTTTGGTGAACATCTCAATAGGAGAGGACAGAAAAGATCATCAGCAACTTTTCTTCAAAAACAATGTGTTCGTTTTTGGGGTTCATTTAATCACTGCAGTATCTGTTATTTAAATTTTATTTTAAGGGAGTAATTTCTAAAAGTCATCCTAATTTCATTGGGCCTTTTCTGGCAAATGCAAAGGAGATGCACTATAAATATAATTTGCTGAGGTTCCTGCACATCTCTACACCCATTCTTCTCAACAGACTTGTCACAATGTTATTGCTGCTACTGTTTTAAAATGCCTGGAATTTATAGAAACTTGGCTATGAGAGATTCCTGAGTGTTGTCTGTGTCCCACTCTTGTGTGACTTACATTATGGAAGTCTCTGTAAATAGGAAAATGTAAGGCAGGACAAGCTGTTAATTTCCTTCACCCTCCACACCGCTTTTGAATATTTCTGGCTCAGCGAATAAGCTATTAGAAATTTTGACACATGGCTGCAGAAGACTCATTTTCCTTGCAGGGTGTAATTTGCTGCCCTTTTTACAAAGCAGAGACTCCATTTTCATGAACAGCCACACTTTTACACTTGAATACTGTCTGTTTCTTCAGCACTTAAAGTAAAGGTCTGTACTGTACATTGTAGATGGCTGTCACTGGGTTATCTCTGTTCTCTCCATCACATCAATTTTAAGCCTATTAAGAAACTACTTTCTCTTTTGGTGCATGGAATCTTACCTACTCAATACATGTAAAGTTTTTGAATGGTGCAGGAACTGAGAATGTTAAGATTTTAGATTTTGTGATGAGGAGGTGCCAAAGCAGAAGAATTGCAAGGCAAGTCAGTGCACCTGTGTATAGGTCTTGTGAGGCTGGGACACTGGAATGAAGCCAGGGTCTGAAAGGAAGACACAGTGAAAAGCATAACTCTGACTGTGCTGCTTTACCCTCTGAAGAGATTTTCAAGCTCAAGGACATTTATTATGCATGGTCAGATCTATCTTTATTTGAACTTTCTAAGAGCTTGGACATCAAATTTTTTCTTACAAGGCACAGTAAATGAAAGAGAAAGTGTGAGCAAAGTCAGCCTATGAAGAGAAAGGTCTCAAAAAATTCTGTAAGGGTTTTACTTTATTGCAGTGAGGCATCATCAAAAGATTGAAGGAAATTAATGACGACCATGAAAATAATGAACATTTATCATGCTGTGGATCATTGTCCCAAAGGAAATGAAAGAGATTTAGCCTCTTGGGAAATTCTATGCCAGCCTGAACAAAACACTTGAAAATCTATTACTTGAAGCTTAGTTGAGGCAACTTTCAGATGAATGAATTGAAAGACTCTACAATAATGGGTCCTTTAACTCACTTACTTCAAATAATTTTGCTAGAGAAAGCAGAAGAAAGATGTGCTGGGATGGAAAAGTAGGAAATGGTGACAGAAGAGGAAAGTTTGAGTGAAAGCAATCTAAATCCATATATACCTATAAAAATGTAGATAAATAGGAAGAAGAAATGTTTCTATAATCTATAAAATGAGGGAAAAAAGTAACAGAAAGAAAAAAATAGAAGAAAATTAAACTATGCATAAAAGGATTTCAAATTATCAGAGTTAAAATATGGCAGAACGGAATAAAGAAATAAAGGCCATCTATATATAACAATATGAAAAAAAGCAGTGATAAAAAATTTAAAGAGAGAGTTAGAAAAAAATAATTAGCAGTTGGAAACTAGCTATGGACAAATATTGGGAGAAAATTGTAGTTTTGTATATTATAGTTGTTGCATACAGCAAACAAATGATTTTGTACAAATAAGACACAACAACCTACATTGAAAACTGATGTGTAGTACTGTCTGATGTTCACATGCTGAGATTTTCTCAGAAGACAACTAATTGCATGTTAATAATAACTAGTATACTAAATTAGGTTTTCCTTACCACCAAATTAAATGTTTATTTTTAGTGTTTAGTGTTGTATCTCCTAGCCAAGGAGACCTTAATTAGATTCTTTTGCTAATAAATGTGGTTCTGAAAATTAGCCCCTATTTCAGCCTATCCTATTTTCATAGAAGTTTATTACACAATTATTTCTCAGTCAATCTTTTTAGTTGATTTTTATATAAACAAATATTTACTTCCAACTTTCTCAAAATTACAGAGCTATCCTTAGTAATTGAGTTTTTTATTGTGTTCTGCTCCCACCCATTGAGAAAAGAAATAAGAGACATATGCATTTTCCAATGTCTGTAGGATGGGATTATTCTAAAGACACTGTACAAACAAGTGATTACACAATTTTTCACAAATATAAAATTCAAAGTTATCTGTCAACAAATATCAAAATGAATGATTCAGCATATTTAATAAGAGGATACTAATGACATAAATATCTAGTTGAGTGCCTATATATACTTGAGAGACTTTTCTGCTTTTCCAGATCTCAGTCAAAGGTACAAGTATGGCAGATGTAGGTTTTTATGGAGGTGCTCATGAGAACACCAGTCAAGACTAAAGCAAGAGAAACTCTTTTAGGTCTAGCACTACTGATTTCCAGGGCACAGTAGAGACCTCCTGCTTCTTCCAGGGCCAGCTTAGTTTTTTTACCATCAGAGGGACAGGTGAATAACAGGTCTTGCTCACACTTAGACCATGTAAATTGCTGGTGTAGCACATTGTGAATTATTGCTCATGTCTCTACTATTTCCCTGCATTGCATACTTTTCCATTCATATCTCTCCACTCATAAATATGATGAGATGTGCTCTCCATTATGGTAACCTGCATAAATTTATTACCAACCTGAAGGACCTTACCTTCCTCAAACAAAAGCAAATTTGAGATCTCAGTCAGAAACTACAGCAAACATTCAAGATCTTAACTTGTAGGTAAAAACCTGCTTCTCTGTTTTCTCCTACCTGTTCCACAATGGGCAAGTGCTGACTTGGTTCCTACACATCTGCACAGAGCCATGGCCTGAAGCAGAAGATTTTTCCAGAGTGAAATCATCTGGCTAATGATGGGAATTTACAGAAGTCTATCTTCAATGGTCCTCATTCATTATTTCTTGTGAAGGACCTGTGTCCTTGATTAGCTAGAGCCTGTTAAGCCTAGAATTTCTGAATTTTTGTTGATTCCTATGGATGCTTCCTTATCATTCATGTCTCCGCGCTGGTGTTGCATGAATGAAATAGGAAATTAAATAACTGAAAAAAATGAAGCTTGTGTGTACAAGAACAACATTCAGTCAGTTTGGTCCAATCAATACTGCATTACAGTTTTGAATAGACTTCTTCAAGAGATAGATTTCACTGAAAAGAAGGGATTTTGAGAGATCTGCACATCTACATTGAGAAAGATCTAGTGTAACTGTACCATCTCTGAGAGATTTTTTTAAGTACACTCCTTGACTCCAAAGGCAGGTGGATCATAACACATCTAGTATCCAGAAGCTCCTGCTCATACATATCTGAAGGCTCAAAATGGTAAAGCGAGTTAGCTACTGCTCCTGTGTGCAGGTTTTCACCCTCTCTTAGCATTTTCCTCAGTTTCTTTCTCCTAAGAGACTTCTAAAATAAAATGGAAAGAGAAAAATGAGAAAAAAATCGAAATAAAAATGACGTGTTATACGAATGGGATGGAAATGGAATGGTCACAAGGAACAATCAACAATAATTTACACTTTGCATAGTAAGATCACAGACAAGTCTCCCAAATTCCAGTACTTGTAAATGTTAGAAAAGGCTATTAGACTAAACACTATTAGAAAATAACTTTAGATTTACTCAATAATGACATGAAGTTTCTTAAATGGCAGCCAGAAAGAACATAAATTTTCTTGTCTCAATATTCTAAATTTTTGGAATACCTAAATTTTTTCATCTTGAAACTGCTGCAATAATTGGGTAGCATTGAATATGTTTTTTTGTTAAAAATAGCATATCATTGTAAGGAAAGAATAAGAAGTGTTTGACACTGAAACAGTCCATGAAATTCATTCCAACTTTCTTTATTTTTATGGCATTTTAAATTCTGAGAAATGAACAGGCAATATTTTCCTACATATCTACATGAATACAATGTTTGACACTTGCTAAGGCTATTTTTTTTGCAATTTAGAGGACTATTTTTGGTCTTTTTTTTTTAACCCTTGCTTTCAAAGTAATAGGGTCTAGAAATGAAATGAAGAATGATCTGTGGCTGTCCTTTCTTGTGGCATAAGTGAATTGCACTCATTTGGTTCAGAGAATGTCAGTCTCTTGCACTCTAGTCTAAGACTTCACCTTCATTGTTCTGGGTATTTTTGGAATTGAGAATATTGGTAGCTCTTAAGTAACTAGGATTCAGATTCTTGAAGGCTTTGTCTATCAACAAATTCTTGAGTTGTATTTACTGAAGAATTCTGTGTAAAATTTGAAGTTCACTGAGTCATCAGGGTCATTTATTTATAAAAACCTATCTTTTTAGGAAAATAAAAAATGAAAAAAAGTGTTCACATTGACAGTGTTATGTCTTGTCATGCATTTTGCACATAAGCAGATTCACTCATTATGTGTGCCAGTGATAAGACAACTGACAAAACAAGTGAAAATGTAACAATTTGGTCAGTATTGCCAGTCTAATCTCAGTAATACACATCCTGAGAACAGCTCAGAGAATTGTCCTAAAAGGTTAGAAAGAAAGCTAACAGTCTGGCAACTGAATCCAGAAATGCAAATTCTCGCACTTCATTCTTCTGCTTTAAATCAACCATGAGAGATTGTAGTGTGGTCAGGAAGAGGCTTCCACATTCAGTGTATCTGTGTTGTGTGGAGAGAGGCCCTTGGAAAGGTGACTCCTCTGACTCCTGTATGGAAAGACTTGTCTGGTCTGTAGTAACTGTACACATTCCTACAGGCCAGAGTGGTCTGGGTTGTTTTGGTTTTTTAATAGAAGCAGTGTTTTCCCTCAAATTGCAATAATACTTTCTTGCTTTGCGTAACATGGCTGTGGTAGGTCTGCAGGACAAGTGACAACAGAGATGGACCTTAATTCTTCATGCCACAGGAGAAGACAGATTTACAGTACAGAATCTCCCATAACAAAATCAGTCTTTCTTATTTAAAAAGTATCCTCATTTCCTCTCCTTTACCCAACCCCTGTACCCCCATCTGGCCTGGTGATGTCTCCACAGCAGAGGTGGCAGCAGCTCCAGAGTTTTGCTGGTCTGTAACTCAGCTGAGATGTTGGCTGATTGCCTTCTCAGTGAGCAGGAAGAGGAGCACATGGCATGAGACAAAAAGGAGCTTTTTAACCAATAGATTCTTATACCTACTTCAAGCCTATTTGTTTAACATCAGCTAAAAAATGAAATAAGGTTCACAAAATCCTCAGCTGTGCCATCATGGCAAACAATAATCTTAAGTACATCCAGTGGAGATGTGTAAAAAACCTAGACAACTTTCCTTTCAGACAGTTAGATCTTCCTCAAGAGAAGATTTTCTAAAGATATGGTGGTTATTAAATACTCTATGTTGTCTAATTTAGGTATATAGGTACTATTAGGATTTACTCCCTACAGCCTACTGAATGAAGCTTTGAAAAAACCTACATTTTGGACCAAAAAACTTGAAGTTCCTTAGCCCTAGGCCTGTTGGTTATGCAAAATGAATGTGAGCATTTTCCCTTAACCATATATGGGTTCCCCCATAAACAGAAATTCAACAGAAACTAAAGCTTTACAGTACTTGAAACAACGCTTTGATTGAATTTAATTACAGTTTTCGGCATTTTAGAGTCTTAAAATATCACTTAAATGAAAAAAATATATAGTTGCAGATTATTTATTCAATTTGTCTTTGCTGCTCTCATGCTCATGCTTAAACCTTAGTGCCATTATGTCAGAAGGATCTACACTGGATGCCAGGATGCAATGGTGCCACCAGTCTGGGAATTAAGGCAGACTCAGGCTGCTCAATCCATCTCTCTGACTGTCTGGATGTTCCTTTGCCTGCTCTGCCTGCCCCCTTCCCCACCCAAACCCTCCAAAAAATGCTCCCTCATTTTAGAAATGGCAAAATCAGTACTCTGTTTTCAGCAGTGAACAGGAACCAGGTTTCTGGTACAATTCAGTGACTGACACTGTCTAATGTGCATTTGGATGAATAATCTCAGAAAGAAACAATCTTCAACACTATTCTGCCCTTGAAATTGCTCTTTGAGTATATTATTATCTAAGACCTATATAGTTCAGAAGTTATTTTCTTTTAAATATGAACTTAGAGTTAAAAATACATGTAGGCATATAAGTATGAGAATTCGGATGACAGCTCTCTGTTGTTCATACTTCATGAAATCTACAGAATGGAATTTTTTTGTTATGGGAGACTGCTTGTTTAGGAGGATTTAATACTCACCACATGTAAGGAAACGAGGAACTTACTCTGGTCAACTTGTTACAAATTAAAAGATTTATTCCAGAAGAACAGCAATACATGTACTCTGTCTGTACAACAGTACCTTTACATAACTAATTGGATGAGCTTTTGCTTTATTTCAATGGGGCCTCACACCTACATTTACCCTTTTGAAGTTTTGTATATTGAGATTTTACTGACTACCACAGTTTCAAAAGGCAATTGCATCCCATAGCTGTAATTTGCTTCTGATAATAGACCTTTACTTTGGAATTCCTCAGATTCACACAGATAAGCCAATGGTTATTGAACATTCATACTATTTCATCAAGGACTTGCAAGGATGAAGAGGAGTGCAAAAGGTTTAAGATTTGCCATGGTAGCTCTTTGATGCAGCTTTGATTTGGCAAGTTAATCATACATTAGTATAGAGATGACACCAGTAAACCCCCAGCACTTACTAACCATAAACATCATCCGTTTTGTGGCTGGTCTCTGCATGACTACTGAATAGACCTCTTCTTTACAGCTAGGTGATTTCAGATACAGCTTTCTTCTACTAAGTCAGCAGAAGCAAATCTCTAATTATGCTTTGGGAAGAGTCAACAGAGTCAGTAAAACAAAACTCATTATGTATTACAAAAAATCCAGCAGTGAATAGCTCATGCAAATTCTTCACGGAGTTACAGAAAATAGATTCTCTATTAGCAGAAAAAAGGTTCTGGTACGCTGTCACCTTGGTAAGTTCTTGAACTATTTTTATTTTATTTGTTACATTAAATTGCAATTTCATACATTCTCATTTATATTTTTTGACAAGTTTTTTTGTAAGAGGCATTGGACAGAAATCTTCTAAAACACTGAGAATTCATTAACTCTTACTCCATTAAGATGTGAGTTTTATAAATATATCTTGGATATGGTTGGTTTGCACTGCAGCAAAATAAAGCTCATGTTTTCATAATAAGTCTTTCTTTTTTAATCCTGGTTCCACAGAGGGAAGAGGATGAAAGAGCTGGAAAACAACATATGTGTAATCCTGTTTAACTAGTCTGCTGTCCTCTACTTTTGCCCGACTTCCAATAATCTCCATAAACTTTGTGCAAGTATTTTGTAAACTTAGTGATAAGACAAGTCTTGGACTATAGCTCTTCACCATTTCCATGGACTCTTGAACAACTTGTGGATTTTAGATACATTTGTGGTTTTATCTGCTTTTCTCTTGTTTCAGTGAATGACCACTTGAAGTCTGTTTTTCCTCTATGTATATCTGATTTACTTATTTCTCAGTTCTGTCTTTGTGTTCAGACCTAAATGAAGGATCACCTAATGATCTTCTTTCAGTCTCCTCTTCCACATAGAGTTATTAAAAAAAATTGCTTAATGAGGGATTCCTTAGAGCATGCAGAAAGAGATTGTTTGCTGATTGCCTTCCACTTGCTCCCTTCATATCTGCTTGTCTGTTTCGCAGTCTTAGATTCCAGCAGAGACGAAAACAGTGAAGGAACAGCAAAGAAAAACTAACAAAAATATAGTTAGGGAGATTTTATTTATGTTAAATACTTATATTAAATTTAATATTTGATAATTTGCATATTACAAGGGCAAAACAAAAATCTCTAACATTAATTCTGCTCAGAATTACATTAGATCTAAAAAGTCAGATAGCTTTTGAAGATAAATACCATTACCACTCCCAACCCCAGAAAACAATCAACACCACTGCTGGCCTCTCTAAATATACTCCAAAAATTGCCGCCTCCCCGCCTCCCAGAGCCTTAAATATTACAGGAAATTTTAATATTAAAATATTTTGGAGTGGTTTTTGTTTATCTGGTTTTCTTTCTTTGGTTGGGTCTGGGATTGATTTTACTTTTTCCTTTTTTTTCTGAAGCAAGTTTCTTTTTGTCTTGTGGCTAATTAGGCTCCAGCTTCAGCTGTAAATGTACTATTTCTATTTTATGAGCATAAATTGAAACATTTTTTCCTTTTTACGAAAGTTGATAAATATTTTTGCTAGTTATTATGATGCTTTGAACTACAGATTAAAAATTTTCTCATAATCTCTAATTTTTTCTGCATCCAGTCCTAGACAGTTTTTTTATGAAGTGTGTGACCACTTTTTAATTCAATTAATACCCAAAGAACATTATTCCTACATGAAACAGGGAATATTTCATAGATATGTACTTGACGTGTATGTCTGGTCAAATCCTTTGAGCTCCATGTTTAAAAAGAATAAAGTTGAAATATCTGATATTCAATGATTGGAAAATCTCTCATAATTCAATCGATTTTAGCTATGTTGTTTCTGATCCTCATAGATAATGAACGTAGGATCAAGTTCTGTGTGCATTCTCTTTCATATTCTTTCAGATATACTCATTTACATTTTTCTTTGCCTTTCAATTTAAAAATTTAGAAAGGTGAAGTGCACTAGATTTAATAAGTTCTCTAACACTAGAATATATCCTGAATTTGTAGTATATGATTGAGTTCAATGAACAATATTGCTCTTGACAGTCAGCAGCCAGTGTTATGACACTACCACTGGGATAAACTTCTGAAAACTATAAATATCAAACTTACAAAGATATCCATTTTTAATTACAGGCTCTGAAAAAAATGCAAATTTTTTAAATTGCAATGTAAATAAGTATTTTTAACACTACTGTGAATAAGAACCTCTCTCAACTGACATTTCTGCCTTAGAACAAATATGTGGTAAAGGTGAAAGAGACATAGACGAACACGAAAAGAAGTTTTTATATGGACAAGTGGGCATTAACACTGCATCCTCTTGCTACAAACTTTCTATTTACAATGCTATTTAAAATCAGACACAGTCAACGCTCTTCTGATCTGTTTTTATATGCTTAAATTCCATTTGGAATTGACAGCATAGCTATTATGTTTCTCACAGCAAGAAGAAAAAAGGCAAAGTTCTGTTGTAATATTAATTAGAAAGTGATACTGTAGCATACTGTTGAGCAATTTATCTTCTTTTGTTCATCTGAAGAAACATAACATTGCAGTCAAATCACAAGACTGGTCTTCATTCTGCACAACTCATTCTTTTTTATAGTGCGCAAGGAAGAAAGGAAGACCAGGGGAAAATGACAGGAAGGAGATAACAGGTATCTATTTCAAATGGGCAAGTTTAAGTAAAATTCTGACTTGACTGTTAGAGTACACAGAGATCATCTAATTTTTTACTTTGAAGACATACAAAGTACATCATTATCGCCCAAAATTAGGGATGTGCTGAAGTGCTTGCTTAGGTAATGATTGTGTTGTTTCTTTGCTTAGTTATGGCTGCTTGAATTTGTTCTACTATGACTCTTTGGGCAACACTTTTAACAATACAAGTAATTTTGCTCCTTTTCTTTCCCTTTAATTTTTTGGCTTAACATCAGTATAAAACACATAATGTTCACCTCCTTGACAATCATTTGGTTTCAGCTTCCTCTCTTTGTTTGATACATGAACATGTGCACTGCTGATTGAGCACCATTCCAATTTTCCTTCTAGACAAAGAAGTAGAGTTAAACATAGGCTGCCCAGGAAAATCTAACTGCCAAACTTCCTAACTGTGAATTCTCTACATCAGAAGTTTTAAAATATTAAAATGCATTGGCAGTGTATGGTTAGAGTATCCAGTGAAATGCTACAAATATTTATATTAGAAAAAACCATTACTAGAATACACAGCAGTAAATCTCATTTGATTGTTTTCTGATTATTTGTATTAACAAGGAAAAAAACTTGTAAAAATTGTCTAATCAGAAAGACATGTAAAGAAGAAATAGCAGACATTCTCTAGATTCATCAAAACTTCTTTATTTTAATGCAAATGAGGTCATGTCAGCATGAATATTAAACATAAATTATTTTCTGGATAATTTATTTATAGATACATTTGAAACTCTTAACCAGTAAAAACAGATTTGTAGTTATTTCCTTATGAAGAAGTTTTATCAGTCTGCAATTTTGTTATTGTAGAAACAGATTACTTTTACAAAGAGTAGCATATTTAAGACATGCATGAAAGATCATCAAACATGCACTGCAATGGGATATAAACAATCTGGCAGAGAACATGTAACAAGTGCTGTTTGGTTGGAGCAGTATATTATTGCTTCATTTGCATTCCTCTTCATTCACAGAAACTATTTTTCTGTCAGAAGTTATATTTGCTTTAAACGAACAAATTGTTATGTTTCAATTATTTTTTTCCAGGAGATCTTTCATGTTAAGCAAAAAAATTCCAGGGGAGAGGGAAGCAGAAGACACAATTAAGCCTGGAAATTAAAATATTTGCATCCTTCACAGTCATAAGAAGAGTTTCTCCCTATTATTTTACTGTTACTCTTTTACTGTGAAAGCCTTTTTTCCTTCCCTTTTTTCTTTATTAAAAGTTATGAGAGGTTTGTGTGGGTTTTTCATGTGAGGTTTTTTCTTTGTTTGTGGGGTTTTTGTGGTATTGTTTCAGTTTTTTTGTTGGTTCGTTGGTTTACTTTGGTTTTGATTTTCTTTTCTTTTTTCCTGGAAAACAATAAAAAAATTCATTTATTTTTTGTATGACAATTGGGTTTTAGCCTCTCCATTCACTTGAAATTTACATTGGAATGCTCACATTCAGGTTTTATTTTCCTGTAGTTTCCTCAAATCAGATTGTACCTAGGAGGGTTTTTTTGATTTGTCCAGTAGGTGTTGAAACACACAGTACCTAAGCCATATGGTATCAGCTCCCAGAAGGAATTACTGGCAGAAGGCAGAAAAAATCTCAGAAATGGGGTCACCAGTACTGTTGTGGATGAATTTGAGTATGCAAATGTATAGGTCTGGCTATCAGTATGGCGAATGATTCATTCTAGTTACTATTTAAGAGGACAGTTGCTTTAGCATTTTTACTGCACTGTTCTACAGTGATTTGGCGCAGTGCATTAAAGTCTTTCAGAAAAAAAAAATTAGGACAAAAGAACATGTCCTCCCAAAAAACCTCCTCAATTAAAAATTAAAAATGTGCTTAATTTTGTCTTTCAGATGAACATGAAAAAGGTTCTTCTTTAAAAAACAGCATTACCAAATGTACAGCCAGCACAGAGTGCTCTTGCCTACTTCATGAGACCAGCACATTGGGACAGCAGCATAGGTAGACATGAATTAGGATGCATTAGTTAAATATGGTTGAATGTGTCTCAAGGACTAAGATGCTAGTGGCAGCTGAGACCCTAAATTTTATCTGTATCCTGTGCAGCTCATGAAAACGTGAAAAATCAGGGCCATTACACATCTATAAAAATCAAACGGAATTTTTCTGCTTTATGTTAACATTACTGCATTGTATATCCAACTTATTTAACTGAAAATAAAATCTGGCTCACTGCACTGCCTTTGTTTAAATTTCTTCATACAGACATACATGATATGTAACACACAGGCTTCCTTCAAAAGGGAAGGTAAGAAGCTCCTATCCATGAGTCTTCCCCACCTAGAATTATCCTCATTTCCAAGCAGAGACACCTTTTATTAAATGAAGACGATTCTGTGCTATTTTTCACTGCTGCTGATAATTTTTCTCACCCATTTTATGGCATAATGACATTAGGAAATTTAACTCTCCTATTATTTTCAGACTTTTGCTTATCACCCAGAGTTTGTTTTTAATCAAGCTCCATGGGCTAGAATAAGTCTTTAGGATTTCACACTCTTTGTTCCGTGATAAGACGGGTGTTACCTCTTTTAATTAGAAATAAATGCAGGAAAGTTATATATACCCATTAAACTATGCTGGTACACACAATCATGAATCTTCTATAGTTTTCAGGAATCATTCAGCTTTTAATTTTTCTAATACATGGATTGACATTATTTAATTAAAATAATAATCAATTACTTCTTGCTGCTCACAATAAGAAATAGAACTTTCCAGCAGAACTGCTCCATCTGCAGTATCAAAGAAACATCCATTGAAATTCAACTTCATGAATAATTTTTCATCTATTTTTTTCCCTTGATCAAAAGTTATTTACATAAAATTGAAGGAAGCTATGACTGCGTTCTTTTCCCCATTTGTGTACCCTGGAAAGTACTTAGCTAGCATGGAGGAAATCATGGAATTATTTCTTTTTCTGGAAGGTAACTGCCAAGTAGGAGTACGACAGCTGCACTACTACATCTTTCCAAAGTTGTCAATTAAGAGGAAACAGATCATCAAAACTTGAATGCTTCATTTTATAATTATCTTCTACATTGTGTTATTTTAAAAAGGCAAGTGCCTCTTGACAGAGCTAAAAAATGGAAAGTGGGCTGGGAGGGGGAGTTTCTAGTGCTGACAGCTGATATTGTGCAAAAAGTTTTTTTCCAAAAGAAATAAAAAATTGTGAGTATCATTTTCAGTTTTCTAGTTCTTGATGCCAATTTAAATAATGAGCACTATAACAGCAGAGATTTGAGAAGTCTCTATAGTGCTTCTTCCTCGATAAATAATGAGGTTTATCTTTGTTTTTCAAAAGACTTACCTTGCAGAAGTTTCAGAGACCTTTATAGGATAAAATAAAGGCATTGATCATTTTTCCTGTACAGGAAAGTCAGTTTCTGGGTTGACACTTTAAAACAAAAGGAGGTAAAGGAAAAAAAATTGAACATAAATAATACTGAGATACAACTAATACTACGATCACTGTTGTGGTCCAGCAGAGTATTTCTTATTTTGGGCAAGTGAACCCTAAATTTTTTTTCTGGGGGATTCCTCACAGAGAAGAAGGCTGAGTTTGTGCTATCTTACTTAGAGCCAGACAACCCTCCATTGCATAATTTATTATAACACTGTGTTTATCTTGCATAAAATACAGATATTCTGTACGTAACTGTAAGACAGTTGATAAAATTACTGTAACAGAAAGTCTTCAGAGGGGAAATCCAAAAGGAAATCATAATAGGAGAACATAAAATCCATTGTAAAAACATGAAATTGCTGAAAATTGATTTGACACTATTCCTTTTGTTCCTCTGATTTTCTACATTTTATGCCTATGTCTTATCTGCCTACTATATCTTATCAGTTATCTGTCAAGATTTCAAAATGTGTTTGCACAATATTCATCAGTGGGATCTAAAACATCTGAGGTCTCTAAATACATGCAATAAAAACTGTGATTATTGATAATATAGCACATACTCCTAAATGATTTCAACATAATTACAGATATGATTTTTCTCTTATTTCAGTTTCATCTCTTAGCAAATTTTTCCTCGTTTTTTTTCTTTTCTAACATTATGTACATAAATAGATTGAAAACAAATCAGAGGGATACTCTTTACAAGTTATATAACTATTTCCAAAAGCACACAAAATAGTGCAAATTTAACAGCTAAATTGTATTTTAAACCTCTCTGGTTTCACCAATGCACAACAGGTAATACATTCCAGAGACTCTGTAAGTAGCTCATTTTAAAACTTTCTTACTGCAAATTCAGGTTCCAGTAAAGGAATAATACTCAACAGAGTTGTTCCTCCCTCAGAATTAACTGATAAAGAAGTTCTGGAATAAACAAAGTCATGATTCCTACGAGTATAGAAACACACAGCAATTCACAAGGGATAGTTGAAAATTGCACCACCAAACGTGGCACAGAGTAGGAGGAGATAGGATGCCTCTCCTATCCTTAGCCATGTCTTGAGACTGACAATGAATGACATGATAATGAACTTTATAGTTATGCATAATTCTATACCATCTCTAGTAATTGGAGTTCTTTATTCTTCCCTGTCCTTTTCTGGATTTTTTTTAACAAACTTTCTGTCTTTTATTTATATGAAAAATTTCTAAATACTGCAAGTTAATTACAAAGTTTCAAAAATATAATCACTGACCTCAATCAAGTTCACCACATATTTCAATTAAGGAAAAGAACATATAAAAACATGGATTTTTAAAGTAATTTTCATGTATGTCTAAGCTCATTTTTTTACTTGAATGTACCATACTGTGGCAGGATTTCACATGGCCATTAGGCTCTAGTATATAATCTGATTAAATTTATTTTCACAAGTTTTCCTTTACAATAAAGTTTTCCTCACTTTTACCATTGAAGAGGACTCAGTCTTATTGATTTAACTAAAATGATGAAAAAAAATCCAAACCCAGAGATTTCTGGTTTAAATTTCATCCTTCGTGATTTTCTCATCTATATTCAACTTGAATATGCTTCCCATGGTTTATATAATACAGTGGATAATTTTCATTATTCTATTTTAAATCTATTTTAATAATTTTATCTATGTTAAACATTTTTATCAAAAAATAGAAAGAATTTTTTCTCTCCTATAATGTGTTTGTAAAGCCATGGATGACTGGATCTTTTGTTTGGAGTTTATGGGTTCTTTCAATTTTAAATGGAATACTTGTGTGAGGTGATTTATTCTTAATCCTTGAGCATTACTGCTTGAATCTAGTTAGAAGGTCAGGAACTGCTCTATATCAGGAGATTTTATTAACCTTGGACTTCTATTATTGACTATTCTGCCCTAATATTTTGATGTGATTACATCTGAGTGCAGTCTTATCTTTTTCGGTTTTTTCCTAATCTTTCTGTTAGGAGTCATTAATCAATTTGCAAAGGCATTTTGGCAATGTCCTTTATTATTTAAACAGTTCTTTAAACAGTCTTTCTAGACTCTAGGTTTTGGATTTTTTTTCTTGTTTTTCTGTGTATTTAAATATTTTAAACTCACATGCTAACCTTTGTATTTGCAGCCCATGCTAAGTAGGAAAAAAAGGCACATCAATGTCTCAGAATATAGAATCTAAAATACTTATTCCAGAAATTTTTCTTTACCTGAATGGAGCCTATTGGTTTGGATCACAAATTTGAAGATTCAAATGAGTCCATTTATTGCAGGTCATGTCAACCATTTTATCATAGATATGCTAGAAAAAGTAATTGATTTTCTTTTATATGCATACGCAGTCTCCCCAGATTTTGAAGGTTGTTCTCATGCAACAGAACAGTTGCCCTATTTCACTTCAGTTTGAAAATGCATCTGAAATTATCATTATAAATGCCAAGTATGTTTTCTAGAGAAAGCTCAGTAATGTTCATGTCACAAATAAATGAAAAATGAACATAATTCTAAGAAGGCAATACAATTTATTTCTTGTAATCCTGTGTGTTTGATGTCTCTCATCACTTCATATGTATTTCTTTCAGGGACAGTGAGACCATCCCAGGAATTTGTACAGTAAAGAATGGGATGTAACGTCTTCCATCTACTTCTAGCTCTGGGTTAGGTATTTTCCTCAGTTTCAATCATTTTTTCAAAACATTCATAAAGAACATAAAATACTTCTGTTACTTAAAAAAAAAAGAAAATAATTCATATCATCTACCATAACACTCTATTTTATGGGTGTAAATACATTTTTCCCCAAGAAACTATGCAAAGAGGAAAAATGATAAATAATTATTTGCAGGATGAATTTACAAGGAAAACGTACTTTGACAACAGTAATTTTGACTTCCATTCTGACCTGCATATTGCTTGCATTTCAGTTTGAGACCCATCTGCAACTCATTCTTGTCAACATGCATTAATATGTTGACAGTGAACTCGTTTGTGTCTCTGAATTTTTAAACATATACATGCAAGGCTTACAATGGTGTATCTTTTCATCTTTGGCAGTTTGCTTTGAAAATCTGGGCTGCTGATCAGATTTGTGACATTTTTCCTAGATATGAATAAAAATCATCTGCCACCAGTTTCTGATACACAGCTTCAAGTGGTTAACACCAAAGTTCACATCTTAGAGACATGTAGAGAAGTAACTAATTTTATAGAAACACACAAGCATATGCAAACATATTTGCATTACTGGCCTGAGCACTCTATATTTTCTCAATTCACAGTTAATATTTCTTTGTGGATATTCACCCACATCCTAAGCACTTAAATTTCAATTCCAATGATTTCCCTACTTTAGGTAATGTGGTGAACATTTTGGCTTTATTTTTTTGTATGAAAAGTAAGAGAAATAAAGCTGGATGGACATTTCAAGGTCATCTAGTCCAACCTCATGTCCCCACAGAGGATCATGGTTCATTATATGTGCTCTATATCTCTCTTTCCAGAATTCACACTCATTATTTTTGGAGTATCTATTATGGTCAAAAAATAAGGTGTTTTCTCAATTCCTTTACATTTGCAGCATGCTTTTCATCTGTTTGAAGACTACTATAGAATCCTCATCCTTCTCACCTCTGAATAACTTCTGTTCTTTTATCCACTCCTCATCAGTGACATTGCCAGAGCTCTAGGCATTTTAATTGTTTCATCTAAACTCCACTGAAGATCAGAGCAACAAACTGAGCATAAATCTGCAAGTGAGATTTTGCCCACATAAGAGCACTGCATCTTAAAAATATCCTGCTATTTAAAAATCACTAATTTTCCTCTGCAAAAGTAATGTTAGATAATTGTTGAACCTTTTCTGTGAAAATACTGCTTACCTCTATTTTCTTAAACCATGTTAATAAACCTAAGTATTCTTGCTGTCTTGGTTTGTAAAGACAGGGGTCTGCTAAGGAAGGCAGGAGCCTCCCCTGGAATGGGGAATGTAAACCCTCCCCACCCCTCCGAATTGCTATAATTTTAAATTAAGGGGCTCTCAGGCAAAGATATGGGAGCAG
>JAWWEY010000115.1:124243844-124271259 GCA_035582745.1 Loriotus luctuosus
TCTAAACTCCACTGAAGATCAGAGCAACAAACTGAGCAAGTGAGATTTTGCCTACATAAGAGCACTGCATCTTAAAAACATCCTGCTATTTAAAAATCACTAATTTTCCTCTGCAAAAGTAATGTTAGATAATTTTTGAACCTTTTCTGTGAAAATACTGCTTACCTCTATTTTCTTAAACCATGTTAATAAACCTAAGTATTCTTGCCTACATGTAAGTACTTGCATTTCTTGTTAAATAGCAATTCATTTTATGTGACAAATACCACTCATTTTCTGCTATGTCTTTACAACTATTTCAGTTAATTGAAGTTTTAAAATGTTCTGTTTTCTAAAGTCTGTTTTTTTAAAAACAGACCCTTGTCCTGTCACCTGCCTCTGTGGCTTTTCATAAAAAATTGTTAATGTTGCTGATTTATTTCATCGAGTATTTTAGGCTCATGAAGAGGAGTTTCATCGACCCTGGATTATCCAGTGAATACCTAAGTTTTCTCATTGCTTTAAAAGGTTTTCTTTTTAGTGCAGTATACAATCTTACCAATTTTTCTATTAAAATAAATACCAATCTAGTTAGAGAAGTTTACTTTTTTACTAAAGAGAAAAGTGAACAATGTATTACAAACTTTCATCTTTCTGGAGCAAGTTTTAGTAGCTTGCTATTCTGCTGATCAGAAAAATTTGTGAAGATTTATAATTTATAATTAGATGTTTCTCTCTCATCTGTCATTGCTTCCTAATCTTTCCCACAAGGCTCATCTAACCCTTTTCTATGCTCATTAAGTCTACCTTTTCTGAAATCTCTTATTTTCAGCCTGTTACTCTCCTTCCTTCTATTTCTGATGGTTAGCCATTTTCAGTGGATGTGGCCATTCATCAGCCAGCCCTCCTCCAAAATTTGCATTCTCATCCAGTTACTCCTGAGTGTTTAGAAGAAAATCTAGTCTGGGTTTTCTTTAGGTTCAATATTCTACCTGTATATCACAGCCCTGCTTTTGACATGTTCCTTTTCTAGCAGCAATGGGTTTAACTAACCTAGAGGTTGGTTTTTATCATGTTGGTGGTTACACAGACCTAGATGTGAAACTTACATCATATTCATTAGCTATTTAGTTTTTACAGTAAATATCTAATTTGAACATGTGAATGAAACATACACATTTCCCGACCTTCATGTCTCCCTTTACTAATCTCCACATATCTTAAATGGAATCTACAGTGTGACTTGTTAGCATTTACAAATGCTTTTTAATATGGAGTAAAATGATGTGTCTCCTTTTCATCCTCTGCCTACAATCTCTGAACAGTGAAAGGCTTTTACACTCATGACCAATCATATTGTTACTGGGAAAAAAAATCTAAATATTTGATTTATACATATCAATATAAATTAGGGAACTAGATGTCATCATGGGAGAGTGTAAAGGACTGTTGAATTGGGTCATTTTCAAACTTCAAGAACCACTTTTCTGATTGACAAAAAATCATTACAAATATAAATTGCCAATGTTGTGTATTGACTTACTCATTATCAGCTATTATCACAAAATACTCAAACAATTAATCCTCAGCACTCTAGCTTAGATATAGGTGTGCAATACCACATTGACTGATACCCTATGACTAATGCTGACAGCATTTGATCTTTGCAGTATGACAGCAGAGTTATGAAGTCTGAGAACTCTTCCCCATGAAGAACTGGATATTTTCTAGCTTGCTTGAAAAATGGTGCTCACATTTGCTCCCAACATAGTTCATCCTATTTTGGAGAGAATACTTGCTTTGATTTTACCAGGCATCTTTCTTGCTCACTCTGGAGGGTTATTCTTATAATTGTTTTACAACACATCCAGAATAAATATATCTTTTCATTATAAAAGACAAGATAAGTAAATGAGGTCCTGGATTAAACTCTCTTCTCTCCCTCCTAAATTTTTGGGTTTTATCCTGATTTTACTGTTTTCACTTTTTCCTTTAGCACACTTGTAGAGGTGGCCCAAAAATTTGCACATGCTTCTCCCTAGTTACATATTATTTGTATGTTTATGATTCACTCTGTTACAAACAAGCTGTGTTTGTTGCTGGTTATGATTATTATCAGTGCTACAGTGTTAAAAAAATTGTTTATGCAGTGCACAGTTACAGTACTCAGGTAAGAAAATCTCTTGGTTCAAGGAAAGTAAATAGCCACTTCATCCTGGTTAATACACTTTGTCTCTATGGATGCAACTGCTTTGGTTTCAGCCTCAAAATTTTGATAATCATGTTTATTTTCTGACATAAGTGCTTGACTATAATTTCTATTATTAATATTTAATTGTCTTTGTGTTTAGATGTCCATTGAAACATGAATATTCTAAAAATAAATTTTCTTTTATAATAATGTGTATACCAATAAAGAGAAACCACTAAATAATCTTAAATAAATACCTCTAACCTTGAGCAGAAATGCATGCTAACACTCTATGCATTTCTTTTTAAAGACACTTTCAGTGCAAGCATGAAGCTTTAGTTTTAAATTCACCCTTAGGATGCTCTCTTGGCAGAAAAACCAGGACACTTACACCATGGTTATTGCAAAGACATTGGATCATTTAAGTCCATTGCATAAGAGAGCAAGTCCTCAGGGTGTCTGTGTATTGTGTTTCCAACTGACAGAAAACCTGACCTACAATGATGTGTTGATCTGGAAGCATAACAGCAAAAAGAAAAAACTCCCCAAGGAACCAAGAATGCAGTTTTGTTTGATAGAGAAGAAAAAACTTAGACTGACATGTAGGCATTGCACTTTCTTATTACAGTATGGGATAAGCTCGTCCATGACAAGATACAGAATTTCCTAGAACTTTTTCCTGTACTTGTCTCTCACATTAGCTTTTAGAAAGCTGGTGAGGGAGAAAAATGTTAAACCAGTGGAAAAATTTCCAGTGATAGAGACAGATTTGAAATGTAATAGCAGACTGTCCTGGGGACATTACTAATGTGCTCATTGCTTTTCACAGCTAGGACGTCCATGACTATTGCAAATGCATGGCATGTGGGTGTCCTTCTGCTGCCCGCTACAAAGCATTTGAGCTTGCTGCAAATTATCTTTTTCTAGGGTGCAAAGGTAATGGTAGTTACATGCTCAAAATTCTCAGACAGCTTTCTACATGTTTCAGGGTAGTCGAGTAATACTTTGTAACATGGTTTGTAGCATTCATCTTTATATCCTTTGGTAATCCCCTGAAATGCTCCTCAATCCAGCTAGATGCATTCCACCAAAGAAATAACACTCATTTCTGGTGTCCACAGAGCTGACCTTAAGATAATTGTACTCATTGAAGGCATGTGCTGTGTGAAGCATCTACTACATTCATGATATTGCTTAGAATGAAACCTACAAGTATATTAAACAAAAAAATTTAAAAAAAAAAGAAAAAAAAAGAAAGAAAAAAGAAAAAAAATACTCCCAGTACAAGGTTTAAGCCAACACTAACATTTCAAATATTTCTTTAGTGATAAGGAAATTGTAAGCAATTTGAATGTTTGAATAGAATTAAAATTTAGTTTTGAAATAATTAAGAATACTTGCTTTGATAGCCTATATAGCTCTCCAGAAATGTATTTTTCTACTTTTGCATTTCATGATGATAGTTTCATTTCAGATGATACTGAATAAATAATAACTATGCTGTGAATCATGCAAGGTAGTAAAATAATAGGAAATAAACCATAAATACATAGCAACATTTTTATCCAGAAATAATTGCATGGGAAGTTGGTGACTCTCTCTTAACTATTGTATTAGTGACTTCTGTGAGCAAAATGACTACAAACATCATTACTTCTATGAAATCATGTTATAATAAAGAAAACACCTCTATTGAGATGATAACACTACAGTAAATTTATGCTGCTTCCTGCATAAGTGTTCTGCACATGTAGTTAATGTTATTACAGCAGCAGCAGTGCTTTCTTTGATGGTTTGTTTTTTAGAAGCATAAGTACTTAAGTGGCCAGTCAAAAAGAATAGGCAGCATCACTCTCAGTCCACAGGGACAACAAAAAATGAAAGTTTCTGGATCCATGGTTTGTTGTTATCTATGTGAATGTACATATCTTTCAGCTGACACTTTGAGATATTTATTATTTGGTAACCCAGGGCTTGCACACAGTCTAGCTTCAATGTGTGTGAAACTGTACTGCATAAAACTTGAATCCGAATGCAGGGTGAATGTTGCCCCTAGTGTTAAGTGAATAAAGTGCTGAAAAGTTTTTTCCATCCATTCTACCTGGGTTGCTTGCTTTACTCTTCATCTGTGTTATGTGACTTTGCGCTTGTCCCTGCTAGTTAGTAGCCATGCACTTGGAAGAAATGTCTGCAGAGCATTGTGCCTGATGTCAAGAATGCTGCTACTAAATGAAAATAAAGAGGTTTTGTTAACTACTCTGAACCTATTGAGTTGTTTTGACAATTAATTTGAAACTTTGAAACAAATATCATATGAAAAGTGGAAATCTCACCTGCTGAAGTCATAAACCTGTCCTCAATATATGGTAAGTAGGGTCAAAATTTGGATGGGACTGGATTCCTAAGGAATATATGTGTGGCTATTCATTGGATACAACCCACATCATTCTGGTTTTGTCACCTTTAGATTGCTAACTTATGGTCTGAAGAATGCTGTAAATTGAATACCACAAAGGGTGGTATTGAAAGAATGATTAACATCAGCAAGTGCCACCAGAAAACTAAACCTTCTGTCAATACATATCTACAGTGAGAAAATCTTATGCTTCCTACACACTGTAGTTTCTCCATGGGGGTGCAGGCTAACTGTCGATTACCTTTTTGATAAATACAATACAATTTGGATGCATCACACTGAGTATTAATTTAATGTAAAAACCAATTCATGTGCACTTAGCTCACTGAAGATGTCCAAGAAAAAAGTAAATGGCCACATAGGTGCTAGATTACTACCAGAAACCACATAAATCAGAAGTTGATTATGTGTTAAAAGTAACAAGCTCCAAGTAACAGTGGAGTTTGAAAACTGTAGTGGCAAAATGATCAACAACAACATATTGCAATCTTGAAATTGTGATACAGCATGGAAACACATCTAAATTTCTAAATGCAAGGCATTTTACATAGGACAATATCCCACCATGGTGTAGGCAATGGTTTGAATGACTCGCCAATACATGACTATCTAAATAAAATGCCAGACACAAAAAAGTAATTATTAAAAAGCACGACTTTGAACATGGGGTAGGCTTACCCTGCTGTTCGAAACTCTGGCATGTGGCTTTCACTGATTAATTAGTCAGAATTGGAGCCATATTCCTTTCATTTTCTCATTAGTCAATCTCGATCCAGTTTTAAATCTCCTCAGGGTTCACCGCTACTAATGATTCATTCAATTTAGCACAATGGCTTATTTTCTGTAAACCAGGCTTTTCTTCTCTGGTGAATTAATCTTGTACCCGTATGGGCAGCAGTGAAATAGTAATAGCAGAATTCTATTTTCAGCACAGCTTGTTTAATAAACTTCAATAGAGGCATATGTCAGTAAAAAGAGCTGTTATTTTGAAAACAGTTATTAAATATAGATTTCATCAAATTTTTCTTTTCCTACTTTTTACCTAGTCATAAAAACAGAAAAACTGTAACATGCTAAAAAAATATAATTTAGTACCCTTAGGAAGAAATCATTATTAATAATTGTAATTACTTTATAATACATATTTTTTCTGTATAAATTATATAATTAATACTTAGACTATGGAAATCACAAGACATTTTCTTCAGAATAGAATTTAAACCTGAAATATTTTTCAGAATAAGACCTTATAAGAATTTAGAGCCTTCTTTCTTTTTAATTAAAGCCTGATTTTCAAATTTTAAAATTTTCACAAATTTGAGCTTTTGCAAAAAACTCTAGGAACCATTTTGTAGCAATGGAGGAGATTTTTACATATAAGATAGCTGCAGAGTAATTTCAAAGTCTTGTCTATGTATTTCTGAAGAATAGGTATGTAATGGAATTATTTGGACTGTGGGATAATTTTTCCTTATGTAGCACATTACTTTTCCATATATTTTGTTTGCAGCAGTGAGAGTGTAAGAAAGCCAGACAGACTTCAGTAGTGACGGCATGGGGAAACATATCACTGTTCCATCATCTCATTTACACCTTTACTTAGCATCAAAGTGATCAGTGAACAAAAGAGAAGGCGGAGCCAAAGAAACTCCAGGACAGCTATTCAATTCCTTGAAATTATAAATTTCAAATATTTGGCTCAAGTCTTTGTAAATCAAGTTCCATAAATATATCCCTTCCCTCTTCCTGCATGAGTCAGGGGAAGACCAAATTCCTCAAATGAATATAAAT
Source organism: Loriotus luctuosus (assembly GCA_035582745.1). Taxonomy (NCBI): domain Eukaryota; kingdom Metazoa; phylum Chordata; class Aves; order Passeriformes; family Thraupidae; genus Loriotus; species Loriotus luctuosus. The sequence continues at coordinate 124,250,222 of JAWWEY010000115.1, forward strand.
AAAGGAACATATCATCTTTCAGCTTAAGGAGAGAGATTCCCAGAACTATTTGAAGGGATTTGCTTATCTTAAAAGAAAACTTATTTTCTGTATTTTGAGAGAATATTGATATTCTTTACACACTATTCAGGGACACTTTTTGTGTATTGGTTCCTCAAACCTTTTAAGAAAAGATATTATTTTTCCCTGACATTTTTGTTTGAAACTACTGTTGTCCTCTCAGGGAGCATATTTATTGTTCCTCCAAATTTCTATTACAATGTGAGCTTCATAAGCATATCTAAGGAAACTGTTTGAATTGCCAGAAAGACAATTCTCTGCCCTATTCTACCACAGATTTCACCTTAGTCTTATGAAACATATTCTTCTGTAAAAAGGTTTTTTAAAAATGTTTTGAATCCTGTGAGGTTTTATTTTCTTTTTTCTTTTTTTTTTCTCTAGTAATGACTTAATATTTCATGGGGTAACTCTTAAAGAATAATAACAAGATAATTTATAATTTCTTTGTTTTCTCATGTATAATTTCTGTAACTGCACAATGGGTTAAAAAAAGCAATACAGTTCTGATTTGAATTTGACAAGAATGATCCATTTATTGTAGTTCTGGAGAACTGGAGAGAGAGAGAGAAACTCAATTAAAAATATTTTTCTAGATATTAATTCAGCTAGCTTGAGCAACACTCTGTAAATTTTCACGTATTGTAAAATCCACATGCTCCAGGAGAAGATGATTAATACAGGAAGGTGGATAAAAATCCAAGAACATCCACATTCATCTCAAGATTCTCTCCAAATTGCTTTTGGCACAAATCAGCATCAGGTGGAGTTATGGTAAACAGTTGTTTTGTTCTTAGAAGCATGAGGAATCGAACAGACAAGTATGAGAACACCAGGAGAACAAAGACACAGCCCTGCCCTGGCTTTAAATGAAGACAGAGAATTAGTCAGAGGACACACGGGAAAAGATGCATTGCTATGGCTAACACACTGATGCAAAGCTCTTTGAATTCACTGGGGAAGAAAGCAATTATGATATTTACTAAGCATTGCATTCATCTCTTGGTGAATATCTGTCTAACTGAATCACAGCAGCATTTAACATCCTCAAGTTCAAATCCCAAATGAACACTTTGTAAGTGGTAAGTAAAGACTGGGGTGGATTGCTTAATCTCCCAGAATTTTCAGCCCTAAAATCACACTTCTTGAATTTGAGTTTAAAACCCCTATTTTCTAGATGTCCAGCTCCAGAGGAGCAGAAATAACGTTTCCAAATTCTTCAATATTTTACTTCATCATAAGGATAAATCTGTTATACTGACATAGTCTCCCCATCAATCTTACTGGAGTATAAGGGAGTGCACACCAGGACAAGGAGGCATAAAAAACTCAATTCACTGCATCACCAAGTCTATATATAAAAGTAGTGGTAATGTCACTGTCACTTTCATCTCAACTTTTTTTTTGTTCTCTGTTATTTTAAATTGTGGTTATAAATGCACGTATTTCACTAATGTGTATCTCATATACTGATCAAATGAAAGATGTACAGATCAACAAAATGATAGGAATTTAAGCATTTGGCTCAGTTTCCTAATATACATAGTTGCCTGTCAAAGTAAATGAAGAGATTTAATTATGGATTCCCACCTCTACAATAATTTAGAAAGTATCACTATATCTTTTGAGGAGATTAAAATGCCATGCATACTCAACAGCTTTTTCAGATTTCAAAGCATTGAAGAAATATTTAGAAGATGACCATTTTACTTTTAATTAAAATAGATCAGAAAATGGTTAGGTAAAAATCTGGACCAAAAATATTATTTCCTTCTACCAGGAGTATTAGTCATTATGACAAGGAACCTAAATTCTACGTGTACTATATAAATGAAACAATTATTGAAAAAAAAAGGTGAAATGAACGGAATTTAAAAGAAAATATTATTTAGTGGCTCATGTTAGTTGTAGAGGTTCATAGGAAGATCCCCGTCTCAGGCATGCATGATATCTACAGAATAAGTGCAATTATTATTATTTTTGACTGTGTTTATCACATAATAAAGGCATGAAAATAGAAAGATGTAGAAAATTCAGCTTTATTGCAAACCTACTTTCACTCTACTTGGAAACAAGTGATCTTCAGAGCCCTCTTGCTCCAGCAAAACAATTGAAAAGAAAACCAAACAAAGATCTACCATTAAAATCTCTGTGAAATATTATGTCACAACCCACTGTCTATAAAATCCTCTTATTCACTTGACTGAGAAATACAGTATCATTGTACTCTGAATCACTCCATCTCTCATCTGAACAACTACCCTGATGTCATGAAATCATAGAAGTGACAATGAAATTACTTCTTCATAAACAATTACAGTATAATGTATCCTATTTTTGATTTTTTTACTAGATTCATTATGAAAGATAAAAATTCAAGGCTTCAAACTGTCAGTTTTAAGTTTCTCATACTGCCTCAACTAACCAGACTTTGAACAGCAGCTATGCTGTATTATTCAAAGTTTACATGAGCTATGTGGATTTATGGTTGTCTTACTAAAACTCTCAAAATGAAAAGGTACTGAAAAAGCTTTTTTTAAAAAAAAATTTAAAAAGCAAATATACAACAGTACTATTCAGTTTACACGGAAGAAGAACAGATTTTTAACTGTGTTCAAGAAGACTTCTACTCAATTCTTCTGATTATTTAGAGCTATAGGACATTCATGTTGCAGTTTAACAAGTATCTCTTTTTCTTCCCCAAAAGGTGAAGACTCTTCAGAGTATGACTCAAAGGTTTAGATAGAACTGTGGAAAAAAGAATTACCTTTATTCGGTTTTAAAATCTGCTTTGACATTTATTTTAGCCATATCTAAATTTTTATGCATTTTTCTAGAGCTGATGATCTTTCCAACAGCTGTGGGTGTCCTTGGACAGACACCAGTTAGAATTTACTCACCATATGTCAACATAGCAAGACAATGTAGTGTAAATATATGCCAAGCCATCTGCGTTAAACTACCAATAAAATATATATTTTAGGATGTAAACAAATTGTTATTATTGCTACACTTTTTATTATGTTCTTTGCATAAGGTGTCTTTCACAAAACCGTCTCTTCAGAAAACTAGTCAATTACATGCAATTATCTTAAGACTAACTTTTTAAAGAGGCAAGTTACATTACTGCATTTTGTAAAATGGTCTTTCAATGGTTTTACTGTATTTATGAAAATTTACTCATTTAGCCTTAAAAATATCAGCATAAAAATATATGAAACGAAAGAGGAGACTGTCTAATTTTGATGTCTGCATTGTCAACACTAACAATTATTTAACATGAAAAATGCAGCATCGTCATGTGCTCCGACATCTACAGAATGGCCTATTTTTTGAGTGAAACTTCTAAGCACCATTGCTGATATTTCTGATTCTTTAAGTCACTGGTCTCCAAGCTTTTTTGATCACACATTTCATTAGTAAAAATTTTCTGAGTACCCCAAGTATTTACATATCTATATCTATATATTTTATATATATGTTTATGTATTTATTAATAAATTAGAGACATTTACTACTGAAGTTTTAATATTTTCTTCTTACACATTACTAGATTGTCTCGTACACCTCCATCACACATGTCCTTTTGGAGACTGCTGCTCTAAATAATTGAATGATATATATGAGTATATATGTCCTAACTATTGGGTATATAGTCCCACAAAATGCTGATGAACCAATCAACCACTGGGAGCACAACTTACAGACAAATATGAGGGATCCCACTGAGATAGAAATAAGGAAGCAGCATACCTGGAGCAAGTCCATATAACTTTTCATTTACCTAAGGAAAAAGAACTGTTGTTGCTTCAGCTGGGGAAAGTAATTTGTCAGCTAAACTGTTTTCAAGTCAGCATGCATTCTTTTAATATTAAGCATAAATGTGCTTTGCAGTATTAACATTAAAATTTATCCACAGCTGAATTTGTTAGGAAAGTCAATAATCCCAGTATCCTCGTCAGGTGTGTAGGACAAAATCAGCTTTTTAACACCCATCTTCCAATACATGGAAAGGAAAAGTTTGTTTTGCTTTGATACAACTGAGAAATGAAGACCTAACACTGGGTAAAGATAATACTCAGCTACAAAATATAACTGTTACTCAGTTCGCAGACATGGTTCTCAGTGTCTGGCATCACAAAGCTCCTAGAGTCAGCAAATAAGTAGAAGAAATAGAAAGAGAAGACTCTAATTACAGTTAACAACAAATATTTTCAACAAAGCACAGGACCAAGTTCCTTCAGAGGCATGTTTTTTTCCCCAAAAAAAGCCAAAAAAGTTCTGTGCTTAATGATATCCTCCAGAAAAGCAACTTCCTCACCTCCTCTATTAGAGACCTCCCAGAGGTGATGGACTATCCCATCCCTCAGCATCCCTTGCAGACAATGACCCAGTAGACGGTCCCCCCATGACTGTCGCATGGATCACACCTGATGCTGGCTCTGTTTTGTCACAGTTTGGCAGAGAGGGTGAAAAAGGGAATAAAAAGAGAGGGACCTGCATTAGACCTTCTCTGCACAATCAGCTACTCTGAACTACTAAAAGGGATCAACATGAAAACACAGCAGTAAAGTAGCTGAAATGTGCTCATGGGTGAAAAGGCAAAGGTAAGCCTCATCTTTGCTTGCAGTCCTGAGTCTTCCTTATTTTTTTTTTTGTTAGACTGTTCCAGGAAAAGGGACTCCACTAAAAGTGTAACTCAGATATTGCATTTATAAGGGGTCCTTTAAAATAATTAGGAATAAATGCTTTTTGTAGGCATTTGTAGAGAGAAAAGAAAAATGGTCTTTCTTTTCCTTAAAAGATACCTTTTTATGTTCCAGTTAAGTATAAAAGGACCGAGTATAATGGCAAGAATTTATTTCTCTTTCATGGTGTGCTATGTTCCAGATTTACTAATTTTAATTAAAAAAATAGAAAAAGAAAAGCTATACAATTGTTTTTCACACTTGGCTTCAGGGACTATTTTATGATGAAGTAATAATCACAAGATTACATTAAAAACAGTGTAAAAGAAGGCAGCAAATTAAGTGAAAGGAAATACCTACAGAAAAATGTCATCACTCAACAGAATATTTAAATTGACTTCAATAAAATACTTTTCTCTATTTTTTCTGTCTACTGAAAATAATATTTGTGAAATTTGTTTGTCAAAAATTATTGAGTATGTAGAAATAGACTTCAATAAACTACTAGAATGCTTGAGGACTCAGTAATATTTTTTTTAGGTAAATAAATTCAAGTTAGGGTGAGTTCTAGAAAAGAACCTATTAGTATTTAAAAAAAAGTTTCAGCTCTTTACCAGTAGAAATATGCTTTACTCTTGAAATTATATTCCTGAAACAGTTTGCAATTTCTTTTTGTGAGAGATCAGGTTGCAGGAAAGGAAAAAATGTTTTCCATAATCATAAATTTTTATAATTTATTTATATTTTATTACTGTTAACCTTGATACATCTTGGCAAACTCTGCATCTGTAATGCCTCTAATAACCTTTCTTAGCTCAGTGTCAGAACTGGATATATTTGAATGTGGTTATTGCAAATATCATAGTCTCTCATCAAAGCATAAATATGTAGAACTTTTCTATATATTGTTCATGTGACTAAAATTTCGAGTTTTATTAAAACAATCTCAGGCTTTTTCTAGGTTTTAGTGGTTCAGGGGAATTCTACATAGGAAATGATTCAGAAAAAAATAAAAGAGTTTTTTTTTTAAAAGTAATTTCTATAAATTAAAAATTCCTGCAGTAAGCTGGAAATAGGTGGGGAAAAGACCCCACTAAAAACCCATTCTTTCAGTGTGTTCTCCTCATGTGTGCACAAATAAATGAGTAGGAATTTTAACAGGATGTTGAATTTCTCTACTTCCCTGATTAAAACTCTTCAGTGTATTGGAACTGGATTTTTACAGGCACTGCACTGGATCCACTCAATTAGATATCTGCATATCACAGTACATATTATCACGATTCCTAAAGAGGCCCCTTTTTTTCAGGTATTGCAGTATAGTACAAATATATTTGTTTCCAATATTTTAGTGAGTTGGTTGTCATATTATATATAAAGACAAACAAAAGAGGAAGAAGAGGACCCTCTTTTAAATATCTGATATTTTATATCTTATTCCTACTCAATAAAACTGTCTTCTTAATCTACATGTTAGTCTCATGCAATTTCCAGAAAAATGTGTTAGTTGGGTTCTGGTTCCAGAAATGTGCTGCAATTAAAACAAACAAACAAAAAAACAAACCCAAACCAACCCCCCTGCCCCAGAACTATATAGCCCTCCGGTATGCACTGTATTGCACTTTTTATAATTTACATAGCACTAACTGATGTGTTAGGTAAAAGAACATATTATACTGTTTTTTCACAGTTAAGAAAAATTAAGTCTGAAGTTTTACAAGCACACAATTCAAAGTAGTGATGTCTGTAACTCAATTTCTTGTTTTTTAACTTGCATTGTACTTCTGTGTGTCTTCGTCTTCTCACATTAAAGTAATGCAGTGAGATTTTTCTCAGTATCATGAATTGTTTTGAGCTGGGTGCAAATCTTATATTGTTCTGGTACATTGTAGAAAAATTTAATTTACTTGTTCCCAAGTTGGTTATTTAAGTAGCAGGAGACAGAGAAAGATGGCTAATGACTGCTTTTGGCCTGACAGTGTGTGCCAGTCCTCAGGCTCTTCAGAGGTGATGGAAAAGAAGAGAACTCATGAAGATCAAATGATTTCTTTACAGTAGAAGGCTGTTCTTAAATTGAAGTTAGACAGAAATTTGTAGCTAATGTAGCACAAATCCAGAGTGAGATTTTTTTGAGAGGAACCTGAACCTTTTTTAATGAGATAATCAGGGATAGAGTCCTCTTCCCATCCCTCAAGATATCACAGAATCAATAAGTTAGAAAAGACCTCTGAGATCATAGAGTTCAGCCTTTGAAAGACAGAAACTGGTGCTGCACATGAGACAAAGTGAGATGTTGAGGAAGGAACTGTACTTCACATGGTAAATTTGAGTGGACGTAGAATGTGAAGATAAGGAAAGAACCTCTGTTAGCATTGAGTCTAGTGTCAGCTTACAGATTTATTTTCAAACATTTAGTTTTTTATGTCGGGATTATCTATCATTTGTTGTTCTTTTTAACAAGTTTTTTCTGTAGTGGTTTTTTAAATTTCCTATTAAAACATTTAAATGTTTTAATATAATTTTCTGTCTACAAGTGATAGCTGTTAGAAAAGGAAGCTTGGAAAAAGAATTAAAGGTTTGGAAACCCTCAGCCTTTGTTGTATTTCCCTATAAAATAAATATCACTAGATTTAGAGGCTGATGTTTCCACAATTATTTCTGTCTCTCTGAGATTTGTAAAAGCACAGATTTATTATCTAAGCAGAGAGAGACGACTGTTGTTAAGGATCTAACTTGTCTCACTGATCACATTTGGAATTGGAAACTCTTTCTGCAGCAAGGCACAATTGTTTAACATCTAAATTGCCTCCCTGGTCACATTTGGAAACGTTTCTGTCTGTGCTGACTCTATTGCCTTCCTGGTAAATAATGTTTTGGCTCCCTTGAAATTGCTTCAGCTTCTCTGCATTCTCTGTGGAGCTCTTTGGAATTGAACCAGACCCTCCCTTAGCCGCCTCTCTGCTGCCCCCCTCTCTCCTTATAATTAACAGCTGAACTAAGAAGTAACTCTCTCTTCACTTCCAATTCAGCTCCTGCCTTTGACTGTTTATGTAGCTTACTTGAAAAAGTTAATGAAACCAATAGCAGATACCGAACAAGGCATATGGTGAAGATTAAATGAGAAAGGGGACATTCTAACTCTGTCTTGCACCCCGAGCAGGAGAAAGATGAAAGCCATGACGTGTGCAGTTGCAGAGGATCACCCAGCTGCCTACCAAGTAGGAGTGCTAGAGCATCCAAGTGCAAATCAATATTATCTGTCATTGCACTTTATCTGTCCTAACAGAGGAAGGTTTCTGTGTATCTTATTAACTGTAAATAACAAGCCAATACTTCTGGGGCAGTGGGCATGCTGGTTGTGCTGAGAATCCCTCTGAATGTCCATATTCCTTCTCTTATTACTTGCTTACAGCTTAGATGTGAAACTTTTCTGTGAGCTGAAAATTAAGATAAATTCTGCATTGCTCACTTTAAAAGTTTTTCCTTTTTTTTTTTTTTTACATAAATTATGGATGAACTATTATTCAATTTATACAGCCTTATCTCTAAATACCTTTGGTTCAGCAAGATAACAAATTCATAAGATTGCACATTTCTGGATGAGATTTTTCTCCCTCTTTCAGAAAAGAAAACGTACCAGTGTATCTTTACGATATTTCTCTAAAATGTACCTAATTTAAATATAGCAGGACATAATTCTTTCTTTGTTGTTGTTGTTGTTGTTGTGAGAATGTGAAGCCTGCTTTACAGAGTCAGACCAAAAATTCAGCATTACAATGGCATTAGTAACAAACAGCAGGCATCCAGGGTGCTGTATGGCAAGTGGGGCCTACTGATTAACTGATATCATCGACAAAAAAAAATCATATTTTTTTCAGCTTTGACTCATATTTTGTTTTTCTAGTCCTTTATGCATAGAAGTCTTGCAATTATATTTTTTTGATGAATTATTTTTAATTTTTTGTTGTGGTTTTCTTTCCTTTTTTATATTTCTGTTCATTGACTTCTGCTGTTAGAATTTCTTAGAGAACTTTATAATATCTCCATCATATATGACCTGTAGACATCAATATCGTGCCTGGGGAAAACAGGGAGATGATGCTTCTTTGTTGACTTTGTCCAGCAATACATGACTTGTATCATGATAAATATTAAAAGTCTTTATGGCGATAGTGAATTAAATTTAAAATAAAATTCCAAAAGGATAGAATAAACCACTACAAAAGTGGTGCTAGCTACTTTTTTTTAGTATTCATTTTATAAACTTTAGAAGATCCTTAAAGCACAATTTTCTCCTGTTAATATCAAAGCTAGTTCTCTGGGATATATTCTAATAACAGGGGACTTGGATTACAGAGTGTGAAACAGCATCTAACATCTAAGTGTGCAATACTGCAGCTGGACTATGTATATTTTTCATTTTTTTAAGTTTAAACACATCTGGGCAACAAAATTACTTTGAAATATGACAGTAGTGTCCTGGAATTTAGTTATTTGCCTCCAAACAAATTTCTACACCACACAATGTGAGCTTAACCGAAGCAAGCTTGCTGTTACCTTTTCTATTTGTTCTGATACTAATCAAGGAAATCATAGTGGACCATCTCATGTCCAACACATGCATAAGAAATTGTTTTCAGGACACCAAAAATTTCTGATACCTACTTCAGCTGCACCATACAAAAGGGAGATCCTTCCTAAAAGACATAGTGTTTTTTTTATATTCTATTTGTCCAGAGTACTGTTATCAGCGCCAAAAGATGCACATATATATTTGAAATATGCATAGTATTTATTTTACTGATGTTAAGAACAAAAAGATAAACTAGATTTCAAGGAACTCAGTAGTTTAAAAACTGGGACATAACTCTACAAATGCTCAGTATCTGAAGAATTTCTTGCTGAGCAATTTAAAATTTGTTCCGCTGTCACTTTGTAGAGAAAAAGTCATATTCTCATTTGCCACTTGATTTTTATTATATACCTATCTTAAAATAAGTGAAGGGTTTTTAAATCAAAGTTTAAAAATAATTCCAAAATGAGCAGCTCTCTGACTGCAGAGGTTGTAGATGACATAGATCATGATACCAGCATGATGGCTGATCAAGCAAATGCAATATTTGTAGCTAACAATGAACCCTATATATTAATTATCATGTTATAGTAAATAACACTCATTCTTCAAAGAAAAAAAGCAGTACAGATTTATTAATTGCATCAGTCATCACAATGTCTAGCAATGTGTGTAACATTTGGAAGCGTAGCTGATCAGCCTAACCAGGTTCTTGTCTTTCCACAGACACAGGTAGGACTCTGACTCCTTAACATCTTGCTCCTTCCACCAATGGAATACAGGAAAGCACACACAACTGAAGAGAAACGAGATGTAGGGTTCTGCTTTGCTCCATGCAAACCTGGTAAGCAGACAGGGAAAGACTTAACAACAGTACTGTGTTACTAGCATCTGTCTTAGGTGATTGAACACAGAACTCCTGAGTATCCCCTTCCTATTCAGCAATTAGGTAATTATCTGTAAAATTACTTGCACTGTTTACCTTTGGAGAGAAAAGCTAAGTCAAAGGCAACTGCTTGGAAGAAAGCCAAAATCTGCAAATCAGGTGGTAATTTTAAATTGCAAGTACTTTAGAAACAGGCGTTGCTAATTTCTGCTCTAAATTTCAACTACTTATTCTCTTGAATGCTGAACATTTGTAAACTAATTCCAAAGTTTTAAGCTACATGGAATAGCAGGGACTTTTCATTGTTTTAATTTAAACAAGTGAAGGTAATTTTCCCAATGCAATAAGCTCTTCATCTTTCATGCTACTAAAATTTATGGACTTTTCTTCTCCCTCTAATATTTCCAGTCTCTGTACAAAAATGGATTTACTCTGTGCTCATTTTTCCCCTAAGGGAAATTTGGTTTTACGCTCACTTCGCTTGGCCTGGTGGTCACATTTCTTGTGATGCAATGAGATGCTGATATTTTGAGATAGAATGATAGCAGAGGTATTTCTGTTCCAGTCATAATTTTAAATATTCAAGACATGTAATTTCTGTGGACACTGAGAAGATTCTATTTTGGTTTAATAGACTGAAGTTGTAATTGTGTGGTTGGTTTTTGTTTTTCACAGAATCATAGAATGTTAAGGGGTTGGAATGGAATGGAAACAAATTCTCTTAACTGACAAGAGCACAGTAAACCTTCAGTTTGAAAATGTGTAGAGATATTTTCTGACTTACGTCCTGGAGAAGAATATATGGTCCAGTGAGACATGAAGAAGAGATCTAATAAACATCAAGATGTCTGCTATGACATCTTCATCAAGCAGAGAAAAAAAGTAAATAGAACTGTCATTTCTTCATTAGTTAAATAAGATAGGACATCCCTTTTGCCCTCACAAACACACCGTGCTTTATTAGCATAGACCAACGCAAAGTCATTGTCACAAAAAATGATATTGTGACTGGACCAGATAAATGAAGAAAAGATACTGGAAAAGGGTAATGGATACTGGTAAAAAAATTTCTTATACATCCATCCCTGCTTTTCTTTTGTTTCCCACCAGGACTACACATAATCTAAACAAACTGATGAGAGTATTCATAGATTTGCTGTTATCTTGCAAAGACAGAGAAGTAACATATTGAAAACCTTCTACAGTGTATTCCATCATATAAAAATTAATTACTTGAGTATTTTTAATGGAAACTGGAATTGTGCTACAAAAACCTGGTAAGTATTTTACAGTTAGCTCAGATTTCTTTGCTAATACATGATATAATATTTGAGTAGACTGCCAGAGGTTAAAAGAAACAGTGGAGTCAACAAAATTCCTTTGCTGGCAATTTATGCAGTTGTGAAAAAGAAGAATGGGCTTCAGCTCTTTTCTGAGAGCTAGAAACTCCTCTGAAACTTAATTCTGCTGCAATATCTTTGTTTTGTCTGGCTTGACCACAAGAAGGAAAAAACCCAAACCAAAGTAGACAAACATCCCAAACAAACAAAAACCAAACCAACAAAAGAAAAAATTAAGAAAGAAAAAGCCACTTTCAAAGGAACTTGATGTGAACCATACACTGCAGCACAGTGTCAGGTAATGTAAAAAAAAAGATTCCATACTTCAGTGTTTCAAGTATTTGTACTCAGAACCAATACCTTTGAAGCAAGGACTTGTGCCATTTGAGAAGATTAACTGGAAAGAACACCCCATCTCATATTTGAGTTTAAAGTTAAACCCTAGAAAAGGACATTTTCAGTGATAGAAAGGAAGGAGGTGGTTATAAAATGGACTATTGAATTACTTTCTTAACGCTTTGTAAATTCACACTGGTTGTATAACATGCGCCCTTAAGCACTTAAGAACCATGAAGATAAAATCATGGTCCTTGCTTGCCAAATCTTAAATCAGGAAAAACCCTGCAGACTTTTTCAAAGCTTCAGGAGAAAAGTAAGATGTAATGGAATTTTCCAGTCTTTACACTGAGTCAGCAGGGGCTTAATCTCATTGGCCTGCAGTACTGAATGAACTATTTCCCATGGACACTTGATGCATGGGAGAGCTTCAGAACATATGTGAGGATTCAAGGAAGGTTCTTGGCCTTTTGGTCAAGAGATTGAATTTTTACTGTTTTGGTGTCTCAGAAGGGGCTGACATCAAGCCAATGCTTAGTAATTAAAACTGACTCAACATGAACAAGAAGAGCAGAACTCTGTGAGCTTAGTCATTTGGAAAATGAAGAATGTTCTCTCCACAAGCTGTAGGCACACATACTACATAATTATCATCTTCCTGCCATTACAGGATTGTTTCAAAGAGAACATTTTCCAGTGCTGTGCTTAATCTGCTCTAAAACCAGGAGCAAAGGTTCTTCTACAGCCTACAACAGCAGTTTTCTGTGTCAGAAATAAATGTGCTTACATTGCCTCCTATAACTTACACAAATTTCTACCCTTGAGCCTTATACAGAAAACATCCAAAGGCACAAAAGGCTGCCAGGAATGCAAGCCACTGAAGGTAACCACTGCATTCTAAAGGAGGTATTTCCTCAGTTACCCCCTGGTGCTCCTCTTCCTTTTGTTCTATTTTAATTCATTAAACACTTAAAAAAAAATTCTCTCCATTTTCCCTTAATTTTCTGTCTGGGGTGATGATCAGAATCAAATAGAGTTTCACTAGTGACATACAGAGTGATCACCAATTAGATATCAAGATAGAACATTTTCAGAACATCTTAATCAGCTTATATTTAAAAATTACATTTGAATATAAATTGCAAGTTTCTGTTGTCTTTTTTCCTTTCCTTTCATGTGTGGAGAAAAGAATTTGTAACACTTCAGAAGCTGAGTGAGTTTCAAAACTGTGCAGAAGTAATTGAAGCTGTCTGCCATTTTAAAAAGCTAGGAAAAGAAACTACAAACAAAAAAAATATATTTAATTTTCTTTTTGTTCTTTTTACTGACATAACTGGCAAAAATAAGAGAGGAAGAGTCACCCTGAGGATGAATTAAAATTGCCCTTTTGGTTGAACATTAATTGGCTCTTCGAGAAAATAAAGGACATCCATTTTAGCTGAGATTTTTATGGAGGAGAGGATCTAAATTATTTTTAACAATTAATTTTATTTTTAAAATTTCTAATAAATTTCTCATTGTGATCTAGAAAAAGAAAATTAAGTAGGAACCAGTATATATTTTCTGTGGAATTTGAGGCACCTGGTGTTTTGAAAAAAGAAGGAACATTCAATTTGTTTGGTTTAGTTTTAGATAAACAGAGAAATGGAAGAAAATGTTTTCCTAATTTGAGAGGTCTCAAATATCTAGCATGAGGAAAATTAACATGATATTCCATTGTGGACAAGACAATTAAAATGAGTGTGATTATACAATCCATTACAGAAGGTGATGTTTTGATATACTTTGGATTGATTTATTCCATATATTCTGTAGAATTTAGACCTCGTCACTAAGGAAGAACTTCACTCACTTGTTTGGACTTGATAGCAATTATTTGTTTGAGATGCACCATCTGTTCTGCCTAATGCAGGGTACAGTTGTATCGAGTATAGTGTGAGAAGTGACTCTTTATTCTTTCTTATTCTAAATAATAATAATGGACCATGGAAATACCTGATTAAACTTACCAGCCTGAAATGCAATGTTTTATAGGGTATTTAATGCTAATTTTTGTATAGAAGAATACCTGATTCCTGGCCTACTCTTTCTTAAATTGATCAAAAACCCCAGAACATAGGACAAGAGAGAATTTATTTCTTAATAACATAAAGAAAGGGATTTTAATAATTTCGCAAAAATTGTGATACAGATATTTTGGCTTTGTCAATGGAAAATAGTTTACAATTAAATAAATTACTTGACAAATGGAATGAAACCTCAAAAGTAAGATGGCTTTTCAGGCCATCAATTGTTTAATACTTGAACAACCATTATATGCTATTTACTGCTTCTTTATAAGCCAACCTGTGTGCGCAATTAAAAGCCCTAAAAGCCACCCGGTAAAACATTTCTTCCTAAGAGTTCGAGTGAGGGAAAACCATATTTGTCTGTCCTCCTTTCTTTGTGGAGTGTTTTTTCTTTTCAAGAAGCAGTCAGTCAATCTTTCAAAAATGCCCCCAGTTTTTGAAACACATTTCAGGGTTTTATCTAAGTGTGGGGAAAATTTTGTTCAGAAAGAGCGACTAAAAATGTATGTGCTCATAGTAATAGGCAGGATGCATGTTCCTTTCTAACTTTTGGAAGGATGGAAAATATAGCAAGATTAAACTGTCATTTAAATTGAAGCATTACTATTATCTCCTTAGGGATGATTTGTGTGGAAATACGGATTTTCTGCTTTTACCTCTTAAATAAAGTATTATGTTAAAATTGGTTTGCATTAAGAATCATATCTTCAATTTATTTCAAACAGAACAGATGGCCTGGAATGATGTTAATGTGAACCTGGCTTTTAAATTGCAATACTGATTGGAATTTCAGCAGTAGACTGATTATTGCAAAGAAAATACCAGAGAGAAATAGGCAATGAAAGGAAATTCAGGAATGTAAAACTTAATTTACCAAGTATTATATAAGATATGATACATAGGATATTGTTTTTGCTAAATCCACTATTATCTCTAATCAATAAAATATTAAACTATATTAGATAAGAGCTTTTTTCCCTAGAGCTTCAATCATATACTAAAATAAGCAAATGCTTGTACAGAGCAAGCTTTGAGGGACAGTTTTCTCTATATCCTAGAATAGTAATATCATCAGTATGGCAACAAAATAGAAATTACTGTGATGATCATTAAGCACAGTAAAAATTAAGCAAGGTGACTTCTGACTGCTGTCAAATTGCAGTTATAGACTCCACATCTTTTATGATAGGGATTACAGGATATGTGGTAAATATATTTTATGAAAACTCTTTTTTTCATTTTTGGAAATTTTCCCTACATAACAGCACAGAGTTTATGCAATTTCTGAGGAAGTGATTTTTATTTTAGTACTCTTATTTGCATAGGCTGTAGTGTATGCCCAGTAGAATGAATAATAAAATGATTGCATGTAGCAAAACCTCAAAACTCAGCTTGTCTTCAACTGAGGCAAAAGGTTAATTTCCCCTCAACCTTAAATTGTGGTAACTTCTATTAAGGCCCATACTTTTGGACATCAGCTGATTTGACAGCAAGGGCACACATACTTTGCCTAAGCACAGGCATCAGGTGCCATCTGAGATTACACTGTGACACTGAACAGGTAGGTCTGTAGTGGTAGAGATCTCTCAGAGATCCTGTGTGACATCCAGAATCACATGGACACAGAACAAGTGATGGCAGATGTGTTCAGGCAGCTGAAATGAGACTCTGACTAACAGGGATACTGATATGTAGCAAGCAAAAAAGAAAGTCCATAAAAAGAAAGGACTCTATATTAATGCAAGGAAGATGAAACAACTAGAAAGTACAATTTATTATATTGCTGTTTTTCATCAAGCAAGTGCTAGCTTTCCACAGAGCAAAAGACCCCTCGTCTTCCTTCAAAATTAGGGATGAAGGGGAGAGAGGTTAGAATAAGGCATTGGCTACCTCGTGTTTCTATGACAAGTTGGAATGCTTGTGCTCTCTGACAAAAGGGAAATCCAAGGGCAATCAAGAGAGATTTCAGGGCCCTGGGATGTTGTAGATGTAGAAGGATCAGGAGCACAGGCAGTGATTTCCTTGATCCTTCTGGTAGCAAGGAATAATATTGCTAGGAGTAGGAAAATCCATCAGGCCAATGTGTGGCTCCAAGGCTGGTGTAATTGGAAAAATTGGGGTTTTTTTAATAACGGGATTATCTACTCAACACCTGGTCTACTGACACTTGATGAGATGCAGCTGTCTCAGAGGGGTAAAAGAGTTCTAGCACAGGAGCTAGTGGGGCTCATTCACAAAGGTTTAAATTAGTTTGGAAGGGAGCAGGGAACAAAACCAGCCTTACCCAGGATGAGCAAACAGATGGTGTGCCAAAACTTGAGAAAAGAGGCACTAATGGGGTCCTTCAACAATCTGCTTCCAGAGGTGTTGGCTACAACATGCCAAATCTGAAATGTTTCTATACTAATGCATGAAGCACGTGGAACAAACACACTGAGCTCAAAGTTTTGGCCCAGTCCCAAATATTTGACATCCTTGGCATGAGTGGGATGATTCCTGTGGCTGGAGTGCCCTGTTGGGTGGCTACAGGTCAGTGGCATAGTTGAGAACCTCTGGGTGACGATCAAGGAGCAAACAAGTAATGTGGGAGTCATTATGGGATTGTACTTAAAGACCACCTCACCTCCTTGCTGACACTGATGAATTATTCTTTGAGGAACTAAGGCACGCTTCCAAGTCAACTGCTCTTGTCCTTAACGGGGGACTTGAAATTGCCAGAAATTAACTGGGAACGTCCCGCAGCTGGTACAATCTGGGCCAGAAGATTCCTAAAAAACCTTGATGACAGCTTTATGCAACAGATCCTAAGGGAGCTAACTCAGAATAATTTGCTCCTTAAACTATTCTTTTCCAAGCAGAGTGTAGAGTGGTGGGTATCTTGGCCACAGCAACCACGAAGCAATCGAGTTTAAAATCCCCGTTTAAAAGGCTAAAAATGCCAGCAAAACCTCAGCTGGGAACATGAGGAGAGCTGATTCAGGCTGCTCAGGGAATTAGTGAATAAAGTCCCCTGGGAAAATGTTTTTGCAGGTGCTGCTGTCCATGAGTGTTGGTCACTTTAAATATCACATTCTAAGCATACAGGAGCAGGTAATTCCCAAATGCTGAAAGTCAAGCAGGTGAGGAAGAAGTGTTTGGACAATGCTCTCAGGTGATTCTTGGGGTGTTGTGTGCAGGGCCAAGAGTTGAACTTTATGATCCGTGTGGGTCTCTTCCAACTCAGCATATTCTGTCCTTCTGTGAAACTATATCAAACGTAAATTTAATTATCCTAGCATTTTAGCTTTTTTAAAATTTGGATATGTGAAAGCAAACACAGGTTATGTCAGAAAAATACTGAAATGCATCAAGCTATTTGCCAGAGATTCAAACAATGTGGACCTTCTCAAGATTTCTTGAAAAAGCTTACAAAATCTTGCCATTTACTTGGGAGGCTCAGTACAAAAAGTAACCCTGAAAGCTACCAACTTTTTATATGTTTGATTGTAGAAAGAGGAGTTTAACTGGAAGGTAAGTCTCAGTGGAAGAAAACAAGTTATACTATGCCAGTATATTATTCTACCTTTCTGTTCCTGGATGTTTTTTTAATAATCATATCTATATTTTAATTCCATCCTTAAATATGAATATGGAAGAGGACTTGTGAATTTTAATCCTGGTTTATCGATAACATTTTGAGTGGTCATTCCCATAAATACCTTCTGAGCTTACTATTTGACTAAACATCTTTCCCTTCCTCAAAATGAATTGATTTATGTACAAGTCTGATGAACATAGGCAATTAGATTTTAATAACTCTAATGACACTATTACTTTTAATATCAGAACATACTAGTATGCAGGAAATGGGAGAAATTCATTATAATTGCTATATTCCTGCCTATTCTTTATTTCTCCTCAGATATCCAGTATTTAGCACGTAAGACACAGCTTCTCAGTGTGGTACTTAGAGTACTTGTTTTGTAGTTAAACATGTGCATTCTGTGCAGCGTTTTTTGAATACCAAGGAATGAAATTATTTCCATTTAATATCCAAATGGAGTTGATTGATGTGATCTTGGCTTGATTTGGGATTACATCTCACATCCCTCCTGATCTGAAATGAAGTGAGACACCAGTAGCTGTATGCGTGGCTAGCCATAATCATTGTGTTACCCTCACAGA
This sequence comes from Loriotus luctuosus, assembly GCA_035582745.1. Taxonomy (NCBI): domain Eukaryota; kingdom Metazoa; phylum Chordata; class Aves; order Passeriformes; family Thraupidae; genus Loriotus; species Loriotus luctuosus. The sequence continues at coordinate 124,268,335 of JAWWEY010000115.1, forward strand.
AAAGTCTTTATCCCACTGCATGTGGACAGTGAGCCCTTCAGTCTATTTAAGTACTATACTATATTATATATAAAAATAATGGGAATAAAAGTACAATTCTCTCTTAGACTGTGTATACTATCTGAATGGGGTGAGTTAACTTTCCCTACAGCAGCCATCATAGTTTTGTGACCTGTATCTGTAGCTAGAAAGATGTTGAAAACACAAAATTGTTTTGACTACTGCTGAGCACTGTTCCAGCAGCATCAAAGTCCTCTCTCCAACACTCCCTCACCCCCAAGCTGGGAGTGGGCAGAAGGTTGGGAGGGGGCACAGCCAGGACCGATTGCCAAAGTGATATTGCAGCTCATATGGCATTATGATAATAATAATATTAACATTAAGGATAATAATACTAATAAAAGTAATAAAAACTGAGAGAAAGGAGAGAGAGGGTGGTATCCATCATTAAGGTGTTTTTCTTCTAGAGCAGCTGTTAAGTGTGTTGAGGCCCTACTTCCCAGGCAGTGGCTGAATGATGGGAAGTAGAGAATGAAACTTTTTGTTTGCTTTCCTCTTTTAGTGCATGTGATCTTTGCTTTTCTCATTGAACTGCCTTTACCTTGACCTATGAGCTCTTTTTCATCTTATTTTCTTTCCCCTTGTCCTACTGAGGAAGAGAGTGATGAAGCTGCTGAGTGAGTGTCAGGCAGCTCTGTCCCTGTTCTTCAGAGGTTCATTATTTTCACTAAAGTATTTCTTACTGAAAATTTTTTACCTTCCTAAAACAAAATATTTCTATCTCTCTGTGCCCTAAGGATCAGATATTTTTGTTTGGATTTACATTTTTGCATCTTCAAGTATTTAAAATGGAAGGAAAAGAGAAAATGACCTACACAATCACCAGGGAAGAACAATGATACCCACAGCTGTTCTGGCTGACTTGTTTCCTATTCTGACTCAGTCTACCTGTTTTAATTCTGCTTTACTGCAAATTAGTCATGCGCCATTTCCCTCTGGAAGAAAGGGAGATAATTCCTAGTTTAGATGTCTTAGCAGAAACTACAAATATAGACAAGATAAAGAATGTGACCACAGAATTGATTTGCAAATGGTTCATCACTAATACAATCTTCCTGAATTTCCATAAATTTCACTCCATGGAATTATGCATGAGAATAATGTGTACTCATGGACTCATTTAATCATAAATTTGTTTGGAGGACTGAACTTGTGGGAAGACAAAATAGAAACAAAATGAGGAATAGAAATATCATAGTGCACATAATTGCTTTTACTCCCAATTTACTGGCTTAATGTTGGTTTCATAAAAGCAATGATGAACTCATTTACTATTATTGTGAATGAGTATTTCTGGAGGATTGTCATTCAGCATTAATTAACAATGATCATTATTTTAAAGTGTTCATTGTAATTTCTTGCTGTTACTGTTGCTATTTCTTGCTGTTACAGTGCTATTTCTTGTTTTTTCATCATTTCTGATAGTATACTTTTAAAATATTTCTTTGCCTAATTTGAATATCTTCATCCTAAGAAGATATCTTCATCCTTGTGTATATCCATTTCTAACTGCTACTGTTCAAGAGAGAAGAATAAACATCCTTTTTACTAAATGAAAATATTTTAATTTGTCTTTTACATCCTGGTCACTGGAATTTATCATATGTGTATTTTTTTCTCATAAATATCAATCAACTATAATGCACAAGGTGTCCTATTCATGATGAACATCAGAACAAGCTCAATAACTTTCCATTTAACAGATTAAACCCCTGCCATTGTGCGAGTAGCTTTTGGAGCAAGGGGTTGGCATTCAGAAACTTTATCACTGATCCTGGCCTTTAAATACCAAAATATTCCGTCTCCTGACAGTTACAGACTCGGACTTCCTGGAAGAGAACACCAAGTCATGTTCTTTTAAATGAATGCTTTCCTACGGATGGAAATTGATGAACTCCACCAGATTTAACAGCCAGTAGTACTAAGTGTTTATGGACTAATGCACAAAAAATATTCTCTGTTCTTGATTTTAGCAAAAAATCTTGAGGATGAATGATTTGCAATTATATTTTTAAGATAATAGTGCATCTTGGATGAACATGGGAATTAAATAGGGTGTAAGGTCACCCTAATATCTCAGTTATTTGAAAATATTAATATTTGACATTCAAACTCAAATTCTGAGCAGTTTTTTTCACTAACAACATGCGGTTAAAGAAATCCTAGAAATCTAGGGTCTCAGAGGTATGTGGTTTTTTTCCATGACTTTTTTTAAATGAGAAATTTTTAAATAGTGAAATGGGAAAGCATACAGTAGTCTTCTAGATGGACTCCGAGTTTAACTGAGCGAAAAGTCTCACCTCTTACCACTTAGCAACAGGGGAAATTGCATGAATAAAAATGAGAATAGTGTAAAGGAGACTGAGAGACATACTGGGCACTGCTGAATGATGAACTGGGGGTTACTTTCAAAAAAAGGGCCATATGACTAAATCCTTTGCACAACTGGAAAAGAGGTCAGTGCTTTACAGTAGATTTTTGACTTAATTTCTTAATTTTTGTTTATTTCTACATATATGCTTTTTGATTAATCAGCTGGGGGTTAGTATTTGATAGACGACAAGTTCAACTCTTCCACTTTCATTATTCTTGATTTTAAATATTGGAATCAAATTCAAAACTCTACTGCCTGAGCTTGTTGCTTGCAGTCTATTTTTAATCTCCATGATTTAATATATTGTTGATTTTTGGTTTTCTTTTTACCATATATGAATTTTTCTGTGATATTCCACTAGAAAATCAGAATTTGTTTGGATCTGTATATTTGTAGAGAAATAAATAAGAGTGTTGTGACGGTGTTCACAGGGGTTTTCAGGTGAGGGAAGAGATGAGAATGTTGACTCCATGTTCAGAAGGCTTGATTTA
>JAWWEY010000115.1:124271359-124415513 GCA_035582745.1 Loriotus luctuosus
CTGTTTTCATTTCACTGTCTCTTCTTTATCTTCTTGTTTTCTTACTGAAGCAGCTTTTCTCTTTGGCCTTAACTTGATACAGAAAAGTACCTTTTACCCTTTTTTACTCTGAGGGGGAATTTTACTATGCCTCTATCATTTATCCCCTCCTTTGTTTCTATGGTTTCTACTTAGCCCCTCCTTAGTTTCCCCAGCAACTGTCCTGTCCGTCACTCTCTGTCCACACCCTTTCCCTAGAACCTTCCACCTGGGTGGGGAGTGATTGGATCAGGAGTTGTTTCCCCTCCCCAACAAGCCCCCCATTCGTTGTTCTGTTTTGTCAGTTATTACGTTCTGTATGTTCATTTGGCCAGGGGTGGATTGCTCCTCCTCTCGGGGAAACCCTTTATAATCTCTGCTCGCCCCGCCCCTCGGGGCAGTTGCCTGCAGCCCTCACTTTCTCCTAATAACCCCCTTCCCTGCTGTGGACAGCTGTCCGACTTCTTTTTTGGTGCTTAGCTGGAGTGACTTCTAGCCTTCGGCCAAGGGCGAAGCCTCTGCACCTCTGATGTGGGGAGGTCATCCTTAGGCAGCAGGCCGCCGGAGCCAGTCCCCGTCCCGGAGCCGTGCCCGCTGCCACAGCTGCTGTCAAGCCAGGCTGCTGGCTGGTGCTGAGCTAGCCTGGGCTTTGGATTCCCGTACTCCAGCATAATATATATTTGGAAAACTGTATCATCAATTTGTCTTTCATTTGTCAGTGGAAGAAAGAGTTCAGGTGTGTTTCTGCACATTGAATAATGTATGCTTTATGACATTTAAAATTTATTATAAAATTAATCCTATTATTTAGAATTTATAATACTTTTTCCTGTTTGTGGAAGACATTAATGTGACCATATTCCCTACACCCTTAGAAAGTGCCTGAATGCTTACCTGGACAAGCTAGATTTTATTGAATTGAACATTTACTAAATATATTGACAAATTATGGATAAAGAAAATTAGGAAAATACTCTGAGCCCTTAATGTAATTCTAAAGCTAAAATATTTAAAATTAAAAAAAAACAAACCCTGAACCCAGCTAATCAAATAAGAATGTGAGTGTTAGTTTGAAACTTGCAGCTTCAGTCTGCCTGCAGTCAATACGAAGATATAACCTGCTGGTATAATTACATATGTTAGAATGTACACTTATTTTTGAGATACGCTTTTGAAAATTCATGTCCTTCCAAATTATATGATCCTACAGTGATATTATGAGTTTAAACAAGTGCTTTGGAAGAAGAAATGCCAGATTATGCATGATGAATGGAGTCTTCAAATGAAATTGAGGGTGCCCAGTAAATATACTGCTGCAGTCTTTCATTTAAATAATATAACTTCAGCTTACTAACATTTATGTTCTATATCTCATTCTTAAAGTTCCATTTAACAATACAGATTCCTGAGTAAAACAGTACTCTTTTTATTGCCCAAGAAAGTTCTTTAATTTTTCTTTTAGATAACATGTGATGGCGGATGATGGCAATTTGAAAGCTCTTCTTACCTTTGAAATGTTTACTGAATTTTAGTTTGGGTAAAAGCTCATGCTTTACCCCATTAGGATTTTTGAATAACTAGATAATGGAACTAAGTTTTCAGGTTTTTTCCTTTATACTAGGACATGTATCTGATTATAATAACCAATAGAGTTACATTTGTCAAATGTTTTAACAAACTGTAGCTATAATAGTTTCCATAGAAACAGGATTGAAAACTAAAAATAACATCATTTTTTAATGTGTTCTCTAAAAGAAATTGGTAATTCTATAGACAGGACATTACATTAAAAAAAGACAGAACCTTTTTCGTATTTTGTGCCAGATAGCAGTAACGAATATAATGGCCTATTTTGTAGTATCATCTGTATATCAAGCTTCATCTTTATATTTGTGTCATCACCATCTATTTTTAATTTAAATACATAAACAGAAAACTTGTTTTGTGTTTTTCAAAACCAGTTGAGTTCTAAGTAAAAGCACTACCAATATATCAGTCAAGGAGGAGAAATAATATTCTCTGAAATCAAAGTACCTGATTTGTCGCAGTTGGAGGTAAGATTGCTGTGCAAAGAAAAGAGATTTTTGACCTGTGAAAAGAATAACATTTATTTTCTTTTCATATTATAGGCAGATATACTTCTCCTTGAGAAAATGAAAACATTTGGATTATACCTTTACATAATGTATTCCCATACTTGTTTTTAAATATAAGGATTTGAGGGAGTCTCATATTTTTTAGAAAAAAAAGAAGACTTTGTAACTTTTGTATTGAGTACAATAAAGGTCTGGTTACAAAATGTTGGCAAATGCTTTGTGGGATTTAATGTTTGGCTTTTAATAAGAGAACATTGTGTTTGAAATGCACAAGGTACATTAGGAATCCTTCAGTCCTCCTAGTTTATTGAAACAGGATAGCTCATGTTGCAAATTTGTAGTATTAAACTTTATTCCTATGAGTAATTCATCAGTTTGATGAGTGTTATATTAATTAGATGTGCGTGTAACCTTTTTGGAACACCATAAAACCTTTTTCATTTAAACATGACCATTTTTCAGTGTTAAAATTTTGAGATTATTTTGATTATTGGACTATTCAAAAATGTACTGTGGAATGTTATTGTTTCTTTAACCAACACAGAGCTACGTCTTCTCTGTGATTGCCCCAGCTTCCCAGCTGCCCGAGCACAGCAGATATGAGACTCTGCACAATAAAGAGGTTCATCTGTGTTGGACGTGTCCTGAGGTTATGTCATCCTACACCCCGTATCAAACTGCTTCCATCAGGAAAAAATGGTGTGAGATGCCGTTCTGAAGGGAACAAAAGGCCCAATATACAATTCTGGGCCCACTCCAGAGGGCAGTTTGCCGTCTTCCTGGGGCCTGCATTAAACATGGGAAGATAGGAATTCCCACCTTAGTAGAGACCTCAGATAATGCTGCATTATATTGATTTTCAGGTGGTCAGCAACGAAGTAGTAACAAGGAGTCGGAGGACAAGTATGAGTGAATTCAGGGGCTTGGGACAATAGGTTAAGGATTGGGAGCACAAGTAGTGTCCTTCCAGTTACAGGGAAGAATGAGAGAAGAAACAGAAGGAGACAGCTAATCAATACCTGGTTCCAAACTGGTGTTACTGGCAGAATGTAGGCTCAGGGACATCGTTTAGTGTTCAGTTTGGCAGTGCTGGGCTCAATGGTCTTCGAGGTCTTTTCTAACCTAAATGATTGCAGGATTTTACAGATCTGTGATTTTTAACAGATGGTAAATTTAGAAAACATTCTTTAAGCACACACTGATCTCGCATCTGGTATCTGATACAAGAGCACAGTCTTACCATAAGCAGAAGAATACAGCATGAGGAATTCAAACTACGTTTTTCACAAGATAGTGAGGCAACTCTGATGGTCACAGAACAAAGTTGAATTGGCTTTTATTCTGGTTTACATCTCTTGTTCCTCAAGTAAAATTTTTTTTTGCTTTGAGTTAAATGCATACTTGTGGTGAAATATTTCTGTGAAAAAGGGCAGTTGTGGGAGATCTACTTTGGCCTTTAAAAACAGTCTTATATTAAAGCCTTCAGATAATCCTACTGTTTTACTGTTTGATTTTTTATGATCTTTCAATATTTTATTCTATAATGTGAATTTACAGCTTCACAGTAGTAGTCCTTTCCGACATACTGAAAGTTTAATATAAGAAACTGAGAGTTTTATGTCAGGGAGGGAGTCTAAAGAAGCTACCAAAAGATTAAACAGGTCATTTGTATTTAAGTGTGTTTGCCTACCTCCATTTACATATGTAAATTTAAGATGTGAATAAAAATAAATTAAAAACACCTTGTCTTTAAGTTAGTTTTACATGGTGTTTATTCTCAAGACTATTTTCTGTATTTCAGCAGAACCAGGGAAAACTTTTCATCCAGTCCAAACTGAGATTTGTTTAGGACTTTATTTGAACCTCTGAAAAATGCAAATAAAAATCCTGGTTAATAGAGCACATAATATTTGGGTGTCAGCTGAATGTGTGATTTTTACAGCTTTCACTCCATCAGATATTTTTAACAAATATGATTGTTCTTCAGATGAAATTTCTAGGAGCCATTTTTATTGTAGAGCATGGTGATGTCAGATGCTATCAAGCCTTAATGACCGTGAGATGTACCTTACAGGAAGGATTAGTGTAGTTAAATATATTCAGCTGCCTTAATTTTAGCATTACTCTTGGTTGCTTTTCTTTTGGGAATATCTGTGGTATTAATTGTAACTGCTAGTCTACTGTATTATTACAGCCTTTTTTCCTAAGGAATTAGTAAGCATTTTTGGAGAATTAATGTTCTAGAATCTCACAATACATCCTAACTATAAGAACAGGTTTCACAATTTTTTTTCAGCTTGAAAATGTACTAATCATTCCCTCTTCTCAAAAGACAGCTGGCAGCTGTTCTTATCTAATCCCCATGAAGGATAAACAAAATGCTTATTTTCATGTTTCCTGTATTTTAAAAGACAAATATTTGTCTTTATTTTTTAAATTGCATTTAAGTTTCAAATTATTTTCATACTCAGCAATACTGGGGTTTCTTTTCCCCAAGATCATTTGCTGCTTCACTGCATGGATTTTGTTCCACAGCACATTTGAAATTTAATTCTTTTCACACAAGCACCTATGTTCATCGTTTGTTCTTCAGGGCTGTTGTGGATTGATGCTGCGGAAAAATTGAAGAGGTTTATTTGCTATTACAAATCATGAATTTCTTGAGTATATTGGCACTTTAATCTTTAGAAGGACTGGAACAGCTATGTCAGTCTGTCTATTATTCTAGTCATTATCTAAATATTAAATGATGTTGTTAAGGGCATCACCATCGCGACTCGTCACTCCCACACAGATGCATGCAAACACACCCACACCCACACCCAGATTCTAAATGCCTACATGGACTGGATGAGCTTAAAGATCTTTTCCAACCTAAAAATTTTTATCATTCTATGTAATTGTAAATATCAGCAATTCCAGTGCTGTGCAAGAACTATTTCACAGGAACAAAAGACCTCTCCTGTTTTAATGACTATTTAATTCTAGTCTCCATGGAAATATTTTGACGGAAAAAACTCTCTAAATAACTGCCACTGGCTACTTAAAGGTAATGGAAAATGTCATGCGTGAAATTATAAAATGGACAGAAGCAGTTACAAAACTGACAAAATGACTAAAATGAGTTATTTGAAATAACATGCAAACTGTGTTTTAGAAAGCAAAATAAGAAGAAAGGGAAAATTTTCTCTATAAACATTTTGTAGCGCAAAAGGTGATAGACAAAAAGCAAAGAGGGAGTAATTTGTGCTGCATAACTTTCAACAGTTAAATGTCACCATTTAAAAAAACCTTAAGGTTTAGTTTGAAAACATCTCTTTCTTGGCTTTTTAAAGGAAAGGTATGTCTGTCGTTTGTATTTAATGGTATTTTGAATTAAAGAAGGAATCTGGAAAGTACACAAGACAATATTAATAATTATGCAGCATAGTCTTGTGCTGTGCTCCACCTACAAAGAGACCCTGCCCCATATCTTGCTACTCACTACTCTTTTCTGTTTAAACACCTTTGAAATTAAAAGAGCTTTCATATTGCTAGACTTTGCCTATCTGAATTTCAGTGATAGTGTAGACAAATGATTAAATATCTATTATATGACTGTTAAAATCAGAATAGTCTCAAAAAGTAAAAGCATTGCATATCAGCAAGGAACCTGTGCTGCTGCAAGCATGGTCCAGCCAGATGAGGCCAAACTCCACTGCCAAGAGGAACAGTGTAAGAACATCTCAAAGATGTAAGGTGGGGTTTGCTCTCCTGCATGCAACGTGAGAGTCAGGGACCCTCACAGGACCAGCTCTAAAGAGCTGCTGGAGCATCTATGTAGTAACTTAGATTAGCTGAGTTTTGTCTGTGGTGTGACCACTATTAATATTGATTTAATAAAGAACTTCTAGTTTGACTTTTATTCACCCCAGAAGTTTTAATACCTATGTCAAAGATCTTACTGTTCAATAGTTATTTGGAAAAGGATAATAATTTGGTGTACTATTATTTACCAGAAGCTGCATGAAACACACTTTGGTGGCTTTATAAGGGGATTCCCATGATGGTTTTCGAGAGGAAATTATATAATTTCAAATGAGTTTTAAATTTCTACAATGCTGGGGTTTTTTGTTTGTTTTCTCTTTAATTTTGCTGGTTTGCTGTTGAAATTGTTATTCTGGATTTTTTAAAGCTATAAATATTTCTTTGTTTGATTGCTTTAACTTCTGGCAGCTGTCCATAGACTTTTGTCTTAAGTGTAAAAAGCCCAATTGCACTGCATAGGGTTAACATAGCTGGTAGCTCCAGATATTTGTAGAGATGGGAACACCAAAATCAACCTTTTGAAAAAGCATTGCTTTGACTTCTTTATGAAATATAGAAAGCACAAAGTAAGGTTACATAGCAAGATCTGGAGAAGTTTATCAAGAAGGCAGAACAACAATCTTGATGAGGCCACAGCTGTTGTGAGACAAGTGTACTGACTGCAGCTTGTTGGAATTGTACCAACCCTTCTACCCTTCAATTTCCACTCTGCTTTCCCAAATTTGTTAAATTACATTCATTTGATCCTTCCTTTTCACGTCTTCTTTGGAGACAAGATTAAAAGTCAAAACAGACTGCAACTGCTCTCTCACTCTGTGTCCTCTCATCCATCATGGGGACAAGAATGAGAAAGAAAAGGTAAATCCAATGGATTGAGATTAGAAAAATTTAATAATTGAAACAAATTCTGATACTGATGATGATGCTGATGATTATAAGGGAAGGGAAAGAGTGTGACAAAACCCAAGGAAAACAAATGATGCATGATACAAGTGATCACCAGCTGCTGACCAATACCCTGTCTGACCCTCGGCAGTGATCAGTGTCCTGCTGGGCAATGTCCCCAGTCCATATACTGGATATGATATTCTGTGTCATGGAATATTCCTTTGGCCAGTTTGGGTCACCTGTCCTGGCCATGATCCCATGCTCCCAGCTTTTTCTGCAGCTCTCACTATCACATCATGGGAAAGTAAGAAGTCCTTGAATTAAGGTAAACATTATTTAGCAACAACAAAAACATCAATGTGTTATCTATTTTATTTTCACCCTGAATCAAAAAATTATTTATCTACTAAGAAGAAAATTATTTATTTCCCTGCTCAAACTGGGACAGGTAGTAAGTGCCTTGTAGGGCTGAGATTCTCCTCACCTGTCTATTGCCAAATAAACAAAACATGTTTACAGTTGCATATCCCAATAGGCAATACCAGAAGTTATTGCTTTCATTTTAGGATAAAGTTTCATAAATAAAGTTGTGACATTATATTAGCGTTATTATCAACACTTACTTTTCTCCCTCCTGCATATTTTTAGATAAGCAAGCCACTTGGAATTTAAGGAAGAAAAAAATTTATTGATTTATCGCTGACATTGAGAAAAGGAACTCTGGAATTTTGTATGCCTAACCTCTGGAGAACGTTAAGGTTTCTGAAAGGAAGAATTAACATGTTCCTGCTCTGAGTCCTACATGAAAAGGCTCAGCTCTAGGAATACAACTGCAATTCAACTGTCTGGTATAGAATTCTACGCTCAAACCTGCAAACAGAAGTAAATTGATATTAACCACTGTTAAAACACAGCAAACTTAAATCCCATTGTAAATTGATTTTGGTCCAGGTAAGGATTGGACTTTTGTTGAAATTTCACTGTCTGTCCCCCTAGATGTATTATAAATTGAATTGTCATCATATTTGAAATATGAACTTTATTGTGTGCTTCTGTTTGTTTTACAAGGGGAATATTTTATGATTTGTAATTTTTTCTCAAAACTTTCAACACAATTTCAAAAAAAAATGTACATTTTTCCCTGGGTTTTTTCATTGCTTTAAATAAATATTCAATATTTTAATTCTTTATTCTTATTATTCTTGAAAGAGACCTTGATATCCTTCTAATATGAATAACCTATAATCATCTATAGCAGGAATAATTCCATTTTATGTGACTGTAGGATTACAACCAAGATCATCACAACTGAGGATGTGTTTTTCTGGTGTGTTCTGATACTGAACTCCAAATCATTAATTTTCAAATCAGAGAAGCTGTGATATTTAGTGAAAGCGTTGCTGAATAATGCAGATCAAAATCAAGCTATTGCTATTCACATGGGTGTAAATAAGTTTGAGGCTATATTAGCATGCCTTTCTTTGGTTAACAGAAACAATTACTTTGTTGATAGAGTCCTTAATGATTTTTATTCTGGCAAAAGTAGAAGCAGCTTGTGTAAAACTCTTTAGAGAGGACAAAGCTACAGAAGAGATGTTGAAACTTTAACAAAATTCCTGCTTTCGTCTTTTAATTATAAAAAATAACTTTTTTTTTTCAGGGATACAATAATTTGTAACTTCACCAGTTATTTTTCTGAAATGCTGAGGGAGAAGGTAATTCCACTTTTTTTCTTTTTTTATTTTTCCAAACTAACATCAGTATGAGGAAAAGAAGAGGTTTAAGTTCTTCTGAAAGCATTACTGAGTTTACCCATTACTGATTTTGTTCACTTTGCCAATTGCTTATGTCCAGATAGGCAGGTCACATCTACATTGTTATAAATTTGATGATTCACAATTATAGCTGAATACTACTTCAAAGAAGGACAGCAAAAGGCCAGATGCTACAGTTTTATATGCTACAGGACCAGTATGTAGATCCATCTGTATCAAATAAATTCAAATAAATGCAGGGTATTTGTATAAGGCTATTGTTCTCCCATGTGCTCATTTCAATATGCAGGTTCCTGAACAATATACAACTTGGGCATGTGTGACAACCTTTTTATGTGTGTGTACCTGTTCTGCTCACTTTCAAGGAAAAAGGGGTAGTTTATCATGAAACTTTGCTGCTGGAGTTTGTTCCATTCTGCTCATGTTGCAACAAATCTCTGGTTCTAAACCAAGAATAATAAGAAATGTTGACGGTATTAAAATTTTATCTTATTTCTCTACAAGGCAAAAGGACAGATCCTGACAGGTTCTGAGCATTTCCCATCATTGCAGAACGACCTATATCCTTGCAATTTAAGCAGTAGAGTTTTTCACTGAGTTACAATGCCAATAGTAGTGATACTAGTATGATTCTTTTCAGTGACAGAAGACATCTTCCTCTTAAATGTTTGCTAAAACAAAATGAGGCACAGAGAGTATCAATAAACTCTTTCAGCCACAGTCTAAAGAGAATAAGTCTTTGCTGCATTAAGTTATTATACTTTTGAATATACTTTCTGTTTTCCTTCTGTTTTCTCAATCAAGACATGCTTAGCAAAATTCTCAGGGGATTACTCTGAAGTAAAATGTCACAAACTATAAAACCAAGTGAAAATGCTCTTAATGAAATGAAAGTTGTGGTCACCATGTAACTGGATTTCTGAGTTTGTGGAATGATAAGAACTTTCATGTTGACATTTATACCACAAAATGCAAAGAAGGATTTACAATAAACCAGGCTGATTAAAATGGATTATTATGATTTTAAAATGAATTGTAACTATTTTAATTAATTTTATGCCAATCATTTTATACTGTAATTGTCAAATCAGAACAGAAAATAGAAAAAATATTCTAACTCATTTGATATATTTTGATTAGTGTGAAACTTGTTAATATAAAATATTGTGTGTCTAGATATGTCAGAATATGAAAAGGAAAGTGTTATAAAATTCCAAACCCTTAAAAACGCTACCATGCTTTCAAATTATCTACAATTGAAATTCAGTGTATTTTTCACAAATTTGAATCTGATTTGAATTGCTAATTATATTGCAATTGTACTCTATTCTAATTCAATTATTAATGCAAACAAAAAATGATTACTTAAGAATTGCATATTCCAGAGATTAGCTGGTTAAATAAATCCACTAATATAATCATATTCATAACAATTGACACAATAAACTGATATTCAATTTGGCAGAGATTTTCTTCAACCTTTTTCTCCTTTATCTAAATCAATATTATCTTTAAGACTGTTACAGTTAGTTGAGAGTGTCAGTGTTGTGCATTTGATGTGATCTGCCCTATTCACAACAGAAAAAAGGATATCGGAGATTGTACATTTGTTTATCCTTGGAAAAAAATAACTTTCTTTTCAGCTTCATTTTTGTGTCATTGTCTAAAAGTTGCATTTGCTGGATTTCTTACCTAAACTGAGAAACAGCTAAACTACTGGGTTTTAAACTGCGAGGTATACAAGATTTTAAAGAAAGACTGCATTTAGGTGACTTAAACCTTTTGGAATAACAATATTTCACAGCAAAATAAAGCCATTTTAGAGTAGGACAATGAAGCATTGCAAGAAGTGGTTTCACAATAAAACCAATAGTGTATTTCATTTCAAATAATTCAGATTTCTGCTCAGGTTTGATGAAAGTAATCAAAGAAAGAAAGAAAGACATCCATGTTTTTACCAATCCTATATACTGCTACCAGAAAAGAGGACCAGTTTTGTTCCCATTCATTCTTTTTCTATTCCCATTTTTCAAGTGTGTGTGAAATTTTCCTGACTTGGAAATCAGCATTAGCCTGGTGTTCTTTAATAACTGCACAGAAGCATAGTTTATCACAGAAAGGTCTGTAATGACTAAAGTCATTACATTAACACTTTGTTAATAACTTTAGATAGATCATTTCTATTTAATAATTCAAGGAAAATGTGCCAAATAGTGATATTGTAGAGACAGCATTTTCAGCTTTATCTGAAACACTCTGGTTTAGGCAACCAGTAGCTTCCAGGAAGTACAATGAATATTAATTAAGTTTTCAGCCTGTGCTGAGACTTTCAATATGTTCTGTGTTTTGGGGAAGTATCAGACTAGTGCATTTATCCTCAATTAGCAGAAATGTCAGCTGGTTGATAAAATGAGTATAATCTGATGCTAATCAAAATTTAGTAATTCCTTCTTATTAGAAAGGATTTTCAGTCAGGAACTGAAATTCACCAATAAGGTTGCTCAGCAAGAAAGTACTTTTGATTAGAGAGAGTGATTTACGTATTATGCAAAATAAACCTAAGGGTCAGCAGATTAACATTCCATTCAAATACCTTGCTATGCACTTTCAATTCTACAGAAGCTTTAACATCTCACTGGAAATTTAGAGGTACAGGAATTATACAAAGAACACAAAGCAAAACTCTTCACATTTTAAGGATATTTTTTTATATTTGCTTGGGGTATTCATTTGTTTTATCAAGTATTAGCATAATAGAGTATCCTAGGAGTCACCCGCTGAACTCACTCCAGTTTATCAATGCCTTTTCTGTCTTGAGGGTCCAAAACTGGATGCAGTATTTTGGATAAGCCCCTACTGAATGCAGAGTAAATGAGATAGTCACTTTGCCCAGCTGTGTTCATACAGCCCTGGATATTGTTGGTCTCTGCTGCTGTCAGAGCATGCTGCTGCCCCATGGTCAGCCTGCTGCCTACCAGAACAATTACAGCCTGTTCCACTGAGCCCCTTCCCAGAGGCTCTAAAATGAAAGAGTTTGAAAGAATTAGAAATTACTGTATCTGTGATTATTTAAGTCAAGCCAAGCAATTGCTTTTACGTTTAGTTAGGTTTATGCACCAGGTAGCCCAGTTTCATACATGGCTAAGTGAAATCCAATATTTCAGTCTAAAGAATAGTGTAGAAGCTTAAAAAGGTGTGTGCTGAGCAGTTCTCCTTTGTTGTGTAAAGTACCTTTTTTTCCATAATACTAAAATTAGAAGTTTACATGAAGTAGTGATTTTGCACAGTAAAATTTCTATTCGTACACTTCAATCCTAATCATTAATTCTAATGTCACTTGGAAAAAGTCCAATGCTAACATTGGATTAGCAAAGAGAAAAAAAAATATTTACTCACTATTAGGAAAATTTATGTAGTAAGTACAACTCATAGAATAGAATTTTGAACTCAGAAAAAATATTTTGCATGGAAGAAAAAACTCTAGTGCAACTTTCTTCCTTTAAAGTATGAGCAAAACATCTAGTGTTTTGTCTCTTGAGAATTATTTTTGTTAGTTTTTTAAAATCTGTGAACACCTTCTTTATTAAATGGGTAATGGCAACGATGAAATATTTACAAAACATACACAAATATTTAGGGTCCATCCTGAAATCACTGTAGTACTGCTCCATTTAAAAAACCTTGAAGAAAAATCTTCAGTTTCTACTGCAAAGCAATAGATTGTTGCTGTACTTAGTCAAGGATCACTTATATACAGCAGAAAATTAGCTGTTTAGACATTTGTATGGCATTTTAAATGTAAAATCTTTTGTAGTCAAAGTGTTGAATAAGATTGGAAGATACACTCCTTACGGGGTAATGTTAATGTTAACAGGGGATTTTCATTTTTCTAATAAACAAAAGATTGCTTACTAGGTAGTTTTGTAGCGATGACTGCCAGTACATTTTGGGAAACATCATCTCTTGAGATAGTTCTTAAATTAATTAAAGAAAGTTCTTTTGTGGTTTTATGTTTGTTATTGTTTTTTTTTCATCCTTAAGGGCAAAAGAGAAGGAACTTGGGGAAAAATCTATTAAATTAGACCATATATTTTAGAAAGCTTTGAAAAGAGTGGCTATAGGAGCTGAAGAGCACCTAGAAGTGAAGGAAAAAAGCTGAATATTTGGCGGCCAACCTCCCAAAAAGGAACAGAAAGTGGAAAGCGAGTAGTGGAAAACTGCTGAAAAAGGTTTACCATACTTTTTAAAATGTGTTTTTTGTAAACTTTTCTAGAGTTTGTCAGATTTAAATAGCATGTATTCATATTTTTATTTGAATGTTTAGTAATTTATTCCTCTGTGTATTCTTTGCCCCTTTCTAGAGGCCTCTGCAGTACTTTGTCTGGCCTCATAGAAATACAGATGACATCTCTCCTTCTAACTGTATTTCTCTTTACATGACTTATTTCTCGCTGGAACTGTTCTGTCCAACATATCACAATAGCTCATCATGATGATTAATTCAAATACGTTCCAAAAATATCCTTTGATGCAAAAAGTATTAAAGCATCAATCAGTCAGCCTCTAATTGTGATTTATTAACCTTCCAGTAAATTCAGTGATTTTCAATTCTCATTTTCTTTTTCTGCCATGAACTAACTGCTACAGATCTGGTCTCTGAAAGAAAAATATGTCTAATTTGCTTTTTTATTCAGTGGGCGCATATGTTTAATGGCTTTTACTATAAGGGGGATAACTAAAAATAGGACTCTTTAACTTCCTTTAAAGAAACACCAATATTAATTCCCAAATCTTTGTACTTTTCTAAAAAATATGTTTTTAAATAAGATTTTCATGGAAAGAATGTGGGCAGATCCTTTTGTTTCACTTCACCAGGGATGTTGTCCAAATTCACAGAAGGATCCATTTTGACTTTTCTGTTTGAAATTAATTTGAAAGTGCTGGTTACACTGAAAAACCCCAGCTGGGTTAGGCTGGTTGAGGCATGTATGAGTTGTACAAAATAAGATTTCAAAACAGTGCTTGGCTGACCTAAGCCAAAGGATATATCTGAGACCCAATGGGGGTAATTTACTGCAATGAATCTGCTGTCTTTATAGAATTCCCCAAATGTGTTAAATGCACTAAAAATGCTTCTACCTATTAGTGCCACTGATTTTAATTATTAATGTCTACAGTGCTTCAATACCAATTATTTCTGTCTCTGAAAATGAAGACAGAAATATGATTCACAGGGAGTAAGTCACTTACCTGAGCACAGGTGGGGAGTGCTATGTGAGCTATTTTAGAGTTTCTGAGCTGATAGAGGAACAGATATGGCCCAAGCCTCCAAGAGATGTGCATACTTCTGCAGGAGGAGCCAGAGTCTGGACTATTTACCTTCTGGAAAAGCCACTGGGCACTCTTCTTGTTAAAGTAAATTTAGTCTACAGTCTTTATTCATGGCAGGATTTTACTCTGGTAAGAGCAGGTGGAATTAAAGATCAGTAGATATATTCAGTTCTCACCTCCTTTAAGAAACAAGAGAACAAAAACTAATATCTTAAGGACTCAGATATCACTGTAAAAGCATTTTTCTGTTATTTATGACCCAAGGTTGTATCCAATTCCTTTTTTTTCTTTATCGATCTCCCATTTTGCCAAGTTTTCAGCTAATTTTAAAGCATAGATTTCAGGCTCATGTGAGAGATGAAACTGATAGCAACTGTGGAATAAGCCGCCAAAAGACATATCTTTGATTAAACTTGTGTCATTTATTATGTAAAAGATGCTTAAAAGGAAAACTATTATCTAACTATAGTATTGTACTAATCTTTCAGAGATTAAAGGTCTGATCTAATTCACAAAGAAATCAGTTTAAAGGTGCCCATAGAGTTGAATAAGACTTGAGCAAACCCTGGAGATGATAGGAATAAAATTAGTAACACTGAGAAATAGCAAAAAAAAAATCCTTTGTTCTATTTGTATTTTAATTGTGACAGACTTTTTTATAATGATAATGAAGTGAATAGCAAAATATGGAAATTTGCATTTCAGCTGATAAAAATTTGCCTGGTGAACTCAGAGAAAAATTTTTTATTAACTTTTATGAAATATCAACTTTTTTGCTAAACTTACTGTTTATGTGTATACATATATATACAAAAATGTATTGAAAACATCCTAACATATATATATAAATAAATACATTTAGGACTTCTCTTTTATCTACAGTACTGAAGGCTAATTACTATACACATAATTCATTAATTAGATGGGGTATATGTGTCCCAGTAAAATTCCATGAAAAAGTGACAGAGAGAGATAAGAAACACCCTGGTTAAATACTCTTGACTGCAAGTGCAGATAAATTGTGTTTCAAATCATAACCAACAAGGTAGTTAGAGAGAACCTGTTGAACATTCAGTTTTTAAACATAAGTCAAAAATATGGTGTAATATATTGTAGGGTTCCAGCTCAGAAGATCCTCACTTGAAAATTTTATATAACAGCTTATATGTTATTTATACCTTTTGTCTATATCCTAGACCTAATTAATCCCACCTCATCTGAGGCATGTAACTGAGATACCTAGGATAAAGATGTAAATGCTCTGATATACTTTAAATTGTGGCTTAGAAAATCTTAAATATTTAAAGTTAAACCTTAAGTTGATTGTGTAAATTATATTGATAATAACTCAGACTATTCCAAATAAAAAATAAGAAAATACCATTTGTATTATTCTTCTTACTGAGCATTAGTAGTATGTTGTATTTATGTATTTTCAACAAAGTAGAAAGTTGATGGAAGACTGACACACCTTGGATCCTCCCACTTTAGATTTTGAATTATATTTAATCAGTTCAATGCTGAAAAAAACATAACAAGAGTAAGTCTGAAATAGATGACTTTTTTGTGATATCTTGCTGGAGCATTTCACTCTTTTCAAACCACTTTCATTTTAAGTGTACCTAAAGATACTTAACATGTTGTAACATTGTAGAGATAATGTTTTATCATAGAAATGGGATTTAACCTCCTTTTAGCCATGGCTGTATTTGTCTTTTCACATTTCACACAAGAACCATGTTCAGAAGAGGATAAAGGTGGTATAAATGTAAAGAAAGAGAAAAGCAAGATTTGATTTAATTTTAAAACCTATGATATGCATTGTTCTTATGTTCTGCCTCTTTTTTACATCCTGACAAATTCACTGTGCACGGAGTAAGTAGAGAAGTTCAAAGCATTTAAATCCTCCTCCTAATAGAAAATTTAATTTTTTTAAATCTTTAAAAAAAATTTATTAAAAAAAACAACAAACCCTAATAAAGATCAAAAAAAGCATTTATTATAAAGTGACTCTTTGTCCCTCTTCAAGCAAACTTTCAGACCCTGAATTGTGATTTAACTATCATTTCCATTACCGTGGTTGCCTACGAAGGCAGATTACGTAAGTGCGGGGAAGGTGCAGAATTTTCATTCTTGCATGTGTAGGTGTTAAAGCTTCCTTAGATTCAGATTCCATAATTATACATATAATGGTTATAGAACTGTCTCTTACTAGATGAAGTGGGTGGGCAAAAAACAACATTTCAGGCATACAAAAGCTTATTAAGATTAGACAGGGTTTTGGTGAATACATGAAACACTGTTAAATGGCGAGTGAGACTTCTCAACAATGTTCAGTAGAGATTTTCCTGCTTCCTCTAGTCATGCTGCAAGGGCAGAGAGCTCAGACAGTCTGCAACCCTGGGCCATGAAGCTGCTTAAAGTAACTGTGGAAAGAGGGACTGTGAAGTTGTCAAAATGAATGAAACATATGAGGTGAAGGATAAGGGTATAATAACACAATTGCACAACAAAGTCAGTTGCTCAAAAAGCAGGGAGAATACTGTAGGGAATTTTTTTCTTAGTATCAAGTAAAACTATGTAGTACAAATAACCCAACCTGCCATATAAGCATCATTTCAGGTATAAAAGTTATTTTTGAAGTAAATAACTTGAAGTAAACCTTCAGGACCAGGTTTGTTATGACTGTAAGAGCTCATAGCTCTCATGGGTACAACCTGCAAGATTCTGTCTTAGTTTTCTTCTTTGTTTTCTTGACAGTATAGAGTAGATAGAGATGTTTTGCCAAATATAGCATATTACAACAACAGTTGCAAGATAAAGGACCCCAAACAGCCAAATGCCTTTGCAAATCCTAGTAATATTTACATTTTAGTGCAGTACTGTGCCAGACTGATCAGTTCCTCAAACGTGCTGGAGAAGAGAAGGCTTCAGGGTGACATAAATGCAGCCTTCCTGTCCCAGGGAGCCTATTAGAAATATGGAGAGGAAATTTTACACTTGCATGCAGTGACAGGACAAGGGGGAGAATGACTTTGAAGTGAAAGGGAGTATGCTGAGATTAAATATTAGGAAGAAAATCTTCACTGCAAAATTGATGAGGCACTTGGAACACATTGCTGAGCGAAATTCTGGATGCTCCATCCCATGTTTAAGATTAAGTTGGTTGAAGCTTTGAACGACTGGGTCTAGTGAAAATTGCTCCTTCCTGTGTCATAGGTTAGATCTGGGTAATATTCAAGATTCTTTCCAACTCAAGCCATTCCGTGACTGATGAACATAATTTTGATCATATTTTTGCAATGTTTTATTTCAAAATTTTAGTGAGAAAAAAGCACTACATGTTTTTATTTTTATGATTTTGAAATATAGAGCAATAAATACATTTCTTTAATGTTTAGCAGTGTTGAAAGGAAAGTGGAAATCTGTGACAAATAAATATATGGTCAAGTATTTGCAATCATGTATTCAAACTACACATATATAATTTCCATGTTTTCAGAAACAACAAGTTCTGAAGTGTGTTGAAGTTAGGCACAAACCCAGAAGCAAAAAGGTTGTTTACTGGTCTTGGAAACATTGCTATTGATAAATTAATTTAGAAAAGGTAGCGTGAAGTAATTAGTGATTGTACCAATGTTACTGACAAAAGGTGAGTACATTAAAAAGTCATTACAGTTATATATAACTGTGTATATGAATACTCACCAAGTTTATTAAATTTATATTTTTTCAACATTTTTTCAAATAATTTATTAAAATCCTTCTTTTTTGACTGTATATTGGCTGATGCTGTTTTAGCAGCCATGGCCATTTGATTTGCTTTACTGCTGATAGTTTACAACAGATGGTTTGTTGTGCTGATCACTGGGACTTAGTTCTCTTCTCCTTGAATACCCAGTTTATATATTTTAAAAACACATATGATTTTCAGGAAGCATCATTTAGAGCTAATTAAAATGTTGACTCCTGATTCTCAGTAGATTTAGTCAGAACAGAGTGCAGTCAACACAACTTAAAAGGAAAATGTTTTCTTAAGAGGTCATCTTGTCAAATCTGGTTAGACTCCTCTCTGTACACTTCTTTTCTTCCAGATGAAAGTGACACACAAATTAAGTAGGCAGTCAAGATTTATTAATTTCAAGTTTTTTAAAACATACAAAATATACTTAGAATTGAAAAAATAGATCTGTATTATCTTATTTTTTAATTTACATTTTGAGGTCCTGAAAAAAGACCTTTCTTATCAAATAACTTATTATCACAGCTTATGAAATTATAGATATATACAAAAACAATTGAACAGTACTTATGTATTTCACACTGATTTTTCCCACAACATTTCTTCAAAATTGATAATTTTATTTTGTCATCTTGATTATTTCAGTTCATATACAAAAGCATTTAAAAAAAGGAACCTGAAAATAATTCTACATATGATTTTTTTTCCTGTCTTCAAAGAATTAGATGTATGTTTGCAATTTTGTTATTTCTCAAAATATTACTGGATCGTCTGCTTTCTGGTGATGTACTGGGATACATTTTGTATAGAAAAATGGCTACTGACTGGAAAAAAATGTAAGACTGAGTGTGTGTGTAAAACACAATAGCAGGCATCTTTGAAAAGGTACGGATTTTCAGAGAATATTTAATGATAGAGACAGAAATATAATTTAAGTTTGAATTCAATATTATGTCAGATTTTTAGGAATCCTGCCAGTTTTAAAAAAGAGACAGGGAGTGGAAATGACTCTTGAACTGATTGTGATTCTTACAAGGATTATTCTTCTTGCTTAAAAACTAACACAAAATTAGATTGAATTTTCAGACTTGCTTTTTGTCAAGTTTTGGTTGTCTTCTACCCTTAGATTATTTACTGCCAATGTCCTTTGCTCTGTGAATAGTAGTGCATGTAGCATATAAATTTGTCTAATGTCTATAACTCTCCAAGGTCACAGAGCAAGAATGACATCAGCCTTGAAGATTAATGGAATTTCTTGTAGAATAAGGTTCAAATACACAAGTTCTGACAGTAAGTGAGTCAATGAATGCAACATTACAATTAAAGAATCAAAAATGAATACACCTCTGTGAAAAGAAAAATCTAAATAAGTTTCTAAGTGACATAGAGCTACTTTTCAATAATCAAGAAGAAATATATTAGCTGCAAAAACTATCTCTATTTTATACTAAATTTCTTTTATATTACCTTTTATATTATTTTTTATTTTATATTATTTTTATTTTATACTGTTCTTCTATAGTACCTTTATTTTATATATGGGAAGTTTTATATAAAATTTCAAAATATGGGTCTGATTCCACTTTTCTGCCCTTTTTCCCATCTATTGAGTGCAGTTTCTAGAGATATGCAGTGGTCTGTATCTGTTACTTTTTCATCTATGGTGCACTTCGTCTTTTATTATGTTTATGCATCCTGCTCAATAATGGAAACTCAATCCCATATCCAAAAGAGACAATTCCAAGTAAAAGAAAAAGTAGATACAGCAGAATCTAAACCTTTCATTTTGCTTTATCAGGTGAGATCATTTTAGCAGACAATATATCAATTGCTTGGTCCATTATAAGAATAGTTGCAAAATGGAATTTTTATCATCTGAAATAGTGGATACTGAAGATACTAGTACCTTAACCAGGCTTTGAGAGAAGAAATTGAGAGGTAGGTACTAATGATTAAGCACAGAAATTAAAATAGGACTCCTAGCTGAAAAATTGCTCCTATTGGATTTGCCATATATTTTAAGGTAATTGCCACTACTACCTGTAATCAGTAAGCTAAAAAAAGGAGGATAAATCTAAACCAAAGTAGCAGATGCTCCATGATCAGTAGAAAGTCATTCATTACATGCACCTGTCCTGACTTATTTCATTGCCATTACCTCATCAAAATTCTGAGATAAATTAAACAAAATTTTCAGCACTTCAGTGAATCAATGATAGCAGTTGTACAAAATTGGCCATAAATTGTAAATTTGAAAATAAGCTGGTGAAAAATGGTAAACATTATGGAACTAATTTATTATCCCCAGTAGTAAAGTGCAATCTTGATACAATTGATAATGTGCAAAAGAGGTCTAGGTCAATGTACGAGAAGTCATGATGAATTAAAGAGTAGTAAGAAGTTGCTGGGCAACTGTACGTCGCCAATCGCCATTACCAATAACTGATATGAAATGTAAAAAGAATTATGTTTTCAACACCATGTTTTTATGTTAACTTCTAGTGATGTTAGTCAGTGTAGAGTCAATTACTAACTCTCACTTGAAAATACAAGCAGTCTGCCATCTTCAGAGCAAGTTTGCAGAATTTTATCACCCATTCCAATTTGAAGTTGGACTTCATGTTATTTCAATGTGTGAAAAGTCTTAATTATTGAAGTGCAGAAATTGACAAATTGCTCCTTTATAAATTTTTGGATTTTTTTTCTGATAGCAAGGATAATTTGATCTCTATTCTACCACCATAAAAAAAATTAGTCTAATAAGTAAATAAATAATGTAATTAATAGAGAGCAAGGAAAATGTAGTTCATAAACTTCTCTCATCTCAAAGTTTAACAGCACATAATCATTCATTTTATGCATGATATTAGAATGTTGCAGGGGACATGAAGCCCTATGCTCATTCAATCGTGACAAAAAAAAGCCATGATCATTTTTTACGACAGATATATAGATAGATACAGGTATTAGCTGTCCTCACCAGATTAAGTAGTCTTTCCTACTTTGAACTGCTTGCAGTAGTTTCTTTGGTCTGCATTCCCACAGAGATGTAAATATTTCATTTCTATGGAACCAAGTAGTTTCTAGGAGGCAAATTTGAGGAATTCTCTCTTCCATATTAAGTGACCAGGTTAGTGGAATCCAAATTAGCTAAACAGGACTTTATTCACATATTGGTTGTGAATTTCCACACATCATTTTTTTTCTTTCTTTTTTTTTTTTTTTCCTAAACATCTTCATGGAATGATTAGTAGTCACAGAATTTGTGACTATAATTTTTGATTGGCTCAGCCTTGGCTCGCAGCAGGTCCAACCTGGAGCCTCCTGTCATTGGCTCTGCCAGACATGGGGAAAGTTTCTGGCAGCTTCTCAAAGAAGCCACACATGTAGCCCTCCAGCTACCAAAGCCTGGCCGCACAAACCCAATACACTATTAAATAAGGGTGATAAGTATTTATAAAAAGTAGAAGTAATAAAAGTAGTAACAGAGAATTATTGTTGTGCAGGATTGATGTGACACTTTTCATCTATGACCGATATAATCTCAAAATATTCAAAATGCAGAATAAAAAAGATGACTATGCTGTCTATCCAGATATCTAAGACATATTAAGTGAGAGAGGCTTATATAAGGCTTATGAAGCTTCTTAATTTTTAGAAGGAAATGCAGTTGTGTTTATCATTAGTCCTACATCAAAACACAGAATCAGGAAAGCACTCCACCAAATAGGAGAAAAGAGCCTAAAGCTTCACAAAGCTATTAACCATTTTATTGTCCTGTGTAATCTGGAATTCAAACTCCAGTTGTCAGGATACTTCCCTTTAGGGTATATCTAGAGAGAGATGCTTAGAGAAATTAATTCAAATCAGTTATTGAATCTGGTTTATGAAGGACTAGTTAAAGACTATTCGCTCCATATTCAAAGATTAAAAGACATTCAAAATTAGAACTGAAGTTAAATTAAAGAGCTTCTAACTCACCTGGAAATGAAGTGAGTTAAGCTCTATAAAGAATACTTTCCATGGGAAGAAGAGTCACAGTAAATATTTCATGTAATATAATTAATCAGTATAAAATGTTGTTTAATTTGCAGGGACTTTCTTAATTGTCTTGTAAGACAGTGAGGACTGATGTGCATGGATCATTTTTTAGAATATTGGAATTCAGAGTACTCTATCTAAAAAGGGGTTTCGTAACTAAAAGCAACACTTCAAAACTTTTATTATAATGATTAAGAAAAAAAAAACAGTGTAGGAAATTCTCCACATAGTAAAAGTTAAATTTTATTATATAAGGGAAAGAAATACTGATTAAATGTGCAAAAGAGAAATACCATATTTGATTAAATAGAAAAGAACCCAAGAAATGGTAGTTTATTCTTCTACCTTTCTTTCTTTCTTTTTGTTTGTTTTTGCTCTCCTGAACCTGTATCTCTGCCTTTTAGCTCATAAACTACCCTTACACATTTTGAGTGGAGGAGAAAATGTCACTTATCTCCAAAAAAATCAAGTGTATTTCAAACCTGTAATGTAATAGAGAGTATTTTCATCAAGTGTCTTTCTGCTGAGAGCTTAAATTGATATTAGACATACATGAGATTTAAGCTGACATTTGGTTTGCATAAGCAATTTCTGTTCATCAACTTCATCAGTATGAAATTGTTTATCTTTTGATAAAGATGAAACCATATTATTTATATCAAGGACTATTTTTAATAGTATGATGTGAATATAATATTGAAATATTCAATAATTATTTTTATAAATCAAGTGAAACTGTAGCATGCATTATCTTTCACTGAAATATAACAGCAATTTAATATTCAAGTTTTATTAAAAATTATGTGGTGTAATTTTATTACTAAGTTTATTCTGAATCAAACCAACATATTACTCAGATAGCTTAATTTTGAAACTATATTTAAAATAAATTTAATTAAAATCACTGTCCTTTTTATTTATTTTGGCTGTATTTTAGGATCTATTTTTGCAAAAATTTTGAAAAAAAAGTAAATAAAATGAAAAGATTCTGTCCCTCAAAACAGGCTACTGTTATAGATTAAAAATTATCACTTTTAATTTCTCTATTAGGAAAGAAAGGTATTTCATTGTTTCATATCATAAGAATTAAAACAAGTGAGAAAATAACTACCTATATATTGTCCAAATGACTCAAAGGGTATACGAAATTACAATTTCCCTGTTCTGACATAAAACCATTTTTATTTTGGTAGCTGCAGTTTGGAAATTACTTTCATTTAAAGAAAAATCATATTATTGCCTGGTGTTTCCCATAAGTATTAAAAAATCCAGGGACATACTAAAACAACTATTCAGAACATGGTCTAGATTGCAATAAATAATAATGTTTCTTTCAATACTTATAGCACATTCAAGAGAACTTGTTAAACCTCCTTCATTTAAAGAAATTTTAGCTTCTGTATAAGCCAGAATGATGGAACTTTCATAGAATTATTTAATATCCTGAGCTGGAAGGTACCCACAAGCATCATTGATTCCAACTCCTGGCCCTGATAAGGACACACCTCTAGTCACACCATGTGCCTGAGAGCCTTGTCCAAAAACTTTGAACTCTGTCAGGCTGATGCTGTGACCACTTCCCTGGGGAGCCTGTTCAGTGCCCAAGCACCCCTGGCTTAAGAATGTTTGCCTAATATCCAACCTAAACCTCCCGCGACGCAGCTTCAGGCCATTCACTATGATAAAATATCTTTCTCTTTTCTGTGAATAATAAAGAAATTTTTGTGGGCAGGGTGGTGGTTTTGAGGGACTGACATTGATTTTCCACATTGCTTTTGAACAGCCACACTCACTGAGCTCTTTGATTCATGCAAATAAATTTATCCCTAAAGAAGTTTTGCCGACATTGATCCCTAATTCCCCAGAGTTTCTTAATTAATCAATTATAATTTAGGGTGTCTGTGTTTTGTTGAGATAATGGTGTTTCTTGGCATTCTGCAATAGTTTCTGAGTTTTTCTTTGTTTTGTTTGTGCATTTATTTAACTAAAGCTGAATATTTTCATACATAAATAAGAAATATTCTCCATAGTAAGAGTCATCTTACTCCCACTGTTTTTCTAATCCTAAAAATACTTGACACGAAAGGCCTGTTATTTCATCTAGTCCGTTTCTAACTTCATGATTGTTCCCTGAGTTATATCTACTAACTATTTGTCTATTTTTTCCCAATGACAAAGAACCTTTCCACATATACATATATATGTATAGAAAAAGTTAGGTTTTGTTTTCTATGTCATAAAACATTGCACTATTTGACTATTCCACACCTTCAAATTATATCATAACAACAATGACAATCACTTTGAAAAATAAGGAATAAGGCAAGACTAAATCCATTAAATGTGATTTTTCTGCTGGCAGCAGGTGAAACACAGGAAGATATTACTGTATGCTACTGATAATTTCAGGATTTTTGACTTGTAGTATTTTCAGTCATGTGAAGAAGTTTTCTATGTTTGAAAAGATAAATGCCTTGCATAAGTTAATAATTTGGTAAGACATAAAGTGAGACCAAGTTGTCTCTCAAATTTGATGCCCCTCTATTTGATTTTTTTTCCAACTACCATATGTATTTAGGAAGGTTCATCCTTTTGCTACCAGTGAATTCCTATCAGTGGAACTAGGCATGTGTTTA
The DNA here is from genome assembly GCA_035582745.1 of Loriotus luctuosus. NCBI lineage: Eukaryota > Metazoa > Chordata > Aves > Passeriformes > Thraupidae > Loriotus > Loriotus luctuosus. Next base: position 124,295,694 of record JAWWEY010000115.1, read on the forward strand.
AAAAGAGTCACTTTCCACCTGTTTGTGGAAAGATTTGAGTGTTGTGTCTGACTGATACATAACTAACCATTCATAGGAATACAACCTATTATTTTCCACTATTCCTTGTACACGTACTTATCATCTTCATTTACTGCTTCAAATAATAATGAAGTAAAGTAACAACAATTACAAAACACAAAAAATACTACATTCTTTCATTGCTCTACTATTATTTATTTTGCCAGCTGTATATTCAGAATGCAAATTTTCATAAATTTGTCAAATGCCATCAGACACTGTACCTAATCATCCACTTGGTAGAAAATAGCTAAATAAAGAGAATATGCAATTTCACATATTGTAATATAATTAGTGACAGGAGTATCTGTGTTATCCAATGAATAATTGATCCATGCGAGAAAGAAAGAAAGAAAGTTGGAAGGATTTGATTCTGATTTCACCAAACATGACGGAGAATTTTTTTCAAGCAAAAGCTCTTCTCACTGTTGTAAAATCTTCTGCATTTGGAATATGTAAGACAAGTACAGGAAAAAATAAATCCAAACCCATCCCAGAACAATTCAAGTTTCCTATCAGATAGACTTTCACAATGATAAATGTCTGCAGGCTATCATGAAACAAAACAATTTAGTAGTCTCCCATATTGGTTAGATTTTACATATTTCTCATTTTACTAAGTTAAAGTTGCTTCTGGTTTTGTTCTGTTTTTAAAACATGGGCTTTGACTTTATTTAAATGTTCGATGTTTGAAAGCATATTTAACTCACAGTTAAATAGTAATTGTATCCATTTGGTTTGATTATGAATGATTCCTGCAAGTTTTACTGTCTTCTCTCTTGTAGGTTTAATTTTTCTCATATATATGAAATGCCTAGAGCTAAATAAATTTAGCAAATCAAACATATCCATAGGCTCTGCAATCAAAAGGGTCAGAATCCTCATGGTATCCATAGGGTAAAAAAATTTTAAAACATTTGCAAAAAATTCTGAAAGTAAGAACATCCTGAGTGGCCTTAACAAGAAGACAATCCACAGGCCTGTGAAAGTGATTATTCCCCTCTCTTTCACTCTCATGGTGCTGAGGCTGAAGTACTGTGTACAATTCTGGGCTCCTCGATAGGCAAAGGACCAGGCTGGCCTGGAGACCATTGAGTAGTGGAGGTTGGAGACCTGGTTGAAGGAGAATATAATCACTGTTTTCAACTCCCTGTTTTTTGGCTGCAGGAATGGACCATTCTCAGAGGGGCAGGGTCAAAGAGGTGATTGCAAGCTTTACAAAAAATTTCCATGAGACTGAAGGAGATGAGTTTTCTGCAGAAGAGTGGTTATGTATAGAGTTGGAGGCCCAAGGAGGTTGTAGGAATTATGATCCATGGAGATATACAGAAATTGACTGCAAATGACCTGGACAAACCTTACATGTCATTGAGCAAGTGTATGAATTAAATGATCTCCAGAGCTGAATTCAGGCCTAAAACCTTCAATTGGTCTATGAACTAAAGAAGAGCATGTAGATTTTACAGAAGCTGTTGCATAGATTAATTTCTGGGAAAACACCCAACATTAAAAACATACACTGCATAATCACTCCACGGTTTTGTTTGTAGAACTCGGGGCATTTTATTCACAGACCTCGTTACTGCACTTATAAGCCACAAGCTTCAGTTCTGAATCCTTGTCTCCTAAATATTAGGGAGAGACTGTTCTGCTTATGCCACCAAAAATGATGCATGTTATATTGAACCAGAGTTATGTGCTTTAAATTAAATTTTATTAATTCAGTGAATACCTACACTATTTCAAGAGCACAAATCCTGGATTACTATTAGAATTTCTTTATGATGGCTCATTTCTTTCTTAACACAATCCTTATTTCTCTGTCCTGATCAATACTTTTTAAAACCAAAATTAAATTTTTAGCGATTAGTGTGAAAATGTCTCTCAAGACTTTTTTCTTTCTATAAAGTTTTAATTATGTCGGAAACAATTGCAAAAAATACATAGAATCCCTCGCTAAAAAAAAAAATCAAGGGAAAAAACATCAATTGGAAAATTACATTTTCATAGCTTTACAATAAAACTGTGTATGTTATCTTTTGTCTTTATTTGACTGCACTACAGAAGACTTTGTTTCACTCTTTTATTTATTCACTATTTTAATTCACAAATATGTATATTTTTATTACCTTTGTTGTTGTTTCAAAGTGCATTTTTTCAAAAATTGGGAAAGTACATTATCTTGTAGATTGTCCTAGCTTTTCACAGAATTTCAAATAAGAACTAAGACTACATGCAATATTTTTGATAAATACTATTTACTCTTTTGTTATTTCATTTGTTTATGAAGAATCATGCTTACATATGGTGCTAAAAAAGTAATTGCCAGAATATAAGGTGTCATAGAGAAAAGTTGACATTGTAGTTGTTATTTTAATTCCAAATGGTCTTGATTTACAATCTTGTTCATAAGTTCCCTTCTAATGGTTTGCAATAAGTAACTTTTTACATATAATTGTCATAAAAGGGAATCTCAAGCAGTTTATATTAGACAGAGACAGCAATCCTTGCTTTGACAGGATCTTGAGATTTGGTATATGTATGTAATGTAAAAAAAAAAGGTGAAAATTAAAAAGATAAGAAGTGATATGCAATACAGCTGTCTTAAAAGTTTAAATGACATTTCAGCTTATTTCAAATAATGACAAGATGTACTGTAGAAGTTAATGCTGGGGAAAGTCAGCAAGCAAACAGTATTCCAACTGGGGTGAACTTACCACTTCTTACAATTATAATAGTGTAATAGAAGATAATTTGGAAATAAGAAGGGGAATAAAGTTTATTACACTCTTGGGAAATGGAAAAGTTATTCTGGCCAAAGCTCATCAGGTCACTTGAAGTAATTTGAAAACTAAGTATATCGATGTATACTGGAAATGTTGTTGTGAAAACAGCTGTATTACAGACACTCTGTAATTTTTATATCAATCTTTTTAGTGCTTGAAAACATAGATTTTATCATGTACTCCATCTTCAAAACCCGTCTGCTTTAATAGAATCAGACAGTTATGAATTATTTAGATGATGATTTGACCCTCTTCTTCACTTTCTAACTTTCTTGAACATGTTTTGCATTTAAAAATCATTCTCTTATGGCTGTCAGCATCTGAGTCTTGATCTGACATGACCTACTTGTATGCTTATTATCACTACTGTGAGTAGTCCATGGAGTGATCTTGTTTAAGTATTCAGCATTGTACAATAAAATATTGCGAACAAGTCTTATGACCTGATTCTAAGTGTGCGGAAATAGAGCTCTCAAAGGAAGATGACAAAAAAAAATCTGGGAAATATAAGCCTTCTCTTCAGAGGTTTGTGTTACTGGGTCTTGGGAAGGAACACTGGATCATGAACTCTTAGTTCTCTACTGTAACAGAAAATCGGAATGATAGAGACAAAGTTAAAAATAGAAACCATTTTAAAAATAGATCAACCCCATTTTAAAACTAGTTATGTTTTTCTCAATCTTCCCTTCTTAATGTTGTTCTGGGAATTTACCAGTCTTCGTGTAGCTAGAAAGCTTGTCCTGTTTTCCATCTTCAGAGTATGCAAGGCTGATTATGTACTTTTTTTTTCTTTCCCTAATTCTCCTGCTGGGTTAAGGAATTCATCTCAGTCCCTAGAGCGTGCACTTAAACAGGAAAGGTTTTCTATTATACCTTGCTTTTTTTAACCTTGTCAGCTTTATAGTGCCTATGACTGGAAATCTAAGTGTGAAAAAATTCTCGAAATCTAATTCAATATTAGCGACTAAAACAAGATTGAAACACACCAGTCTTTCAGCTGTTGCTGAACAGTGCTTGCACATCATAAAGGGGTTTTTGTTTTTTTTTGTTTATGTTTTTGTTTGGTTTTTTGTTTGTTTGTGGGTTTTCTTTTTTTTTTTAACCTTTTCCTCACTTTACTTTCTTCTTCTTGGCAGGTAGGCCAGATGCTGAGAGGTGACACAAACAGCTAACACCAACTGACCAAAAAACCACAGAATCACAGGATTTCCTGAGTTGGAAAATATTCACACAGATCACCAAGTCTGAATTGGAAGTGAATGGCCTGTATGAGGATCAAACCCACAACCTTGGTGTTATTAGCAACATGACCTACTACCTGATATAATGTGATATCATGCTCAGGAAGAAAAAAAGGAGAACTACAAAATCATTTGCCTGGAGAGGAAGAGCCCCATGTCCCAATTCATGTCTGGAAAGCAGTTTTTCAGAAAAGGACCTGAAAATCCTGGTGGACATCCACTTTAACATGAGCCAGTGATGAGCTCTTGTGGCAAAGAAGGCAAGTGATGTCCAAAGCCATATTAGACAAGGAAGTGCCAGCAGGCTGAAGGAGGTGATCCTGCCCCTCTCTTCAGCACTTGTGAAACCACACCTGGAGTGCTGGGTCCAGTTTGGGCTCCTCAATACAAGAGAGACAGGGACATACCAGAGAGAGACAAGCAAAGGGAGTCAGGATCACAAAATAACTGAAACATATCTCCAGTGACGAAGTCTGAGAGAGCTAGGACTATTCAGCCTGGAGATGTAAAGTCTCAGGAGGTATCTTAAAATTATTTGGAGCAAAGGGGCATAGTGGGTAGAACCAGTCCCTTTTCAGTGGTGCCCAGCCACAGAAAAAAAGGCAATGATCACACACTGAGACTTGAGAGATTCCCTGTGAGATTGGTTGAACACTGGCAAAGGGTTGCCAAGGGAAGCTGTGAAATCTTCATCCTTGGAGATAGTTAAAAAACCATCTGGACATGGTCCTTGATAAGTGACTCCAGGCGGCCCTGACTGAACAGAGAGGTTTGACAAGATGATCTCCAGAGTCCCCTTCCAACATCAATTACTCTTTCATTATGCGAAAATTCACTAAGCACATGAAAATGTAAATAAAGGAAAGAAATTACAAAATCCAGGAAGTGCAATAATAGAACAATGTGGATGTAACAATATAAAGGCTGAGGACAAACTGACATCATTGTTTGATGAATGTGTTCTACCTTTGTACCATTGTACCCAATAAATACTCTTTATAGTATCCTGATGCAGGTTCTCTGGTGTGTTATATACCACAGTTTGCAAATACCAAATTTAAAAACTTGATTTCAAATTAAAATCAGTCTGATTTTTGCTTTGTTACATGTAGGTGGTTTTGAAAATTTCACATTCTCTGAATGCTTGCTGTGCTCATAGAGTGATCAAAACAAACTCTCCTTACATTTCTTCAAGACTCTCCTGTCGGAACCCAGGACATCCCTCTGACTGTCCTGGATGGCTTGAGCCCCTGGTGGGGGTCTCTGAGGCCCTGGCATGAAGCCAAATGCACCTGTGACTTTGATTTTGACCCATGGAGCACATTACCAGCTTTGCATGAAGAATTACAAGTCAGGAGAGTTTAAGTAGAATAATAGTAAGTTGTCACAGAGTGAAAAGGTAGAATTTTAAGGTTTTTAGAATGGAGGTTCGGTGTCCCAAGATGGAGAAATTTGGGCATGCCCTCTCCTTCTTCTTTCTCCCTCCTAGCCTCCATGTTCTGTGTGATGCTGGCACTTTTGGATTGGTTTACAGTAGAGACAGACTGTCTAACACAGGTGATAGGTATTGGAAAATAATTGTAAATAAAGTACACATAGCTTTTAGTGTAAAATATTGACACCAGCCCAAGGGCAGGCAGTGGGCCTCAGACTGAGCTGAATGGACCTCAGCAGGCCAGAGAAAGAATGTATTAGATAAGAGAAAAATAAACAACTTTGAAAACCACAGCTGAAGGATTCTGACTCCTTCTTCGACTGCCAAGCTGAGAAAAAAGACTTTCTAACACATCTCAGGGTCATCCTGAACAGCAGAGATTCTGAGACTCTCCCTTCCCCTAAGTCTGTACATATATTTCGTTTTGCAACATATTTTTTCCTATTATTTCCTTTTGTATCCCTTTTTTAACATTATCTCGTTATGGGTAGCCCTCCTTTCCACTTTTTTTCCCTTTTGAGATTAAACACACATTATCCATTTGTTAGGGAACACTTTCACTGTTAAATTCTTTCTAAAAGTCATTTCAGTTGCAATATACAAAACGATACCAATATTAGCTTTAGAATTCTCCAATGCATTTCTTCTCTAAACTTCTCAGCGTGTCCTCTCAACATCTTTGCTTGTCTCTAAGATTTTAGGTTCTTTGGGCTACAGATTGACATTCATTCTGAGCAGCTGTTAATGCTTAACAGTTAAAGAGTAATATTAGTTTGAGATTTGGTTTCCATTTTCATTCAAGACACACATCTAGACAAGAGTATATGTATTAGTATGAGGACAGGGGTTAGATTTCTCATTTGTGATTGGCTAATGGCACTGTAGAGTGATTTGTAAACCTTATTATACCTAGTGATTGATAATGCTTCATTTATTTCAAGCAGCACAGTGCCAAGACTGAAAGAACCAGCCAACAAAAACATCACTTCATCATTTAGATAACTCACATCCACTTTTTTTTTCACTTTCATCTGTATTAAAATATTTTAAAAATAAAGTTCTTGAACAAAGAACATCATGGCTCTGATTCAAGGCTCTTCTTAGCTGAAAATTATTCATGCCCAATAGAAATGACATTTTAGTTTTAGACTGCCAAAGTGAACTTTATTAGTATGCCATTAATCATTGTCTTGGAGGTGACACCTGGGGAAAATGATTTAGTGGAGATTAGAGCACTCAAATGTAACACTGAAAATATCACATTTATTTTGAGTATCAATCAGTCAATGAAACACATATTAACAAAAAATGACATTTATGTACATTTAAATCTGTTCATAACAAAGTGCGCTGCTTTCTATTCAGGAACATTTTCTGGTTTTTCACATTTGATATTGAGTTTATAGTTTATATAAAAAATACTGTTATCAATGTAATCAATTTAAAATGTGTAATAAAACATATTTGAAAGAAAATTTAAATTGGCAAGTTGTGCCAAACAGAACCATTTGTTGGAAACACAAGCATTAAAAAAAATCCTCCTTTCCATATAGCCTACAGGCATTGCTTCATAGCAACTTAACTTCAAAAGTCTGAAATTCTGTTCGCTTTTTCAGACTTTGCAGATTTATTTAATAATAATAAAATGAAAAAAAATAATAGTACTCAACCAAACAACAAACAACTTTTATTTTGAGAAAAAGAAACCCCAAATAACTTTAAGAACATCTCCCACAGAAGAGCTGGCATCAGAGTGATGACATATTAATTCTTATCTTTCAAAGAGCAATAGGTTATGAATAGCTCATTTAAGTATTGTGACTTATACTAAGCAATAAAATTCCTCTCTTTTCTTCACTCTGTCTTTAACATTTGTCTGTGTCTCACCTTTACCAGGCTCAAGGTGCCATAATCTTATGGGTTATAACTTAACTTCTTTCCTTTTATTTTCCCTTGGAAGTCATTGTTAAAACTGAAGACAGCAGAAAATCACTCTTTTCCGAAGTGTTTTATTATTTTTACTACAGGAAAAGAAAGTCAGCTGTTATACTCTTTAGGCTTTGAAGCATGAAATACTGCCCTGATGCAAAAATAAAAAAGGAAATCTGTTACTAAGGAAAAAAACATTAATTCACCACAAATTAAAACCAAGCATGTATGGTATTCATAATTACAGATTTAAAAAAAATCCCACACCTCTGTACATATTCAAAACTTTTATTTTAAGTATTTTTTTTAATATTAATGAAAGTTGACGTTATCAGATTCTTAGTGGAAAACCCAAAAACCTCAGTATGTTGTGCTCTCTTCTGAAAATGGATTACCTTCTCTATTCTCCCCTCTTGCACTAAGGTAGTGGGTAGAAGCATAAATTCTCAGCGATGTCAGAGAAGCATGTCTATGACTAACTGTACATAATAAATATTATTGAGGTGCACACTATTCCATAGTTACTCTGACACAAACGTGATTTAAAGGTTGTATGTTTTATGTACTTACGCAATTCATTTAAGGATATTGAAAATTCACTTACAAATAGAGAATTTTAAATATAATGCTCTTTCAGAGGGAAATGGAATGTTCATTTTCAAAATGAGTGGCTAATATGATATCTATAAAATATGTATGATTCAGACCTCTTAGCATACAGGGGCAGTTTGAGAAAGTGAAAATGAATTGGTATCTATGACATCCATTCAGAAGGCATAGCTAAAAAATAATACTACCCGTCTAGTTACTCTAGTCAATAAAAATGAGCTCCCTGGTGCTCCCTGGAGCCCAGATATATTGGCTTTGCTACACTTAACAGTAAGAATTGTCACCACACATCAGAAAATCCACAAAAGGAGAAGTTTGAATAACTAAAGCTACAAATCAAAGATTTATTTGAAAAATATTTTTTTTTCTTTCTAAAGATAGACCCTTATTATCCACACAACGGCTTTTCCTCATCCTGGCAGCAGTGGTACTATAGGAAATAAACATTTGTGCCTCAATGAGGGCTCTGGGAGTATGAAATGTCTAGATGAAAGACAATGAGAGAAAGTACTGGAAACTGAGAAGAAAATGAGTTATATCAGAACTAAGTCATTGGGAGTAGAAGTTACAACTTAAAGTTTGATCTCTCTAAAACAAATATTTCCTACATATAACTTTCATTCCCAGCTTTGAAACCATATGTTTCCTCTGCATAGGCTTCTCACCACTGACAGCAGTGTTTCGGGATCAGATGAGGGCACAATGCTCTTTAGGGAACTGCAGCAGAGCTCAGTTTAGTTGCTTGTTGTTTGAGCCAGACATAGGCTTTCCTTACTGCTGAACTATTTACTCCTTCATCACAATAGAAAAGGCACAACTGCTCCCAGATGTAATGCCCTTTCCTTTATATGGCATTGTAGTCTTTCCACCAGCTCCAAAGAGCCCATCTCAAACAACCAATTGGGTATATAAGAACTAGAAAATTTGTAAAGCAGAATGCTCCTAAATAAAGGTGTTTTATGAACAAACAGTAGAGTTCAGAATAATATAAATGCTTAAGAAAGCACAGCAAACATTAGATTTCTCTAAAAGTATGAAAAAAATGGTAACAACAAGCCTCTTTGAACCTATGCTTGAGTCTTTACAGTGGTACAAATGATTACAGAAACAGTACAAACAGAACAAAGCAAACTAAACCACAAGCAACTGCATTTAAACCAACACAAGAATACACTTATGCAGAAAAGAGCTTGTGTTACTAGAGCTGGAATCGACCCCAAAATTAAAAGAATCAAGAGTATCTCATGGTACTATAAGTACTGCTATTAAACAGAACCCATTTTGCTTGAAATAAAGATCAGGAATTCACTTGGAGTACCATTATAGCAAATGTGAAATCTAGCATGGATGGAGACAAACTGTATCTGGTTGCTACAGGTTACTACAGCAACCTGTAAAGGTTGAAAATGAGGTTCAATTAAGTCAAAAGTCAGGAAGCTGGTGTTAGCACCATCTTCTTTGTTCATTTTGTATTATTCTACTAGACTGGGATATTCCTGATGTTCCAAACACAGTCAAACTAAAGGTGTTTCATCTGTCTGAGTGCAATTTTGCTACAGGACTATTAAGTGTTTAATACATCAAAATGTATTTTGTTATACCACAAACTGAGGCAACTTGCTTTTTAAGTATTTCTTAATATATTAGTGAAGCAGTAATAAAAAGGTTGCATGGACTGTAACTTCAAAATTTGCATTTGAGGGAAATGCAGAGTATTTTGCCTTCTGTCAAATTCTTCTATTTAAAAATTGTGTTAGGGTAACAACAATATCCTTCAGGCCATTAACAAAGGTATTTTTCCACTTTCCTAGAAAATCTGAGAAAAGAGAAGTAGTATATTACTGACTTTTACATTTTTCTCTGACCCCTCTTTAAGTCACATTAATGCCTTTTGCACTATTCTCAAAAGAAAAATGTTCTGATTCTTTTTTTACTGGGAACCTCACCTCAGTGACTTTCATCTTTAAAAGTTTCAGAGCCGCAAACACTTGCTTTGAAAAACAATTCAGCAGAATATTGATTTATTATTGACTTCCTACTTATTGCTTAGCTTTAATTTAGTGGCCACAGCTAAATTAAATTGGTCTTCTTATGACAACATAGGGCATGCCTTAGAAGTGCTTTGCTAGTCCAAAAAAAGCTCTGCATATGTATGACTGGAAATATACACAGCAGACATTGACAGAAAGCCAGTTACAGAACACATGGTACTGTACAGTACACATGGTATCTCACATGGTACAGCCATGGTGAGATAATTTTTGCAATATGTTATCATCTCTGCAATATCCAAAGACCCTTCAAACAGAGATACTATTTGTGCAAAATGTACTGGAATAGTAACCTAGTCATTAAATGTGTTGCAAATAATAAGAAATTAGAAATCAGATCAAAACAGAGGGAGAGAGTGCCACACCAAGCTCAAGAGATTTAGGTATGGCTAAACCAGCTTCTCAGGGATAATTCAGTTTCTATGACAGCAATGATTTAATCACATTCACCATCGTGGGAAGGTAATCACAGGTTCAACTCATCTCCTGCTCTCTATGAAAGTTTTTTTCTCTATTTTTTCAAAAAGTCCACATCATATTTTTGTTGTCAAAATGATGTGCACTGAGGTTACTGCTTTAACTTTCAATTCTTAATATGATCCCTGTGCAACTTAAAAAGACCTCTTAACTTGATGGTGAAAATATCGGGATAAAAATTTCTATAAAGAGTGAGTCTTTACAGAGGAAGTTGTGGATATCTTCACAATGCAGATTCTGTTCTCTTTCCAGTTTTTGTGCTCAATAACTCTGAACTGAAACTCAAACCTGTACATTTACTTCAGTGGAATCACATAGGCTTTAAAGGGGTGGGAGCAGATTCAGAATTTTGCCCACAAATCATCCTTTATTTTTTTTATACACTAAGGAATACAAGACAGAAATTGAAAATGAAATATGAATGTCTAAAAGTAGCTTTTTGTCCAGCGTGGGCCACTTGACTTCGGTGGCATCAATTTTCTCTAACTCACCATTCCACCAGTCCTCCTGCTATCTAGTCCTCCTGCTATCTTCTTAGAGGGCTGAAAAAAAACCATCATATATAGGATGATATAGGATCATATAATTGCAAGCCAAGGAAAAATTGACTGAGGGTTTTACAGAAAGTAATTTATTTATTAGAGCTTATACTTTTCATTTTTCAAACATGTTAGCATCCACCAATTTTTTTAACTAGGGCATTTTTTTCTCTACAGTAAGCAAACTAGTAGACTATACTGAGCAACAGCATAAAAAGAACACCTGTGTGGTAATGAGATAACAGAAGATTTCCCAAATGAATATAGAAAAGGAACATATTGCCTAACTAACCTCTTTACCTTTTTCAAATAGTTAAGAAATTATGACAATGGTAGCTGAGATGAGTGCATTTACTGGGACTTTCTTAGTCCTTTGGTAACTTATAGGGGTATGTTTTATTTTCCTCTGGCAATCATAGTAAAAGAGATGAAAGGATCAAAACCTTAATATTATTTTTTTTAAATATCATACAAAGATATCAATGGCAAGCCGCACTGCTCATGTCCTACCATCAGATCAGGGAGTAGATGGAAAGGATATAGATGGAAAGGATATTCCAGACATGATGGAAAATCACTGCTTAAACCCTCTAGTTATATATAAATGTCTTGGCAGTTAACAACTTGTTGAATGTTCTGATGATTTTGAACATGGAACACATGGTAAATGAAGACTGCAAACATGAAAAGGAGTTCAGGTAGGCAAGACAACAGTATAATCAGTTTCTCACATTGCAAATGAAGTCTAACATTGGAGGACTTCAGGTATCACCCATGTGATTTTAAAATGTAGTATGAAGAAATTGAAGAAATGCAGCAGGTATCCAAATTCTTCTGTAAATTAAAATGGATGGTAAAGACTAAACCTAAAACACGTACAGGGTACTGTGCAGAATTTGATAAAGAACATTCTAGAATATGAAATTGGGAAAATCTTGCCATTTTTCAGTCACAATAAAACACTTATTAGAGAAAGATAGGCAAATACAAGTGCTTTAGCATATATTTTATGGAACTTTTCATTATATTGAATCTTCAGAACAACTATGCAATATGACTCTAAATTTCAGGAATCTAGGATTAAATAGGACCTTTAAAAACGTAAATAATTTTTAAATTTCAGCACAAAAGCTTTTTTTCTTAAAAAGTAGCAACTGAAACAGGCAGTCCACTAAGCAACTGTGCTTTCTTCCTTTTGGTTGGAAGCCATGCAATACTGGGAGATTCCAAATGATGTCACATTATCATACTTTCTACTTGTGTTCCCATGTCAGGAACAAAAATATGAGACCTCTTGCCAAAGATCCCTTGGTTGTCATAGAAATTTGGGATTTTGTCAAAGGTTGAATTCTTGTTCATTTTGTGAATCTTTCTATAAGTCAGCTCTTAAATTCTCGGTTTGAAAAGATAGATTATCCCATTGCAGTAACTCATACATCAAATGTGACCCTGTGACATCATGGATTTACCTGTTCATTATTTTCCTGTTTTCTCTGGTTGTCTTCTAGAGAGCTGAATGGCAGGATTTGACTCATAAGGAATTGTTTGTCCTCTGTATTTGCTGAACAAATAAAATATATTCCCGCAGCACGCTGACTGATGAATTAAAGGCTTAATAATTAAATTTTAAAACTAATTAAGCCTTTATACGTTACGTACATCTACATTGTCACAATATTTACTGTATTGATTTTTTTGAATGCCAGTGAGAGTTTTGTTATGCATGCTTACACAATACATTTTTACTTAATTTAAAAATCACATCAAAAATTAATATTTGCACACTCTCAAAGATTTTGTATTAAATAATTCCTAAAATTAATTATGTGTAATAAATTCAAGATTTCAACAAGGGAGACCTTATTGAGATTAAATAAGAATGTTTTTAGGGTGTTGAATGTAGAGCCTTAGTTCCAAGTGCAGTGGAGCTTCCACATTTAAAACCTCTGAACTGTCAGTACATTGGAAATGGAATAAGCATATGTTGCAACACTGAGACTTTCTTAATTCAGCAGAAAAGGAAGATAGTTCATGACTTTTACTGGAGTTGTGCCATACAGACAGTAAATGAAATAATTTCAAGACAGGAAAAGTGCCACAACTTTCTTGATAGTCTCCTTTGTTTGGATATAGAAAGATTATTTATGATAGAAATCTGCAATAGTTTTGAAGTAACACAGAATAGAAAAACTAAGTTCTTTGTGAGGGAAAACATGAAGCTCTGCAGCTGCTGCAGTTTGAGATTAGAAAGGAATTCTTTTCCTAGAAACAAACTTTAAGAGGGCACTGTCTATCAAGTTGTATTTTAAATAAAGCAAACAAAATGAAGGTGTAGAAACATTAGTTTCGTTTTTCTGTTAAAAAAAAAGAAAAAACCCTACTTTATACTAACTAGGCTATTTAGGTTCACTTTCAGTCTCTGTCTCAGAAGGTTCTGATGAAATCTGTAAAATCTAAAAATAATGTCAATGAAAGATGATCCTTCTGCCTCCCCAAAATGTTTTCAGCAAAGGTAGTCTACTACCACTCAGAGTATCTGAGATTCTAAGCAAAGATTTCACAAAAAGAAAATTAAAGAATAGTATTCTTTTTCTGCTCCAGGAAAACTGCATATATCCTATTTCTGTACACTGGCAGACTGAGACAATACAATTGTTAGTGAAGCGATTTGGAAACGTCATGGACTTTTAAAAAACTAATTACTTTCAAAATTACTTTAAATGCAAGAAACCATCTTCCACAAATTCTGTGCACTCATTCACATACGAATACATATATCTATTATAATTTCATAAACATCTCACCTGTAACTATTCCTTGCCTTGCCTAATCCTCTTTAATGCTCTTGGAAGCAGTTCCTGACCTATAGCTGGATAGATTGATGTGGCCTCCTTCATGAAAGATTGAAAATGTAGAATCTCAATATTGGTCAGTAAAAGCCAGAAAAGGAATAGGTCTGAGAGGCCTTAATCTATCCAATAAAGAGCAAACACTGGCTTTAAGGCAGTCATAAAAGAATTCTAAATGTTTTAATATCTGCTAGAGCTGAACACCATGGTGCAATGCTATACTGACTTTTACTGATGATCAAAAGGATTCAGCAATGTGAGGTGGGCAGAATGTAAACCTCAGGGAGATCTGCATTTTTTCCTCTCAAGTGAAAATTATCGGGATAAGTTAAAACTTTTTGTAGAAAACAACAAGCGCCTAAGAAAAAATTGGTAAGACATAATTTCCAATTTGGAGTTTTTCATAAAGAAACTGTTACTGGAAAAACCAAAAGAAGAGTTGGAAAATAACCCCTTCCAGAACTGGAATGGATCAAGTCCTTTAATGGAACTGAAATGTCTTCTGGATGAAAAGGATAGAACTCTGCCACAGCTCATCACAAAAAAGGGATATTTAATCTTTCTGTTATCGAACATTTAAGAGGTCTTAGCAAAAAAAAATAGTGCAATCTTAAAAGTAACAAATATTCTTTGGTTACCTGTTGATTTCTTGTAGAAGAACTACAGGTTGAATAATGTATTTTTCATTGGAAAATTGAAAACAAAAAACAAATTATAACTTTGTACCAAACAGAGTTTCTCCATCGAGATGAAATTAATATATTGCTGTACAATAAAAAGTTTTTCCATATTTACATAAATACATATGTAAAGATAATGTGTTGAATAAGTTAATATGATTTTGCAGAAGTAACAAAAATTTAAAATGTTATATAGCAAATATTATAAATACTTTAGTCAAAAATATTCCTTTTATATTTATAGCTTTGAATTTTCTTTATTTTCTGAACATTTTGATTTTTAAAAACTGAGGCTGAGGTTATCTCAGTAATATTTACAAAAAAGTAATTATTTAGCGTTTTTTCCTAGCTGCATGAAGCGGTCAGTATATGTATTTCTTTACCTTGAATGAGTATAATTATTATCTGGTATGATAGAACGACTTCTTCTTCCCAGCAAACAGTTGTTATCAAAAATATCCTATCATTAACGTATAGTACAGCTTCAATTTTACTGTGGCCAAAAAGAACTCCACATTATTCTTGTGAACTACAAGGATTTGAAAAGGTTATTGTACCAGCTGAACGTGGTGTCTTATTGTTCCTCAGCAATGGCAGATGCTCCATTCTAATGTGAATAATATGGTCCTTCTGAAAACAATTTTTGTAATTATAAGGAACATTTAGAACATGAAAGGAAGATGCTGAATTTTTTGAATTGTGGAGACCAAAACTGGATAGAGTACTCCAAGTGCTGCCTGACCAGTACTGGGTAGAGTGAGGCATTCATGTCCCTCTCTCTGCTAGTAATGCCCCTGTGAATGTAAGTCAAGATCCAATTTATCTTTGTGTCTGCAGTGCTGCACTGCTGAATTATGTTCAGCTTGTTGTTGTCTACCAGGCCTCACAGGTCATTTTTGCCACAGATGTTCCCCATCCTAACCAGTACTGGCTGCCCACTCTTCCAGTCTATCCAGGTCTCTCTTTAAGATGGCTCTCCCTTTCTGACATGTTCTCATCACCAGGTGGCGACTTTGGTGTTGTCAGCAAATTTGGTGAGGATTCTTTCACCAGGAATCACAGAATCACAGCATGTGTAAGCTTGGAAGGAATCACTGGAGGTCATCCAGTCCAGCCTCCCTGCTCAAGCAGGGTCCCTAAAGCATGTTACTCAACTTTTTGTCCAGACATTTTTTTAGTGTCTCCACAGAGGAAGACTACATAACCTTTCTGGGAAACCAATTCAAGGGTTCAGTCACCTGCACAGTAAAGTTATTTTTCATATTCAGGTGGAACTTCCTGCGCATAAATTTCTGTTTGTTGTCTCTAATCCATTGCTCAGCTCCACCAAGAAGGCAGAGACCATTGATTGAGATAACAATTTACTGAAAACAAACAGCAGTGGAATAAAACCACACAGTAACTGCAGCAATATTAATAACAATAGTATACAAAAGGAGCTGTGTCTCATCTGTGTTGGCCACTTTCAGAGCCGTGTCTCAGAGGAACAGGAAGGGACGGGTGACAGTGGGAGCGGGACAGAGTGTGCAGCATTGATCCCAAGAGTCTGCAGCACTACCAGAGCTGGCAACTGCACGAGAGGGGGAGAGGGAACAAACTGTTGCACTTCCAGTGTGTATGCACCCTTTTCTTTCCCCTGAAACCACAGCCCCCAGCGATGAAGTCAGCAGTATAGAATGGCAACCTGGCCATGCTCACACTGTTCTAAGCTCTGCCCTCTCTCTTCAGCCCAGAAGTCAAACTCAGAAAATTCTAAACAAGTATTACAACAAATTCTGAAGAAATGACGAATTTTCACAAGCATCTGGAAAAATTTTCCTGAGGAAAAAAAGTCACTATTATCTCAACATATCTCAATATAATCAGACTGTATGACTTTGTTACTGAATAAATAGAAGCAAAAGAGACAGACAATTCTTAACTCTAGCCATGAAAAAAAGCTGTTTCAAGGTCAACAACATATGTTCGTAAATGTATCTTTGATCTTACGATGAGGTGCAGCTTCTTGTCACTACTATGAAGTCTCTTTCATCACTTTGGGTATCTCAAAGTAGTTCTCCTACTTGTGTCTGCTACCTGCTAGGATATAATCAGTCTTATTCAAGATTTTGTCAGCTATTAAAGTTTCAAGGGCAGATGCAAGATGTTCAGAGCACTAAGGAAAATACAAGCAGTATAATCTATTTGCTAGGTTTTACCCCAATGTTCATCAGTTAGCAATAAATTTTGAATTATTGCTAAAATTTTAAATTATATAGCTACAATTTTTACAATTCCTTGCAAAGTCAATAAAATAATTGTAATCAACAACTGTAGATTTCCTGGAAGCTCACTCAAGTTGTTTTTTTCTATTCACATACATATCAATCCAGTATACTGCTGATTCTGAAGGATTGTTTGCTAGTTTCAGAGCAGTGACTTCTTGCTATAATAATCCCCTGGAATCAAAATAGGTTTTTCTCAGGGTCCTCATATGTGACCCTTTTAAACATTTATACGCTGTAATCCAGTCCTTTTTCATCCTTGAAAAGAAGTGAGAGCATATTCAGCATTTGAAGTCCTTTCTAATAGAACTCCTAATCCCCAGATAAATCTTGTGACACACACACTCCTGCCAGTGGTTTCTGTCTGAGGCTGCAAACAATATGCCAGAGCTGAGCTTCTGTAAGCTGTGTAATTGAACCATTACATGTCTTAAAACCCAACTCTTCCATCTGCTTATGCTGAAGTCCTGAAGTCCTTGCTAGACTGCTTTGAGGAATCTTTATATAAGTCCTATCAAAGTACCATTACTGTAATCATGCATGACAATAGTTTAAGGAATAACAAAGAACAGGTTGTTGCTGTGTCTTGAATATCATATATACCAAATTTGGATTTGGAGCCTGGAATTAAAAGCAATGAATAAAAAAGAGTGTAGGACATGGCAGAAAATGTAGGAAAATGCTCTTAATTATATCCCAGAGTGAAGAGGAAGAAATCTTTGTCATCAACACCCATTTACCTTCTTTAAAGTACTTAGGATGCTGATTATTCAATACAACCTTCCCCCAGTCTGCAGCCCTCAATACTGGCACTCAGTAGAACCATGAAAAGGCACAGAATGCATGTAGAATAGTTTAATGGTGATATAATCTGATATCATTTGATTATATCATCACGGTGATATAATTTCAAATGAAATTAAATGAATGAAATAATACTATTTAGTAGCATTATTTAGATATTTTTCTCTAGTAATTAAATCCAGTCTGAAAATAATTCTTTGATTAGACTATTTTGGTTAGATTGCAATGAATTATTGTATTTCTATATAAGGTATATTCATGTAGCCTTCATAAAATGCCCATTTTAAGACCAACAAATTATGGGGATTTGCGCAAGTTGAGATGTAGTCTGGATACAAAAAGAACAAAGAGCCACAGGGATTCAGACTAGAAATCTCTAATAAACCTACATACCTGGAAAACTTTCTAAGAGGAACAGAACACTTCCCAATAGCCAAAATTATGTAACAGCTTTTCTTCATGTTTTCTCCACTGTATAAATGAGGTGAATTCTGTCTGACATTATTGATTAGATCATTAACATTATATTTAAAACAATGCTAAAAAGCCAAGCACAAACAGCAAAAGCCTATTCTAAAGTCACAGGGGTCATAATTCTTACACATCTTAGACCAGGGTTTTGACAAATTCAAGAGTTACTGAAATGTTCAGAAAGTTTATTCAGTGTATTTATTCCTTTTGCATTCTCTGCATTCCTAGTCTACTCTTTCACACAATGTTTGCAGTTTCAATTAAAAACTCGAAATATTGGAAAACAGATTAAAAGCAAATAAAATGTATTCTCTTTAATTTCCCCATGATGTTATAATTTAATGGCAACATGTACCATGGGTCGGAAAAGCACAGACTGTTGTCTGTTGGAGTTGTGCATGTAGGACAAAGAACTACATTCGTTATGAAAAAAAAACTAAATAGTTGAGGAATACTGTAGCCAAAATGTTCATCCTGATCAGACAGCAGTACAGAGAACTGATTCTCTCTGAGTTGCAGAACTGAGTTGCGCTCAGCTGCTCAAAAGGAACTAATTTTATTGTTCCTAAATCAAGCCAACATGCCCAAAGTCAAATATGTATTTATTGAGGTTCTTGAGTGAAACCATTTAAAGACAATGACTACCTTAATAACATTAGATAATGGAACTGAGCACACTGAAGAACACAAATATATATTGTAAATCTGTTCATACAGCTGATTTTACCACACTGCAGTTCAGCCAGTTAGAGGGGATAATCTCAACTGGATTAAGTAAGGCCCTATTCAGGCAATCCACTGGGCTGGCCCTGAGATTTATACCCTCTTAGCAGGGGCAAACAGAAAACTACTGCAGTTCACAACCTAAGTTGTTGAGCATCATGTTTCAGTTTAGTCTAATAAAGGGTTTGATGTTCTGTAACTGTATGTAGACATGACCATTCACCTCATTCCTGCAGGGTCAATGCAGTATAAAGTAGGGCATTTTATGACATTATAAAATAATTTTACTAAAATAAACATAAGCAGAGTAGCGTTATAATTTTTAATGAATTCAACATTTTTTTACATGTAGAAAAGTATAAATTATTTGCAATGTAAGGAGACCCAAAAAGTAAACCAGTATAGAAAATAATATTTTTTGTATTTTTTTGAAAAAGAGAAAAGTTGATTGCAAGTTTTAGTGATTTGCATTAATATAGGACAGTTTTCCTAAGATGTAATTTGTAACACTTCAGATGAAGAACGTTAGAAGTATCTAGATCTCGCCTTCCTTTTAAGAAACATGCATTCTACTTCCAAAATCTAAATAGAAGTACCTAGGTGCCTTTACCCATTAGACTTCATAGGAAAGTTCAAGCCCAAACAGAATATTTAGGTAGTAGAGTCATACACCGCAGTTCCACTTCATTTCAAAAACCATCAATTATAAATATCTTTTATTGCTAGTCTTAGTCTTTGAACAAAGTATGGCTGCAAAAATTGGCAATAGTATTTACTAGTAATGATGCCTCTTCGTGTTTGTTGATTATTGACTGATATACAATTCAGTAATCTAAGAATTCCATGAAATCGACACAAAAACCTCAAACATGGAAATTTCCTCAACTGCCACTAATTTCTTGTGGTATTGGCAAGTATTTATGAGAAACCATGGAGGGGGAAACAAAAGGCAACATATACCTATCAGAGCCCTGACTAGATGTTGAGAGAAGGGTTTCCTGCTGGAGACCTGTCGGCTTGTATTAATTAGTTTCATGCCTGGGGAAGAAAAATTCTTCATTGCCATGACTTTTGAAGCTTACCAAATGAAAAAAGAAAAAAAATAAATGAAGAATTTACCTGAGTATTGTTAAAACTAAAAAAAAAAAAAAAAAAAAAAAACCAATAAAAATTTCATATTTTATGACAGCTTGTCAATACCCTCTGATCCTCAGTTTGTAGTTCTACTTCACAATACTCCTACAAATGCAGGGATTGTAGTAAACATGTGAGCTTCCATCCCCATGGGCCAGATAACTTTCCCTAGGTGAAAATTAAAAACCAGTATCTGTAAGCTATGTCCTTTGAAAGAATAACCAACTAGTTTTTTGTCTTTTGAGGGCAATCAGTGATCATATGGAGTTCAACATGCCCAAGTACCAGATCCTGCACCTGGAATGGGGCAACCCTGATGGTGTGTATAGTCTAGGGAATGAGAGGGTGGCGAGCAACACCATGGAAGGTGACTGGGGGGTCATGGCTGATGGCAAGTTGAATTTGAATCAGCAGTGCCCGGTCAGCCAGGTGGGCCAGCTGTGTCCTGGGGTGCATCAGGCACAACATTGCCAGGCGGGCAGGGGAGGGGATTGTCCTGCACTGGGGCAACCCCACCTCAAGTTCTAGGGTGAAGTTTTAACAAAGACTTAATAATCAGAGGATTTGATTTTGTGAATATTTTTCCCAATACTCTACAGATTCAGGTTATTTTCTTTCAGACAAGGTTACCAGGTTTTCTAAATCCTATATACACTTATTAGGCTGGCTGAACCTTAATCTTCATCTATAAAGAGTAGGGACTTCTGATTATTTTTCTATTTTTGTGGCAATCTGCTTTTGTGCTCCCCATACTCGGTCTCTGAATACAGCCATGCCATTTGATGTTTTAGATGTGGCTTCAAAAAAAAATTTAAAAAGGAAATTCAGGATATCAAACTATGCAGCACAATATTTTGAAGCTTAATAAAGAAACGAAAATCCACTAAGAGGTCATTCAAGCTATAACAGTTTTTATCTGAGTTAGAAACATTATTTCTCCTTTCTTTTAACTTTGATAGTATCTTACACTGTGTTGTTTGCCTTGAATAGAATTCAAACACAGATTTCCTGGATACTCAAATGCTTTATAAAAGTGAAAGTTGTATGTCTATTTGATGGGAAGAGAATCTCAAAAGCAAAAGAACCATATTAAATTTGTTCTGTCTTGCAGAGAAAATATTATATCTTGGTAAATAAACTGTCATTGTTTATGGTGAAACTACCCAAGAAGGCAAGTGCAAAACAAATTTTGAATGAAACCAAGATTTTAAAAATTTAGTCTAGGGATCCATTCTGTAGTAGTTATAATCAGGAAAGGTGTTTTTGTACCTCTACCTTTTAGCTGGGATGTTGATAAGATGAAGTAAGGGATATATTCTAGGCTTTTGATGTCTTCTGTCTTCTACACAGTTACTAATTTTGGCTTTCATTAACCTTGCAGTCCCCAAAATCAGCAATGCAATAGCAGTTCTTCATGTATTTCAAAGGCTCACTTCTCCTAATGTGCCTGCCAAGGTACCCAATCTATATCTAATTCCACTACTCTCAGTCAATATTTAGAGCAAAAAAGGAAAATAATATCATTCTCTAAATACATGGATAGACATTTGTATGCACAGTGTATGTAAAAATCTCCAGGCAGTCAGCTTTCCTTGCATGCACAGTGAACCCAGGACTGACAAGTGGTGTGAACTTTCTTGCCAGAAAAGTTACTCCATGAACCTGCCCTGAAAACATGAGATGTTACAGACAGTAAGACCTTAAGTCATTCATTTGTTAAACACAATGCTGCAGTAATGTGGTTGTACCTTGCATGTTGGCCAACTACATATGCAGATGTTCACAGCATTGTTTTGGACTGATTCAGTCCAAAATTTCAAGTTGATAAAACTGCCTAGCAGTCACATGAGTAAGGAATATATATTGACTACTGCTTTTGAACTGGAAGTTCTCTCTGTACATGTAGTCTTACCTCTGATTCACTATGAAATACAAATATATGACCAATTAAATGAAGTTAAAGAGGCTGAAAAAAACTTTTGTAGCAATATTATATGTCAAAATGTTTTTGTTAATTTCCTTCTTAACTTGCAAAACTCATGAGGTAGAAGGGACATGACACTGTTCTGCTCAAATGGGCGATAGAATAATATCATAAAAGTAAGGGATTTTAATAAGCTTGGCATACAAAAAAAAGAAGGAAGCAACAGGGTGATTTCGCAACGTATCAGCTTGGACTGTCAGACCTTAGCAGGCAGGCAGATTTTAGCTCCTATGTTCATATATGTGTATATTTTTATTATTTTAATAGGATGCACATCTAAGGGGAACACCATTGAATTCTGGGAGCAGGAACTGCATATTTTCAGTCCTTTCTGAAAATGCCACATGCATTTATAGCTTTTTTTTTCATCTTTTTCTGGATTTCTCAAGCGTCTCCATTCTACACAAAGGAACTGGAACACTGAAAACAGAGTTTTGGATATCTCTCTGAAATTCACACTCTGAGCCCAATTCTTCATTTCTCCATTTCCTTTTTTTTTTCCCCATGCATGGAGTAAGGCAGTAGTAAAAATATTGTTAATAAATCCATGGGATGTGTGTGTGTGGCAGAGGGGGCAGTTTAGCTTCATGTTCAGGCTTTTGAAAATATTAAGTTATATTAAATTTCTTACATCAACTCCTATTCTCAAAAAATTTGGCACTTAAATACCATGGTCACACGGATTCTCTGCTGCAAGTGTTGCTATTATCAGCTCTGGATTGATAAGAGAGGAGGGCATTTGTTGACTCCTATTTCTAAACATAAAGCTTTCATAGCAGCAGTTTTCTCCTGACTTTTGAACTCTGAGATGCAGGGAGCCAAAGAGAATCAACAGTGCTGAAGCAAGCTGAATAACATGTGCTTTTCACTTCTGTGACTCAGTGACATGATGCTAGAAGACAAGACATCAGGGCTGTAATCACCGCTGCTTTTTGACAGCCTGAAAAACGCTTGAAATTAAACAGAAAACATCTTCAACTGGCATGTGACAGAGTCTTTCTATTACAGTTTACATACTGCTGCTTATTTATACAAGCTGATAATAAGACTAAAACATGTGTTTCATTTTTTCTTTCTTGTTAAGTACAAGAATTCACAAAGACCCTGAAAAAAATGTGACCTCTGTGTGTGTAGGAAAACAAAGGCATAAGTTTTGTCTTATTTTATATCCTGGCTTGCTTTCACTTGAGTGGACATGAGTTTTTAAATTTACAGCTGCATATCTACATTTCTAGGCCATGAACTTGCTCATGGCACACAATGTGATTCTTGAGGCTCTCCTGTACACGGCCGGGAGCTGGACTTTGATTATATTTGTGGGTCCCTTCCAACTCAAGATATTCTATAATTCTATGATTTACACACAGGTGATAGACTTTGCCCACAAAAAACACATTGACTACAAACAGAATACAATTGCCATTATATGTTGTGGAGCTTTTTAGGGATAAATAAAGCCAGATTTATTTACCACTATGACCTGCATCTCCTCGGAAGTGAGACTTATGCAACCTTGCTCTAAAGTGGCTAAATCCAATGTTTCAAAGAGAAAAGGGAAGCCATGCTTAAATTATGAGAAAACTTAATTTGGAAAGAAGTATATAAAAAGGCTTTAAATGTAGACTTATCCAGCAAGTGATTTACTGTGTGTTAGGATGCCCAGAATGACAAATACAGTCTCTAATTGTCATGTCATGAACTATTGAATACTGTCTTTAGTTCTGGGGTTCCTAGTGTGAGGAAGACATGGACCCATTTGAGTGGGACCAGAGGAGGCCATGAAGGTGATCAGGGACTAGAGCAGTTCATCTTTGAGGGCAGGCTGGGAGTTGGGGGTGTTTAGCTTAGAGAATAGAAGGCTTCCAGAATACCTCATAGTGGTCTTCCAGCTTTTAAAGGTGGCCTACTGGAAAGGTGGGGAGGGACTTTGTTTTGAGATTTGACAAATTGTATTGTAATTATGACTGCTAGTACTTATATTCAATCGTACTAAAAAGTTTCAGCTTCCAACCCCTTAAAATAAGTATATAGATAATTAAATGGATTCAAGCCCAAGGTTTTTGTATAATTCATGGTTGCCTAGTTAATGACACATTATAAAGTATTGTATAAACTTCTGGGAAGATTTGTCAGGTTAAAGGGTTTGAGAAGGCTTTTTTTGTGAATTTGTGTTTATCAATTTTTTTTTCTTGTCTCACGCTCTGCCAGTGAAGAGGTATTCAAAAGAAGCTGAGTACAGGTAGAACAGGTGACCCAAGCTGACCAAAGGGATATTCTACACCACAGAACCATCATGCCCATGGTTCTGGGGGGAAGTTACCTGAAGGGCTGGCCCATCTGAGTTTGGGAAAGGGTGTCTGGCATTGGGCAGGAGGTGGTGAGAAATTGCAGTGTGCATCACTTTTTAAGATCATTCTTATTATCATTTACCATTATTACCAACTTACCATTGTATTTTATTTAGTTTTGCTTTCCACTATTAAACTGGTGTTATCTTAACACAAAAGTTTTACTTAGGTCCTCCTCCTCATTCCACCATGGTGCAGAGGAAGATGGGGGCACTGAGCAAGTGGAGGAGTTGTGGTTAGTTTTTATCTGGGTTTAAAACCACAAGAGTCCATTTTCTGGAAGCCTGTGAATTAGATGCTCTTTGAAAAATTGGTTTGTAAAAAAAAGTTAAAACCAAAGGTCCTCCTCAGAATTTTATGTTGTCCATTTTATGCTGTCCATGTTCTGCTTCTTTTTTTGCTTCTTTCCCTTTGTATAAAACCCAGTTTGTAAGGTCCTCTACATCCCTTGCACTGTCTAGATCATGTATTCATATAAATGTGTCCTGGCATTATTTAACATAGACTATATGTAAAATTCCATAAATAATCAAAAAATAAGGCATTCACACAAGTGTCCTGCAAATACTTTAAAAAAAATTACTCTTACTTTGATTATTTGTTTTTGCTGCATGGCAGGAAAAGGTACTTTTTTTTTGCAGCAGTAGCAGTCTAGTATACTACTTTTGATGAATAAATGTAGCAATCTAAAGTTTCTATCACTTAAAGCTAACAGTTATTAAGAGCTAAAAGCTATCAGTTGTTAACAGCTATTTCTTAATGAGGAAATATTTTTAAAAATCTTTAATCTCAATGGAGTTAAGTTTCTAATTTGGTTATGCTATTGTTTCTTAATAGAGGAAATCTTTAAGCCAAGGTAATGAATCTGTGATAGTGGTTCACTAAAATTTATCAACTTCCTTATTTGAAATTTTTATAAAGAAATTAAAGTTTAAGGACTAAATATATAATTTTATGTTATGGAATCATAGCCTTGCTGAAACACTGATGTGATGATATAGAAACACAAAATATTTTTTGTTCTTTTGTTCTTTAATTTACTGTAATATATTTAACTCTTAGAGATGCCACTGAACTGACGAAATATGTTCCTGCAAAGCAAAGTTCTTTTCTTAGTTATTTAATTAGAAAATTCTCCTATTAGGCAAGTGGGCTACCAGACATTATATTTAACATTTCCATATTTAATTCACTGAACTAATATACATAAGGATAAGCCTAAGTTAATATTTTTGAGCCTGAGATCTCTCTGTATATGCTCAAAAATGTGTGTCTTGGAGCTGGTAAGATCAGGAAAGAAATCTCTGGGGTAGTATTTTAATTTTTTCTATAGAAGGAACAAATATGTGTGTCACTATTTGATGTTACGTTTATTGCAAGAAGCACTGTTCCTAATTTTTCTGGAGCACCTATATATATGTAATACTCTTCTGATGACCAAGAACTGTTTTTGCTGAGAAGTCTGAAAGGAATCACAATACATTTCTTCAGATTCTTTGGGTTGTATGTATTACACTTACTAACTTTGAAAAATTAAGAATCTGATCCTTTCGATTAGTCAGATTTTGAATCCAGGTTTCTGAAGCCTGTTTACTAATTAGTTGATTTCAGTCTTTTTTCTGAGATGCCAAAACAATTCTGAAAAATTTATAGTGTGTTAAATTGACTTGTTTTTGGATAATTGCATCTATACATTGGTACATGTGTCTTACCCCTAGATATGTAAATTATTTTAGAAGTAATTAAAGAAATTTTTCCATTTACTCCTAAGTAATTGGTTAAAATTTTGCATATTGGCTTAATCTTGCATTTGGTTGAAATCTTGCTACTTGTTCATGTACTTTCTCACTCAAAGAGCAATTGATTGAAAGTATTTTTAACTGTCTTGAAAAGATTTAGTATGAAGTTTAGACTACAGGAAATATGAAGACAAGAAACCCCTAACAGCTTGTATTGTTCTAGCAGCTGCTTGTAACGATGCTTATAGTCAAGAAGATGAAAGTCAAATTCTTCAGAGGGATCATTTCAATTTTAATTGTTTAAAATGTAAAATTAGAGTCAATCCTCCATTTCCTCATTTATCTGTAGAGTCTAATATTAATCTTGAGTTAAAGCAACGTTAAAACAAGTCTTGAATATTATATAATTAAAGTATCATTCACTAATCAACAGAAAATTGAAATCTAAAGTAATCGAAAATTTTCTGGAGTATATACTACACAGTGATCATTTAGTCTTTTGTTACGTGAATGAAAGGTTATTGAATCTTTCTATGGAGTATATTGAAAGATCGGAAAACCTGAATAGGTTTCACAAATAACAGAAGAAAACAAAAGAAACAAACAATAAAAGGGCAATTTTCACATTGGCATATAAAAAGACAGATTTAAATGCTGGTCTTCAATTAAGCACTTACTTCAGTCTGTACATTCATAGGAAAACTATTAGCCTGGGGGTTTTTGTTTCTAAGAGAAGGCTTTCACTGTAAGATAGTGAACTTGAGTAAGAAATAAACCAAACTGTTTTTCTCATCATGAAAGTGACTCTTCACTTAACTTTCAGTGATAAATACTTTTCAGGTGATCATAGTATTTAGAACAGTTAATGTATCTTAGGACTTTTTTTACGGGTGAAAAAATAGCTTAAAAAACCCCAGCAAATGGGCAAATAAAGGCATATAGGGAAAAGAGATATAATAATCTTTGATGAGAGATAAGACTTTGTTAAGAGTCATAAATATAAATAAAGTAGTTATGCTGCAAGATCAGTAAACACTCTTTTGAAATATTTTCTTAGAAGTCTGCCAAGGGAAATGAGATACTTCATTCCCAGATGAAATTGCAGTTGGCAGGAGGTTGTATTTTTGAAATAAAGTGCTGGGCTTCTGTGATGAAATACTGTCTCTTTAGAAGATGGTTACTTGATAAGAAGAGACAAGACATGATATAGTTTTTTATTCATTTTATTTATTTTCTTTAATCTCTTGATACATGTTCATGGACAATGAGAAGAACAACATACAAATACAAAAGAAACTCCTAATGATGATGACAACATCAATAATTTTATGAGTACTATTTTACCAAGAGATGATGTAGGAAAAAATATACTAAATAAAAGGGAATTTTCATGCCTTTGATAAAATCTTCTCCTTACTAGCAATTGACAGTACAGAACTGATAAATGTGGAGTACTGAAGACAGTTAAAAATTGGCCGAAGTATTTTTTACAGATGGTTATCTGCAAGTTACATTAATTTCCTTGAGAAATTGAATGAACAGTTTTTTCCTAAAATTTGCCCAACATGGCTAAGTATCTAAAAGCAGGCCTGATTTTAAGCTGAGTTTCCAAATATTCATCTAAGTCCTTTTTTTTCCTGTGTTAAACAGACTTCAAAGGAATGGGCAGATACTCTAAGTGACATTTTGAGGAGTCAATCACTGAATTACATTAATTCAAAATAGCCGTCCAGGTCTAGTTTCCTCATAGGTATTTCAGGAATAGTATCCTGTCTACCTTGAAAACTGAAACTAAATTGATGAACAAATTTCTGAGCTTGGAGCTATCTTCTTTTAAATATGATTTGTCAGGCTCTGTCCTAGAACTCAAGAGAAATTTTCAATGTAGATGCAGAGTGCAGTAATATTTCTGACACATATTTGTTTGCATCTACTTGACCTCACATTGACATTGAATTTACACAGGTGAAGAGAGAATTATGTATCTGAGGATAGCTACCACTGATGACAAATGTAGTAAAAAAGCAAATATAAATAGGAACTGCATCTGCTGTGTAGCTTGTGGGAAGTGATGGAAGAGAATTTAGCAGAATAGACACTCTAGAGTATCCCTGGTGACTTTAGAGCTTTAAAGTACAAATACAGGCTTTTGGGCAAATTCAGCTTTTAAAATAACTTTTCCTGAATTTAGATATTTTGGTGAGTATCTGTACCTGTTTTCAATGAAAATAAATTTAGATGTATTTCTTCATAAGTAAGCCTCTGGTCACAATGTCACTGCAAACATGCACCTCAAATAGGTATTTCAGTAGTGAGTGGACATTGACATTTTTAACTAGAAGAAGGAGTTATCAACATTAATGGAAAACATAGTTTTGCTCCTCTCTTAAAAAAATTTAATTATATAATAAGTAGACAAGTTCATTGTGGATAGTTGGTATCTTCTGTAAACATGGATGTTTGAATTCTGGGAAATTTGAGCATTAGTTCCAGATGTTTAAGAAAAGATATTCTCCCTAGTGTAAGCAATAGTAAAAAAGGGGGATGAATATGCTGAAACATACCATCCTTTTCAGACAGCATTCTGTATAAGTATTTTTTGCTGCTATAACTAAAGTAGATGAAAAGAAATTGCAACTCTCTCAATCTTTGAAAAATTACAGTTACTAGAAAGAAAATAATTCTTGTGAAATTTACAGAATCTGTTCTAGGAAATCTACTATGAGCTTAATTTGGGAGGTAACCATGCTGTGTTTTCAGCAGCAGATGATGGCACAATTTTTAAGCTCACAATTCTAAGAAATTACTTTTCTGTCCTCCTTATCCTCATGTGATGTCACCCGTTTCTTTTTATGTCATAGGCAAAGTTAGGTAGGCTTAGACAAGCAAGAAAAGGGTCTTTCTTAACTGGAGAAGAGAAGTAATAGCAAGTAGCATGGTAGCTTTTATTACTTGAAAAGTAGGATTAAACGTTGAAGCGTAGGAAGAAGAGAGTAAGATATTTATAGTGAGAAAAAGTGCAAACCTTGGAGGCACTGAAGATCAGTATATAATTTTCCTTCATTTTTGTTCTAGAAATTATGTCTTTCATAGAACAATGAAATCTGCTAAAAGAAAAGGGCCTCAGGAAAGTTTTGAGCCTAATTTAAATGGAGATATTTTTCAGGCCATTTATTCTCATTCATATTTTTTGAAAACACTTAATGAGTCATTCTAATTATATTTAAAATATGGATTAATAACTTCCCCTGTAAGGCTCTTTATTCTTCATATATTTGATCATTGCAAAAGAAATATATATTTATATGTTTCTCACTTTCTGTTTATTATAATATAGCATATCTCTGTTTGTACATTTTGTCAGAAGAACCAGCATAAACAAATTCTCACTTATGTGATCTGGTTCCTTTTATGATTCATAAAAATATTTTATAGTCAGGTTTTTTTCAATTCCAATACTGATTTCTTTCTAATATTTTGCTAACAGTGTTAATTAAAACACTGCATTTCTTTTCTCTGAGTATGTACTATCTCTTATCCAGAAGATTCCTCATAATGTTGTTTTGTGCTGGTTTTGGCTGGGATAGAATTAATTTTCTTCACAGTAGCTGGTACAGGGCTGTGTTTAGGATCTGGGCTGAACACAGGGCTGTTAATACAGATGTTTTTGTTATCGCTCAGCAGGGCTTGCACAGAGCCGAGGTCGTCTTTGCTGCCCATACTACCACACTGGTGATGAAGTTGGGAGTGCATGGGAGGGCGGGAGGAGACAAAGCTGACCCAAACTGACCAAAGGGATATTCCAGACCGTGTAGCATCATGCTACTAATATTAAAGTGGAAGGAAGAAAGAGGAAGGGGGAAATGCTAGCAGTGATGGCATTTGTCCTCCAAAGTGACTGACTGCTACATGTGATGGGGCCCTGCTTTCCTGGAGGGGGCTGAACTGCTGTCTGCCCATGGGAAGCAGTGAATTAATTCCTTTCTTTGAGTGTGCATGGCTTTTGTTTTTCCTGTTAAACTGTCTTTATCTCAACCTATGAATCTTCTAGCTTTTACCATTCCAGCTCTGTCGCTGATCACGCTTGGGGGGGATGAGTGAGAGGCTGCGTGGGGCCTTGGCTGCTGCCTGGAGTTAGGCCCCAACACCTTTGGGCAATATGCTGGGGAATATGGACCTTAGCAATGTCCTTCTAAGACAGACTGCTGGCCATGTGGCCTAATACTTCGTCTCCCTCAGACTGACAAAGTAAATTATATTTATGGAAGGAAAATAGATATTGTGATACTGCTTTTTTACAGAAAAAAGCCTTTCAAATGAGAGTGATTTTACCTTATACTTATCTTTATTATATGAAGTGGTCATGGTGTTAATGAAAATCAGGGTATATTGTCCAGTGACGTAAGAGTAATTTCAAATTTCTTTAACTGTATTCCAGGCCCAAGTCTCTTGTGTGTACAGAGTTGTTATCAGTTCTTCTGACTAGGGCTTTTTTTTTGCACACGTGTGTCATTCACATCACAGAAGTCCAAATAATAAAATGTCTTCTTCAGCTACTCCATGTGTGAAAGAAGATCACTGATGTTTCTATCAATGGGTCACTTAAAATTATTTTAGTTTAAATAAATTGTAATTACAGGATTACAAAATATATGTCTATACTATATTTTTTTATCTGACAGTAATTTCTATGATTTATGGAAGATAAATACTCACAGTCAAAATCTCTTAAAACCAGTTGTGTTCTCAAGAAACACCAAGGGAAGGAATTAACAGAAAACCATGAAGTAAAAATCAAGAACTACCAGGAATTAATTCAGATTAACACACAGCTCAGGGTAGGCATAGATTTAATTTTGACTTGGGGACCAAGAAGCAGAAAAATTCCTATATCTGTTGAAAGAAGGTAGGATATCATGATTTTCCAATGTCTTTCTGATGTGTCTCACAAAGAAGTGTGAAATTATGATATTTAAATAAAATAAACAGTTTCCTTCCTTCTTCTTTGCAACTTTTGACATTTTTCTTTTCCTAACAATATGAAATTTATTCAGAGATTTCTTTTTTTTCAGGTCCACTAACTATTTAGCCATCATCAGCTATTGTTCATAAATCGTTTAAAGCAGCAGGGAGTCACTAAAGCAGTTGCTGTGATTACTTTCTAAAATTGCAGGTGTCTATGCAGTTCAGCAGTCATTACCATGTCAGGTCGCTTAGTGATGGGATGTAAAGAAGTGTGGGCTGGGAAAGTATAGGCTGACGAGAATAATTTATGACTAAAACTTCTCTCAAAAGCCCTATCCTTCAAGGTGCTGAGAACCTCCCAAAAGTCTAACAACTTCAATTTAAATGAACCTGATTTAAGACTGAATACTTCAGAGGATACACTCAGAGGAGTCCAGAAAACATTGCCTTGTTTCAGAGTTGATTATTTTGCATAATCAACTGGTTTTTCATAATGGTGGTTTCATTTTTTTCTCATGTAACTAACAAATTTTTGTTTCAAATGGTTTTAGTTTGTGGGACAATGCAATTTTTTTGAGAAGACATTTTTCATCCCTGTGGAAATAGTCATTCTCCCTTAATAGTTAACATGATTGTAGAACACCTAAATTTTCAAAAATATTTGGCAGTGTTCATTTATGAGGACATACATTAATCTGAACATTGGTGTATTTTCTAATATGCTGAGCCCACTTCCTAAAGTGCTAAGCACCCAGTCTGTAAGAAGGGACTAGTAGCACATGTGGTGAGGTGGATGAAAGCAAAACGGATTTCAGTATCTGACCTCTACAGGATTTTCAAGATACATTTTGACAAGCAAAGTCTGAAGATGTTTTTTAATTCCTTTCAGATTCTAAGTTTTTTCTTGTCATAAAAGAAATATAAAACCAAAACCAAATAAAAAAATTTCTAGATTTATCAGTCATTTTGTCCCACTATAAATCTGGAATATTTTGGTAATATTGGTTCTACAGTTGTTTTGATTACTGTATGGCAAAAAAATTCAGTATGGAATTCAATAGAAGCAATTTCCCCACAGAAGTTTCACTTTGCAAAGACAAGACGTGTGCATGCCTGGGAATATAATTTTTCCAGCTGAGTGACAGGAAGAGCTACTGCCTACTACTACTGCAGGATCTTCTTGAATCATCAGTATAAAAATATTCTCTCTGGGCAATTGTCTAAGATGTGCTTTTATTTCCTTAGTCTTGTACTGCCATAGTATTAGTAGTATTTATTCTATTGCCAAAACCAGATTCCCAGTCTTTCAATAAGCTTAGGTGAGTATTTTAGATAATTAATTTTCAAATTTTTTTTTCCTAGGAAATTCCAGTGAGCTGTAAATTGTGTTCAGGATGAGTGTAATCATTAAATAAACAAAGCAAATCAACTCTCAGTAGGTTTTCTTTCACTCAATGGTTAAGATATACCAATATTGGGAAATTGCTGTCTCACATCAAAAGTTGGAAACTGGAAATTTTGTAGTTAATTTCTAATAACTGAAATAGCTTATAAATAGAACATTTTCAGAAAATGAAAAAGCCTTAAAAATAATTCTGTTAACCAGAATATACCCCAAGTGTACACTGATTTGATTATTTCATTATTTGTTTTTACATGGAGGAAAGAAGAAAACAATAACATATGGAGAGGAGGAAAGGATTCTCAAAGAGATTGAAAGTTTGGACTAAAAAAACCCTTTTTTTTTTTAAGAGTCGGGTTTTTAAAATATATTTAAAAGCATTTTCTCAGTAACTTAATTCCGAATGCAGTTTTTCGAACTATTGTATATTTAGGTTTTTCTTTTCTTCTACATTTTCTCTGACCTTAAAACAGACAAGAAAGGTTTTCTCTGACCTTAAAGTTTGCATACAGCCTTTTACTAGGTAACATCTGTCATTGCTTAGATGCATTTAGGGATCATACAGGAAAGGAGATGTTGAAGACAATAAAAAGTAAAAAAGGTTTGATTGCTAGCAAACAAACTATTTGTCAGAAAAGACTGTCTGCATTTTTTTCTGTTAAGCTGTGTTGCAGCAGCTTACTAGAGAGAGAATTTTAGTTTTCAGCTTGAATGATGACTTTGATATAAATATAAAATGACTAGAAGCAACATCCCTTAGTGATTCTCAGCATTGCTTGACATTTATTTTTCTTGACTTCTCTAATCTTATAAGAATAGCTTATGGAAAAGTGTTTGTCTGTAGTTTTTCTTTCAACTAAATGTCCATCTGACAGATGAAATTGTTAACTCCAAGCATATGGGTAATTGGCAATAACCTTGATGATCAGAGGTTTTCAAAACATATCACAAAAAATTCAGACAAAAATTTAAATAATTAAATTGTAGGCATGTGTTGGTCACTGAAATTTGAGTGCAAGGTACATTTTTGGAATTACACACAGATAATTTATTTATTCTTATATACGTATATATCTTTTTCCCTTTTTCTTTTATTTTCACTCAGCCATGCTGGTCTCTTGCTACTCTTTCCTTACTTATTATTCCTAGGAATTGAGAGCTCTTGTACTCTGTGGGAAGCATCCTTAAAGATCTGTCAGTTCTATTCTTCTCCCTTATTTCTGAGGGCAGTTTCCCAGGGTGTCCTATTGACTAACTCCTTGAAGACCTGGAATTTTGCTTTCTGAAAGGTCTGGTTGCTGAGTTTACTTTTCACTTGACCAATACCCCTCAGGTCTGTGAACTCCAGCAGTGCTTGATCACTGCAGCTTCATCCTTTGTACTTTTGCTCAGATCATAGGAAGGACAAAATGTTTAAGAGAAACAAAGCAACTCTCATTCTCACTCTTCCATAAAGGCTACCTCTGTACTACAAGGCTTTGCTTTTAGAGAGACCATGGGGATGCTTCAGCTAGGACCAAGGTTTTCAACACAACTATTGGAGTCTCACCACTGTCATCATTGCAAAGGACAAAAGAACTGAAGGGAACTGGAGACTGTAGATTCCTAAAAAAGATTGTCAAACAGGAGAGGCAATCAAGAACAAAATTAGGTTCTTATGATATATTTTATGATTCACATTTCACTTGCTAATTCATTTACTGGAAAAAATAAGGTGTATTTTTGATATGATTATATAATGATCATGGAAGACAAATTACATGACTAACATTTTCCATCACAAACTATGCACGGAACTTTGATGGTGTTGAATATTCAGAAAATAAAATCATGCTGTCAGCTCAAATAAGGAGGAAACATATGCTTTAGGCAAAAACAACACAGAGGACATAGTGATGTAAAGGGTACAGAAATAAGACACTGGTTACACTGATGAAGTAAAACCAGCAATGGCTTAGTCACAGTCATTTTAATCTAAACCCTTTCTGTACTCTTTTCTGTCTGAAGAGAATTTTCTCGGTAAATTCATTTGAATACACTAAAATTCACAAAAAGGGATATTTATATCATAGTAAATTTAATATAACAAGTGATTTTTAAGAGATATAGTAAAGAGTGTTTAAATTTATTTCATACAGCATCTTTATTGCATCCTTGAATTCATCATTTTTGCAGTCAAAAATGGAGATTAGCCTCTTCTTATCATGGAAGGATAAGGTTTAAAGGGACCATGGTAGATCACCTTGTTTAAACTCCCCGCTCAAGCAGGGTCATCCTAGAGCACATGGCACAGGATTTTGTCCAGGTGGTTCTTGAATATCTCCCATGAGGTAGAGCCCACAGCCTCTCTGGGCAGCCTGTTCCTGTGAATGGTCATCCACTCAGTAAAGAAGTTCTTCCACATATTGAGATACAACTTCCTGTGCGTTCGTTTCTGCCCATTGACTCTCATCCTTTTGTTTGGCACAACTGAGAGCAGCCTGGCTGCAGCCTCTGGAAACCCTCCCTTCAGATACTGATGGACATTGATGCCCTCTAATGCTTCTCTTTTTAAGGCTCAACAGGCCCAGCTCTCTCAGCCTTGCCTCATAAGTGAAGTGTTCCCATCCCCTCATCATCTTCACAGCCCTCTGCTGGACCTTCCTCAGGAGCTCCACATCTCTCTTGTACCGGGGAGCCCAGAACTGCTGACAGCACTCCAGATTTGGCCTCACTAGGACTGAGTAGACGGGCAGGATCGCCTACCTTGATCATGTGCCCTTCCTAAAGCTCCCCAGGACACCATTGGCCTTCTTTCCCACAAGGGCACATTTCTGGCTCATGGACAGCTTGCTGTCCATCAGGACCCCAGGTACTTCTTTGATCATCTGTTTTTCAGCAGGTTGGCCCCAGCCTGTACTGGTGCCTGAAATTATACCTCCCCAGGTGCAGGACACTGCATTTGCCTTTGTTTAACTTCAGAAGATTCCTCTCTGTTCATCTCTATAACCTTTTGAGGTCCTTCTAAACAGTGGCACAGCATTCTGGGCTATCAGCCACTCCCTGCTTTGTCATCAGCAATCTTTCCAAGAAGACATCTGCCCCTTCATCCAACTTAGTAATGAATAAATGATACAATACTGGGGCCTAGTATTGAACCTTGGGGGCCACCAGTAGTGACAGGCTCCCAACTAAACCCTGTGCTACAACCCTCTGGGATCTGCCATTCATCCAGTTCTCAAACCATCCCTCTGTCCGCTCATCCAGTCCAAACCTCCTGAATTTGCCTGTAAGGATGGAGTGAGAGACAGTGTCAGAAACATTGCTGAAGCTGAGGTTGACAATATCCACTGCTCTCCCCTCATCCATCCAGATCATTGTTTCATCATAGAATTAAATCAATCAGGTTGATCAAGCATGATATATCTTTAGTGAATCCATGCTGACTACCCCTGATCACCTTCTTGTCATCCATGTTGATAGAGAAGGCCTCCAGAGACAGGTGCTCCATCACCTTTCCAGGGGTAGAGGTGATGCTGACAGGTCAGTAGTTCCCTTGTTCCCCCTTCTTGCCGTATTTGAAGACCAGAGTGATGTTTGCTTTCCACCAGCCCCAGACACCTCTCCTGATCACTACAACCTTTCAAAGATGATCATGACTTGCAGAGCTATGGTGTTCACTAGCTCTCTGCTCTTGTGGATTCATCTGTGCAAACAGCCCCTCCTGCCTGTTTCCCATGTGTTGTTGTACAGTTTCATGGAAGTATTTGATTGCATCAATATCCCAGGAGGAATGCAGAGATGTCCCATAGTCCTGTAAACCTTCTTTTGTTATAGGTCTCCCCTTCACACACCTTATCTCTGTCTAGCCTGACAACCCCCTTCAAATCTAGATTAAAGGTCTCTCAATAAGTCTTTGTAACTAGCGCATGACCCCTTCATTTTCCAACTCCTTTCTTTGTTACTGTACATATAGGTCAAGAAGTGACTCATTACTTCAAGAATTACAGACAAGGAACAAGAAAGATTTAAGGCCTTTACAGAATATATTTTAACATAAACTTCTGCATTCCAAAATTTGATCATTTCATATGTACTGGGACAGACTATGCTAAAATGTTTAGAGACTACAATACCCCCAAATTACATATTCATTGCTTTCAATACTGGGCTTTTTAATGTATTAGTTTTTCAGCACACATCTACTCACTAAGCAAAGGAAAAATGTTTTTTGCATCAGGCGTTGGTCTCTGTTGGAACCAAGGAGTTATTATTGCATGGTATAAACACAAATAAACATCTGTTTCTTTTGTCCTCATACAAGTAATTAACACAAAATCAGGAAGCACATTTCTCACAGGAGGAAATCTTGCAACCTTTGTATGAATGAAATTTGCATTCTGACATTGTAGTGCTGTTTTCCAAAATTCCAGATGGAAAAACCTTGCACCAAAACTAGAAAAAAATGCACACATAATAAGCTCCCTTAGATTATAGATTGGCATGTCTTATCATAAATTATCAAAATATCATTGCACATTGAAAGAGACTCCTCTAAGTGCTACCACCCATCTCTTTACAAATTCTCCTAATACTTTTTCAGTTTCAGAATTTAACAGATATCAGAGTATTACTAGGGTCAATCTTTCTCCATTTTCCCCTTTTTTTAGTGTTCATCCCTGGATAAGGGATTACTTCAGAGATGCCCAGCACCTCTTGTGAAATGCCTGGCTTTGTCATTTGGATGTAGAACCTATGCTTAATGTGGTGCAATGCTCATTGTAAAGTTAAAGAGAGAGAGAGAACATTTTGCTACAGCTGTAGGTGACAACAGTTCTTTTTAATTACATCTTTTATTATTATCTCTAATTACATCTTTTTAATTACAAGTAAATGAAAGAAAAATCAATTGGCTTGAAGAAATTTTGGAGTGGTAAATAGAGAATGACTTATATATTTAGGCAGGTGTTCCTAACATCAGTTTGAAAGCACAAAAAAGACATGGCACAGACAGTGAATTTGGATGGCGAAACAGACATCTAGTGATGGAGTAGAGACCTCCTTTGAGCCCACCCTCTACGCCCATTCATCCGTTCTCTTCCCCCTTCCTAATGTATGGACACAACATGAAGGAAGATGCTGCCTTGTTTTCTGTGAAGACACAGACATAGTTCTTGTTCACAAAATGCCTCAAAGTATTGCAACATCGCCAGGATTTTGATAGAGATGCTAATAGATATATCTGACCTGAAAATTAGTATTTTGAAAAATTTCTTTCTTAGCAAGCAGTCCATTAATTCACCTCTTTCAGGTAACCTCAAATACCTTTTGAACTTTGAACTTGTTTAACAACACATGACATGAGAGAAGTCAGAAAGGAGAGTAATTTTATATATGTAATGAAAATAAAAATAGTTAAATGAAAAATGAGAACAAAATCAAACTATGACTAAACACAAAATTATTATGAATAATAATTCATAATAGTGAAGATAGTATGCAATATTATCAAAAAGGTTATACACAAAAATAATAAGTACAAATTATTACAGCATAAACAATTGATCAAATTCCCATAACCTGTCCTAAGTAATCAGACTCATGCAAAATCAATGAGAAAGTTATGTTTGTGAATATTCAATAAATGTAAAATCTTTTGATATTTATCATTGTAAATTTTTTACTTTGATGTGACTTTTCATATTTTTTGTAATACCAATAGAGATGGAAAAAAATTACTTTGATATAGTAACTCCTTTCCAGCTGAAAAAAAAAAATCCCAAGACTGATAGTTTGGAATAACTACTCAAGCATAGCTTGTGAATTCTGACTATTTCTGTCAATGCATTAAAAAACTGCCTGGTGATATCTAGTTGGTTTTGAACAGAAATTCCAGTCTTTGTGGATGGATATTATAAGATACGTCTACATAAACAGGAGTAAGGAACAGCTGTTAATCAGATGTTCCTATCAATTTTTTTTTTTATCCAGTGTTTCAAAGTACATTGCAGGTCAGTCAAGCAGAGAGATCTCCAAACAGAATAAAACCCCCTAGTTTTGGTTTGCTTAGCCAGCTCACAGAAATTTGTGTGAGAGAGAAGATATGAGCACTTCTCATAGCAGGAGCTATAGGATTTTTTCAGTTGGAAGGGCTCTTGCAGTAGTATGGGTTAGGGAAAATGTTTTGACTTAGAAATATTCTGTTACTCTGAACAGAATCAAGCAGTATCACTTCCACAACAGTGGTCCTTGACCAAACAATTACTTGAGTAGTTATTCTAATTCTGATTAGTCCATGCAGAACTTTGTATCACTATTTTGCTCTGAACAGGTAACCTTTAAATTCAGAATGGAAATTCAAAATTTCTGTGTATTTTGAGTTTCTGTAATAATGAAGCAATAGTGGTAGTTAATGGAATTGTGTCCATTAATCTCAGTGGAATGTCAGCTGTAGTGGTTATTCTCTACTATCATTATTTAAGTTTCAGCTTTAGATTAAAGGTCAATGAAAAATGTTAGAAAAGTGAAGCCTTATTTATGAAATAAAATGGCAAAACCAAAAAGAGCTGTAACTAACCTTGACAACACTAGAGATGGATCACAATTAAAACTTTTCACTGTAAGGGAACATGAATGACAAATTTTTTATGAAAAAAATTGCAAAGAATGCTTTCAAAAGTCTACAAATACACAAGCATTAAGTTGATTGGAATAGGAAAGAGGCATTAAATAAAGAAGCACATAGAAGAAATACCATTTTTCCAAGTGTCTAGAAATCTGTAAGCTGCGTTTTCCAACAGGTTGGTTATCACACATAGTAGTATTTGAGAACCCCATACCTCAAAGCAAAATTTTATAAAGCTTAGCTACATATTCAAATACAAACAAACCTCTCCCATCCCTGAGTTGTACTTTGAAAAGCACAAAGAGCTGTTTTCTTCTACAGTAGGTCATCATGCCATTAGCCTTCTCTTTTGGCAAGCTGAAGTTTAGGTATCTATAGACCCTTCAGACAGGTACCAGAGGCACAATGGATCACAAATTAACTTCCACCAGCTGAGCCCTGGCTTAGTTGCTGATCCATCAGGATAGCCACATGCTCTGGCAAAAAGAGAAAAATGTATCAGTCCTCATGAAAATTCTTGCTAATACCAAGATCAGAAATAATGAAATTATTCTTTAACATTAGTACTTTATTACAAATTTTAAAATTCCTTAATTTACTGGCTTAGTTTGTGAGGTCATACAATCAAGTTTAAAGTAATTTTTTTCAGTAGCATATTTTTCTGTCTGACTGTTATAATACACTAAACTATATATTCCAATATATCCAGGTTTTGCTATAACAGGAAATTTGGATTTTTATGTTTAAATACTAAAAAAAAAATAATGAAATAAAGCACAAAACCCTAAGCAGAAGGAAAAAAAGTGGGGAAAATGCACAAAACATAAGAAAAAGACTTTTTTTTTTTAAACTACCAAGTATTGTCAAGTATGAATAATAAGCATGTTGAGAGTTCCTATGGCCCTGAACAGCCTCACCTGGACCTGCACCTACATTCCTGCCCATGGGATCAGTCACATTCTCAAAGGTTTTCTTGAGCTGTACTGCAGATAGACCTCTGTCCAGCCTGTTCCCTCACATTCTTGCAGTGTTGATCAGATTTTCTGGGTTGACATGAGGTTTTTTTTGTCACCTTACTTATGATAATTGAGTTGTTGGCAGGACTAGTTTCTGTCACCAGCCCTGCCATGCTCACCTTCCTTGAGCACACTGTGCCTTGCAGGAGGGGGCACTGGCCCTCCCTGCGCTGGTGTCACTCTCAGCTCCATCTCTGATGCACGGGGAAGATGCTGCTCCCTGACAGTAAACTGTCGTACCTTTCCTGGGAGGCTTCAAGAATTAGCAAGGTTTGGTTTTAACCAAAATTGACATTCTTTGGAAACTTCTCTGAAAGTAATAGTTCCTGTCTACGATTATCCTATGTGGTGTGATTGCCATGTCTTCGAAGTGTTGTTCTTGGCCATTGTATTTCTTTTTGAAAACAGGCAAAGTTGCTATTAGGACAAGAATATTAATATGACAAAAACAGTAGTATGAATTACAGAGAGGTTGTGGAGAAGAGTGAGGGATGGGAAGAAAAAGTGAAGAGGAGGAATGGATTAGTTAGTAGGTCATAAATGCCTATAAAAATTGGATAGATGAGAACAAACAAGGTAGGGGGAATTATTTAAAATTACTAAAGATGGCAAAAGCAAGAGTAATAACCTCTTAACAGGAAATAATAATTTACATATTAATAAAAATTGTGATAGTGAGGTCAATGAGAAAAATGATTAATTTGCTGAAGATTATGGTTCTGTTAATATTGCCGAAGGTGTCAATGAGACTAACATAACACATTACCACATTAACAAAGGCAATCTTTTTACAGAAGAGTGAAATTAAGATAGAATTGATTTGCAAACTACTCTTCTGTTGTAGCATAACCATGGATATTTTTGTCAAGAAAAGGAAAATAAAACTTCTTTGGTTTGGTTTTTTTTTAATGTATTTATTTTAAAGTCTATTTCCTGATTAATATGATTCTGTGACACTTTTTGCAGCACACAGCTCCTATATTTTGTGTTTTATGGTCCCTCTTGGATATTATTTCTATATATTTTATTACAGAAATTGTAGATGATCTTCTGGCATCTGTTTTTCACTTAAGAAAATTTGAACTATATTCCATTTGAGTCATTACACAGAAATCTGATTTTCTTTTCTTCCAACTTTTTTTTCTTTTAATTTTAGAAATTAATGTGAATCTCCAACACTTTTATAAATATATAATAATTTACTTATTAGATCAGAAATAAATACACTTGAATACTTTATTTTACCTTCTTATCAATATCATGATGGTTTGTTTTGTGAATCTGTTTAGCAGCTCAAGTAGTAAAATTTTAAACGATATTTTGTGAATATACTGCTTCATATTGAAATGTTCCCTGTGTTTTGAAAGCACAAGTCTGTGCCAACTTTACAAAGGTTAACCTGGAAACTAAATGATGTGTTAATCATGCATTTACATCTGAATTATGTTGCTCTTTTTATTCAATAAATGTATGTTTTCCTAAAACATTACTTAAATTAAGGTGCTTGATTCTTTCAAGAAATCATTACAGTAGTGTTTCTCTGGAAGAGAGAAGACCATTGTAAAGCATGGAAAGCAATGCTTTCAGTTAGAAAAGTAGATGCCTTGAGAAGATTTTTTCAATCACAAGAAGGTGTGAATTAACCCACCACATGGTCCCTGGTGAGTAGGCTGTAAGGAAACAGCACAATGAGGTACAGAGGGATCCTAGAATTTTTGTTAGTAACTGGTTTGAAAAGAAAAACTATCAGAAATTACTAAAGGATCAAAATTCATTACAGTACCAGCATATCATCATCAGAAATAATCCATCTGGGTGTGTAATGCTTCAAGATGACACATAAACCAAATTATTTCGAATTCATACATTATGGTGCATGGGAAAGTGCTGCTGAAATACTACAGGAATGGTTCCTACACATTTAATTATTTCAATCTATTGGAAAACCTTGGTAGAAAAAATTCAGTGAAATTTGCCAGTTGCATCTGGTGAAATGCCCCTAACACCATGAAAAATTCAAGTAGAACTGACTTTGTTTATCTGTTATCTATTTTCTTAACTAAACTAAAGTTACCTTGTATGCAGGTATCCAGCTTTAATAGACTAGCTGATTCATGGTAATATATTAATGTGCTCGTGATATTTCTCATGGAATCTGAGCCTTAATGGCAACAAAGGGTAAAAAAATAAAACATTGATTTTAGGCGAAAGACATGTTCAACAAGCAAACATACTACTGATAATGATAAAATATATTAAAACTTTATATAAGACAGAAAGATATGCAACCCAGTCTTTTTCAGAGTGCTGGAACTACCTTCCCAGGACAGAGGTTATGGCCACAAACCTGCCAGAATGAAAGCACTGGACAACTATCTCAAGCTCATGGTGTAATTCTTAGGACTGTCCTGTGCAGGGCCAGGAGTTGGCCTTGGATGTTCCTTCTAGGCCCTTTCCAATTCAGGATATTCTATGATGAATATCAGACCAGAGCATTAGTCTTTTTTTTTTTTTTGTATTTATATTCCCTAAGAAGAAATGTGTCAGAAAGCAGCTATCAGAATATTTATAAAATAATTAGGTCATATGGCTTGACTGTATGTGTGTGAATGTATTGCAAATGTAACCCAGTTCAGAACTGTAGGATAATTTAAGTACCTACTGCATGGGCTTTATTGGAGATCTTGGAAAGAAAAACGTGGACTGCATTTTGACAAAATATTGTCCTGATTTTGACTGTGACAGAGCATATTTTCTTCTCTGTAGCTGGTACAGTGCTGTGTTTTGTATTCAGTATGAGAATAAAGTTCATAATACACTGATGTTTTGGGCTAAGTGGTACTTACCCTAAGTCCACGATTTTCCAGGTTTTTTTGCTCTGCCAGTGAGCAGGTGCACAAGAAGATGGGAGCAAGCATGGTCAGGACAGCTGAGCTGAACTGGCCATAAGGATATTCCATAGAATGCCATCCTTGGTAAATAAACTGGGGAGAGTTACTGGGAAATGGGGGGGGTTACCAGTCAGCAGGTTACCAGTTGTCATATGCATCACTTATTTCTCTTGGGATTTATTTCCCTCTCCTCTTTTTAATTTTTTTATTACTACTTCTACTACCAATAATAATTCTGTTTCAATTGTTAAACTACTCTTAACCCACTAGTTCTATTTTTTTGCCTTCTTGATTCTCCTCCCAAATTCGTTGGAAGGAGAAGGGAGTGAGCAGCTGCATGGAACTTAGCTAACAGCTGGGGTTAAACCATGGCAGATGTTTTTGCAAGTGGTGTAATAAAGAACCAGTTCTGGAAACATCTTGAAAATGTCAGTGGTGATCAAACTATGAAAGTACAATGAAGGGTATTTATGACATGAATTTTGAATCATCTATACATAGCAAGATGAGATAACCTATCTTGGAAGCTGTAGGAATAGGGATGAAGTAGATTGTAAAAGTGTAAAGTTCAAGGTTTATATATTTGAGATTATTAATGAGAATTCAGAATGGACCTGCAATCTAATCCCTTGAAGGTAAAGAAAAATATAATTAATCACAAAAGCGATACAGCCATGAATGAGAAAAAAATATGACTACAGGCAACAAAAGACAAATAATTGCCAGTAAAAATGGTGAAACATTACTTTGGAAGAGAACTGTTTTGTCTCTCTTTCTAGATAAGTCAAATAACAAATTTTGACTGAGACTTCTGTCACTGCAGCACTGCAAGGCAGAAAAGGACTTAATCAAAATGATAAAAAAAGACTAGAAAGGGAGTAGAAAATACATAACACAGAGGTGTCTCAACTGGGAATACAAGAACACAGTATTCATAAATTCAAGTTCACATCCTAAGAAGGAAAAGATTATTTGTTGTAAATTTGGTTTTGTAATGTTCTGAACAATGAATTCTATTACAAGAGTGATATGTAGCCTAGAATGGGTCTACATAGGGCTATTGGCTGAGCTCTGAATTTACATAGTTTCGTGTCCTTTGACATAATTTTTAGCTGTTACTTTGATAACTATATAAAACAGTAAGATTAACTCAAAAACATTGTTAAAATGTAAAAGGTCATCTACCTTTAAAAATTATTTCTTACTAACCTCATTATTCTTGAGTGCTATGAAATCAGATTTGTGTCATAAATATAGAATTCACAAAGAGAAAAGATCTATTAAAGGGCAAATCATC
Source organism: Loriotus luctuosus (assembly GCA_035582745.1). Lineage (NCBI taxonomy): Eukaryota > Metazoa > Chordata > Aves > Passeriformes > Thraupidae > Loriotus > Loriotus luctuosus. The sequence goes on from JAWWEY010000115.1 coordinate 124,339,992, forward strand.
CAGATTCTGAAATACAATATTATCATCTGAGACAGATGTGTTTAAATACCTCATTTCAATTTGTTTAAACTGCACTGCCAGTGCATGAATGATTAAATCCATGAGCAAATAAAACAATGAGGGAATTTTCTTCAGTAGGATCAAAATCACTAGTTATGAAATAAAGACTCTTACTTCCTTAAATAAAAATTTTATACCTCAGTAGTATGTATGTATAAAAATTTTATTACAATAAAACTTATATTTCGACATAGTGCAGTACATGTCAAAATTTATACAAAATTAGCTCATAAAATCCTTTCAAGCCATATGTTACTTTTGGTAGTGTTCAGATGTTCTGCGAGACAGAAATAAGGAAGAATCAGGAGTTTGTCATTACTATTAAATAAATCTTTTCCTGAATACAAAGAAGAAAAGGTTTTGTTCTGTTTTATATAACAGCAAACAACTTTTTGAAAGTCTGCCAATTTCCAGATTGATTATAATTGAGTATTTGAAACTCTAGAAAGCAGGGTCTCATTTAAGTTTGTGTTTGTGTGAGTGCATAAAGCCAGAGCAAGATTTCAGTTTTGCTAGATTGCTTAGGAAATAACAATATTTAAATGTGATTGTGCATCACCAGCAGTTTTTCAGTTTACATAGATCAATGTGGACCGAATCCTGACATCATCACTCCAGAAAAATACTGACTCAAGTCATAAAGTGGGAGAATTTTGTGGTAGATTGTGGCATGATGAAAGAATCCATGGGAAGTTATAGCAGGCACTGGAGGTAGTTAGAACAATGAACTCCTTGAACTCCCAAGGATGGAGATGAGATTAAATTTTGATATTCAATGCCATGACAGGTTATGAAGTTAGGTCATTAACTATTAATCCTCAGAAATAAGTGCTGACCTTAATACTAATATGTGTGGGTTCACTATTCTGTTAATGAGCATAACTGTACTGATCTCCTTGGCTGCTTGATGAGTGCAAGAATAATAACATTATATAAAGTAATTAATATTACTTTATATAATATAAAGTATAATATTATATAAAGTAATTAATTAAAATTTTCAATATTGTCATTGAAAATTGAATATTCATTGAATATTGTTTTTGTAATTTTCATTATTAACCTATTTTAAAGTCTGCATTCAATTTTAAGAATAAATCTAAAACTGTACAATTTGAAAATTCACTTCTAGTTGTGCTATTCTGCTAGACAAACGGACAATGATAACATTAACTAGATAAAAGTCAGATGCCATATGTCACAGTAAGTTTTGAAGAAACATGGCTCTTTCTACCCATGTAATACTCTGAAATTCAATATAAAATTTTATGTGATTTTCCTAGAAAAAAATATATAGGTACTTCAGCTTTCCAAATTCTGCTATGATTGTAAATATTTCATAAGTAAATATACTGCAAGGTATTTAATCAATATATGGCAGAGAAGAATGGTTTCATACAGAAAGCTATAGACAACTTTCAATAGTGACAAGTTTTCATTTATCATGTTTCTTTTTATAGACTACTCTTCTGTCAGCAGGAGGTTCATATTCAAAGTTTTTCTTGTTGCTTTAAGGTCTCAGATTAAAACTGTAAGATATTCTTAGGCTGTTTATATACAAATATGCAACAATTATGAAGAAGAAAAATTATTCCAGAGCTCTGCTGTAGCTATGACAACCACCTTCCACTGTACTTCATTTAGATAAATAAATCTGACAGCTAATAAGAATGAGTTCTAACATATTTTATTCATGATGGAATTTCTTGCATGTTATTTTCTTGGGAAAATATATTCAAAAAATATATTACATCTCCATTAAGAGAAAGGATTTCTACCAGAAATACTGTGTTCTCTAACTTAATGTTCAGTTTTAGTTTCTAAATATGAAGTTTAAAATGCATTGTGTCTTTGTTCTTTATTTTACTCAGTGGGAAAAATGGACTTTGGCAAGACTCTTAGTTCTAGTGAAACAATATCTTTCAAAGTAGCTCACCAACTTGCCTTTGGTATCTCAATCTCCTCTATCTTCTGATATAACTTTTACATGCATATTTTATATATAGTCAGGGCCCAGAGAGGCAAAAAATAGAGCAATTTATAAATGTAGAAATTTATAAAAAAATATGCTGTGAAATCAGGTCTCTGTTAGTGCTGTTCAGTGCCAGTTTATGCCTATTTACTTCATCATTGCCATCATCCCCCTTATACATGTCAACAATCCTTTTCCTTTTGATGATACAGATTCCTCCCTGAAGCCACAGAGAAATGAATCCCTAAAGCATATTTACCCAGCAGAAAACTCTCTTGCAAAAAAAAAGAAAAGGACAGCATGTGTCAGTTTCAGACAAGACCTAAGTTTAGATTCCTGACTTGGGTCAATGGAAACGATTCCCCATAAATACTCTCAGAATAAGAACACAGTTCAATACTCTAAATCCCCTGAAAGTCTCTGAAATTGCAAACTTTTCCTTTAAAAATTTATTCACTAAATGCAAGAATACCTTTGAAACTCAAGACTGCGAACCATATTGAAATCAGAAGGCAACTTTCCCATTGACTATAACATACATTAAAACTGTCGGTTGATAATTTTTTCTATTTTTTTTAAATATTGGCTTATTATCTCAGAATCTATGGCACAGGTAGAGAAATAATGTTTGTATAATACTGAAGTACAAAAAAACCTTTTGTTCTCAGACAGAAAAATAATTAAATATTTTTATGTGCCCCCAAAGAAGCATGTGAATTATTGTTTTAAAATGTTTCATTGCAGAGCACATTAAAATGAATATCATTAATAGAACTTTACAAATCTCCATAAGAACATCAGAAAAAAAATTAAAAATAGTACGTTGAAGTGAAATTAAATTCTGAAACTTTCAGTTCCTCACACCATTAACTCAAATAGGCTTTGACATAGAATTCATGGTGAATATATGACTTACAGTGCCTTAATTATTTGGAGTATTGTATCAAGAGTCTATGTGGGCAAATCATAAAGCACAAAGCTTACAACTAAAAATCTCTTTGATTTTTCTTCTCTGCCGTCTCCAAGAAAGACAGTATTAACTCAAAACACTACTTAAATAAAATATATTACTTTTTCAATCATGTTCAATTGCTTTGAAGCAGGATTGAGTGTCATCCATTCTTCATCTGGTGGTTTTTAAAAATATGAAACAACGTAAAAGATGATGAAATCATCGCAGTTTGTATTATAACTTCAACATCATGCCTGGCTTCCAGGTACTCACCCAGCTGCTCCCTCAATGCTTATCTCAGGTGGAGAAAAACAGATGAAAATGGCTTGTGATAAAGGCAGTTTAGTAAAGAAAAATAAAAGGTTGGATGTGCAAGCACTTGAGATTAAGCAAAAAGATTTGTTTTCAGTAGCCATGGTCCAGCAATCTTGTGGTAAGTAGAGCCCCAGTGTGCTTAGCCATCTCTTGCTAAGACAAAAGCCTTAATAACAAATGCTCCTTCTGTCTCCTCATTTCTCTGAGCCTTTATCGCTGAGCACAACGCTCCATGGTATGCGATGTCTCCTGAGTAAGCTTCCTGGCTCTCTCCCTTCCCAGCCTTTTGCCCCCTCCCAGACTGCTGGCATTTAGAGTTATGGGAATGTTGGGGACACAGTGCTGATGCTGTGGCCAAAACACTGTTGGTGTTACTCCTATGACAGAATCCACTTAAATACATTGTATGTAGAGGGAAGCAGTAATGAATGTGAAATGTATAATTACAATTTGAGCCTTATGGAATTGTAATTCGGCAGTATGCAAAAGCCATCTGGCACTGAGACTATGTATACTTGCTGTTGCTGTCTTGAAAACGCTCACTGTAAAGAAAAAAATGCCAGTTTAACACCAGGGGCACACCTGGATGGACATAAGTCTAGTGAGAACTGGTGCCATTGGACAGCTGGGAGATTATTCACAAAGAACAGTTTGTCAGAAGGCAATAGAGATAAATTGAAAGGAAGGAAAAAGCCACTTTGTTCTGCTCATTGTTGAATACTGACTGAATTCAAGACATGCATGAACTCAAAGTCTGGCCTATAAACAGTAAAAGAGGGTTGTCAAAAAAGATGGACTCTCCTCAGGTCTACCAGCAAAACTATGAGAAAGCAGAGACCAGGATCTCAACTTTTCTTTATTCCTCCCAAAGTCCATCCCTGGATTTTCTCATGAGAAAAAACTGCTGGAGTGTCTGCTGAAGCATGAGGAGAAAGGTGAACTTCCAGAGAGGTCTCAAGGAATATTCAAATTTTATTGGTTCATATTTTCAAATTTGACTAAGACTTAGAAACTTTGCAAATGCCAGACAGAAAAATGTCTTCAAGGCAGATTTTGAATACCTGAAATTCATAAGCATTCTCAGAAGCATGCTTATATCAGCTTAGGGCAGGAATTTTTATGAATATTCTTCTATGATTTCTAGCCCATAGCCTAGCAATAATATTAACTGTTGCCTGGGAAATAATAAAGAAGAGATATGGGCAGTCTGAAAACAGTGACAAATTATCAATGCATACAAGAAATAAAAATTAGTTTACAAATAATGGCAAAAAAGCCAATGCAGACACAAACAAAAGTCTTTAGAACTGTGCAAAACTTGTCAGTTTTTTTTTTCTAAGGAGCAGCTGTTTCTTAGACAATATGATGTATGAATTCCAAACAAAGGATAAGCTTTCAAAGCTTACTGCAGTCCCACTAGGATATGGATCATTCCATGAACTTAGTAAGATTACTGTTAGGAGAAAGGTCAGCCCCTAAAGGACTATCTGTAAAAGACTGTGCTAGCACAGTAAAGCCTCTGCAGCTCAGTGACTGCTCACAGAACCAAGTATTTCTCTAAGGTCTTAGTTTGTGAAATGTCTGGAAGTTTAAGATCTGGCATACACATGCAGTTCAATTAATTAATGCATTTTTTTATAACTCTAGTGATTGATAATTTGTGTTGTTGTATTGTGACGTATTGTGACACAAAATGGATGGAGGCCCAACATCTTTTCCTCAATAAAAATCTCTACATATATATGTGAGCTATTGCTGAGAACTTATTTACTTTCATAGTGAGTGCCTTGCTAGAGTATAACTTAGATTGTAAATTGCTCTAAGATATCTTCAATATGAAAGATGCTTTATAAATCCAACTTGCAATCTGCTTCTGCTCAAATGAACATAAATATTAAATCTGTGTATGGTAATTCATATGCTATAAAATTATATTGATCCTGTTTATATTTGAGTTAACTTACTTCTGACATCAATCTGAAAAGAAATGTCCCTGAAGTTGTTCCATAAAACTGCCATGCAGTGTCAAAAGTAACTAGCTCAGATCCTGACTAGATGCTCCATCTTTTCAAGATAAGTGATACTGGGAAGGGAGCTCTGAGTAAGTAGGAGAATGATACCTGTTCTCTGAAACAGGATTCATGATAGCTTTACAAACTAGCAAACACAGATTTGGAGTTTTCAGAGTAGAAGACGATTATAGCTTTCACATACTTTCTTAAATTCACTTGACATTAAAAGCAAGAATCAATTTGTACAGAAGCTTTTAGAACTTACTGATTTAAACACAATTTATGAATGGTTGCAAGAAACTTGGTAGCCACTGATGATAGTTCTAGGAAGTAGCGTGCTTACGAAAGAGGTATTAGAGTTGGGGTCAAATCTGCATTGGTTATGTATTTAATTCTGACTATTTAGGCAATAGGAACCACTTTTTGTATTTAACATGTTACCAAGTAACCTGATTTGGATTTAAAATTGATTTTTCTAAACAGATTTTCATTCAGAGGCAGAAGGAGTGTCAAAAATAGCTGTTGACACTTTTCATAAAACCAGACTAATCATTTGGGGTTTTTGTTTATTGCTAGTGTGTCTTAATGCTGGGAAAGGTTAAAGTTAATGGGTTTTGCTACATTACAATAATGTACAAATTACAAATATAACAGTTCTCACAGTCTAGCAGAGGCTCACTAGTGAAGATCTTAAGCAAACCTTAATAAGTGTGGGACTTTCCTGCTTATTCAATATGTATATGCTTTTCAGAGGTTCCTAAAATCTTTCAGGACAATGCTAAATTTAGGTGTTCAAGACTAAGTGAAATGCAGCACCTACAAGCACAAAAGTAGAAAGGACAGTGTAGAAATATCTTGGCTTAATCTCATCCAAAATTTTTGCCTCTGGTAATCCTGAAGACACATAAATATTGCCTTAATTAATAATATTCTGGTTTCACAATTGCTCTGCATTATCAACCATGTTTATATGCATGTTCACAGTCTAGTTTAAGTCTGAAGTAATCAAATTGACTTTTAGTTTACAGGATGGGTGAGAGCTATGGAGACGATACTGACTAGGAATATTTTCCTCCTCTGTTCAGCTCTTATGAACAGAATGAACTCAAGCAGTAATTTATTGTCTGCCATGATTTAGGAACAGCACTTCCCACTTCAGTGTTCCCACTAAATTGAAAACCATGAACCGCTCCCCTCCCTCCCTACCCCTGGTGGAAGACAAAGGCAGAGATTATGGGTTGAGATAAAAAAAAATAATTACTGGAAACAGCAATGAGATAAGAAAACAAACAATAATAGCAACACTACTAATAACAAAAGTGTACAAAGAGAGGGTGATTTACATGGAAAACATTCACTAAGCCCTGGACAATAAAAAACAACTGTGAGCAGACCCTTCCGCACAACACCCTTTCCTCTGACAGGAAGACATGCCCACCTTCCCCTAGGAGCCCAGAGTCTCTTACTTGCATCCCCCCAGCAATGCTGTGAGGTGGGATAGAATAACAACCTAGGCATGCCAACTTTTCTCCAGGCTTCACTTCCTCATGGCCTACAGTGAATAATTTGACTCTGTCCTGGAACCAGGACATTGTCTTGACCTGCTTTACCAATCCATAGCGTTCACACTTTTTAGGCCGCAATGTCTTGCATATACTTCTCTGGTTTCCTGCCCTATACTGTAACCAGAGTCACAGGTACAGCTCTTTCCCAACATCTCAATTGGTGCCAGTGCCAGCAGAGAAACTGCTTAGGGCGCCAAGAAAAACACAGCCAGTGTCAAAATATAGCTAAGAGCATAGATACATCAACAGCTTCCATGCTTGTAAATTTAGAAGCATAATGTTTAATCTGTAAATGCTAGAATAGAGATGCACTGGATGTTCAAATTAAAGGACGTCTCTTCGGAAAGCTATGAGTACAAATGTCCTTTTTTAGAAGACTTTTATTGAAGCTAGGGCATAAAAATTTGCATCAAATCATGAGGTCCTCAGCACAACATCTTACTTTCTCTCTCACTTTAAATGGACTCCCTTAGAAGTCATAGCAGGTTAGTAGTGGCAATCAAGCTTTACATGGGAACCGGGAGATATCATTATGGAACACAAATCATTCAAGAGAAATTACATTTCTGTGTTCATTCCTGCTAAAGGACAATTTTGATTTGTTTGAAAACAGGCCAAGGTCAAAGGAGTAGTCATCTCTCTTGAACTACTGTTTTGGGGAACTCAAATATGAATTCAGACCCTTTTATCAAATCAGGAAAGGTACGGTTAACATCACAATGAAGTCCTGGTGAGAACACCTTTATATACCTTAATGTTATGACAGCTGCATAAAGAAAGGGATAAAAGAGAAGGAAGCATAAAGGGTTTTGCTGTTGCAGTATTGAGGACACGGATGCTCTTAGGCTCTGTCAGTGAGAAGTGAAGGAGGTGTGGTCATTTCGTCTCTTTTCTCTACTAAATGTGTTTTCCCATTCTTTTCACTGCCTAGGAGAGGAAGGAAAGGGAGAAAACAGGGTTGTAGAAGTGGAGAAGACTTACTTTCCTGTTTTATCTGAACATTTTTGCACATGCCACCAAAGGAGAATGGACATTTGGTAGGGACTGCTTGAGGAACACATGGAGTGGGGATAGAAGCAAAATAGTCATCACATGGAATGAAAGATACTTTCCTCTACTACAGACTCAGGGATTAAGAAATTAGCTACCAACGAACTAAGTAGCTGATTGAGACTTGCCAAACATCACTGAGTTTCATCTGTTCATTTTTTTGGGGGGGGGGGGTTGTTATTTGTGGGTTTTCATTTGTTTATTTTTTGTGTTTTTCTTGTGTTGTTTTGGGGTTTTTGTTTGTTTGTGGTTTTTGTTTGGTTTTAGCAGAGATGTTATTGCATATAAATATTTGTATGTACTGAAAGCACCACACTGAGATTTCCCATGTCCTAATTAAACAGACTTAAGGTCAGACATGTTTGGGAATCAAAACTAGTTTCAGAGGAAGTCAGACTCTCTAAAGCTACTGCAAGACAGCAACACTTCTTCCATCTTAAATACCAGAACATACACATAAACTTCCTACATGATCCCACTGACAGATGCATGCACCAGGTAGAAATTGTAATGAACTATGAATGACTTTTGTTAGTTTGTAGATGAATTCTAGTGATACATTAATGATAGTTTATCTACTGTAACTTCTTCAGCCTGGTCATATTTGTTAGATCACGTGACCAAGCTAACAGCCAAGCATATCTTAATTACTTTGATAAGATATAGGGAGAGAATGAATTACTAAACAATGATAGTGGCATTGTAAGACACACTGCTTTTCTAGAATGTAGGTAGTACAATAGGTATATTCACTTCTCACTGCTGTCTGACAAGTTTATTGAAAAAATTACAGTGAATTACATCAAGAAATACTATCAGTATGTAGATGGATCACATAGCGATCTATAGCACAATAATATTAAGTCTATAATTCGTGTTCTATGTCTGGAACATTAGTCCCTTGATGATGGTTTTTTAGAAAGTAACTTAGAATTGATGACTCATTTATCCCCATCCTCTCTAGTTTTTCTATATATAGTGGATATGGACCAGTAGAAATATTCATACCACTTTTATAAAATTAACTTAGTGACTATTCATGTACATTTTTAGCTTTCTCCTTTTGGAATTTGGCTCAAATAATTAACTTTAACAATATGTTATGATGCTGTATTATTATTAATTGTTGTTTGAAAAGGTAGCCATTTCACCTAGGCAATCCTATTTATGGACTATGGTAACTGAAAACACCCAATGACAGACAAAAAAATCCAGATTGTATTTTTTTTGATTAAATTAAAGTCAGAAGGATGCTGAAGCTACAAAGGAAAGAGGTCTACTGCTAGTTGTGGCTGTAACAGGTTAATTTTATCTTTTCTTAATCAGATAGTTGCTCAAGATTTATCTCATTTGTCATGCACCAGAACAAAGACAGTGTAAATCCAATACTAGAAACCATTTAGTCTTTGGGGGAATATTTTAATAGACCCCCAAAGATACTATTTATCTTCTGATGTGTAATACACACTAAGTAATTAGGAGTCCAAAAATTGCTGGTGATGGAAGCTGGCATGTCTTCATGTCCCTTGATGGAGATGACTTGTTAAAGACTCAAATATATTGTCCCCAGTTAGCACTGAGCTGATGTAAACGTATTTACATTTATATGTAAATACATTTAGACACATTAAGAATTAAGAGCAGTTGGCTAGAAGCATTACATCAATCATACCATAGTCAAATCCTCCCCTGATTTACACCCATCACTCTTATGCAGAGGATTCACTGTGTGCAATCATGGTGCTGTTTCATCCTCTGCTAACAAGTGAATGAAATGATCAATCTTGTAACTGTTGTCAAGAGTGATGAATTTAAAAGCACTAAATGTTATATCACCCTTATTACAGTTTTGTAGGTGCATGCATCAGGACTAGTGACAAAATTGGCCTCTAAAACCAGCATGAGTTTATTTAGATTCCTCTGATGTCTTACCTGTCTTATTTCAGAGTATTTTGGTAAAATTAGAATTTAGGATTTAAGGAAATCAGTGATAACTGTTAAGGGCAAACAGCACTGACCAGCTCTGTACACACTTCTTCCTGAGCTTTAAGACATTGGTGATTTCGTTTCCTCCAGTGGTGCAGAGGCTCAGGGAATGCTTGTTACAGTCTCTACTGCTCCTTCCTCCTCAAGGGAAGGACTCCTCTCACTTTAGCCCTGCTCCAACATAGCATCCCTCCCACAGGAGATGATCCTCCATGAACTTCTCCAGTGTGAATCCTTTCCACAGGCTGCAGCTCTTTGTGCACTCTTTCAGCATGGGTCCCCTATGGGGTCACAAGTTCTGTCAGCAGACTGGATCCACTGTAGGCTCTTCTCTCCCTGAACCAACAGTTCATGTCAGGAACTTGTCCCAAGATGAACTTCCTATGGGGTCACAGCCTCATTTGGGCATCTACCTGCTCTGGCTTGAGGTTCCCTACAGGCTCTGCTCCACTGTGGAACTCTATAGGCTGTAGGAGCACAGCTCCTTCACCATGGTCTGCTCCACAGGCCACAGAAGAATCCCAGCTCTAGTGCCAGGAGCACCTCCTGCTCTTCTTCATGCACTTACCTTGGTGTCTGCAGAGTTTTCTGTTGCATACTCTCATCCTCTCTCCTGCCTGCAGCTGCTCTTGTGCAGCAAATTTTTGTCCTACTTAAACACGGTATTCCAGAGGTGCTACCGCTGTCACTGAGAGCTCAGCCTTGGCCAGTGGTGGGTCCATCCAGGAGCTGGCTGGCATCATCTCTGTTGCACACAGGGGAAGCTTCTGGACACTTTGTACAGAAGCAACACCTGTAGCCTTCCCCCATGACCTGAGCCTTGCCTCACAAACACAATGCATTAACAAACTGCCCTTTTTAGGTCCAGTGAGTCTGAGGAATGCCACTCCACAACTTTCAAACTTCATCAGTGAAAAGAATGTAGGCTGTGGTAGAAGAACATATAAAAGTAGCCCCAACATGATATCAAGAACAAGGAAGGAGAAATTCCCACCTGGAGCGTGATTTTCTGTTCATGCAGAACACTGCATGCCTCAGTGTTCTGGTGAAACCTGGGAACTGGCCCACTCCCTCCCATTCTGTTAACTGAAGACTGAAACCACCAGATATAGGACTCTGGGAATAGGGAAGTTCTAACTACATCCAAGTCTTAGAAACTTGGGAGCCTTTTTATAACATTTTAAACTATTTTACTGATGAGTCATCTAGATCTTGAGTAATTTAGACTATTCTACTGCTAAGATACTAACTGGAGTAAGAAACTTTTCTCTCCATCTATATAGTGTGTTTCCTTTTGCTCACTATAAGATTTTGAGAGCAAGAACTATGCCAGCCTCAAAGGGTTACTTCTCCAAAGGCTGAAAATGCTAGAGATATTTAGTAGAGGTTGAATAGGGAATAGTGTTTGAGAAACATGAGAAGAGATTTCCTTACACACTTGTAAGTTTGAGTTCTTCAAGTAGTGCAGTGTGAAGAGAGAGATGTGGGTTACAACATTTGATGAAAATTTAGAAAGGATTCTTTTTTTAGGAATAGTGTTTCCATACCACTGAGAACATGGTTTTTTATTCTGCCACTGCATAATGGCTTACACAAGCCTCAAAGAAACCTCTCCAATCTTTGAATCCTATCCCCACTAGGCAGTCATGTAATATAGATATAGAAGGATGCTCAGGAATAATTTCACAAAACACTCCCATAAATAAATTGAAGACCCTCAGACCAGAAATCTAAAATGCTTTAGTGTACACAGAAGACAGCAGAAACACAAAGCAGTCTGAGCACATCCTGTTTATTACCAGTGTAAAATGGGTCGTATGTAATTGTGTTTGTTGAGCTGCTTGGGTGATTAGATCCTATTTCTGCCATAAAGAGTGGATTGATCAAAAAAGAGGTTATTTTGGCATTCTCAAAAACCTCAGTCTTGTTTATAATGAAATCAGAATATATACTTCAAAGAAGGAGATATGTTTTCCTTTTCAGTATAAATATGACAACATAATCCCCTGAGTGACTTTAAGCCACTGCTTTGTCTAGGTTTTGCATGGGAACAGCATAGGAAGAACAGTTACCTTCTGTCAAAATAATGTGGGAGGCAAGTTCTTATCAGTGTTTGTCATGTCTATGTCTACTAAACTAAAAGTTTTGTGTATCTTCTAAATAAAGTCAAGAATTTATTGTGAATATAACTGAAATCCTGACATTTCAAGTCAGGAAAAGATATCTTTCTTGATCTAAGCATTAAAAAATAACTTCAATAGAGAAAAAGCTCTGCATAAAACTACTAATAAAATTAAAATGATAATGTGCATTCTTACTGGTTTTTACCTTTTTTCTTCATCTTACCCTCACTCTTCCACAACTCCTTTTGAGGTGGGTACTTTCTGACTAAGTTGGGTTTCAAGGCTACTTTTTAGTTTAAGGTGACTGGGCATTGCAACAAGTTTTAAGCCTCTGGAATTCTTTAGGGAAAATACAACGTTCAGAAGGCTGCTTTCTTCATTGTTCTGTAGCTCCACATTACATTTACTTTATATGGTGTTTTGCTTATGTTTTATACTTCTTCATTGCTCTCCTTATTACCCCTAAAACTGATTGTCTTGGTCCTAGCTTGTATTTCTTTTGACTGACAGTTGGTGAGATTGTCAGTTGGTGAGATTGACCCCATTGCCATGTGTTGCCCACCACTAGTGTCAAAGTTCTGCCTTACCTCTTTTCATCCCAAGCATGCAATGCTCTCTGTTGTGTTCTGCGCCATCATGTCACAAGACCCCTGTTCTTTTCCTGGTATTGCATTGTACTGTATTGCTTTACACTACATTGTTGCACTAGAGACATAAATCTTTCTATCTTGAGAAACTGCTCATTACAGATATCCATATCAAACTATACTGGTGCAAGGCAAAAATAGAACACTAGAAAAACAAAATAAACTTTCTCTCACAGTCATACACAAGCCTTACTGTCAGACAATCACAGAATCATAGATATGAGAAGCGACCCTGAGCCCTTCTCCTCAAGGTTGCTCTCCATCAATTCTCTGCACAGCCTGTATTTGTGCTTTAGTTTGTCCTGACCCATGTGCAGGACCTTGCGCTCAACCTTGTTGAATCTCCTGGGGGTTGCATGAGCCAACCCCCCAAGCCTGACAAGGTCCCTCTGAATGGCATCATCTCCTTCCAGTGTGTCAGCTGCACCACACAGCTTGGTGCTGTCAGCAAATTTACTGAGAGTGCGTTTAATTCCACTGCCCATCTCACCAATCCCAGTTTTAATCCTTCCAGGGACGAACACTTTTCATTCCAGCACACCAGTCACCATGTCCCTGTGATGCCCGTAAGACCAAAACCCTGCAAATGCACGTCTCCAACTCCTCTTGCTTACTCCCCATTATACATATGTTATTATAGACATTTTAGTTGGTACTCCCATGAAACCACCTTACTGGTTGGAGTGGCTGGAGTTCCTTTGGGCTTTTCTTCAGGTGTTCTCCTACTGACCAGCAATTCTTCATTTTCCGGGCATCATTTTCTGGCACTGGCATCAGACTGGTAGGAGTGGGATGGATTCTCCAGCAACTTGAAGATAAAATGGCCAAAAGAAAGCTGCTGGCAGGCAATGAAAAGTTCTAACAAAACTAATAAATCCCAGGCCTTGAAAACTCAGTACCCAGCCTACGGCCTATTACTAGCAAAGGCACTACTACTCTGCAGTTAAAACCTTCTCTCAAAATCTGGCTTCTCCTTGCATTTTTACTATTAGACACTTTAACCTTCCTGGGCATGCTACAGAGCAAGGAGCTGAAACTGAGCTCTGAAGTGAAGAAATGTACTTAAATGATGGATACAAGCCTCCTAGTCCCATCTAAGCTCCCCTCCAGGTTTTAAGCTGCCTTTCCATATTTGAAAGACCTTTGTAGGTTTTTGTGTCATATATTGCAAACTCTGTCTACATGTCCTGGACAATCAGTGTATTTGAAATAAAATTATGTGTTTAAGCAAACAAATAAAACCATTGGTGTTAGGTACTATACTTATCTGGTGTTAGAGAATCAGTGGAGTCTTGTCTTGCATAAAAGGACACTCGAGGTCTCTGTGGCAAGACCTAGAGGTTCACTGACTGCTCTCAGGGAGCCTACACAACTACCTCTTGTAGATCTGCTTAAATTTGTGTGTCTTCCTAGTATTTGAGGCCCCATAAGAGGAATATTTTACTTTCTTTGCTCAGCAAAGTGGCAAACAGGCAAACAAGCAAACTCATTCCATCTGCTGCATTCATCCACCCTACATTCTGAGCATTGCTTTTCTCTTTATTAGGAAAAAACCTCTTCTGAAAGACGTATGTATTCCATGAAAACTTTAATGAAAGCCTTTTTTCTCCCCTCAGTTCCATGTGTCAGTAGCAGTTCTGTCATTCCCATGCAAGCACATCTATGACCCCGTGGATTCAGTTAGATCATACTCTAATAAAGATGTTTATATTTATAGCTGCTACTAGTGCTACACAGCTCTTGTTTACTACTTTGCCTCTCTCTAATCTGTAAGATTCATGCAACCTCATGAGAACAGAGAAAGAAAGCAGCAATGACTGACATATACTGATTAAAATTTCAGTAAGTTTATTAGGCAAGAGATATCATCAAGTAAATTAATGTCAATGAATAATTATGCCTATTCAGTCCTACTACTTAGATAAAAGTACCTGAGTTAGACCTAAACTTTCCATATATTTGGTTACATTTTAACAGCTGCTTCTTTATCTGTGATTCTTTTACAGCATGATTACTTTGGAACAGCAAGTTCATATGAAGATCTCATTTGAAGCTCTGTAGTGATAGCCATTGATTTCAAAGTATTTTGGATATATTTCTATCTGGATATATTAGCTTACTGACTTATGAAAAAGTTGTTTGTCTTCAAAATCTTGAGTAGCTCAGCTGTTTAGCCTTAGGAATTCTTATTTATCTTCCAATCCTGGGCATTGTTTCTGCCATCTTTCCTGCTAACAAGGAAATTCTGGTGACTAAAATTCTTGTTTCATTTATGTCTATGGAAGATACATTGAAGTAATCAAGTGTGCCAGAATTAATTCCATAAGGACATTTAACTTTGCTTCTGTTCCTCAGTTCATCCACCAAGTGATCTGTCCACAAAACAAAGTGATAAACACATTCAAGTCAGGAAATATGGTAACTAACCTAATGTGTGGCTGGAAAGCTTCTAGCTTTCAAATGCAGTCACTCTCTATCTGGATAAAATATTTGGTATCAACTGTGTTTTGCATAAGGACTTTCTTGCTTTTATGATTTGTCTTCCTATTTGGTCTTCTGCACTCAAACCTGGAAACAGAACTTGGTTAAAATGTCAACAGTAGAATTAATACCCTATAAGAAATTTACTACCACACTACATAAAGAACAGTTTCAATCAACCTTGGAAAGTTACACTGCATCAATATGTAGGAACCTCCTCAAAATCATTGTAGACTGCAAAAAGATAGAGATTAACAACTACATTTTAATTTGGTCCTTATGGACTTATGTTTGTAGTGGACCTTATGCTTGTAATAGTTTACATTATAAATAATTATTTAACATTTATCCTCACTATAAAGTAATCCCAGATTTGGATGCTTGTGCAGGCCAGCTTTATTTAATTATTCTGAAGGAGTGTTGGTTTATTGTACAACTAAATTAAAAAGTGGTGGTGGTGCATACATCATTTGCTTCCTTACATGTGTTGTCCTGCATGTTTTCTTGTTACACAGTGGCAAGAGCCAATTCACACACTGAAGTGAGGCATTTCTGCTTTTTATTTGTTTGCCCAATTTAGGGAGTTACGTGGTAACACACAAAAAGCGTGCCCCCCAAATAATCAAAACTTTACATTATTTATACATGATAACAAATAAAGACAGCAGTGATCATTTTTTGCAGCTTACATAACTATTTCATTAATTAGTACTCAGAACTCTGTTTGCTGGCTGCATCTTTCACTGGTCAATGAGTCAGGGGTCACCATGTTCCAGTGCCAGAATTACCTTTCCCCCAGTTTCTGCTCAGTTCTACTGACTTCACTCCTAGTGGCTCTTATCCAGACAGCCCATTTTTCTTGGGATTGTGCTCCCTTTTCCTTAAAACAAAAGGTTAGTCAAGCATACAACGTTCACAATGCTGCTGCTTAATCATAACTATCTAGTTGAAGATATCAATTACCAACTTAAAAAAAATATATTTCAAGTTTGGTTCAAATTTTGAGGGGATAAATATCACATAGATTGCAGATCACAGATGAATTTATCTCAAAATTTCATTTAAAGTTTTAAATATATAATTTCACTCACAGTTGAGTGTGACTAAATACACTCATCTTTAGTCAAATAAGCTCAACTTCTCTCCTTCTCTTTGGTAGGACAAACTTTTATTTCCCTAGCAGACAATATTCACACATTACATTCCCCTGCTCTTCAAAAAGTATGTTTTTGAAGATCTGATTGGTTAAACTAAGCTACAAACTTACAATACTACCAAAATACCTCCCTGTCTCTTCCTTTTACTTGTGTAAGGAGGTTTATAGTTCATTGCAGTTCATATTGTTTGTTTACTGAAGATAAACTGATGAGGGACTTACGTGTAATAAAATATGACAGAAAGGAGCTATATTTTCCTTATTTTTCAAAAACAGTGACAGCAATGAAGAAAAACATTTTCATTTTATTTTAATGGGCTTTTGCCAGGATTCATTCTGATCACTACCTTCATGTACTACTGGCCTCGCCTAAAGCAATGTCAGCTGTCAGTGGAAGCCAAGATAGACCTTTAACCATAGAAAGGACCTGGCAAGTCATCTGACATTCACAAGAGAAAACAATCGAATTTTGAGAACTGCACTTCCATCTCTGTTGTTCTTTATCCTTTATCCTTTGCAACTTCATTCATTACTGTCTCTAACTTTTCTGCAGGTGCAAGGATCAGCATTTTCAAAGTAACTGTTGTGTCAGTCTCTTGGAAGTAATTGCACTTGCATTCCTTCCTGCTGCATTCCTTCTACCCAGATTGTTTCCTTCCTTCGAAGTTCAGAACATTTTTGACCTATCAACCAATGTTAACCAAGTGGTGGGAAGCTACAAAGAATGTTTGACCTGTTGAGGCTGGATAATTTCTGTGTATGGAGTTCGGACTTTTATGGTTTATTACAAGTGCAGTGCAGAGAAATAAACCAGTCAACTATGTTGGACAACAGAAATTCAGGAATGCAGAAGAGTTAAACCACTTTTTTTCATCAATTCAGCTTCTGCAAATTTTCAAGTACATAGACAATTTGCTAGAGCTCAGATAAGGAGAGGTTTTCTGCTTTGCAAAATATAGTGAGATTTCAATGTCCCGCTTTGTGAGGGAGAGCTGAGACCTTCCAAAGTTTTGTAGCATTTTATCCCCAAAAGAAGTACTAAAACTATGGAACTGAATAAAAGAAAACTACTTGCTATTAATGTGTCCCATTGCATTGCAAAATTCCTGGGCAATTAAAATTTTCAATGTGCTTTATTTTTTAAATTATTATTTTCTCTGTACCCAACTAAAAATCATAATTAGCAGAAATATTGAATTATATTGCAATGTAACTTTTCTGGAAGGAGTTTTATTATCAGAAGTATGAAATATGTCAGATGCCTAAAAGAGATGTTTCAGACAGCTTTAATATAACGCAAATAAATTTTAAACACTTTTTCACAATACTGGTGGTAGGTTTTCATGATAATACAACAGTTATCTTCTGCTACCTCCTTTATAAAAACATAATATTGCTGAAAATAAACTGCTGAACCATATGTTAAGAAGAACTATCATTTCCTGGATGGCTTCAAGCTACTGAGATTGGTGACTTTTAACAAAATTTTATCAACACCCGAGAGCTATGACATTTACATGTTGTCCTGTTGGAAATTGGTACTGGAAGAATTATAGACATGGTAGCTAACACACAGAGAGTTTTTACCTGGTTTCTCACTAATCAAAAATACGTTTTTCAAGAATTTGTCCTAGGGAAAATCTTTTTATGCAGTCTAATTTTTTCAAAGGAAATTATTTGGAAATTGATGCCTCCATCTGTCTCATTTTTTTCTGGATGTGTGCAATAAGTAATTTCATTAGTTGAACCTTTGTAGCTAAAGGAGACAAATGGCCTCAGGATAATATTTCTTCCACTAATTTAAATTCTGAAATATTGGAGATTTAGTGGTAGAAAAATCTGATCTGGTGTGTTAGGTGCAAGTCTCTAAGAAGTTAACAACAGACAGTCTTAAATCTTCCAATTGAATGACAATTGAAGCTTAATAAAAATCAGAATACGGCTTATAACATTTCTAACTAGGTATAATTACTTGTATTAACAAAACTAAAATTATGTCTATAGCTTTACTTCTATTAGCAGAACAATTAATATGGACAAAAAAATTTAAGTGAATTAAGATATCAAGAAAAATATGATATTATGAAGACAGAAGGTGGTTACCAGTCCCTACTGAAAATTGTACAAAAAATGATGTATTTTTCTTTTGGTAGGAAATAAACCAGTATCTTTCCACATGTTCAATGTATTTTATACATGCACAATAATATGTACTGAGTAAATAAAACACAATATGTGAGTGCAGATTTTCCATAATCATCACCTCACATAATAAATAATATAATAAATAATATAATTAAAATCACAAAGCATTTGATTTTAAAAAATTAAGTAATGCAGTTCAAGCAGTGCTCTAACAGCATGTACACTGGACCTAATTTACTGGGTTTTGTTTTCTTTAGCAAGTAATAATTCCATTTTTTCCGTATGATTCCCTACCATTAAACAATCTAATCAAATATACTTCAGAGTGTGATGTTAAAAGGAAAAATACCTGATGATTACAGAACTGAAGTAGAAGACAATATATCTGATTTCTCCTAAAGCTTAGTTGTCTCTGTAATGTTCTTTCCACACATATTAAGTGTACATGTAGAGTTGGAAAAGAAAGACTGTAGGCTCTACTTAATTTCTGCCACTGGTTGAGACCAGAGAATACTTTTGCAGCATTTTGCAGGAATAGATAGGAAATTTCCATCCACTAAAAGATTTTAACAGTGCTTTCAGTAAATACTTCCATTGTGGCTTGCTTGAACAAATACTTAAAATGTCCTTAAGTCCTAGATAATGTGAGCAGAAAACAACAGGGGATGAGAAAACAGTCATAAATATTTATATCTACATATCAGCAGCCAGTCCATACTGGGTGGTAGTACCTTGCACATACAGCACACCAGCAGGTCAGCCCTGGCAGAGGAAGATCACATGTAAAGCTCTTTGTACATTCAATTTTGTCACTGATACCTTTCTGTAGAGTCTATAATATTCCCAAGTGAATTACCTCACAGAATTAAAAGTAAGTCGTAGTTCAACTCCAGCACTAGTGCAGCTTTGATATTCTTGCATTTGTATTTATACACCCCCTCATTTCCACATGGAAAGATGTGCATGGGCTACATTCATTATCAGCTATTCCATGCTGTTCTACAACAAGCAACTAAAATCGAGCTCAGGTAATGAAGTCATGACATCTGCCTCCATTCGTTACCATAACCATTTAATTACAGAACTGCAGCAATTTGCTCTGGTGGAAATCTTGTGTGGATTTTTTCAAAGGAGCGTATGTAGTTGTTGTTAAAAGGCCAAGGAGATTCTCTGGAGCTAGAGATAAATTCATAAGAAAACAAAATAAAATGACAACTAGTTCTATAATAGATGATAACACAAACTAAAATAAGACATATTTTGTGAGTTATATATGATATTAATATTATGAGAAGATTAGTGTACTTAATCAGATGAGTCATATCTTAGATAAAAACATTTTAGATAAAAAGATATGACAGATATACACACGAAGATATCTGCAGAACATAGCATGTTCATATGCCTTCCGTTCTTAATTTGATTATTTCTTAAACTGGAAATTATAAATATACATGCACATGCACTTTTTTATTTGGTAACCTTTTAATTCACTTTCTACATATCAAATAATGGCCTGCTTAATCAAAACAATTATTTAAATTGCTCTAAATTAGAAAATAAACAAAATCATTGACATAGTATTATCTTTGAAAGCAAGGAATTTTTTGAGCTGAGTACTTCCATTTGCATTTGTCATATTATATTGTTCTGTAACAGAAAGTCAACATAGTAATGGACTCAAATTGTTCCATAGTAACCATGTTAGGCTGGCACAAATTAATTTCAAGAATTTGAATTTTAAGATGATAATCAAGCTAGGGTCCAAGGCACTCTGCATGCCTGTCCACTGCATAATTATATATTATTGAACTATTGAATATTTTTATATCGTTATTTTGTAGTAGAGCCTGAAGCCACACATTGAAAATACCTACTGCACTGTGCTCCCTCCAGAAAATGAATGAATATATATGGGAATATTTCTATCAGACACAACTTTATTGCACACTCCCACTGCTATCTGTCCTGGTGAAGGAAGGCTGTCATGAAAGTGCAGCATCAAGTGCACCATGAAACTGTAATTTTGGGATGCAAATGAGCCATAAGATTGGTGCAAACTCTCCCTGACTTTTGCTAATTTTAATGGTATGAGCAGTTCTTGTAGATTTGAAACAATGAAAACTCCTCCTCCACTTCCCTGCTCTTGCTGAAATTGAACTAAATTGTATGCATTTTGCGTCCTGTATTGCCTCAACATCTTCTTACATATTTTTCCTGCCTGGAATATAAAATAGATTTAAGAAGATTTAGTATGCACATACTGTACTTTTAATGCACTCTTTTACATTCTTCCATTGAAATGCCCATGATTTTTATACAATACACTATTACCTTGCTGTCATTCCTTTTATGTTCAAATTAATGAGATTTTTTTGTACATGCATCCAAATTGTTTGATATTTTCTGATAGAGATGCTTTTAAAAATTTTCATGTCAATACAGATGTAGAAGCCTTCTAATAATAATATTTTCATCTGTGACAATCTTCAATATTGCATAGAACCAGTACTGTAATAAAAAAATGGAAACATTTGCTAGTCTTCTAGCTTTTGTAGATCTATTGCAACAAAGAATTAATTTCTCCAGATCTAATAGACTAATTTGGTACTTCAAAGCATTGTACTTAATATATAAGACTCATTTAACAAGCACTAGTCTCTTCCTAACAGTGATTAATGATAGGGTACATAAAATTGGATCAAACGGTTTTCTTGTTCTTTAATTTCATCTTTATTCATAGAAAATGCTGCTTAACTGCTTAAAGCTTTACACCTACTATCCATTTCTACACTTATAAATCTGTAAAAAGAAAGTTTAATTCTTTTGTATTGTTAACCTTCCTTTAAAACACCAAATGGAAATTCTGATATTTGCAAATGAACCTACTACATACATATGTTCTCATTAAATATTAAATATAGTAGTTGACTTTTTATCAAAACTGAGTGTATTTATTACAATAATAATAACAAATTCATTTTAGGACCACACAAATTTTTCCTCAAGGTAGCCTAAGAAACTTCAGGATAAAAGGGAAGGGATGCACAGGAGAGGCAGAAGAATTTAAAGATTAAGAAGAGTTTAAAGGAGGGGAGAGGAAAAGCATGAGGTATAACCTTGAGATGTAGTGGATATTACAAAGGCCCTGACATTTAGCATGGTCATACATTTACATTTTAAAAGGTATGTCAGATAACTCATATTTTTAAAGAAAAATGCAAGTAATATAATAATGTTTCCTGCAGAAAATGATAAATATTCTTTGTGAAATGGAATTATCTTCCGGAAAAATGTCTGAAGCTTAGTTGTTTTTCATCACATTCTTTTTTTCACTGAAACTTCTTCGCTGGGATGCAGTCAATCTACTGTAATATATAGTTCAGTCTGATCCTGTATACATTTTCTCATTTTAGGGATTGAAGTACTGTGAAAAATTTTATTTCTTTTCCTCATGTTCATGGTTGCATCACTATGACATAATTAATAATTAAAAAGTCTTTTTTACATAATTAATAATTTGAATGTATTTAGTATTTTATCAGGAGACAGACTCTGCCAAGGAAGTCAATAATCCTGCTCTATCATACAAAACAGTGTAATTGTAAGGATGTCTGTAAGCCATTCTAAAGTAACATTTTAAGGAATTACTTATGACTCTGAATTTGGCAAGTAACTTCTGGTATGGTTTTGTGTCAGAAACACATTTGCCTTTTGAAAGGTGTCTTCCAAACATTCCAGAGTATGTATAGTCACTAAAAACCTGTCAGGATATCAGTGGTCACACCCATCCTGATGGTGAACAGTTTTTCTCAGGTTTTAATAATTTTTAAGGTTTTAGGAAAAAAGGTGAGCAATAATTTAAATAATATTGAAAAAAAACCCAAATGAAAATAAAAGTAAACCCAAAATGGTTCTGGAGAAGAAAGGAGAAAAATGTATTTTGAGAAGAATAACTATGTTGAGATTTTATTAATTTGCTAAATTTGCATTTAAAAATTTGGGGGTTTTGTTGTTTTTTTCCCACTTATGAACCTTATGAAGTGGAAAAACATCCCACATTCCAAGGGCTTTCATATGTGAAATTTCTGTGCTTTTTTAAATTTTGCTTATCATATAAAGGAATTTTTTATCTTTAATTAAGGGTCTTGTATTTCAGTGACTATATGGCTCCATGACATAATAGAACATCTTGGCTTTTATTAGTTTGCTCCATTTTGTTTGTTTGTTTATTTCCTTACTGATGAGAAGAGATTAATATCACAACATGGGGAACATTGCATAATGAGTGAACATCAGATAATGAGTGAATCACACTCATTTTTGCTTTCATAAAACAGTTCAAACTCAAACATTGCTCCCACAACTGGTACTTGTTTTCAATTTTAAAAAAATCCCATGGTTTTTACTGTATGAATCAGAGCTCTCAACCCCTCCTTTCCCACAAGAAGAAATGCTCTCAAATAATTTTAAGGAATGAGAAAATTGTAAGAGTTTTAAATTTCTAAATAAAGTAATTCAAGTAATTCTTTGAATAATTCTTTGCATAAATCAGAGTCCTCATACTGTTGATGGATCACCAGACATCTGTGTACATGTTTCAAAAATTTACAGTGTGTGGTAAGCTAAGAGGTTTTTTGGGTATTTCTGCATATTTTTGCATATTTCTGATTTCTAAAATTCTTGTCTTTTTTTATAATTGAACGTGTATTATTTTAAATAGCTGTTAGAAGACATCTATAGCCAAAAAGTATTCAAATATGACTTTTTATAATAGAAGTGGTTTCCAAATGGTTTTATTATAGTATGCAATATATCTCCTCTATTATTTTGAGAACCAAGAAAACATATTTCTGTACAGTGAATGACAATGTGATTATAAAAAAAAATCTAGTTGTATTGAGAACAAGAACTATGTCATTACCCAAAGAAGATAAATAAACATTTGTCTCATAAATTTTATAGTTTGTTGCGCAGTATTTTAAATTCGAGTAAAAGTAAAATATAATACCTCATATAAGATTTCCTATTGGACAGCTGAGAGTATTTTTCTTGGTTTCTGAACTTCAAATCAAGTCCATTGTCAAGAGTCTCACTACTTTCTGATCAATCTACTGATGGAAGTGGTGCTCTAATATGATCAATGTGACCCCATTTAACTCCTTCTAAGCAGAGATTTTTATAAATAAGGGTCCATTCAGTTCTGGATCATTCCTCACTTGGGAAAACTTGGATCTTTCACAGTGCAGGTAATGTTTTGTCTACATGGATTTTTATTTTTTATCTGTTGTGCTTTTTTACCACTTTATATCATTTAGAGATTATGTTTAAATATTGTAAAATTCTAGCAATGAAAAGGCATATAATAATCTGTTGGAAGCTGCCCTGAATAACATTGCTGGAAGAACTAAAGGAGCTTATATAATTTTAGATTTTTGAAATTATTTATTTATTTTTTACAAAAGCTTTCTCAAGCATTATTAATTTCAAAATGAAAAATAATGTAACACTTTTTCTGGCAAAAATACTACCTTATGTAGTCCTATTGCCTCAACCTCAAATTTCAACCTATAATTTTATATTAATTTATTACAATACACTTTTCATTTTCCCTCAGAGGGATCCACTTTACCTGGGGTGAGAAGCTGACTATGTAGATCTCTCCACATCAAGCCACCATCACTTCTCTTGACAGAAAGTGCAGAGAAAAAAAAATTTAGAGCACAGCCACAACCTAGATGATCAATTTGAGGGAGTTTTGTACTTGTTTAATATGCTGAATCAGACTCTAGAAATGGCTACTTGTGCCTCATAATTACAAAGAATGTTTTGCTGATTAATTCAAGTATCTACACTTCTTTAGAGAATAGTCCATTTCCCATGTCTTGTATTCTACCTTAAATCCAGACTAGATATTGTTGATTTTTACTCAGCAAGATTAAAAAATACTATTCTCTGTGGAGTACATATGCAGGAATGGAACTTGGTTGCCATAGTAATACTAATTCTTTTGGATTTATCTTCAGGTCTAAAAATATATATAAAGAAAAAAACGACAAAAACTTCATCTATATTTAGAATGTTTTGCTTGTACAAACATAAATTATGCAGTTGCTGTGTTTGCCCTGTGAGCTCTTTCATACAGTTTTTCTCACTTTTCAAGTTTTGAAATTTCTGAAATAATAACATTATAAATTTTAAATCAGGAATAAACATTTTAAGAATCTCTTTTAGGTATATTTATGGACTTATCTAAGCAGATGTAGTTATGGCCATTTTCTAGCTCTTTTTTTAATATAATTTTAAATAGTTTTGATTATTTTTCCTTGCATCAGCTTGACTTCTCATGTGAAAATTCTCTAGCTGTTCATTGCTGTTAACAAAATATACAGCTTACAATCAAATACATGCTTCCTCTGATCACAGAAGTTGATACATTATACATTTTAAAGTGAATAATTAGTATTTCTTTCTAAATTAAAAAAACAAATTGTAAACCCATTTCTATTTTTCTTCTTTTCAGAACACATCCTGATTCATGAACATGTTGTAGTTGCCAGTAGATTCCAATAGCAGTTCACCATAGTACTCATTCTCTCCTTCTTCCTTTTTCCAGATAGAAATAAATAGTTTTCTTATTTTACTGCCAGCTAGGCAATGCTGTTACTTTGTTTTTTGGTGGCATAAATATTTTGTATTTATGGTACAACTTCCACCATCATTGCACATGTTATCATTGTGTATATGTAGGCAGAAAGCCAAAAGTAGCAATTTTTAGAGTTCTTAAAGTAGTGACACAGTTGACCTAAATAAGTTTTAGATCAAGAAAGTATAATGGTCTGAGTGACCAATCTGTAATGTCTGTCCTCTAACCCTTAGGACTGTGGAAAAAACCCAAAAAATCTTACTGGGATGAACGAACAGAACAGCTGCATATGAGAAATATGAAGTACTCATAATAAGGTTTCAGCTGAAGTTTTGTGCCCTGTTCTTATTATCCTGTCTCAAAAAAAAAAAAAAAAAAAAAAGGCATGGAATAACTGAAGAGAGCCAAAAAGATTTAAAAAAATGAGAAATCAGAATTTAGAAAATGTGGGGTATGAGAAAAAATTGGAAGAAGGTGTTTTAGCCCAGAAATGACAAAAAGGTGGAGAAAAGAAATACATGTTCATTACTGAAAATGCAATAAACTTTTTTCATGGAAATGGGGTAAATGCACTTAAACTATAGATAGATGCAAAGTCTTAAGTATAACAAAATGTTTCTGATAAAAGTGTATAAAAATCAGAATCTTTAGCACAGAGGAAATTAAAAGATTAAAAATTTATTGGTATTGTATCTGTTTTGTGTCCAACTTGCTTGAATAAGATTGCTATAAAGGTTATTCAACACAGAGAGCACCATGACTTGCATTGATTTTTCATTTCTAAATTCCTCTCATGTTCTAAAATGTTAAAATTATTGTGTGACTACATATAAAGTCCGGTCTGATTGTTCAGTATAACTTGAGCTATAAAATAGGCATAATTTAAAATGTGGTATTTGTTTATTTGAGACAGTATTTTCCCATTTTCCAATGGAAAATGATGCCTGGTGATAAATGGGTTTTGTTCTTGGTTTCTTTTGTGAGAGTTACTCTTTGTGGTATCATTTCTCCTTCAAGATATGTTTTCTTTGCTGTATCCATTTGTTGAAATGGTTCAGTAAATAGCTTCTACTATCAGTTCTTTGTCTCTGTTGCCTGAGAAAAAATTATGAACACAGACCACTCTTTCCCAGTCCTACCTATTACTGCCCATGTGTTTATTTCTGCAGCACTTAACTGTACCGTGGATGTGCATCTGCAGTCTAAGGTTGTATCTGTTTAAGTCTTATTAGGAAACTCACATTCTTCTCCACAGACCAATGCTTAATTCAAACCTCACTGTTGAGCAGAATGATCATCATATATTCTGGTTCAAATCAAGGTCACCTTTGAATAATGCATATTGAAACTGAGTTATAATCTTTCAGGAATGTTTTAATGGCTTAGAAAATGGTAGTGCATTTTATTTCTGGAGTAGGAAAGAAAAACCAGAAAAATATGAGAGAAATATAAACTTCTTTCGCAAACAAACCATACTTTTCCAGTAAAGGTTTATGCATTCTTGCCAGAGTGTTAGAGTTAACCTCAATTTGACCCAACCAGAAATACTTTTGATGAATCTCAGATTCCTTGGTACATGATTTAGGTGACTGAGAGAGAATTAAAGCATGCTATTACATTGTTGGCTCAACAGTAAGATATCTTCTCCTATCTCCTCTGGTTGACAGGTGCAATACAGGTTCTCAACTGTAAAGTGCCATCAAGTTCTCCCCCCTGCAAGGGTTTCAACAGAGCCTTGGCTGTGTGTTCCCCCTCTGCTCCACCCTCCATTCCATCCAATCCTCCTTAGTGGGTGCTGGTGAGAATTTAATCCAGGGAGCAGCAACTATATGTTACCCTATAATTTCTGCATAACTTCTCATTTTCCTCTAATTTTACCTCCAGCCATCTTTCCACAATAATGAAAAAATACTTTCATTCTGAAAAATTTATTTTTTACCTTTAAAATCTTCTGTGATTGTTACTAAAGAAATCAGTAATGACATGACATCTTTGAATTGAACTGTATTCTGAGGTATTAAACTCTCTGGAAAGAAAGATTGGACAGTCTTCAGCACGACCTTGAATTGTATCAGGAATATTTGGACTGTGAATTTTATTTCCCCTCTCACACAATTTTCAAGGCATTGATGCTTTATTGATGAGAAATATTACCTGTATATTTTACAGTATAATATTACTGTATATTTGCTTTCCTCTTCTTTATGAAGTTTAAAGTCAACTAATCATCACAGAAGTTTGTTCACATTTTTTTAAAGACTCTCTGAACTAAACATGTGGTTTTTTAAAGTTCACTTTTCATTTGGGAAATAAACACCTTTTTTACTGGACACTTGAGTTAACAGTTTTATGCTTCAGCTGCTAAAACTATGCCAAATATATGGGTCAAGGATTTTATAAAAGGAAAATTAAAATCTCATTAACACCATGTTTTAAAGTTACCCAGTCTTAAATGCATAATAAAGAAAACAAAAGAGCCGTTTTTAAAATTCTATTCACACCTATGGATATTTATGTTTACTCAGATACATTTAATTCAACAAAGAAATAGATGTTACTTGCTGGAGTCTGTGTGCAATACAACAGTTACTTTAATAGAACAACCACTCATCAGTGTCTGATTTTCTTGCAATACAAGATTTTCTTGCAAAATTACATTGCAATAAGCAAATCCAATTCTGGCACCACATTCAACCATTACTTGATAGTTTAGTGGCCATAATGTTTTAAATATTATAGTCCCGATACAACGACATACTACCTGCCAGAAAATGAATAGTTGACTGATTCTATGTTTAGTAGCTATTCCTTTACAAACAACTTTATCTCTTGGATCTATTATTTAATCCCAGTTGTAGACATTAGAGATGTACAGTCTGTAGAATGCAACTGAAGTCTTTCATATTTCTAAAGCTACTTGGGAAGAATTTTGTGAAAGGAGAAAGTGAAAAGTTCCATAAATGACCTTGCACCGCAGGGGGAGAGCAAGGAGGAGACTTTCTGCTGTTAATGGAAGATAATTCCATTGTGAATTGCAGAATAAGAAAACCTGGTTTGTTTTCTTTTAATGCATTGCACCAGCACGACATTAATTTTCTGGCATACTAACTAATTTCACTCTCAGCTAATGGCTGATATTAATCAAGACTCCTTTGTCTTTTCTTTTTTTTTAGTGCTTTTTGAAAACCTCTGTTTAGTTTTTATTTTTGAGGTAGTTTGTTGGGTTAGTGTTAGTTTTCCAAATAATTTGATTTCAAAGATAACAAAAATAACAAGACTACATTGCTTTTATCATAGTATATAAGTGGCATTAACTATATATAAATAAATATTTCAACCAAATGATGTTGTGTAATTATCAGGAATTTGATGTCACATTGACACCTTTTGAATAGCTGTTCCTAAAACATTTAGTGAATAGATCTATTAATTGAATTACTGAGAAAAAATTTATGACAGAAAAATATATTAGAAAGAAAGACAAATATTTGTAGTGATAGCTAGTAAGGAGCATTTTCAGATTGCTGATCATGAGAAGAAATCCCAGCATGAAGCAGAATATTAGTCTTGATTCCTGATTGATAAATCCTATTGCTTGTCTGTAAACATCATACCATCCCTACCAAAGTTCCTAAATATTACCAAGACATTTGTGCTACTGGATTATTGAAAACAAAATAATCTGCTTCTTAATATTCCAGTAAGATTAGTAACATACTGGAGTTGTGAAACAATAAGAATTGGCTCATAATACTTAAATTTGATTCCTAGATGTTTTATTATTCCTTCAGAAGTGATACAGCATGACTCCTACATCTAGAAAAGCATTTATTTCCATCTCACTAGCTCTGATGAGCAGATTGGGTATCATACTGAACTATCTCAATTCATTAGTAACATGTTCCTTTTCCAGCTTGTATTGGCTACATGCGGGCTTGAGGAATAATAATAGTCTTGTCCTTAGGCCTGTGTGAAGTCTGATCCTGAGAGTCAGCTATTTGAACAGTTCCTGGGTGACAACTTCATTGTCATGATTGTGAGCCCTGCCTGAAGCACTTGCATCCAGATTATGTGAAATAGTTGAGCAGTAGACACTAATAAGATTTACATAACTGCTAGGATATAGCACTAATATCCTTTTTTTTTTTTCTTTTGATTCATACTCTGTCACGTTTGCCTTGTAAAAATCATCCGGTCAGACACATAGGCATACAGCTTAGAAAAACAAAGGTGTCATCCTCAGAAACTGATAATCTGTGTATCAGTTGACTACTGTGACAACTGTGACTCATTAACTCTTTCAAATGTCATCACATCTTGTCAAAAAGGATGAAGCATCAATCTGAGTCCATAATTAAATAAGATTGCTCAGTGTACTTATTACATCACTGGTGCCTTTATCTAGAAACAAAAGGAGCCAAAAAATAGAACATTTTGATCTATTCAAATCTTCATTCAGCCTCTATTCACCTAAACATTTAAATGCTTATGTGAAATATGGCCATCCTAAAATAGAGGAATGGAGCACCTCTCCTGTGAAGAAAGTCTGAGATAATTGGGATTGCTCGGCCTGGAAAAGAGAAGGGGTGGCCATCCATAATCTGAAGGGAATCTACAAGAAAGATGGAGAATATCTACAAAGCATGTAATGAGAAGATAAAGGGGAATGACTACAAATTGAAAGAGCATAGGTTTAGGTCCCTATTCCCTAGGATTCCCCAATATTGGGAAGACAATCTTTACTCTGAGTGGTGAGGCACAGACTGCCCAGTTAAGCTGGGGATGACCCATCACTGGAAATGTTCAAGGCCAGGTTGGATGGGGCTCTGAGCAACCTGGTCTAGGTTGAAAGGTCTTCCTGCCCATGGCAGAGGAGTTGGAACTGCAGGATCTTTAAGGTCCCTTCCAACCCAAGACACTCTATGATTCTAAAATTCTACAATTGGGTGATGGTTTAAATAACAAAAATAAATATAAAACACACTAATGTCAGTGAAATGTATAACTATGGATAAAATAATTAGGAGTGTTTGCTTCCTATTTCGTAATTTAGCAATACATGGATTTTGCTCTCTACTAATTATAAATAATCAGAAGTTGAAATTTATTTTATCATGTGAAAAAAGGTATGTATACTTTTTATTTTTTATAAAAATAAAACTTTATGTACTGATATATACAAAATATATCAGAAATTCAACATAAAAGAAAGAAATAATTATATTTATTTATAAAAATGTTTAAATGTTAACTTTTCATACCTTCTGAATGCTTGATTTTCACACTACATGTCCTTTCAGCAATTTTGAAGCAATGCTGTCTTGGTTTTGATTGATAATGTCTTTTTGAATGACAATGAATAAAAAGTTCTGTAGAGCATTATTCCTCCTCAATAAAATGAAGCTTTTGCAAATAAATATTAATGAATTTTTATTCTAAGTGCTATTTGTTTAATTTCATTATCATAATGAAGAACAATATTGTAGGGGGTTTTTTTTAAGGTGACCTTGCAACATCATTTACAAAACTATCACAGCAAAATAGTTTTTTCTGTCAAATAGAATATTAAGTTCTCAAGATAATTAGGATGAAAAATTATCAGAATCAGCTTATGTGCTTTAAGTATTTTACCCATAGAAAAATAGTTAAATGTGCAATAAAACATATATTTTCTTCTAAGACTGGGAAATTGCATAAAATTACAGAGGCAGGCTTTTTCACTGGTCTTTATATCTTCTCCTCAGAAGACCTTTTCTTCCCACTGTACTCCCATATAACCCCAAATCCTTACATTTACCAAGGTGCACTTCATAAACAGTGAAGTCAATCAGCCAGTGCTGCTACTTTTTACTTCTGGGCTTTATAGGAAAAGAAATACACAGTTATATGTGGTTTTCAAAGTCAGGGTGGCCTCAAAAACCTTCTGGAATATCTCAGCACTTAGGGCTTTTCTTTCAAGATGTTTCCATGCAGTTAGTCTTCAGTTGGAAGACATTTATTTGGTCAGTACTCTTCCACTGGATACCCCAAGTGTCAATCCATGTGCTGCCACATGATTCAATCAAATTAATAAAGATATGTTTGGCTCAGCCAGGTCTATTTTGAGCCTCTGTTTGTAAATGCGCACAGACACCCACACACAGAGATATACTTAGGCAAACACAAACACCACCCTTCAGTAATGCTGAAACAGCATATCCATGAGATGAAGGTGTGTTTCACATTTGGCACAGCAGTTCAGTATTAACTCTTGGCAACTATCCTTAATTCTGAGTTTTCCCTCCATTTGTGACTGATAGCAATAAACACAAAATGAGAGAAAGGCAGACATGAATGCTAATGTGACATAATAAAGTTAATTTGTGGTTTAACTTCACAGAAGTTCATGAGGACAACAGTGCCTAAACATCTTGAGGCTCACATTTTGGTAACACTTTTCTTTTGACTTGAGTAACCATCGAGTACAATCTGATGAGTCCAGAATTCAGTCCAGTGAAATCAAAGGGAGTCTTTCCTTCCCATTGCTTCCAGTGGTTTGATGACCATGGTCGGTGTTCATACAGTCCATGGTTCAATGTCTTCTCTAAAGTTCTTCATATAGCAGTGAAATCTATAGCAGTAAAAAACACACACAAACAACTTGAAACACAATTTTTAGTAGTGAAAGAATTTCATAGAGTGGAAAGAATTTAATACTTAGGCCTTACATAGCTTTGACTTTTCTTTCGAACTTTCAAGGGTAAGCAAAAATCCCACCTTCCTATGGTTATAATGAAAGTTACATATTACAAAGTTCTCTTCCACAACTCATAGGACTCAAAGTCTCAAAAGCAGTAATGCAGTCCAGTTCAAGAAAATTCTATATATTCTATATATTGTATACATTCTATATATTGTATATATTTTATACATATTCTATATATTGTGTTTACTGCTCAATTTATTTTTGTGTTAGTTCCTAATTGGCATCCAGTTCCTAATACTTCATATGGTATTTAAGGTTAATTTTGCTTCAGCAAGAATAGTTTTCAGTACCAGAGGGTGCTGATAATAGGAACCTTATAGATAGATGATGTAGTGTTTTTGCAAGGCAGAAAGGAGTGAAAACAAAACCAAATCTATGCAGGACAAATTTCATGTATCTGAAATGAAAAATGATTTGAATACTAAGTGTTCAGTGAATTTACCTCTACAAACATCCTTTCTTAGTTCAGAAGTATTACTCAATAAATTGCATATTTTCAGGTTTACATAATATTTCATTTTGTAAAAATCTTTGACAGATCTTGGAGCTGTGACAATCAGGAGATGTGACTAAATTATCCACCTACAATTTGCAGTGTTTATTGGACAGTATGCTACTTGCATACTAATAGAATAGGATTACTACAGAAGTAAATAAATCAATGCTTTGTACAGCCTTTTGTGATCTTAAAGTTTTTTTCTGCCTATTTTTGGTCACCTGATAGAAGGTTTCTAATTCAGTCTAACTAGAGAGAAGCATGGATTTTATACTATTTTGGATTGGCATCACATGGTGAAGTCTACAAAACAGCATAAAAAACTTATCATTTTAAAATTTTTTAAAGATCCTTTTCTGTAAAAAAAAGTTTATTTATAACATGAAAATACATAAATTAGGATTATATGTTGTATTACATTTTTAAATGTTTTAATAGTCCTACTGCTTTGTTATTATTACAAAAAGAGACATGGAGTGTAGAGTCAATGTTATGTTGATAGTTGGGTAGCTCTTGGGTTTCTTATTTGCTCATGAGTATCTTCTCTGAAATGTCTTAGCCATAAAATTAAAATATATAATCTTTTAGCCTTATGTTCTTTAACTGTTTTGTTTTCAATTTGTCAATGTAGATCCTTCTAGAGTGAAGTTATCTCCAAATTTTTTTTGTTTTTTTCTTAGAATGTGGTGTTATGTTAATTTGAGCCAGAGTGTTAAATATTTGGTTAAATTTATATCCATGTGCAGGTATATATATATACACCTGTATGGAGACATACATTACATATATATATATATAGGGAGAGAGAGAGAGAGAAATCAACCATTTTTCACATCTTTGCTTCTGGAAAGTGTGCAAGTTTAGGCAAGAAAAAATTTGGAAAATTCTCAATGTATTTTTTTCTTCTCTTTATAAGCTTTGAGACTCAATTATTAGAATTACATGATAAGTGCTGAAGAAGAGTAGTTGACTGCTGAGATAACGTGATCCTTTTTATTATTCTTAATAAATACAAATAGCACCTAAATTGTATTTGCTCAATTATGTTCCCCAAGAGAAACTCTATTGAGAGTTCCTCAAGAGAAACTCTAAAACTTAATTTATATAACACAAAAAAAACCATCTGCATAATTCATTAAATGACCATAGCAGTCAGTAAGGTGTAGTAACAAAATAAGTTATTATATTGCATTCCTGAAAATCAAGTAAGTGGGTATAATTTTTGAAAATATGCATAGGAGATGAGGCCTGAAATGGCATATTTCCTTAAATGTTTAAATTCAAACTTTGTGAATAGATGCATAATAATGACTTCTTTCAGTCTTCTGTCTTATTTTGTAGGTCTGAGTATATCTCTGACCATACAAGGTGCTTGATCTGGTAGCTGAAGCAGATAATAGCAAAATTTACAGAAGAATTTACTGCGTTGATTGCTAAGTCATTCTCTGTCTCATTTGGTCACTAAAGCAAGCAAAGGCTCAACATCTCAACACTGTGACTGTTTGGGTTGCTGCAACCTGGACTTTCAATATGCTTTATTGCAGAATTTTAATAAGGACACATGCCTGAAGTTTTTTCTCTGTTAGAAGAACTCTCAGTTTTTATTTATGCAAACTCTTCTATTAAGCTAAAAGTCCTGCATTTTTTTCCTTAAGAATAGGCCAAATGCAGACAAATGGAAGTTCAAAATAAATATGGCAAAACTCAAGTCCTGAGCACAAAGAATGAAAATCAGCTATCCAGATATTGATGATCCCATTGTAAGGAATCTCATTCAACTGGTCGATCACATTTACTGTATGCAAAATGTAGCAGCATCTAGGTCCTCAATTCCAGATCCAAAATTGAGACTATTTCTTTCTGCTTTGAAGATGCGAAAGGCAGCTTGAGATAAATGAAAATCTTTTCAAGGACTGCAAGTATGAATGAAGTCAGTGCTGACCATCTTTGAATTGCTTTCCATGTCAAACAGAAGTAATAAAGGAGCAAAACTATCACTGGTGCCAGCAAAATATTTTGAGTTTCATACTAGAAGGCACAGACCACTAGTACTGTAAGAATACTGTTGGACACTGAGAAAGTTAACTTACAGAGAGTGTGTTTTTTATCTCCTAAATCCTTCCTGAAGTATCTTTCATTATTTTCATGCCTATCATTTCTTGCATGAGTTGTTTTCTATTCTTGGCCTCAATAGGCTGAAGGTACACTGCTTGTCTTAAAGCATGTTTTTAAACCATTTAATGCCTGTTTGCCAGGAAACTCTGAAATGCTCTTTAAGTTCAAATATAAGGACAAAATATTTTATAATTACACACTAAAGTGGCTGATTGTAGCACATAAACCCATACTCTAATCTGGGAAATTGACACAGCTGGTTTATTTCTCCCATTCATTGTGTGCGCATTCAATTCACCAGGTCTGCAAATTCAATCTCACCTAGTCTGCCTTAAGCAAGTAGGGTTAAACCTTGCCTATAAAAATGAAACTACACAATAAATAACTTAAATTTGTGGATTTCATAGCAGTAAATTCTGAGCTGTAAGAACTATTAATTTGTAATTACCGACTCACTCAAATTAAGGAGAAGTTTTATTTCTAGCTTTCCTTTCAGATACATATGTGAATGTTCATAGTTTTGAAATATTGTGTTTATAGTCTTAAATCATTGCATTAAAATGTGTGAAAAGAATTCCTCATCCTATAAGACTGTTGATTTTGAGAATTGTGTTTTGGAGTCATGATTGGTTCTGAAAATCATTGTTTTAATTTTAAAAACTAAAAAATATTTATGAGTTATAAGAGAATTTTAAAATAGATTTCTTCTATTTACCTTCTTCTTCATCCCCTGCATGAGGGTTACAACTTGTCAGAATCAAACAGTTATAAGAAAACTCAGGATTGATATATTATTAAGAAGTTGCATGTTCAATATTCATCTTTCTGATTAATCAAGTCAGGCACTGAGGAGATTTTTTGCTTAAAATTGTGCTAACATTGTATCAGTGTTTGCCAGTAGCTATATTATTTTATCTAATATAAAATTTTCTTGGTCTATCTTCTTTTGGAACTATATTTTCTGGTCTATATTTTCAAAAGAACCCAACCAATTATTTTTAGAAACTGTCAATGGAAATTCAGTAAGTCATGGTAGTGGTCAATAAACATGTCTCTCTTGCTATATATTTCTTGTAGTCTGAATCTGTGGAAGAACAAATTCTAAGGTTTTGCCTTAAGTTGTGGAGGTTTTGGGTTTTGTCTTTATCAAGCTTTTGTTTTCTGCATCTCTATAGACTAGAAGCAAAACACCTATTAAAATTAATTTTGTTAAAGTGAATAGATGGAATTCTTTTAACCTTTTTACATAAATAATTATTTTAAAGTATTGTGATGACTTCTTTTTTTTTGCTCTGTTCAGTATATTATTGTTCTCCAAGAAAAATTGGATCTGGAACTTGTGCATGGCATTTGGGTATTGGCCACACAAATTGCATATCCAGAGCTACAATACTAGCTTTTGTCCTAAGAGAGAAAATGTTATTAAACCAATGCAAAGGACAACTGATCCTTGCAGAAACATGGTTTGCAATTTACTTGTACACTGGAAGCAAAAATTAGCAGCCAAAAACTTGGATATTACAAATAAATTATTTAGATGAATTTACTTTGACAAGGCAAGTTTCCTCAAATTAAGTGTTCTGAAACCAGAGAGGTAATGGGTATAATTTGTGTCTTCATAAGCCTTCTGTAAACCTCATCTTCTGGTGGTGGCTGGTTTTCCATTATGCCTTAGTCTCTTTGCTCCCGAGTTGGAGTTTGGTTGGATTGTTTTGGTTTATTTTTCATTTTTTTCATTACATAACCCTTAGATAAGGTGTGGAAGAATGTTCTGCTTTTAGGAAACAAGCAAAACAAAAAAAATATCCTATGAATCCATATTATTTATGAATTAAAAGAAATAGAAGCAGGAACATGGAGGACTCACTAAACAATCTAACCTTGGCAGTGGGAGCACTTCAGGGAGGGTGAATAATAAACTCAAGAGCTGATTATTGTTTAGCACAAAGGGCATGTAAAAAGAGTAGCAGAAAGAATTACAGAGAAGCAGAAAAAAAAGCTGCAGTAAATCAAAAGTTGCCAGGGAAACTGTCATATTTCACCCCTAGAAGAAAATCAAAAGATAATACCTTTTGGGATAAAATCTTCTGGGGATTAAAAAACACAAACATAAAATGTTGTGAGGGAAAAATATTCTGTTGTGTGATCCCACTACATTAAGGGGAAAAAGATTTGCATACTAGGTAAGTATATCCAGCAACTTCCTAAAACTCCTTGTTGTATCAGATGTTTCTCCTCTTAGCAATAACTGTGCTAGCTAACCACTTTTAGCAACCATAGTAATTTTGCTACTGACTATAAACACAAAACCGTTTTGGTTGGCAAGAACCTCTGAAAGACAGGAGCTATTTCTCCAAACTCAGATCAGGCTACCCGAGTTTAACTCAACTCCATCTGAAATTTGAAGACTATGAAACCTCTCTGAGCAACTTGCTTCATTATTTGACCACTCTCATACAGAATTTTATGCAAATGACATATGCAGACCATGTATGCAAGACTTTCTGAGATCAGATCACTCAGAAGTTGCAAAGATGTACTACAAATTTAAAGAGTTAAATGTATTTAGTTACCTTCATAAGGCATCCCACATGGTTTATAAATTTACCTGCATTATTCAAACCAACACAACTTTTTATCCAGGCATCTAATTTTTCAGAAAGCTGCAGGGGTTTTGTTTGCTTGATTTTCAAACTAAATCTATTGTTCTGTTTCATAAATTCATGACTTACATTTTTACAATAATGCTTTCAATAATAATGGTTCCAAAAAAAGTATGAATGCTCCATTTATCTCCATGTGTAGTAGGTGTAATGCACAGAGATGATAACATTTAGTGTTAACTCTCCAATTCTCATCAGAACAAGTAAAAAAAACTAAGGCAAGATCAGCAATGGACAGCCTCTATGCTATTGCAAATAAACAGGATTAGCAGAGATCAATGCATTTTTCTTCCCCCCAATAAAATGTGTAGGAAAGCCTAGTGGGGCATTTAGGCTTCCAAAGAAATGAGTAACTCAAAGAAACAGTGATGAGAAATGTACAACTTACTGAAAGGAATTCAAAAGGCCAGACGTTATGTAGGATCACAGTTTAAAAAAGCAAAGCATAAATCACAAAGGCCAAATGCACTAAATGTACTAAAGTTTTTTTTCCCCCTGTTTTTGGTCTTTGAATGGCCTTAAATTATTACTGAGAATGTGTTTGCTCCTTCCAATTCTTAAATCTCAGTCCATCAGTTCTGTGAACAGCCCTGCTACACACTGCTAAAAGCCAGAAGGAAAACATCTTTTATAGTGTTTCAGGAATATTTTATAGCCTGCAACAATACAAGGAAATTTATTACATTGGTTTCTGTTATCTAAGCGTCATATCTGGAGAATTAGAGATAGTGCCACTTGAAAGAAAAAAAAATTCCAATCTGATGATAGAAGTGTCTACTCTCTAAGAAGTGATAATTGATTCAACTTTCAATGCCATGGTGCATTGTTCTTTTCTCCAACGATAATATGTGGAAACATAGGTTATTCATGTCCACAAAGTTCTGCCTATGTTGAACAGAGAATGACATTGACATTTTGCAGTTTTCCGTTGCGTAGGCCTACAACAGGTTATTTACAAGATTTGATTCCCAGAGGAAAATACGTGAAAATTTGTATGGTTTTCATGGTTTCCAGTATGAACTGGCTCAGGCACACTTATCCTTTTCCAGACTGTTCCTTTTCTGTGTATGTACAGAGCAATAGTGCTCAGCAAATATAAGACGTTTATAGACTCAATTTTTCTACCTGTTAATATGAAATGACAAGAAAATACCTTAAAGGAATTCTTATTTGAAGCAACATTGGAAAATGTTGAGTTGAAATTGATGTTTAGCAATGGGAATTGTGTAGACCATTGCCTCTTTTGCATGACATTCTTCCATTTCTAATTGCTGAATGTATTAAAATCCATTTCTATTATGACTGAAGCATATGGAACAGGAGGACTACATGGCAAAATTAGACTCCAGCTTAAGAGTTGAGCCAAGCACAAAGTCTTATGAGTCATGTTTTTTCCATTACATGATATCCTCCTGTTAAGCAAAGAGAAATTATTGGTCAGTTGCACCTCCAGACAAGTACATATATGACACAGAGTGATGGTGACAGAGAGTACAGCCAGAGCATTCCAAGGCTGGAAATGTATGAGTCAGAAACCTGGCTGGAGTGGTGTCTGAGCCAGAGCTGGTTGTCTGAGTATGATGGTCACTGTCTGAGCTTTGACAGATAATCACATTGCACTGAGAAATGCTAATGGAAGGGGAATGAGAGGACTCAGAGTCTGACTTCTTGCAGCCTAACTACTCCCCACAGAGAACTCAAAATATATTTCACTCAAAATATAGTCTTGCCATCAAAGATTTTTCCTGCTGCTCACCAGGCTGTTTGCAGATTAGGGAAAAAATATATAAAGAAATAGAATTTTTCCTTGTAACCAGGGAAGAAGGATAGACAATATGTGTTCTGGCATGCACTGGGGGAGGCAAATCTGCCCCTGTACCCCACTATTGTGAGACCCCATCCGGAGCACTGCATCTAACTCTGGGTTCCCCAGCAAAGGAAGAACATTGGCTTGTCAGAAAGAGGCCAGAGGAAGGCCATGAAGTTAATTAGAGGAATGGATAATCTTTTCTTTGAGGAAAGACAGAGAGAAATGGGATTGTTCAGCCTGAAAAAGAGAAGACTTCACAGTTCCTGTACCTAAAGTAAGGCAAGAAAGATGGAGAGGGACTGTTCCCATGTAGTGACAGGCAAGGGGGAATGGCTTCAAGGTGAAATAGACTAGGTTTAAATTAGATATTAGGAAGAAATTCTTTATTGTGACAGTGCTGAGGCACTGGAACATGTTGGCCAAACAAGGTGTGGATGTCCCATTCCTGGAAGTGTTCAAGGTCAGTTTGGATGGAGTTTTGGTCTAGTGAAAGGTGTCCCTACCCATAGCAGGAAGGTTGGAACTAGATGATCTTCAGGGTGCCTTCTTGCCCCAGGCACTCTATGATTCTATGATCTTGTATGTATGTTTACACCTCTGACTAATACCTCCTTCTTTCACTTCTATCTCTCTCTTTCTCTCTTGTTTGGATTCGCTGTTTCCTTGGTGTGTTCCATTTGATGCATGGAGGGTTGTTAAAGCTTAGTGCATCAGAATGGGAGATTGATCCACAGAGAAGTGTTTATGAGTTCACTGAAAACAGATAATATTATCTGCATGTAACAACTTCTTCCTTGGGCATTGGACTGACAACTTTGCAGTTATAGGCAGTTCCTGAGACCCATGAAGATGGCAGTTCTCTTGAAAAGTAGCAAAAATGGAACTGGAAATATGTCTGGTAGTAACCAGAAGGACAGATATTCCGAGAGGGGTGTCAAGTACCCATAAACAAATTTGAAAAATCTAGGCAGAGATATTGAAGTCTATTTATCAACATTATTAAACTGCTGCTATTAGGGACACAGGAAAAACCACCACTTTATGAAAGCAATTAATTAATTTTTTAAAAGAATTCAAGAAATCATATTAATATATTAAAAGCATAATTTTTCTAAGTAAAAACAAGTGAATGCAAAGTTAATAATTATGTTGTGTTACTTTTAGTTTGCAAGGACAATTTTCCACTTTGGAGGGACGTAATATTTCTGTAACAAGCTTATTCTACAAATTATAAGGTTTTCATTTTCCCTTCATATCTGGAGACCTCATCTGTATTAAACAGAGTTTCATTCTATTATTCTGAAGTGCATTGTTTTCCCAGTATCATAAATGTCATGCAAAAAAAGGGTGGGAAAGTAAGTGGACATCAGCTGTAACAATTTCTTTTTTTCTATTTTTTTTTGAGAGCATGGAAAGTGTCTGGAAATATATACATATATCCTCTTGTATTCAGGGACAATGAAATAATAAAAAATTTCCTTCTTCTAAACATGAACTTAAACCTAACAATCATCTTTGATTTAACAAATAATATTTCAGCAGTTCAAGACTTGCTGATACAGGGAATCTTTAGACTGTAAGTAGCTATCTTGCCTCTAGACAACTGTCTTTTTTAAACTATCAGCTTCATCTCAGAGGTAGTTTAACTTTTATTTCAATCTTCCACTATCCTTCATTTGTGTCTTTATTAATATGTTCTCCATTTTTTACAACTTTCAACAGTAACTAAGCAGTCACTAATTTTAGATGTTTTTTAAACTATAGATATATCTTAGGAACTAGATTTATTAGGTGTAAATTGATGTTGTGTTTAAATATAAACTCAATTGATGTGGACTTAGGGTCTGTTAATTATTTAGGACAAAAACTGAAAGGACAAACCCCAAAATTTGTAGCTAAGTGCTTTTCTTAGTGGTAATGATTACCTCCACTCCTACACTGCTTTTATATGGGGATCAAAAAGTGTCATCTGCAAAGCGCTGGTGTATATTTTCAGAAATACATGTCCCTGAGAGATTTGGATATGTCCCTGGATGTGCAAGAGGTATTATGTGATATTGCAAAAGGCAATATGTGCTGTCAAGCTGCCCACTCACCAGCTTCCCTGTACATTCACCAAAGCATGGCAGGGTCCCCTTTCCCTGGAGGAGGTGCAAGGGATCACAGGCAAAGCTGCTGCAGTTTACAGACAGCTAATTGAAATTCACCTCACTCACCTGTGTAGGCTTAGAGGTGAATAAAATAGATGGCTTGTGATTTGCCCTGCATTCATTTATAATTTATGTGTTTCACTATTAGAAAATTGCTAGGTCCTTACAGAAAGAGTACAGGCAAGTGCTTCCTGATTATGCCCTTCCAGCAGAGACTACTGTGTTGTTTGTTATGTCAGCAAGTGAGAGAGAAGAGGAATAGGAGAGTTGAAGACAAAAGTCTCTTCCAAGTTCCCTTCATTCAGATTCATTAAAAACAGAACCAGACTCTTTCCTTTCTTTTTTCTGTCATGTAGGTTTTCTTCACTAGGAAAAGAAACAACACAATGGTGTTCTTGGCATTAGAGTACTCCAAAGGAAAAAACATTCTTGCTTTATTCTACACACTGAAGTTTAAAGCAATAGCTTAGTAAAGAGTTTAAAATCCCTCACCAGTAGTTTTGATAGTTTACTGCACTAGTAATAGAAGTTTATTCTCAAGAAGCTTAAACAATGTACTTTGTGAGGAGATTCTTTCTGTTCAAAAATACATAGGACATTTGCAGAGTAAGAAAAAGACCTATATAGATATTTGCTTTTTGATATTAAGCCAGTATATTTGCAGAAAAAATATTCAGGCTTTTACATCATTCTAGGGTAAGAATTATCTGAAGAAAATACTGAAGTTACAAAGAACTCTTTGGAAAAAAGGTTTCCTGCTCTATTTTATTTTGTTTTCATTGCCTAAACTTTCTCATCCATACAGAAAACTGTTTATAATAATTGAAAAAAAAAGGAAAAGTTTTCATATACATCAATTTTAAAAAATTACTTGATCACCACTTGAAAGGAAAAAGGTATTCTATATGAGTTTTGTACTGCCCAGAACTGGACCAAGCATTCCAGGTGTGTCCTCACAGAGTCTGAGTGAGTAGAGGAAGCCACTGGCCACCTCTGCTGCAAGGGAACATTGCTGGCTCATCTTTAATTTTGTGTCCACTAAGATCCCCAGGTTCTTTTCTGCAAACCTTATTAAAAGATGGTTGACCACTAAGCCTTTACTAGAGCATAGGTTTATTCCTGTCTAGGTGCAGGACTTGAAATTTCTCTCTGTTTAACTTCATGAGATTCCTGTCATCCCATTTCTCCAGCCTGCTGAGGTCTGAGTGGCAGCACAGTTATCTTGGGTATCAGCTGCTCCTGCCAGTTTAGTGTCATCTGCAAACTCACTGAGAGTACACTCTGTCCCATCACCTTTATGTGCTCTGGCATTAATGAAGATGCTGAGTAGCATTGATCTCAGTATTAACCCCTGGGTACACCACTAGTGACTGGCCTCCAGCTGGACTCAGTGTCACTGATCAAAACTCTCTGAGTCCAGCAGTTCAGCCAATGTTCAGTCCACTGTACTCCCCATTCATCTAGCTCATATAAAATCAGTTTCTCTATGAAGATATTGTCAGAGACAGTGTGAAAAGCCTCACGAAAGAAAAGATAAAGATCTCACTCTTAGGCTTTCATCCACTGACCTTGTCATTTCACTGCAGAAGGCTGTCAGGATAGACAGGCGTGATTTGCCATTCATAAATCAATGCTGACTACTCTCAATCGCTTTCTTACTATGAATATATTTATAAATATTTTTCAGGATTACTTACATCCCCAGGGATAGAGATGAGGCTAAAAGCAGTGTAAATCCCTGTGTCTACCTTCTTGCCCTGCTATGAGATAGGGGTGATATTTTCCTTCCTTCATTTCTCATGAAACTTCTCCAGTTGCAATGACTTTTCAATTCCTAAATTAAGGCAGTTTTTAAAGATGATCAATATGACCTTGTAATAAGATCAGATTGCTCCCTCAAGAGCCCAGGCCCACAACTCCTTTGGAGGTTGTAGGGAGGTGGATATTTGTCTCTTTTCCCAATAAGGCAAGAGCAAATAGCTTTAAGTTGCACCAGAAGAAGTTTAAATTAGATATAAGGAAAAATGTCTTTGCTGGCAGGGTTGCTAAACATTGGAACAGGCATCCCTGGGAAGTATAGAAGGTGGAATCATCATTCGTGGAGGTACTGAAAAGATGTGGCACTTAGGCATATAATGGACCTGGTAGTAAAGGAAGTTAGATTTCATGATCTTAAAGATCATTTCCAAGTTAAATTATCCTACGACTTGCATTTGGCCAGTTTTTTTAAGTGCTCCTTATTTTGGTCCTCCTGAACTGAATCTAAGTCTTTTTCCTGAATGAAGTGTGTGGATGGCTCATATCTCACACTGAGACTGCTCTCCTTAAGCCAAAGTGTTGTTATCTATTCTTAGAATCATAGAAACTTTAAGGTTATACTTGAAACAGCACATTTAAAGTGATAGTCTAGAAATGCTCATCTCTATTATTTAAGTCTTAATATCATAAGAAAAAATACTCCTCAGGTCT
Source organism: Loriotus luctuosus (assembly GCA_035582745.1). Taxonomy (NCBI): domain Eukaryota; kingdom Metazoa; phylum Chordata; class Aves; order Passeriformes; family Thraupidae; genus Loriotus; species Loriotus luctuosus. The sequence continues at coordinate 124,383,550 of JAWWEY010000115.1, forward strand.
TACTTCATCATACTCCATAAGCCACCGTATCCATCTAGCTTACCAATTCTTCCTTTATCAGAGAAGATTTGTCTTTTCAAAATCCCTGATGATCAAGTACGGCTTTACTTCCAGTGTTTTTCACCTCATCAGACCCTTCCTTTCTTTTCCCTATTTTTTACACTAAATTAAGTCAAAATATCCACATAAAAAGGACAAAAGATAAGATTATATTGCAGAATTTGTTTTGGAGAAGTTCACATACATAGTTTTGTAGTGTTGAGGCCCAATTAAATAAACAAATCCATGTTGACCACAGCAGACTTGACTTATAACAACTTGGAGTATTTAGAATGTTTTGTTCTTATATTTGATGTTGCATCATTTATGATGACTACTAGTATCCAGTCTAGATAAAGTTGTACATAAATTGTGTGACTTTCAGCCATTAAAATGCAATAGAAATATCTATTAAATAATAATGAAAGACAAAGTTTGTCTTTATAAAACCTATCTGTTTGCTAAAATCCATATATGTATCCCATGTTGACTATAGGACCGGATCACCTGGCTATGAAGCAGCCATGCAGAGTTGGACTAGATAAACTCAGTAAACTCTGCTTCAACAGACATTGGAGTGGGCGGTAAACATATTTTGTAAACTCCAAACATTTTTCTCTTAATAGAACATGACCATTGTGTCCCCTCACTCAGCATCTTAAAGGAAGAAATAAAACCTGCGTCAGATCAGCAAATATTTTTTTCCACAAGGATACAAACCCCATGTATGCATTTGTAAGCCACATAAACTTTTAAACAAAGACTTAAAACCCAAATACAGATATTTTGGTTTTCTTGGGAGAAACATTTATCTCTATACTAAAGGATATTATAATTTAAAAGACTTTTTTTAGAAGGGTTTTGCCTTTATTTTCCTTCTTAACGAACTATCCACCAACGCATATATCTTGCAATTTTTAAATAGGTATCCGATCATAGCCACTTTATTAATCCCACATCCCTGAAATTAAGATTGGCTCTTTCAGAACTTCTTTTACTAAGGAAAAATAGCAGCCTAGTAGGAAACGCTGCTATTCATTTTTAAATGCTTAAATGCTTGCTCTGCTGAAATAATGTTAAGCATTGTATCTTTTTTTTTCTTTTTTCCCTAAAGAAATGATAGCACTTCCTTGCAGAGGAAGTGCTGAAGCAAAGAAAATTTGCATGAATGTTTGAAGCAGTCTTAGCCTCTGCTGTCACTTGGGAAAATAATCCAAACTATAGATGTTTAAAGAAGGTCAGCTTGGTGGTATATATGACAAAATCCAACATGAAAAATGTTCAGTACTCGCCATGTTCTTTAAAATCTGTGACATTATTCAAAAGAAATCTGTTTTGCTTGTTTGAGAGAAAATGAAAGGTTACTCTCTCTCGAGCTCTTATCATGACTCCAGCCCTGAACTATGTGGCCTTTGATAAATGACTTAATTTCTCCATTTGAAAAAGAAGACTGTTCGGGGTTTCCAGTGTGCAAAATATTTTGAATACATTACAAAACATTTTTTGGTTTGTTTATTTGTGTTTTTTATCCCATTTTTGTCTATCCTATAACATTTTTTCCCTTGAATTTTTTTTCCACTTCCCAGTGAGAAGTGTTCATGATGTTGTATAAAATCACACTCAGATTTTCCTCGTGAATATTTGTCCACATGTAGACCTACTGTTTCATTTCAAATGATGGTAGATGGTGTGTGTGTCTGTATGGCATATCCACAAATTCCTTTTCTAACTATTTCCCCTTCATCTTCCAGAAGTAAATTTTTCCTTTTGAATAGAGAAAACAATATAATAAACAAGGTAACCTGATCCTTTTCTCTAGGAGAAAAAACTGAAATTACTGGTAAAAAAAGTATCCTGACATTCGAAGGTTGCTACTTTTACAAAGATCTCTTTATGTTTCTAGGTTATAGATTGCATATAAAATTAGCAGATGGCCTTCTATATGTGATGGCACAGATGGATATCTGGATTGTAGGATTTTAATATATCTGATTTTAGTCATCACTCATTTCATAAAAAGGAAATCTTCCAGAGAGTGAACGACTTGACTGATCATGAAAAATACTAGACCCTCCTTCACTGTCTTTCTGTTGACTTTGAGATGCAAACAATGGTTGTAGGGAGAACTACAGGTCTTGAAAAATGTAAAGCATTTTCTGTTTACAGTGAGTTCTTGAGGGTGTGCAGGCAAAACAGATTTCTTTCTTTACTCCTGTTCTTTTATTTTTAAGTAACTCTGTCCCTTGAGGATCAGAAAAGTATTGCATAACTGGAAAATTATGTGTCCTCTAAAATCCCCAAAACCTGGCAATGTGTTTCTAGAAGGACGAGACACCCCCGCATTTTAGTAGATTACCATTTTATGGTAAGTATTGATAAGTCAGAAAAAAATCACCTATATTTGAATCTATGACATATATTCAATTAGTTCTTGAGTAGGAAGGGCAATAAAATGTGTTCACAAAGTATAGGTAGCTTCCTTCATCTACTGAGACTGTTAATGAGTTGGGAAATAAAGTCTCAGACATGATCCTCTTTTATGTTTTCTGAAAAATTTGGCATTCATACCTGTAATCACAAAAAAAAATCGCTCTATGCAACTGCAGATTGGAATTTCACAGATGTGACTGGACAGGGCAGCCAAATTTACTGTATGAGGATGCTTTAGAAATGCTACATTATCGTTGCTGATGTTGTTATCCTTGAATTCTTCCCTGCCCCATCTATACTTATCTTTCATTTCAGTGAATCTGAATGCAGTCCTGTGCAGTGGAATGGTGCCTATGTAGAATTCTTTATATACAGAGTTTTCCAACCACTCACAACTTCTGTAAAATGAGGAGGAATGATTTCCAACAAAGCTATTGGTAGAAAGCACTGTATAGAAGAGAAGTACTTTCACTTGGTAAAAGATTGAAAAGATTGACTTGACAAATAGTAAGGTTTTTTTTTCAGCAGGTGGAATTTTTTTGGAAAATGCTGGATTTTTTTTTCTCAAACTTTGCCTTTTCCACTTATTTTATTTTTACAGGAAAAAATACAGCAGTAGCATAAACTGTGAAGTATTTCAGTCTAATCTTTTGAGACAGGTGATTTAGACCAAAGACCCAAGTTAAAAGAAAGGTTAACTGTTAAATATTTTCTCCTTAAAGGTATCAGTGCCAAAGAATACACTAAATTAGTTTCAGCATGAAGGAAGTATGGTGATTACACTATTAGCTTTTTCTCCATAAATAACATCAGTTTACGAGAAATGGATTTATTTTCTTCTCAAATAGAATTTCATTGCAGTTTTTCAGCTGACCTTGCTCCTATTACTGAAAAAAGAATTGTTTCCAAGCAAACTTTTAGAAAGTAAATTAATGCTTTTAGGCCCGTGTGTTTAGCTGAATCAGCACAAGTATTGCTGAGCTGATGACACCTCCTATATACTTAAAGAAGCTGAAATCCAGCACTTAATGATGTCTTCCCTAATCTTTGGCAAGTGAAGCAATAGCTAAAAGTTTTCCTAGGTTACCGTTGTAGGAAATTGAAGTCGTATGTATCTATTTTCCTAGCACTATGTTTGTGCTAATACAGTTTAAAATTATCAGTAATACTTACCATTTCCCACTGTTTTTAAGCCAGCTCAAGACAATTGTGCAGAGGTGAAAAATCACCATGGAAGTTTCCAAAGGAGCACCAATCTCTCTGTGACATTTACAAAGAGATATAAATGCTGTGCATTTTTTGAATTATAATGGTGAAGAAGAAAAAATACCTTTTTTCAGTTTCCTGTATTTATCTTGTCAGAAATTATTTCTGTGAAGCATCCTCATCTAGCAGCAATTGGGAACAAGAAATCCATTACTGCCAACACAGAAGATTCAATAAACTGGACTGAATTTACTGGACTTACAAAAATATCTTTCTTTTTCTCACATATCACTGCCAGTGAAAGCAAGTACCAATAATCTTATGATTTATAGTAAAATCCTAAAGTTGTGTATATCCTGAAACTGTCTCAGGTAATGGTTTGTCAGCTTTATCCAGGAGTATGGTTGGTATGGATTAGTAGCCATACCTGAGTATTGAGTAGCAACCATATCTTTGTGCTTGGATATTGAGACAAGTTGTTTAAGCACAGTGGGCATCAAGCCCATTGAAGAGACAAGGATACCCCAGCAGTAATGCAATTCAGAAGTTTGGCTCATTCATGTTAAAATGGGAGTGTGACTGTGGAAAACTTGATCTAATGTGTATTGCAAACCAATGCTAAAAGTTATCCTTTCCTCACTTGATCTGTGGTATAAAGTATAATTTTAAATACTGCAGCTGGTTATTTTGCATCTCAACAGGATGAAGAGTTGTCATTACAGCAGAGAAAAAATTCACACACATAGAAGAAGATTTTTTTAAATTTCTGCTCCTATGCATGATTCAGATAGAGCACAGCCTCCATAATAGTTTCCTTCTACCCTATTTTTCCTATTTGTTCCTGAATTCATATTTACTCCATTGTAGCCCACCATTGCAGTCAGTGTAGACCCCCAGTTTTTCACTACTTCAACAGTGCAAGGTTTGAGGACTTGTCAGATCTTTTCTGGATTCATATTTTCTGTCCTTAAGCTTAGTACAGTTGATTTTAGTTCTTGGAACAAATTGTCCGTTAGTTAGGTAACTTAAACCTAAGCTCATCTTTGTGAAATAATCTCATTTTACTCTATAAAAATTGCATCATATTTGATAAGGTTTTAAACAAAACTTGAGAGTCAACAAGAGAAGAAAGTGTTCAAACAGACTAAAATCGCAAAAGCGGAACTACAGCTAAAAGAGAAAAGAAGTCCAACAAGCCTCTCCCACACTTTGATTTTGTTTCACACAGTGATACAGAATTATGCGCAAACTGAACCAAACATATTAATGACATTTGGTGATGTAGATGCCTACACACTTCTGTACCTCTCCATCTAGGCAGCAATGGCTTCATTCTCTGCTGGAAAGACTCACTGTGGGCCATGGAAAAGCTGCTGCTTTATTTTTTTCTCCCTGGAAGTTTGTAGGCATCTGCATTACCAAATGCAATATTTATTTATGACAAGAGAAAGTGCACCCAAAACGGTTGTGTGGACTAATTCTCCACTGTTTTAACTTGGTTATAAAGGAGATCTCAGAGTGCTGTAATGTGAAATATTACCTTCTGGTTTTGAGGGGGATTCTGTCACAAAGAGTTTCTTAAATTAGAGTATTAAATTAGACTATATTACATTTCAAAACAGTGCAGTTCAGCACTACAACTGTTATATCTCATATTGACTCTAGACATGAGGTTGTGAGTGGGGAAATAGGGATTTTTTTTCAGAATACATGCATTCTCTTGCATACTTTTTATCAGAAGCTCTGAATAATGCTGTCTGGTAAGATTTTCTTGGCATTTGACTGACCTGGCTCCATATAGTAATCTGAAACATTACATCCCAAACTTGCCATGAGATATGAATACCCCAAAAGTTTTATCTGCAGATGCCAATAAATATTGTTTTCCCATGGTTGTAATTTTCATTTAATATTTAATGATGGAGAAGCCCTATATGAAAGCAGTGTGTTTTATTAATAAAAAAGAAAAAAGTGTTATTTTATGTTTATAAAACTGGAAATATTACTGCAATACAGAAGTGTAAAACTAGAAAAGGTAAACATAAAAACCAAACAAACTTGATTTCAAACTATGTAAGCAGTAGTTTTGGGGGGTAAGAGGGGTTATTTCTCATTTATATAAAACTGAGATTCATTGCATCCCTTTTTATCATGACACCCTTATGGACTGAAATCTTGTCCTCCTGCAGATTTTTTCAGAACATGAAGAAGTTCTGGTTGCTGCCTACTGCAGTAAGGTCCCAAATGATTGAACTTTCAAGTAACTCAAGGAACCTTTCTTTTGGATCTATGTAATATATGTAGAATGTCAACTTAATTCTGAATACCTCTGCTGGAGTAAGAGGGACTTTGGAGGTCTGATTCTGATACTCTTATTTATGTTTCACCCTTAAACACACTCCACTAGAAACTACATCACCAAATCCTTAATCAGAGCAATTGCTGAACAGTGGCACAGTAAACAAAAAGGAAATAGTAAATCAAATTGGGTAGAAAGTCAGCTGAGCTACAGTTATAAATTTACGGTGTACACATTCTACAAGGTGTAGTGCCTAAGCTTTTTGCAGCTGTCTTACTTCAGTCTTATTCACGTGACACAGGGACTACAAATTTACTAAGGGATTTTTTTAATCCTTTCTAGAGATCATGCATGATGTTTTAGTACTACAGAGAGCAGCTTTGCCATTTGTGTGGAGTGTGCTGTAAGTTTTTTTCCAAATTTTGCTATATTTTGACACTTTGGGGATGGTAGCCACCACAAAGGTTATTTATAAAATAAAAAAAAAAGGCCCAAGACAGCCTTACTGAAGTTTTACTGCAGTTTTACAAAATGTTATTGGAATGAGAACTACAAGCCAGGTTCTCCACAAAAGTAAATTTATATTAGTGATCCTGCTTCAGGCAAGTTTCCATATGTGAAGCTGGAAATCAGAGCTCCTGTTCAAAATAGTTTCGTAGTCATAGCTAGTGGCAGTTTGTTTCTACATTTAATTTTTGCATTACTGAACGTTTTTCTATGAATAAATGTTTATTAAAAAGTTGAATTTTTTGACTACATTTTCAATAATGTTCATTAAATATCTGATGCTAAGCTTAAAAGTTTCTGTTGTTATCAATACAAATTTTTTCTTTACAATGTTTCCAAAATGCATATTTTTTGTAATATTGTGAATGTGTTCAATTATGTATTGCATATTTAACAACCTTAAAGAATCATTCCCACAGTTAACAGATGTGTTTCTCTTGCATGGAAAGTATTGCTTTACAGCTATTTCATAGACTGAAAAAAGGTTAAACACATGGATTACCTTTGGAATTAAAAAAGTTTGTATTATTCACTTTTGAAAAGCAACATTAGTCAGAATTTTGTGCTGTTCTTCAATAAATTGCATCACAGAAGATCACACATGGTTGAGTAAAACTAGAGCTATATAATAGTACTAACAAGTTTCAGATAGTATAATTTTAACTATGAAAATGAAAAGCTTCATCAGTTTTTAATGGAAATTTAAAGAACAAGTTTTCATATAACTCAGATATTTAAAGCTTATGTCAGATTTTTTTTCCATTCAAGCAAATGAGGAGAGTCATTCAATGAAATCAGTGTTTATCTGTGTCTGACACCTTGTTTTTCCGATCAAATTTTGATATCTCCTAAATTAAGTACATTTATTCTGTGTTTTATTAGCTCTATTTGATCAGGAAAAATAATCGGAAATGTTCTTTGGGTGTCTATGAGCTGCAGCATGATCCCGCATTTAGAAGAATTTCTGCCTAGTTTGCAGTACAAGCATGTTTGGGCAAGATCACATCACAATGGGGAGGATGCTATAATGAGTTAGCTTTATTTCTCTTCTAGAAGTCTTTACACATAAATCAAAGTTATTAATGCAAGATAATTTGATGGGTCCAAGACTTTCTTATTCTTTAGAAGGAATATTGCCTCATTCTGCTGTGTATAAATTTTCTGTTCTAGCATTGCCATATTTTAGGTGGTGCAAAATCTGACAGTAAAAACCTTGTTTTAAAAAGAATTTTTAATGTAATGGATTATGTATTTTCATTGTATTACAACTTTAAGATAATAATAAGTGCAATGAACTTTTTGCTCTTCCTATAGGTTCATTTTAAAAAGATACATAAAAGATTTGTTTTTAATCAAAGAAAATAAAATCTTTAATGAACAAAATATTTGTTTTGGAGTAGTGTTTCTGAGGTAAGAACTCTTTCCCAGTATTAAACTGTATCCCCATATTTTCTGGAAATTTCAAAGCCTGTTTATATTGCATTTCCATCACATATGATTCCTTGTTTTGCCTTCTCCCCCTCTGCTTCCATTTTCCTTTCTCTGTCCCATTCCTGGAAAAATGTTCTCCAGCTGAACTGTCCTACAGATCTGTTTTCCATTCTGGATATGTTTTCCTTGCTCTCTCATACTGTCAGTCACTCCTTCTTTAAAATTCAGACTTCTGAACATAAATGCTCTTGTCAATCTGACAAGTCAATGGCACAAAAATATCAGATGGTGGTGGTTTTTATTGTATTTCCAATCATTTCTTCTTAAAAGGGAGCTTCTGGTAGGTGTTCAGAACAACTCCAGTTTTTTCTTTGTTCTCCTGATTCTTCTAGGAATCCCACCTAGATAAAAGTCATTCCTTTGTGATCACTTCTTAATGTCTCACTTTGAGGAAGAATATATTTTTTCTTTTTTAACTGTTTTAAGTGACAAAGACGATCTGTATCTTCCTGTTTATATTAGTTTTCTATTCTGCAGTATTCTAACAAAAATAGTAATTGACTTGCTTCTCACTATCTCTTTGTGTTAAGCAGCTTGTTTCTCTCTAGGATATCTAATTATACATTCAACTTAATTCTTTTTCTAATGAGATTAATAGTAGTTGCAATCTAATTTCATAATATTACTTTTGTATCAAGATGAACTTCAGAAAAGCATGTTCCTTTATACGTGTTTTAGTATATCTGTTCCTCTAAAATTGAGCATGAAAAATACATTCATTCCTTTTCAAAAACTCCATTAGATTTTCTAAATCTAACAATTACCTAGACTCACACTAAATTCTCAAAGCTATTAAAATCTGGAATGTTTCATCACATCTAGGACTAGTTAAGATAATTATTTTTCCTTATATTTTCCCCAAAATCATAATTTGATGGATGTGCCTGAACAACAATTTGAGTCCAAACAAAAATTCAGATGGAAAAGAAAACTCAACCAACTCAAAACTGCAGCAATTGGTTTGGAGGAATCCTTGTGATGCACAATGCTGAAGTCTCATACTTTGATTCCTTTCTGGTTCTACGAAGATAGACAGAAGGAACAAACTTACTTTACAAACCAGACATTGTCCAATGAGGCCACTCAAACATTTTTTTTTTAAAAAACCCAACAAGCCAACAAACCAACCAACCAACCAAGCAACTGAAAAAAAAAATCAAACCCCAATATCCCAAGGAAAAGACAATTTCATGTTGATTTAATAATATTATACGGTTGTCTGTTCCTGGGAATTTTAAACTAGATGCTAGTAATGTGTCCATTTCTTTCACTGAATATCTATATTGGTCGTTTCAAGCAGCAAACATAAATGCATGAAGAAATACTTGATTTTCTTGACTTGGACTCCTATATTATTATGAACACTAAAATGCTAAAATATGTTTACAATTATGTCATACCCACACTAACTTGGCAGTAATTAGATCAAATTTAAGCAACTATGACCTATGTAGACATTACTGCTAAACCAAGGAATATGGAAAGAAGAGATGGATATTTGGGTAATCTAGAGCAGCGCAATCAGATTTCTTAAATGTAGGTCATAAATCCCAATATTGCTGTAAAATATATCCGTTTTAAGCTATTTAATAAATAGGTCTCTCTGCATGACAAAGCTAATATTATACCCAAGGGAGAACAGTGCTCACTCTCAGCATGAGTTGCAAGTGAAATGCCTAAAATGTAGGGGAAGAAATACATATATTCAAAGTCAGTAAATAAATAAGTACTTTTGCTTTTTCTTTCTTCTTAATTTTGTAGGATATATTGAATCTCATGTATGAAGCTGAATTTGTTAAATTATGGAGAATCTAATAGAAACTTGGTATAATAAAAAAATGGAAGCTATTTGACTATGTGAATCAGACAGGTATCAGAAAATTGATGTACAATCTGTTGTGTGTTATGAATTAAAAAATAACATGAAAGAGGAGAGGATTTATAAAATAATAATAATAACAATAAAATTACCAGATATGTCATTGTTGGTTTTCCTGATGAGAAAGTTTGGGTGGACTGGGCATTGTTAGCCTGCAGAATACGTGACTAGAGTGGGGGGAAAAGTTAATAGCTTAGGGCAGTGAGATATATATTATGTAGGCCTGACACTAATTCTGCCACAATTTTCTAGTAGGAGCAGAGTACAGCAGATAAGCTTGCTGTCTTTCACATTTCTGAGTAAAGGATTTGGGAGTAAAGCACTGCCTACCTTCTATTTTTTTCTTTCTATTTAGACAGTAGTTTCCTAACAGAATCAACTGTCTTTTAGAAAGGCTCTGATTAGGAGATGATTAGCAGTAGTGCTAGTATAACTAATTAATATAACTAATTAGAGTACTAACAAAGATGAACAATTGAATACTGCTTAGCAGCAGATGAATAATGTTTATGTTCTATGGGCAGAGAGTTTCAAGACTGCAAAAAATAAAAAGGACTGAACAAGATTTTAGTGTTTGACAAAAAGTTTCATGGTATTGAATTTGCCAGAGGAACGTTGCTGAAGGAAGAGCAAAGATGATCCAAACTGCGTCATTTTCTGCCTGCGGTGCCAAGGCTTCCCTATCTCCTGAACCAGGCACCTGGGAGCTAGGAATCTCATGAGACCCAGCTGTCAGTTTCCAGGGTTCCAAGTCTGCTATCAATTAAGAAACCAAGAATGAAACACAACAGTACAATAAAACTAGTTTGAGATCTGGAAGGAAATCTCACACATCCTTTGAAATAACTCCATTTTAACCAGCTGATTCCAATGATTATGGAAACAAAAGTAATAAAGGACAAAAAGCAAGCAAGTTAAAGACTGTATTTGTGACTAATTCTAAAACCAAAATTTTTGGGGAACTTTTTGTGTTCTGGGCTTAATCTGTCAGTTTATCAGGATATGAAAACTGAATGACTGAATAAACCACTGAATTTGTTTGACTGGATTCAGAAGTCTATTCATAAAGTCAGAAGAAATCAGATATTTATGCATTACTGCTAATCAAGGATATTTATTGTTTTGGGCTTTCTCAAATTCCTATTGTTTTTTGGCTTCAGAAATGTCCTAGCACTAACCCTCCCCCCATCTCCCCCCTCTCCCAGCCAAGACACCGCCAAATTTGATATTTAAATTTGATAATTAAATTTGATAATTAAATTTGATAATTTATGAGACCTCCTCAGCTACCTCTCATGTGCATGTCCCATGAATGTGGCCTTTCCGAGGGTTGGGGGTGGTGTTGCAAGTGATCCAGTTTGTGTAGCAGAGGGGTGTTCACTCCCTGTGACCAGAAGTTATGCCACACACCCAAAAACTGTCCTCCTTCTTCCCTCTTGGCTGGGAGGAAGAGTGTGCAAATCTGGTCTCAGCAGATGAACCTGTGATCTACAGCCGCCTCCACCCCAAACACAACCAGAGCTGATTTTCAGGACAACTGCTTTTTTTTTTTTGTAGCTACAATCTTTTCCCTTAGACTTACTTTCTTCCTAGACCTGAGATAGTTGGACAATTGTGTCGTGTTAAGCCACTGAGCTCCCTTAGGTGGCCTACCTCGCAGTCTAAAGTTCCAGTCAGGAGACATATTCAGAGAGGGACAGGTTTCAGTGGTTGCAGCTTCTTTGTACAATTTTGCCATAATGGGCAAAAAGTTCTTTGTACCAATGCTTGAGCCATTGCCATAACATTTCAGTCTCTCACAACCCAGAGCTGGAAGGATCCCATAAAATCATTCAGTCCTTGTCTTAGACTCCATACAGAGCAACCTAAAAGTTAAACCATATATCTTAGATTGTTGTCAAAACATTTCTTAGACACTGACAGGATTGAGGTCATGATGTCTATGAGAAGCCTGTTCCAGTTCTTACCCACTCTTTTAGTCAAAAGCTTTCAAATCCTTAATGCTGCTCATCCTATATTTCTAAGCAAAGACTTGAATTTCAAATGCTTCAAATTCAGGCATACAGCAATAAAGTGATTTTTTTCAATCCCTCTGTTCAGATTATATAAAACAAACAGATCCAGTTTGAATACCATTTTATGCAAGGTGAGAGTTTTAAAATGAGAAACACCACTTTACAGGAAATTCTATAAACTAAATCAGAATGTCCCTCCTTTTTGACTTTATGTCTATGATGTTCTGGGTAAATAATAGTGTTATATTTTTTTAATTGAGATATTTTCAAAACACTAGAAATTATTTAGACTAATTTTTTTGTTAGCTCAACTAAATTTCTATATATCTGGTCTGAGTCACATTGCCAATCACTAGCCTGCAAAAAAAAAAGTTAATTTACTTTGATCCCTCCATAGAACCACATGCTGAAATATCACAAAATTGTGCGACAGAAATTTCTACCTTAGCTCTTACTGTTATAGCTGAAAAATCAATATTTCAGTGCTCAAGTTTTGTTCCCTGCTTCGTTTTCAAGGTTATATATCCCTTTTCATAAGATGATGTTTCCTGAAGAACGAGGTTATTGTGAGTTATATCTTAGTGAGTTTGTATTTTTGTTATATATTCTTATTAATACCAGTTGACTATATTACATTAAAATTTGGAAAATGTTTTTATATGGAGCTATCTTAACGTTTGGGACTCATACTCTGAAAATTATTCTTCAGGCTTGAAACCTTTATGCATTTATGCCACTGTGGAACTACAATAGCATCAAGATATCATCAGTGCTTATTACAATCTAATTCAGAAATATGTTACTGGACAAAACTCAAAGTACATCAAGAAAATTCTGAGAAATATCAGAAATCTGGGATTTACAAGTATTTGAGAAATCCTTAGAGATGTCAAAGAAGAAGGCAAGTTATTCTGAGCAAAATAAATTCTTTAGTACTCCTTTTGCATCTTAAAAATTCTAGTGCTGTTTTAAATATTTTCTTAAACAAATATATTTCATAACATCTAAATAATAACCCACAATACACCTGGGATGGAGTTTAATAAGCTGTCATCTGTCAACTATTCTGACAATACAAGCAATGATTGAACTTTCCTATTGTTAATATAAGGCTCTGAAATTATTGCTACCAGTCTGCACTTGTGATAAGAAATGCCAGCTTTGCACAACTGTTGACAGTTTCCCCAGGAGATGTATCTCATTAGTTCCAGGGTTTTGGTGCCTACTGACCTGTTGCTGGAATGGTGTCATTGGAGTCCAAATGGAGTTGAGCAGAAAGGACAGTAATACAACTGTGGTCTTATTAGAAAACCATATTCAACTTTAAATCTAGTATAATTAGTTTGTTTTAACATTGTCTTTCCTTAGCGGATTTGTGCCTAAGGGCCTTCAAGTAACTAGCAAGGTTGATTAGCCACAAATGAGAGAATACTTCATAAATCAAACATTAAATTCTTTTTTATAATTGCTTTGAGATTTTGAACCAGTTATACAGTTTATTATCAGGGAATTCACAGAAAATAGTTTCTGGCTCATCTCTGTGAAAATTGAATTTCTGAAATAGCACTGTTAAGATTAAAAATACTATATTCACATAACAACTCTTACCAATGCTCCTCAAAGCAATTTAGTTTGTTAAATATTTTAACTGAGAAACAATTTGCCATGTAGTACTGCCTGTTTTACTCTTAATATGATGAGTCTTACTGCCAAAATGCTAATTAGGTTCAGCCTATCAGCCACGTTTGAGATTAGTTGTATTCCATGTGGCATCCTAACCAAGATTAGGATGATTACTGCAGGATTTAAGCATAACTCTGTCCCTTCAAGCAAGAGTTTACTCAAGAAAGTAAGAAGGAACATGTGCTTAAAATTTGCTGATGAGCTAGGCTGCTTCTCACAGTTTTTCCATTACTAATGGAATTACCAAAAGCATAAGTCTGAATTTCTCTGATCTTTCAGTCACAGCAGATACTCGTATCAACTGGTACCACTAAAATGGCTAAGAAATATGACCTACATTTCATTGGCCCTGCAAAGAGAAAACAGAAAGGTGACAGTGCATTCTCCTGACATACAAGTGAATGTTTGCTTCGTTATTGTCAGAACTTCCACAGTCTAGACTCTGCTGCCCTAGAGAAATACTGACAGCCTTAGGGCCTCACTTAAGGCTCTACTTGGCAACATCATAGGATGTCACTGTAAATAATATTCGGAAATATATCTTTTAATTTGACGTTGCCAAACCAGCTCTCTATTCCTGTCCTGCTCCGATCTTCATCATCCCTCATAAATCATCTTTGCAGCCAAGCTCAATTCTTGAGGAGACTGACTGAATAATTCCTTCCAACATAAACATCAAAAAGATCTATCCTTTCACAAAGTTCAACATATATAGGACAAAAAAGTCAGAAACTGGGGTGAAAACATTGGATTTGAGCTCACCAATACGGTGCGAGAAAGCTGTCACAGCCTGCAAATCATAAAGGATAGATGGAACCCCAATTACTTAAACTCTGCCATTGAAGGAAAATATAATTTCAAATTCCTCTGCCCAAATCTCAGAACACAGCTGATTGCAATGCCTTTGTTTCTTGATTATTCAGCATGCTTTTTGGCTAATATTTGTTTCACCCATGGGACACATCTGCTGGGCATAGCTGATCCTTTTTTTGAATGGGAATTAGAGCCAACAGATTATATGGGAGCAGTGCAAGTGGGACATCTTTCCCTAAGAGTTATGACAGGCTTGAAAGACTAACAAAAACTGTGTGTCTTTCTCAGTTATGGAAGAAACAGTTGGGAAAACTTGATTATGAAGAAAGAAACAAAAACCAGGAGATACTAAGGCAAGTGTCCTGTATGTTTGCATTTCCAGTGCTTGAGGAAATGAAGGACACAGTTGCTGATTAGGAATCATTTGCAATGGTAGTCTTGTGTCCCAGCTCATGAAGTCCTTCTTACAGCTTTTAAAGAGACATCTGACCCACAATTTTCATTCTGCTTCTCTGGGATATTTGCTATTCTTCTTGCAGGTATTGCATATAGGTAAGAAATTATCCTTTATTGTTATGTAATTGTTATTACTGTAAGAATCTATACAGAGCACAAAGAGCCAGAAAAAGCAACGTACCTGGAAAGTGACCTTGTGCTACCACATATTAAGAATTTATTACACTGCTTCTTTTTCCTGGTATACATTTCATCTCACTTTTTATCAGTTTGTTTAACATTAGTTCTGTGTGTCACTTGTTAGAAGAACCATAATGAGGTAAGGTAAATTAAAATAAAGACAAATATGCTGATTAATATACTTTATGATACTTTAAATCAAAATAATTTCATTTTGTTAGTGACAGTTTTATCAGATTAGCTTTTATGATCTAATATGCACGTGTTTACATTCACACATATCTGCTTGAAAAACTAGTAGATTTTCCACCAAATTTTGTAGAAAAACTTCTGTATTTTTTTATTCAGTTTGAAGAAAAAACCTGACATTATTGTTTAAAAGAATTTGCAGGACTGCTTCTCATTGATCTGAGAACTATTTCTCAGATTTTTAAATTTTATTAATTTTTTGAGCTGAATTCAAATATTTTGTAGATAAACACCAAAAAGAACTCAAAAAAAGTCAATTGTAATACTTGATCACGTGTTTTGGCCCATGGATTTCTTTCAAATTATGCTGTTTCAGCAGGTTTCTCATGACTTTGTCCAAACACTATCAGCAAGTGGGTGAAAGTGCTCAGGATAGTTTATGGCCACATCCATCATCTTTACCAGCCACATATTACTGACAAAACAATGTCACAGAAACTTATTTAAAAGCTGGGGAACAAACTTGATCTAAACAACAGTTCTACAAAGCAGAGAGTACACTGTGTATAACATGCTTACCCCTGCATCTCCAGAGACTGGCATCTAACACTGCTTGCAGCTGTGTTACTTATTTCTTGACTAAAAATGGAGTCGTTGATATGCTGATATGTTCTAAAAAAAAATTAAAATTAAAATTATAAAAAGAAAATTACCTTATTAATAACAAAAAAGTGTGGCTATTCATCTTACCCCCATATATCTTGATTAATGGGTGGACAGTTTTTTTGAGTGCTCCATACTGTAAACCTCTGAGAACTACAGTGAGAGCTATACAGAAGGAGATAGAGCCTAAGGAGTTTCTAGATAGGCTGCAGAGACAGGATTCTGTTTTGGTGTAGGATCAAAGTTTGGGACAGATATGCATAATTCATTATTAGATCTTGCCAGATACATATTCTGTAAAGGTGGGTGTAAAGTTTTCAGCTGTTTATTGATATCTGAGTCTCTGCTCTGACTGCAGCCAGGGCAGTAATAAGACTTGAGAAGGGTTATTTAAATCTCAATTATTCCAGGTGGATCTGAAAATACTGAAATCTAAGGTTTTGGGTGCAGTTTCTTCTAGATATTTTGAGAGATCTCACATTCCAATAATAACTAATGGTGAATTCCAAAACTTTGACATCATTTACAACATAGCCTCTCTAGTTTCAGGCAGACTTTGTGTTAGGATATTTCAGAAAACAAACAAAACCACACCATTGGCAAAACTGTCCTTAAGCAGTTGAATAAAATCTTTCTGAGAATTTTAGCTAAAATATGATCGCCCTATGAGGAAAATGAGCAGCATTTCTGTTTTTCTGCATTTATAAAGAGGGTGTGGTATCAGCAGATAGGACAGCTCAGACAGCCAAAACTTGAGGCTTTGAAGTCAAATTCATACAGTTCTGTACATCAAAATCATGCCTTGATGATAAGTTCACTTAATAAATAAGTACAATAAATACAACACATTGTCTCAATTTTCTACTTTTGGGAAGGAAGAACTATTGTATTTCAAAGTAATGAAAAGAAGATATCAAAAATCATATAAAAATCATAAAATTATAGCACGACTTACATTAGAAAGGACCTTAAAGATCATTCCTTTCCAGCCCCCATGACACTTTCCACTAGACCAGGTTGCTCAAAGCCACCTCTTGGGCTAGAACAAGTCCAGGCATGGGACATCCACATCTTCTCTGGGCACCTGTTCCAGTGCCTCACCACCCTCACAGTGAAGAATTTCTTCCTTAGGATATCTGATGTAAACCTATCCTCTTTCTGTTACCACTTGCCCCATCAATACAGGCCCTTGTAAAAAGTTCTATTCACCCTAGACCCTGTTGTCTACCTGGGTAACTTGGTTGAGGGAACTGATGCTGACAATTGTACTACACTCGTGGTTGAAAATGCATGTGTGAAATACAACTTTCCTTAGTAAAATAGTAATATTACCTTTAAAAGTGACTTGTGAAATTGGAATGTATGGAAAAATCTATAATTTTTTACAGTTTTGTTACACATTCAGACACAAATATATATATATGTATATGCTTTTCAGGATTCTCAAAGGAGTTATGGTGAAGCTACAATTTAGGTGTTGTTATGACATTGGTTTGGTAAATGATGCTATCCTGTGAAGCTGAATAAATCATTGGGAACATAATGCAGATGCTACTCACTGGGCTATCAAGCTTAATCTTTTTCAGTCTTAGGCAGCCATACCACAGAGACACATCTAAATATATTAAACTCCACTTTATAATAATTTAGATTTCTTACCTTCCTAATGAAAGCCCACTTCAGAACCATTCTCCTCTGATGGTCAAACCTCTCCTAATATCCAGCTTAACCCTCACAATGGACAGCTGAATTATAGTGTACATACTTAAATTAAACTAAAAAAAAAAGATGGAACTTTGCAGATAGCTATGCAATTTCCTCAGGAAGCAGCTGGCTCCTGGGCTGGAAAATACTCTCCCCACAGAGATATGTAGTTCACTGTGAGTTAATATACCTGACATGGAGAAGGGCAAATTAGTTTGATATTGCTGTGCTTATAGTGCTTTATGTCTTCAAAATGTCTGGGGTATCTCTACCCTGTCCTGAAGATATTTAAGCCTATTATCAAAGCTTGGAATTCTTTTCATAAAGCTGCTGGTGTCAAGTATATCTTTTTCACAGACAGCCATATTGTCTGTCTAAATAACATTTGCTCTATCAAAAAAAAAATCCCCAAAGCAACTCTACTCAAAAAGAGATATAATGAAATAAATGTGGTAAAAGAGCTGCAAAAATAGAACCAAAAATATTTGAAAAGTATCTCTGAATCAGTTCAGGTAATATATGCCTTCTAGAACTTGAAAAATAGAATTTAAAAAGGTATTTATGTAACTGAAACAAAACAAGGCAATATAGCAAGTTTTGTTTTCATTTTGGTGGTGCAAACCCACCAGCAGAAAAAGAAAAATGGATAAAACCCAAGGAAATCATTACATATGTTACCTTATTTCTTGCAGTTTTGAATTTGTACTGCATTGACGGACCAGTTAATTAACTCTGTAAAATCGATCTGGATTCAAAATTGTATGTGTTTGGTTGTTAAAGATTAAATTGTAAATAATTCGTAAAACATGAAAATTAATCAAATAATTCTGACTTTAAAGGCTCTCTTGAGGGAAAACAAATTCTTCACATGGCTGCATTCTGCTCTGCTTCTGACTTTTTATTTATAACTTGGTCCTAGAATTCTACGTACAATGTAAGACAAACTAAGTCTGTTAAAGGAGAAATGTTCCCTTGACTAGGCAGACTATAAACCTATGTTGACTTATGTATGAATATTAAATCTTTTTATGAGAAAAACGTACTTTTACCATTTTTCCCTAGTTTTGAATGGCAATAAATTCTAAATTGCATTGATTGATAACTTTTAGATCACAAAAAAAAAAAAAGAAAATGTTATTAATGTATTTCCTCTAAAGCTAACTTAAAGTTTTATTTAATTTTTTTTTTCAATAGTTATAGCCTAAAATGAAAGACATATCTGTTTTCAGTGCACTCTTTTTTGGGGTTTTTATTAGTTTTTTTTTGGTCACATTTCTCTGACTGTGGATGGACTAGCATTTTATGCAGCAGGGACGTTGGAGTTGTATTAACTGAGAATATTTCTTAAGTTTCCTGTACAGACTTATGTTCTAATCTTGACACCGTACCTTTGTAGTGTCTCTTTTGGATATAAATTCACAGAAGCACTGAATAAGCATCATAGACTTCATATACACTTAGAAGGAAATTTATATATGAGTAATGAAGAGAAAGGATAGATTTGTAGGTTCTGTAGTCAGTTTTATCTGTAGCCATACCCCCTTCTTTGCAGTCTTCTCAGATCTCTCTAATGAACACACAATAAAGCCAGTTCACTGAAAAGTCATCTGCCAGATCCTACTGATTTGAATGGAAGAAAATAGTGTGGATCATAAAGTGGTACTATAAAGTATGAGTCACAGCGATATGATAACAGAGACTGCATTCCAAGCTCTGATCTAAGTTATTTAAATCAGTGCTGTCAAAAACATTTCTTTTATGAAAAATCCTCTCTCAGGATTTTTCGTGCTGAAGCTGAGAGTTTCAGCAACAAGATGTAAACCGTGATTGTCTGCTGCTGTGGAATGCAACAGGGGGACCTGTGATTGGTCTGGTGTGGATGTTTTGGTTCAGTGACCAGTCACAGCAGAGCTGGCTCTAGGAGTCTGTCAAGGCCAGCTCGTGTGTTATCATTCTTTACTTTTCTTTCTTAGCTTAACAGGTTCTGGAAACTCTCCTTGCTTTTTCTTTTTTAGTATAGTTCCAATGTAGTATATAGATATATATCATAAAATAATAAATCAAGCCTTCTGTAATGGAGTCAAGGATCTCGTCTCTTCCTTCACCCCGAAATCCTTGTGGAAACCACCACATCAATGCAGCTGAAGTCTCAGTATTGTCTCATTTCAAAAGTCTGTTCTACCACAGTAACAGAACTAAAATTTTGTTTTAAGGTCATCTTCAGTCAGATTTATTCACATGGAATTTCTGAGATATAACTTTCATACCTAACACTATCTTATGGAGAAAGAAATTAAGTAGATGTTTAGATGTATAAACTTACTGTTCCTCAATATCTTTATACACATTTACATATCAGAGTAGCATAGATGAGACTAAAACCAGACAGATGAATGTGACACGTATCACTAATAAAGTACATAGAAACCAACTTTCACATTGATTGTGAAGCTTGTCCTCTTGTTTTTATTTATTAATTTACCTTAATTAAAAAAAAAGTCTATTTAACTAGGAACCTATTTTCAATATTCTAAACAAGTTCCCGGTGGAAAGGGAAAACATTTTCACAGCTTTTAAAATAGCAAGCAGATGTGTCTTCATTTAAATTATTTCAATTTAAAACTCTAAACTACTTTACTTTTTTTTCCTATGTTAATGCAAATTATCATAAAGTACTTCTCCCAATACTCATCATAATCACAGATCACTCTATTTCTATAAATTCTATTTCAAGGACCTCTGTAGTTTCCATGGTATCAACATTTTCTGTATTTTAATTTTTAAACTACAATTAAGTTTACTTCTTTTTCTGTCATCATCTCTTTCAACAGTATATTAATTTTCCTATCATGTTCCAGAGAAGCAGGAATTTTCTTATATTTTCCTCTTGTATTGCAAAGATATAGGGACTTGTCTTGTCTTCAGACCTCATAGAATGCTATAAATTTTTTGTATCTTCTATGATACCGTAATAAATATCCATTCTTTATTTATTATCTGAAAAAATTATTGTCCAAATTTTGTTTTCAATTTCAGAGGAAAAAAACCAGTTTATATTGGCTCTTATGTGAAAAACAGATAAAGGAAATACATTTCTTATAAGGCATCACTTAATTGTGTAGTAGGCTTTGGAATTTTCTTGCAATTCTGTTAATTACTTTATATTATGTTCGAACAAACTACTCAGTATTATTACTCAGAAATTACTGGACACTTATGGCCAGCAGAGATTTCAGCAGCACACAGATGCTACAGCTTTCCGACATTTCAGAGTTTTAAAAAGTCATTTAGCTGCTCAAGACAATCTCCTGTTTCTTTACAGTTCCTTGTAGCTATGACCAGGGAGATTTCTACTCACTTACCTGTCGGCACAAATTTAAAGGCAGTGACAAGAGCAGTGAGACCAGTCCTGCTACGCTGGCAACCTTTGGTCTTGCACTGAGCTGTCCATGCTCAAACAGCCTGAGCTTTCTCCAGGATGATGCCCTACCTGGACGAATGTGGAAGGAGAACACAGCGGAAAAGAGGGAACAGAAACCTTATGGCACAACTAGAAATAAAAGATCTTGTCTTATCTAGACAGGGAATATAAAAAGGCTAAGAATACATACAGTCACTCTCATCTCACACAGAGCAGGAGGGACAGACTGAAGAGCTATTGCAAATAAAAGCCAATATCAGGTACAAACTGGCCACAAATTATTTCAGAAGTTAAAGAAAAGTTATAATATTACTTCTAAATCTTACACTTTTACTGTCAGATTTCATTATCAATAAAATTTTCAGTGCAATAATGTTAGGACAAACCTCCTGAAGTTTTTCTTTAGATTGAAGATGATTTTCAGGTGTAATTTGTATGTTGTGGTGCTTGAGACAAAAAAGCACTGAACTGGCACTACATGTCTCCTCTGCTTCTATATTCCCAAATAATCTCAACTGACCTCTCCAAATGGTATAGGATTAATTGAATTTTTTCTGTCATTTCACAGAGTCATTTAAAAGGTAGGTGGTGTGATTTGATAGACTGACCCTCAGTGTGGCTGGCAACGGGAAGATCTGAGTGCCATGAAAAAGTTTGTAATGATCACAGACCTGCAGAACTGAAAAGGTCTTCAAGTGACAGGAAAAGAGATTGTTGCCTTCTTTGCTTTTGTGAACTCTTCTATGTACTAGAAGTCTGATGTAATTTCATTTTTCCTTCATTTTTGAGGTTAAACAGCACATTAAGCTTTCTTATATAATTTTTCCCTGAGGTTCATTTAACTCAATCATTTTGCTCAACTCACATTTGAAGTATAACTGCCAACTGAAAACACAATTTTTCATTTGGAGTCCTAGGAGCACCTTGGAAGAGGTCTCCCATTTTTTTCTCACCTGTGAAATTTTAACGCTGCATGAGAATGAGGAGTTCACTTTTCATTTTCCTTTGATATCTACTTTATAACTCATTTACTTGTCCAGTAAAGATCTTGAAAAAGGATATCTTAAATGTTTACATAATGCCTAGCAGAAGCTGCTCCTATACCCAGTTGTATGTTCTAAGAAAACTGAAATACATGTAAAGACCTTGTAAATGGCTGTTAATTCTATTACTGCTAATGAACAGCATGCTTCAAAGTTATTTAGACATTTAAAAACTACCTTTCTCCCCTAAATTCACCAGAAATTCCCAGGGTCTTAGCTCTCCAGTAAGACCTGCCATAATTTTAAAAATGGGCACAGAGTACAGTGAGAAATTATTCCAGCACACTGGATAAAGACTTCTGCATGCCTGATGTCATGTTCATTGAGCTAATTTAGGTTTCACAAATTACAACAACATTGTGCCTCAGTTTACTTTGTCTCATCTTAGAGCTGCTGTTTTCCATGAAAGAAATGGATAGGCACAGCAAAAGATCTTAAACAACATGACAAACTAGAAAACAGAATCCATAAGGTTGGAAAAGACCTTCAACATCATCAAATCCAACCTTTGACTGCACACTGCCATGCCAACTAGACTAGAGCACAAATTGCCATGTCCTGCTGCTTCTTGAACAATTCCAAGGATGGTGACTCTACCACCTCCATAGGCAGCCTGTTCCAACTAGTATTTCAGTGAAGAAATTCTGCCTGAACCTCCCCTGGTGAAACTTTAAGACTTTTTCCTCTTATCCCATCCTTATCACTGCTTCCTGGGAGAAGAAACCAAACTTTGCCTTTTTACAACCTCCTTTCAGGTAGCTGTGGAAAGCAATAAAGTCTCCTCTGAACCTCCTTTTCTCCAGGCTAAACAGCCCCAGTTTCCTCAGCCACTCCTCATATGACTTACTCTCTCTATAAGCCTGTGAATTCAATATCCCTATATTTTGAGATCACTGTATCATCTGAAATAAAGGGGGAGGAGGAATGGTTGCAGGAAGATCATCATGAACTAAAAATTTTAAAAGAGCTATGTTTTCCATTTTCTTTGAGTTAGTGATATGTGCTTTTGACTTTAAAAAGAAAGAATATTTTACTTAGAAAAAACCTCTAATTATTAATAATGGAGGAAAAATAAGAATTTAATCTAGAGAAAAATGTCTTTAAAGTTGTCGTTATTTCTTTAATTTAAGTGGTTGTAGGTTTTTCATAGCAATGTGACTAGAGGATCTATTTCAATTCTTATCTTCTAATTCCCTATTTTTATAAGTTTGTGTCACACTATTACTGTTATTTAAAAGCAGAAGTTGGCATTTAATTACTTAATAATTGCTCAGTTGTAGAGCGTTTGTAAAGATTAATGACAGACTGACAGACATTGATTATCCTCTATGTAGTCAAAGCTACACTGCACAGAACAAAAGGGGAATACAAAGGTACAGGAGATCTATTCATTTCTCTCTATTCCCAAACAGTGTCACTACATTTACATATATGTTTGTGTGTATACATGTGTACACACGTGTCCATGCATATAGGCATAAAATGGTTTTCTGCTAGTAGCAGTGCAGTCATCTCAACAGCTATGACAGAGTAGATTTATTTGCTACCTGTGCAAGCCACAACTCTTTATTCTCACAAGAAAGGGATCTACAGTAACAACAGGTAAAAATACCAGCTCATAAATACAGTTTATTGCTATAGTGAAGTAGCACCAACGTCATGTAAGAAAAGAATATTAAAAATATAAAAAAGAAATAAAAATGAAAATAAAAGTAAAAAAAATTGTGGACATGGCTTGAGGTGTTAATAAAACAAAATTCATCATAGATCAGGGAACTTTGACATGGTAAAAGCAGCAGAATGGAATGGAGTTCCACATTTCTGCAGACTCTCCACTGTCATCTGAGCTCCCTGATAAGTACCAAGACTGCCTTGAAGTCACAGGATTCTCTTTTTCACTCACATAAATCAAGATCACAAAAGTTCTGGATCTTAAGACTACAAAAATCTATTCACTAATAATTTCAAACAGCAACATCCTGTCTATTCCACATGTTCATCGAGCATTGGAAAAAATCTTTCAGTGGGAAAATTTCTGCCTTGTGGGACAAAAGAAAGGTTTAGAATTGTACAGTTCTAAGTTTTGACAAGACAGAGATGGATGTGTACCAGGTCCCTTATTTATAATGATACTAAAGACTGTCTTTTTTCTGTATCTAGTGATTCAATCATAATCATTTTTTTGCATAGTATACATAATGTTTATAAGTGAATGAATGCATGTATATATACAACATATGTATAGTAGGTATTGTACTTAAATATATACAAACATGCACTATGTTATACTATATGCCATGTATTATATTACAAGGGTGATTATAATTGTTATTGCATACAAATAAACAAAATTGCAAATAAGCAATACATTTATATCCTAAAGATTTTTGTTCAGACTCAGATCCGTTTCAGTCATAAAATCTCCCTAACACAGAGTTATTTTTAAGTTTTTGAGACTCTCCACCGTGAATTTCTTCACTTCTAGAAGAGAATTTCACCAATTTAAATATAATGATATGAGTAATGATTTCATGAGGACTTTTAGGCAGGAAATAATGACACAAGCCATCCACTTTAGCCAACCGAATGAGGTATTGTACTGCTTTCAAGGCAAAATACCTGGAGTGTTCTGCTCCCTTTATGTCAGTCCTTAAACTTTCAGGATTAAAGGGTTTTGTCTGAACTTGTTTCATTTAAAAACAGGCTTTAAAGCTCCTAGTGCAAAATTTATTACTGAAATATTGGGGTCTAACCTTCTTCCAGTATTACAACTTAAAACAGATATGCTAACACTAAAAGTAATTGCAATGGGAGTTTGAAGGAAAAAGACCTCTCAGTTCAGACCTGGCACAGGTTGACTCTTACAAAGGGATATTTCTGTTAACTTTCCCAGAGACATTCCAGATTAATGGATGTGGAAGTGGTGCAACACAAGGAGATAACTCCTATCAAACTCAAACGCTTAACCTCTTGGTTAAAGTGATGTTAATGAAGGAGTCAAACTGAGCATCTCCTTTTCCACTCTCCTTTCATGTCTGTTTTGGGTTAATGTAAGAATAATAGTAGCTTATTATTCTTTCACATAGAACAGTGTAGGCCCCCAATACTATTGCTTGAACATGGCTAGACTTTTTTGACTGAAATTTTAGTTTGTAAGGGTGTTTGAGGTATTACAGTCCCTTTGTACTAGCAAATGGACAGATGAAAGAGGACTCTCTCACTCTAGGTGAAGTCTTGTTTGTTTTCATAATTCTTATGCTTCCCACCCCTTGATGACATCTGGATATTACTGTGATGGTAGGTAGTACACATGGGCAGCTACAGCTCTGACTGGCACAGGGGTCTCTGGCCTGAAAGGGGCTTTAACTGCGAAGGGGTTCAAGAAGCTGAGGGTGTACCTTGCTGGGTCTCTTCAGCATCCCAGAGCCTTCTCTTCAGAGCTGCACCACCAGCCTGGCCCCTGACCCATGGTTGTGGGGCCTCACCCTGTGGGGTGCCCTGTGTCCTTCTGTCCTCTTCAAGGCAGTTTCTCCAGCCTGTGCTTGCTCCCCTGCAGGGCTACCCTCCTCCCCCTCAGTGTGAGCTGCCTTTCTGTCCTCTCCGAGCTGGATTCATACCAGCTTGGTGAAAGGGCACGTTTTGTGAAGCATTAGTTCTTCCCAAAAAACTATATAAATGTAAGAGTGTTCAGGATTTAGACCAATGCTCCTGCTGATAGTGCTCAGATTTGTGACCAGCCTATGTTCGGCTGATTGCCCAATTGCTTATGCCAAGAAGGTCTGGAAAGATGGGAACAACGTTTATCGCAATTTTAAAAGAACTTCTACTTCCACCAGCTCCCAACAGAAATATACCATCTTACAGTGCTACATTTCATTCATACAGAAAAAGAATACTGGCTTCTCTGGGTTTTTTTTCCACTGTGAGTTAATCTTTCTCAGATAAAAGTTTTCAGTAAATGTGTTGACATGCAGGTGATACTGCTCCAGCCTCCATGTGGATGATGTGTTGAACATGAACATGATGCACATACAGTCACCATGTGAAGTGTGGGCTCCAGCAGCACTGCAGTAGCAGCACACGTAGAAGTAGTAGCAGTATTTTTCCCCAGAGAATACAGAACTGAAGAATGCCATTCTCTGTCTTTAGCCACTCTTAAATACAGCTCCAATGTGCTCTCTTACACCTCAGTCCAGCAAAAACTGGATTGTCCCACTTCTGGATTTTTACTATAATTAACAATTGAATGCTTTATTCTGACAGAAACTAAGTAATCTAACCTCGACGTACAACTACAATTAAACATATCAGTTTATGGAAAATGGGCATTGCAAGTGACCAAACAGAATATAGAGATGTTTTGCTGAAAATCGTAAATGTTAATCGTAAATGTTCTGTTAACGTTTTGTATTAAAACAGTATTTCCACCATCTCTCCTATTATTGTACAGGAGATGGACACTGGTAAAACTATCTCAATGTATGTCCAGCAGCTAACAAAATAGCTTGTTAGCACAACAGGCTAGCCTGAAAATTCTCTAAAAGAAATATCTTCAGGAATTACTAGCCTTCTGGAATTAGCAGTCATCCTCTATTATAGCCCATATATCACAGCTGCAATGTACTTAATGTTCATCTAAGCTCAGTTCATCACATCTCCTTCTGTTATAGTCTGAAGTGCAGCTGCTGTATTATTTATTTTTTTTTAGTGAGTTCCCTAATTTACTGCAGGATTCTCATTACTTCAGTGTGTCATGTATTGTTGATTTTTGTCTGCTTTTTTGCATGCAATTCATCTTCCTGTAGCTCCATTCATGATCTATGAGGCAAATGATTTCACCTGTCAGCTTGCAGTGCCTCACAGATCTGCTGAAAATGAACACATGGGAGGCTGAGGTGAAGAAGCAGTCTGTGATTTGCTTGTTTCTGGGCTGTATCTAAGCTGTGCACAATTCTTCTCCATTTATATTGAAAGTGGTTGTTTCATCCTCTGGTTCAATAAAGCAAAATGTCTGTATGAAGTGTTAGTTTGCTGCTGTGTTGCATGAAGTGTTGAAAATAAGCAAAAGAAAACCAGATATCTTTCCTGTATATAAAGCTTGCAGGAATATTGCTGTGCTAAATATAGCTGAAACACAGAGCTCTGGATGTGACAGTCTTAATATGATCACCACGTTTTAGGGGCTGCAACTGAGAGCTGTCTGTGTTTAGTTGGAGAGCATATGGGTTGCTATTTCAGATACTACCAGTAATATGACTGTGTGTTTTTATATATATAGAACCAGGTGAAAATGTTTCTTTGTATTCTACAAACCTATTCTGAAATTATTTCATGAGTGAGTCCAGAACTATGGGGGAATATATTCTTCTATCAGAATAGACAAAAGCATGGCTTAAAGGGCATTACTGTGTATTCCTATTCTAGCTTTTCTTTAGTAAATACACATTCACCACAAAATTCCCTTAATATTCTTTCAGAGCTATTTTATTACTTTATTTTCAGAAAAAAATAATTATATACTCTTTGAAATAAGACTAAAAACTTTCTTGTTCTAAATCCCTTCAGAGTGTCTTACTCTCTTTCCAGGTTCTGGACAGAAGGACTTGTGACTCTTGCCCGATAAACATTTTACTGGTGGCACAAAATCCAACACAGTGTTCTTTTTGGCTTCTTAGCTTGTTTGAGTAATTCTTGTGAATAAGACTTTTCCCACTGGCTGTCCTGACCATGATTCTGATTTTTTTTGCTGATGGTGGTGGTGAGTTTTTCTTTTGTTTTGGTTTTGGTTTTTTTTTCCAGATCTAAAAAATAATTTTGCTGAGGATATAGATTTTTCTGCATCAAGAGTGGCTTTTATGGCTAGGTAAAGCAATAAAAACTGCATTACAGAAATGCTGATTTGTCACAGTTATAATTTTAATAAAGTCAGAAAGACTTCTGTGTTTTTACATAATTCAGGCAATATATATATGCAGTATATGTCAAACACTGTGGCATAGATTTGACAGAGGCAATAAGTTGTAATTCTGATACCATCTAATGCCTGGTGTTTAAAGAGACAATCAACCACTCACCAGAAAGTCTCTGTCACATAAGATCTGCTATATAGGTCTGTATGTACCTGTCTGTGCTTATGGCACTTATCTGTTTTCTTCAGGGAGACAAATCTTGTCTTTAAAATACAGTTATCAATGCTTTGAGTGGTACAGAAATACAAATACTATTCTCAAAATTTTACTGTGATTGATGTTTATTGCACCTGCCTACTGCCAAGCAAAATTCAGAAGTCATTATTTTCTTGAGTAATTTTACGATATTATCATAAAAGTTGAGCAGAAATTGAACAAAAAAGAAGAGAAATTCTTTTTTTAGTAAATTATGCTACGATGTAGTTATGGATTTAGTAATGATGAAATAAGAACATCTTTCACAATGTTTTATTTGTAATTTGCCTCTTTGTGTGATCATGCCATCTAAAACTCACCCATAATAAGTTCTCAGCAGTCTTACCCAACTACTGAACCCCCTGCCAAACTCAAAGCTAAGTCCTTCTTGTGCCATTGCTCCACCCTCTAAAATTTTGTTCAAGAGAGAGATTCAGTTCCTTCTTCTTGAAAATAAAAATTGTGAGAACCCTGTGATTATCCATTTCTCTTGGTAGCAGCAAGTTAGCCAGTGACCTGGACAGGTACATTCAGGAGAAAAGAAAAAATTGGTATTTACCAGTTCTGTCTCTATGCAAGAATATTCTATGTAGTATGGTGGGGTGCATTACAGGGAGTTTAGAGGCAAGGTACCACAAATCTCCAGGACACCAAGGTTCACTGTTTTGGCTATTTATGAAAAATCACAATTGAGCAGGATCATTTGTTGAATACAGAACACTTTTCAGAAACACTCCAGAGACCTTTACAATATTTTCAGTGTAAAGGTTTTGATTGAGAACAAATACTCAGGAGAGAAAGGCTTGCATCAAAAGGTTGACCTTTTCAACATGAAGCAAAAATTTTGACACACTTCCAGTTTGAAGTGGCATTTAAAAGGCTTTGTTTTCATGCCAATGCAGAACAAAAAAAATCTGGAACTTGAAAGCTGTTAGTAAACCAAAGCACTATTTTCTAGCAAGCTTTACTTCTTGCTTTTAACTAGAATAACTTAAATATTTAAAGAGATTTTGGTGTAATAACACAAAAGCTGAACATTAATATAATATTTTCTCATGCAATTTGTAATTTCATTATTAATATCAAACATTTCTTAGAATCTGTCAAGTCACTTTATCATTAATCTTTTTTTTATTTTTAAAAAAGCAATCTATTGCTTAGATTGATGTAACGCTGAGAATACATATTATGCGTGAATATTTTAGAACACTGAATGACAACTGAACCATACAATTGGACAGATACATAATCTAAATAATTGCTGCTCAAACAAAAAAATTCAGGTGTAATGGTTTGTAACACTCTTTTCTAGTTTTTTAGTCTTTTAGTAGTCTTTTTGTAGTTTTATACTAGATGAAATCCATTTACTGAACTGGGTATTCCTAAGTCTTTAAAAAATACATCAGAACAGTCCCAGTAGAATGTAGCATTTAGTCATCATTGATTTCTGTGCAGGGATCATCAAAACACATGAACTGAAAAGATCAGAGTTTCCAAATCTTACCTAGTCTATGCAAGTGTACAATTAGTGCTAATAAAATGAAAAAGACATTTCAAATGGTTTCCACAATACTTGTAAAAATACATTTGGAAGAAAGGAAATCTCATACAGTCACATTTCCATACAGCTTTTTTCCTTCTATTTGTCATAATTTCGTTCACCTTATTATCAAAAAAATTGTACTTATTACAAACACTGCAATAATGAACCTTAATTTAGACTTGCCATAGGGTAATGTGTTATTCAATTAAATGAAACCCTAAGTAGTGTTTTTATCCATATTTATCTTAATGATTTAATTTACTATTTTTTTTCACCTTACAAGAGTATCAAGAATTCTCAGTACCTATTCTGGACCCAGTTTCATGGATGCCACTTGAAAAAAAACCAACCACAAAATATGGAATGATAGTTAAGGAAAATAAAATCTAGAAAGCAGACACAAGCTATGCAATAAACACTTTCTATTACTGACTTCACCACATACTTGGTATTTAATCTTGATAAAAGGATCACTCATATAAACTTTATGAGTCTGTATGAATTGGTTCCATATTTTTCTGTATATATAATTTAGGTCCCAAAAGTGTCATTGTAAAGATGCATCAAAGAAATCATGGGTGCAGAGAAACTTCAACCACATGTGTGTGAGGAGGATAACCTTAGGTATCAAGATCTGGGAAATTCAAAGATGAAGAGCAGGTGCCATGAATCTTCTAAAACCCCAGAGCAGCAGCCACCTTGACTGACCCTCAGGTCTGCCATGGAAATTGCACAATTACACTGATTTCAAGAGTCAACCTGCTTGGTTGTAAACATGACCAAATTTTAACTCACCCAAAGGGTGTCGAAGCTTCTATCAGTCACTGCTAAAATAAATACTGCAGCAGACACCAAAGTAATAATTCCCACAGGAAAGATACTGGAGACAGTCTGACACTTTTTTCTTAGCACACTTCAACTTGTACAAGAAAAGAAGCTGAAAAAGACTCTAAGTTTCAGAAATTAACAACCATCATGGAAAAATTTGGTGACCCAATTTCCGTGAATGCACTTCAAAGCTACAAAACATTTTACACTGTAATTGTAAAGTTGTTCTTAATATTTTTTTTTTCTGAGACAACTTGGACATGACAGAAACCCCTGCATCCTTTTTGGAACTGTTTGATATTTGTTGTTGTTTTTATACATTCTACATTAGAAATCTACATAAAATCACGTGTAAACAGCAGTTTTTAAATGCCAATATGCCTGAGATAGAAGTTTCTCTGCATGTCATTGCTGAATTTTAATTTTTTTAAAGTCCCTTATGAAAACATTATAATTGTCAGTCGGAGTAATTTCATCAATTGCAACACCTAGATACTCTTAACAGGATCATTCTATAGCAAACAAGCTTTCCTCATCTTTGGAGTATTGTCATTCTTTGACAGCCTGGTTAGTAGATGTTTATGCTTAATGTAAAGCATAAACATCTACTAACCAGGCTGTCAAAGAGTTCTTGAGTTATTTAAGCAATTAGTAGAAGAGATTCAATACCCTAATAATTGATCTTATTCTTATTTTAGAAAAATAAGATAGATATCAGCATTTTTTCCAGGTAGTCGGTTTATAAGTGTATTTTCAGGATATGAAACCATTTGTCTATAAAGGTTTTGGATGAAAATAGATTCACTAAGAAACAAAAATTAAAATACAATTTATAACATTTGTCAAAATGTTTCTAAGAATTCCTGTACTGACATTTTTCATTTTAATTTTTTTTTAATATGACTGCATGAAGAGATGAAATGGCACAAACAATACAGTTAATATAAGATAGTGCCAGTTCTGTTTTTCAGTCTGAAATGTCTGTGGCACTGGAGTGAACTTTGAGCCCTCAGTAGTTTTATAAAAGGTAAACAGCTGAATTAAATATTTATATATATAATATATATAATATATATATAATGCCACAGGTTCCATCCTTGTATGGGCCATCCATTTAAGTGTTGGACTTGTTCATTCTTTTGGGTCCCTTCCAACTCAGACTACTTTGTGATTCTGTGAAAACCAGAGCTGTTATATGTTCTGGTAAAGGCACGAGGCCTCTGGTGACTTTGGGCAGATCAATCACAACTTTGTAATTGGTTAAAAAGGAAATTTGAGTATCCTGGATTTGGTGTTGTCATGGTTTAACACTAGCATACTGCCAGTGCCTCCACGAAAATACATCTTCCCTGGTGTCTGCTGTGAGATGTGACCCAGAAATAAACAAAGCAGGCTTCTACTTAGGTAAAAA
>JAWWEY010000115.1:124415657-124543263 GCA_035582745.1 Loriotus luctuosus
GTCCCTTCCAACTCAGACTACTCTGTGATTCTGTGAAAACCAGAGCTGTTATATGTTCTGGTAAAGGCATGAGGCCTCTGGTGACTTTGGGCAGATCAATCACAACTTTGTAATCGGTTAAAAAGGAAATTTGAGTATCCTGGATTTGGTGTGAAAGAGAAAACTTATTATAGGGTATTAATGAAAAAAAAAATTTTAAATACTTGGGGAGATTATGGGAATTTGCTAAATTTATTATAGACAGCTTAGAAGGATCAAATATCAGAAAAAATTGGATAGAGGCTATTGTAGAAGGCAGTCTCATGTCAACAAACTGCACTTGCATGAGACCTGTCTGTGATCATGGTATGGTCTCTCCTTGCTTCTTGGTAAATTACTGTTTCTGTCCTTACAGAGATCTGAGTGAGTGTTCATCCTCTTTTTTGTGTTTGTGTGAGATGCTAGCAAACTCAGCTCAGAATAACTGGGGAGAAGTCTAGCTGGTTGGTCTTGCAGCTTGGTATGAGTGGAACCAGACCTGGGCCAAGCTGGAAAATGTTGAGGGCTTTGTGTCATTTATATGAGTGTTATTTGTATGTATTTGATGCTTCTAAAGGCACTGCAGTCCTGTCTACACTTGTCTGCTGCTGGTCAGTCATGTCTACTTGCATGTGTGCGTTAGAGAAATACAGTCATCTTTACTACTGGCTGAATCTTGTACAGAGCACCACAGGAACTTCAGATTTCCCTGGGGTCGTGAGGTTCATTGGGTTCAGCTTTTTTTTTGAGGGGACATAATTTAAGTTGTCCTTAGAATGGTTAAAATTTTGCTTGAGTTACCTTTCTTTCCCTTTTTTTTCCTTCTTTCCTTTTTTTTTTTTTTTTTTGGAGTACTGCAACACTGATTACAGTGAGGATTATTTTTCAACATAGCAAAGTATTGAAATGCCATGCATATTTAGGAGGAAAAATGTGGGTTTGGGTTTGCTGGGGTTTTTTCTGTTCAGTGTATTTTTGTTTTTATTTTAATTTTTAAATATGATCTGTGTTTCCCTCATTGCAGCTTGTTATTTTCTTGTTATTTTGGGACTGTGGTGTTTTTTTAAAGTAAAATCTAGTTCTTTCCATTTCCCATTATATTATTGCTAATCTAATGACTAAATAGAGCCTTCATAAAGGTAGGCATTAAGATTTAATATTTAATATTTTTTGCATAAATGTTGGTTTTTTGCAAGGGAAAAAGCAGAATTCCTTTTCAGAACATAATTAATTGGGTGGGTTTTTTTAAATCAAGATTATGTCAAAGGCTTTGTATAAGTTTATACATTCAGAATTTTGCATGCATGAGAAACACTGGAAAATTATGTTTGTGGTGACCTATTTTCCTGTTCCCATTTTTCACATTTTTACTACTGATTATTGCAATACAGAAGGATTGTATTTTGCTGGCAATCACTCCCTGATGAAAAGGAGGTGATGGTGTGTGCAATGCAGGAGGTATCTTCCCAGGAGTCATCTCATCAGAAATTGTGTTGCTTATTTTTATAAGAAACTTACCTATTTTCATACTACTTAGCATTGCACAGAGACTGGTAGTTTACCCTTTAACTTTGCCTGGTTATTTTGGAGTCTTTGCAATTTTTTTCACACTTAGACATAGATTGATGTATACCTGCCAAAATTGATGATATTTATGAAAACCTCATCTTTGAAGCTTGTATTGTTGGATGAGTTCAAATGATTTCACATCATAAATCTGTGAGCCTTCATCTATAAATGTGAGCCTGCTTTGCTGCCATTTAACCTTGGCTTTGCAGAGAAAGAGAACCAAGGCTAAAAAATACTTGGAAGTCACTGAGAAGCTCAATGAGAATATTTCTTTTTTAAAGTATTTTGTGACAGAGTATAGGTTATTTTAACTAGAAGCTACTCTGAACTTATGGATGGATATACAGAGATAGAAAGTTATCATTTCACAATGATATAGTGCTTCAGGTTTTACTTCCTCAGAGCCTGGATGTCTGTGTCTACAGAGACGGGAACAAATCGACCCAGGTTCTCTACCCATAACCTGAGCTGACTAAACAGAGCCAGCTTTAAAGAATGTCTGAGTATCCAAGCTAGGGAGCTAATATTCTGCTAAGGGGCATATGCAGAAGCACAGTGCATATTGGCATGGTCATAGCATTGACACAGCTCTGAATGAAGACAGAACTGCACAGACACATGTAAATACATCCTCTGGCAATATGTCATTTAAAGCATTTCAAAATACTATAAATTAAGCTTCAGATGCTTCTCTATGAAAAAGGTAAAACTTATATTTTTTTTTCATTTGTTTGTCCTTTAGCCCTTGTCTTTTTGCCTTGTCTGGAATTACAGACAATTTCTGTGCAAAGCCCAATGAAGTCCCAGTTTCATAGGAAACCTCCAAGAACTGCTGAAAAGAGAGCAAACTGATTTTTCTCATAATTTATGTTCCTGATTTAATTGAAGCAGGTAGGGTAGAGTTGTGAATCCAAGTTCTTCAATTAAAGAATGCTTTAAAATTAGTAAAGCCAAACAGCATTCAAATTGTCCACTGTAGAATATTTCGATATTTATATTCTTGGTTTTTTTTTTCTAGCAAGAGAGCACAATAACACATCCTGCAAATACCCAGCAGACAAGGAAAAACTCCCTACTTTTGTGTATTTTCAAAACCCTGTGTATTTATGTTCCTATATAATACCAGAAATTTCTGAATTACTGATGAGATCTGAAGCATTTGCTTGGCTGAGTTCACTTTTTTGCTGCATCTTTCCATTGCTGCCCATCATTTCAGGGGAAAAGTGATTTTGGTTGCACAAGTCATTTTTGCATCACTATGATTTCTGTCCTGGGCAATGTAGGAGATCCATAATACAGAAAACCTCCACCCATACAAACTCATTTTTTGTGTGTTAATGTGAAGCATTTTCATGCTGTCCTAAAGAAATTGAAACAAATGCTGGATTTTTTTCATATTGAACATACATTATTATTGTCATGTTATTGAGTATTTCAATATTGCATAAATGGTGTTTTCTGTACAGCAATTCCTAGAATGACCTGTTAGAAGTAAGCTACAGAAATACAGGTATCAGATCTGTTTTACTTATTCACTTAAAAACCAAAAGCTTTAAGGACACATCATCAAGATTTGTGCCTAAGACAAGTTATATTCTGTCTTGACATGAATGAAGACTGCATATCATTAACATCCTGAGGTCAGTTACAATATATAATCACTACTGCTGCAATTCTAAATTACAGTCCTTACCTATGAAAGCCAACTTGAATACAATAGCTTTGTGATGTAGAGAATTGTAACCAATGCAAACAGATAATCTCAGAGAATTCCTGTCTGAGTGGTAATAGGCAGTATTTTCGAAAGTACACAAGAGATTTAGGGGCTTTAGGCTGTTAGTTTTTGTCAGGATTAGACTCATAAATCATATAACTATGTTATCTAAAGTAGTGTTACCATTCAAGCCAAGCATCCTGGCTTGAATACTTTTGGTTTCTTTATTTTTACAATTTCTTTGAATTCATGTGTAAAAGCAAGCTGGGGGGGGGTGGAAGGTGGGGAGGGCATGGTGGTGGGGAGGGGGTGGAGCTTAGATCCCAGAAAAATTAGTCAGGGATTTCTTAGCAGTCTCAAAGCAATAGCATGTGTTGTGTCCATTGAGATTAGCCAAGCATTTTTTTTTTGCTACAACATAATAATCCAACCTCAAAAGGTCTTCCCTGGAAGCAGAGGTTGGATTGGCGTAGTCTAATGTGTTGTTTTATATAGAAATCTGATTAATGTCTAGAATTGTACTAACCTATAAATTTTACTAATAGCTAGTGAGAGTTCCTCCAATAAATTAACCTTTTGATCTCTCTTTTTGGCAGTAAATCTCTTTTTTAAGTAGGATTATAAAAGTTAATTTAATAATACCACAGGAGTTTGCATTTAATACTGTCAGAATGGATGAGCATGCCAGTTTAAAAACACAGAACTCCTTGACTACACCACAACATTTTGGACTCACTTCTTATAGCAGAAATGTATTCTATATATTTTTAAGCCAACAGTTCTATTGAATCAATTGAATTCCTTTCGGGTCATCTAATCTATAAACCTTTGCTGAACTACTTGAAACAATTTCCTTGAACAGAATGATAGAAAAACATCAAAACCTGTTGTTCTGTAGCATTCAGCCTTGCAGGGGAGAGCACAGTGTGTTTTCCATAGTGTAGTAAGATACTCATAAGAGCGAGAGGGGCATCCCTTAACCCTGCTCCGAAAGTGCTATGAAAAAGGTGCCAACCTGTGTAAAAGACTGAAGATAAGAGTAGATGACAAAGGAGTTTTCTAGGTAATACTTAACTCTGTAATAAGAGAAATGCAACTAAAATTAAAAAAAAAAAGCATGCAACCCGATATTTATTTGGGTCTGTTTAATTTGCCAAAAAGTACCAAAATGTGACTGTTGAAAAACCTAACCAAACTACGAATCCAAAAAAAGACAAATATATTCTAGCGAAATAGCAGGAACGCAGAGCAGATCTATTTTGCATTTAAGCAGAGATGTCGAGGTTACTCTATGTCTTTTTCTTCCATGGAATACAGCAGACAGCGCATCATACTGTATGCCTGCTGCAGGACTCATGCAAGCTGTTTTACTCTATTCCTTTTCTCTATTGCAACCAATTATATTAACAGAGTAAGGCAAATTAGGGAGTGGGATAGGACAGAATAAAGAAACAAAACACAAACGAGCAGCCAAAACCTCAAAGTATCCAACCCTCCCAAAAAAATCCGATATCGCCTTCAGTACCTAGTTTACTCCAGAAAGTTATTTTGCAGGTGCTACTCAGTTCACACTGGAAGATCCCATGATTCATGGCTTTCATAACTCCCTGTGCTCTTGAATAACTCTACCTCATATTTCTCCATAACCACAGTTGCCAAGAACACACAGTATTCCCTAGGAATAAACTTAGGTGAAAACCTATGGATGAATACAGAAGGCAATCCAGCTAAACCATGAATATCAGAAAATGTTCTACTTTTATCTTTTATTCTACCTGTTCTTGAATTCAGCTACGAACGTTCTGATTTCAAAGAAGATTTTCCTTTTGCACTCTTTTAACATTGAAAAAACACATTAAACCATTAAAATAATTTAGAATACATTTTCAGTCAACCCCTGAAACACAGATTCACAATAAACTTGAAAATTAGTCTTTAGTTCCACTTTGAACTATCAAGTGGGCACTGATGTCTCGAGTTATCAACTTTGTTTTTTACAGGGTAATTCCTCAGGAGCTGCAGGAGTTCCTCATTAGACATGAAGGTTATCATAAGAAGTGCATGGAAGTAAAGGTGGGAATGTGTAAGGAGCCAACCAAAGGCTTATGAGTCAGCTTTAATGGAAGGACAGGGATAGGTGACATTATGTGAGGGACTGCTGCAGGCCCCCCAAACAGATGAGACCCTCTAAAGACAGATAGGAGTGGCCTCATGTCCACAAGCCCTGGTCCTCATGGGAGACCCTGATATCTCTTGGAGGGGCAATACAGCAGGAATTCCTGGAATGTATTGTGATAACTTGGTTCTCCAAACGAGAGAGAGCGTTTAGAATAGAAGTTATGTTGGACCTTGTTCTCATCTACAAGGAGGTGCTGGTGGGAATGTGAAGCCCAAGGCAGTTTCAGCTGCAGTGACCTTGAAATGGTGGAGTTCAAGATCCTTAGGGTAGTGAGGAGGGCATACAAGAACATTTTAAAAGAGAAATAAGGAAGACCTGAGGAACTGCTGACTGATCAGTCTTACCTCTGTGCCCGGCAAGATCATGGAGCAGACATTTCTGAAAACTACAATGTACTGTAAGACTTCAACAGGATAAATATGTTCTTGCCATAAAACCAAAAAAGAATCTTTATAATGCTTCCTTCCTTCATATTTCTTATAAAATTTCTTCCAGATATTACAAATAATTTTCTTCGGTATAAGATCAAATATTGATTTGTCTTGAACTTTTTAAACTTACTCGTTAAACTGAAATAAAGATAAGTAATCACCAAAATGTAACAGTTAAAAGCAATTATAACTTAATGCACAATGTCATATCTGTTTTTATGCACATGGAGAGACCAGAAAAAAGTAGATATATAGAAACACTTTCATATGTTATTTCATATCAATGAATATTTTATCTTATCATTTTTTTGAAGAGTGACTGGGTTTTAAAGTACTGGTGGTAAATTCTTTCATCCATTGATCCCTTATACTAGCATACCAAGAAATTTAAATATTTGAATTTTTTAAATTTTTCATGTGACTGAATAATTTCCTGATGTTTCCTCCATTTAAAAATATTTTCATGCCATTGGTGCCTTATTGGTTGCAAAAGTCTTAAAGTCTTCCTCAGAAATTTGCCAAGCAATGTCTTTAGTGGAATAATTCACATTAAAATAAACGTGGAAGGTTAATTAAGTCACAACTGTTTATGCTATGTACCCCACTTCCCAAATCTGCACTGCCTGTATAAGATAATTAAAACTACTAAGTTAAAGCTTTGTCCTATTTGCTCATTTCTATACCACCAAGTTTACCATTTGAGCATGTCTACTGTTACATATGTGCATGATTTAGTGGTTCGCTAAATGTAGTGATGAAATTGGATTAATGTTAATGTTTCTGAAAAAAATGAGGTCCAGCTTATGATTACATGCTTTTCTGGAATTGGGAGGTACTATGAGCCTAACCTTCCACTTCAGAGTTATTAAAAAAAAATTTGAAACATGAAAGGACATTTTTCCTAACTAGTAAGAGAAGGAATGGAGCTGACAGACCTTGCAGTTTGGTGTGATAGCCTAGTTATATTTTCACCTCATAACATCAATTTGCAAGCAAAAAATAATTTTACTTTTACTAAACCCAAAAGTCTAACTCTTGTGAAAACTAACTAGATATACAAAGAACTTCAGATTGCAGAATATTTTTTAACATCATGTAGTTTAAAAAAAAAAAAAAACAACTAGGAAGGTTTACACTGCTAAATAAAACTTGGCAGTACTTATTTCTTTGTTTACTCAATGAATAAGTGATTTTATGAAAGAGGACATTTTAGAACAGCCACAAATCTTCATGAATTCTTGTCAAATTTATGAAATTAGTTTGGCTAGAAAGATACGTGAGATAAAAAAGTAATGTAAGGGATAAAAAAGGTAATGGACATAAATAAAACAACTGATGACTGCTTCAGCATTTGCTAGCACCAAAGTATCTGAGGGGGAAAAACTCCAAGCACTCTACCAAAAATAATAATGATAATAATAAAAATAATAATAATAATAATAATAATAATAATAGTAATAGTAGTAGTAGTAGTAGTAGCAGCAGAAGTAGTAGTAAAGGATGGGAAGTTTGTAAAATTCAAAAATTAGGTTCAAATTCCCAAAGACAGGAAAGAAAGTAATTTGTTCTACATCCCAGACAAGAGGCAGCGTGACTGGAGTAAAATGAAGATGGTTTGGATGGGGTAGCCCAAATGACTGTGCGCTAGGATACTGCCAGACCCCTCATAGTGCACAATGACAGGTAAGAATTCAAATTGAGACTCTGTGGGAGGAAACACATTATCTGGGCCCCTCCTAGGGCTGACCCAGGGGACTCTCAAGCCCTAGTGTCCAGTCCAGGTGGGCAACCCATCACTAAGAGTCACTGGGGCCAGCTCTTCTTGTCACCTTGGACATTGAGCAGGATTTGGAGCCTGAGGGTGGGACACATGATAGGATGCAGGGGAGGAACATTTTGAGATTACACAGGATTTATTACGAGGCATTTAGGGGAGGAACCAAAAGTGGGAAAGGGAGGTATTTTGGAGATTTGGAGCAAAATTGTAGCCAATGAGTAGGTCGGGTGGCCTGAGGAACCAGAGGAATGAGTGAGTCCTTAATGGTGTGAGGATGCCTGTATATTGCTAAGGGTGAGAGTACAGAGACATTGACAATGGGACTTGGGGGGATTGGACCTACTCTGTGTCCGTGTGTGCATGTGCACATGTGTTTGTACATGTGAGGTGCCAGCTGCAGGTCTGGGACGTCCACATGGCAGACTAAGTGTCTGAGTCCAGCTGCTGGTCCACCTTGCACACAGGTAAATGTATTTTAACTAAGGGATTCCATCCCTCTCAGCAGCAGGATGGGGGCACGGGTGCTGAGATTGCGTGAATGATCTGAGCGTCTGCTTGTGCTCTGTGTGGGCAGCCATGCTTATGTGTATACACGTCATGTGTGAGTATGTGTGCAGAGTGGGCATGCACTTTCACCTTGCTTGGACATGGGAACATGGAGCTGCAGCAGTCTGACCTTAATGGATCCCACACTATATGTATTTTCTCCAAGAGATACTTCATCGTTTATATGTACATATATTCCAAACCAAAGAGTTTGATTTGGTTCAATATGTTATTTTTGAAATGTAGGTGAAAGAACTTTTATTTTGGGGAAAATAAAAACAGCAGTCAAACACATTTTTGTTCTTCTGTCTCAGAAAATTATTAGGTGTCCTGATCCCACTCATCTTTTTTTATCAGTTTTTTAAATCCATAGATCTGTGTTTAAAGGCAGGTTCTGGAAATCTCACCTGTTGTTTGTAGAGTTTCAATTCTTTTCTTCCATTAGGACACAAATCAATTTATACCATTTAATTTATCAACTATGTACAAAATCATGTTAATTTAACAATTGATGGCATTGTTTGACTGTAGCACTGAAGTCCAACATTGCAGATAAGCATTGCAGGTAAACCAATCTAATCACTTATGACAATAGCTTTACCCCTGGACAGCTGCAAGTCCATAACCTACTTTAGTAATAATAATAACTATTATTATTATTATTATTATCATTATTATTATTATTATTACTACTACTATTACTATTATTATTATTATTATTATTATTATTATTATTATTATTATTATAGCTAATGGAGGAAAAGTGCATTTCTTTAGCAGTTCCAGTGTTTTCAAATGGTTCTCAGATGATGTTCTCAAATTAACACAGATCATCACCAGGTTATTTCTCCATCACCAAAGCTAAATGTCTTTAACAAATTCTTGTGTGAAGAAAGTGTGCTTGGTTCAGATTGTTTTTAGATATTGTACTTTTATGTACAATAAAATTTTGTACTATTTTAGATAAATGTACTTAAGCCCATATTTTTGAGTACGCATAATTTTACAGAGAAATCACTTCTAGAGATTTTTTTTCAAGAAAGGCAAATATTATTGGGATTTTTTTGTCTAGAATATGAGATTTTACTTTGTTACATTTGATCTTCATCAGCATGGAATGCATCCTGTTCCTTAGATTTTGGATTTATGGACTAGAGCATTGTTTTTTCATTAAAATAATTCTTCTTCTGCTTAGTCAGGACACTGATGTGCATATTTAACTGAGTATCGAAACTTCAAATGTCCTTTTATGGAAATTGTTTCAAGTTTTGAGGAGGTTCAAATGTCTCTAAACATTGTGAAGTGTTTGCTTTTTAGCTGTGTTTGTCACCTCTGGGCTACCATGTAGGGAGGGGGTGGCAGTGTGTGACTGAAGGTGAATGTGATAACTGTGACTGTGTTAACTGCTGAAAGTGATGTTTTCACATTCAGCCTAATGAACAAAGAAGACTGCAAGAAGTTGGAAGCCAATATGAACTTCTTTTAGGCTGCAAATTAATAACTGAGGGTAATCTTTTCCTTTATCTCACTATAAAACCTTCCCTAAAGATTAAGAGAAAATACATAGAGACAACTGTAACCTTCAAGAGATGATGAATTTACTAAAATTAATACAAAAACTATAAGCACAAAGTTGGGAAGGTAAGACAAATGTGGTGAAAATACCACCAAGTTTGCAAAAGGGATGAAATTTAGGAGGATGAAGCAGCCTTGATTCCCAAACTGAAGGCTTACAAGGTATGTTAACTGTTGAAATCAAGAGGGTATGAAGTGTTTGCATTTCATTCTA
The DNA here is from genome assembly GCA_035582745.1 of Loriotus luctuosus. Classification (NCBI taxonomy): domain Eukaryota; kingdom Metazoa; phylum Chordata; class Aves; order Passeriformes; family Thraupidae; genus Loriotus; species Loriotus luctuosus. The sequence goes on from JAWWEY010000115.1 coordinate 124,425,681, forward strand.
AAAAGCCTCAGTTATATCTCACAATCTGATCTCCCTTTCTAATAAAATGAGTTTGCTTTTCTTCTGACACACAGGCAAACACTCTGTGCCTGCTGCTGCTGCACCCTTCCCTTGTGGCTGCTTGTCTGCACTGCCTGTCTCCATGGTGAAGTGACTGTGCCATCTGCAATTCTTCATGGCCACAATCTCTTACACAACTGCCTTGCAAAGTAGTGGCAAAGATGATTTTGCATAGCACTTAAAGTATAATAAGCTAAGTTACTAGGGGATAGAGAATGTGCACTCCTGCAGCTCCGAGATGATGATCATTATGGAGACAATTGCTTTCAAAACTCTTAAAAATGAGAGTTTGTAAAAAGACAAACTCTCACCCTGTCTATGGTATGCACTGTGTAAGCAAATAGCACATCTGGCAGCTGACATACATTTTTTCTCTCTTTAATTATATGTATTTTCATGAACAGGAAATGTCTGATTGCAGCATATACATCTAATGACGTGAATTTTAAACCAAGTATTTAATACTTTGTCATCAGAAAAGCTTGCATGACTGATTTGTGTTGGGTGACACCCCCAAAATACAAGGTCTATTGAAATTTGATCTTGCATATCTAAATTGTTTATGCAGAGCAAGATTTGCAAATCTTGCAGACATTGGCTGCCTGTTTCATATGAATTTAACTCTTTCACCTGCATTTGGAATCTAGTAAAAAAGGCAGATTTTTTTCCAAGTCTTTTGGACAAAAAATATAAAATATTAAATTTTGAAATCTAGTGTTATTTTGCTTTTTAGGCCACTTATTCAAACCTCATTGTCTCACTAATTCAGTAGTACTTGAATTACTGATATATAATGGATAATTTTGACTTCATGCAACTTAATTGACCACATAATATAAAACTTAATAAACCTCTGTATTTATTCACTTATTCTGAATTTTTGAAAAAAAAATAAAAAAAAACAAAACAAAACAAAACCAAAATAAAATAAAAAAACAAACCCAAAAACCCCTGTATTGAATCATTGGCTGGCTAATATGCTTAGACAGCTTATGTCTAAAGACAAGATGAATTATTTAGAAACAGTTTATTTATCCATTCTGTATTGTGCCACGTAAGTACATTCTTACATAATGTAAAATTCTGATTACGTGGACATAAGGAAAGTTGAGTGACAACAAAACTATGTCAGATGGTGTGCAGAAACACTTAATATATAGGTCAGTACTTAGTATTCAACAAAGATAGCAAGGGATGGGGAAGTAGTTCCTATCTTTCTATTGAGGGATAAGTCACTTCCACTTCAACAGCCATGACTTTTAAGACTTCTTCATGTCTCTAAAAATAATTTTACAATAAAAATGAAGCTATCACTTTAAAAACAGAGGCAATCTTTTTTAAAGTGTAAAATTCTAAAGTGAAAGATCCTTAATCTGTGTTAGTCACTTCAAGAAGTCACTGAACTCTGACTAGGAGCTGAACCCTGTGATCCTTGTGTAAATTCATGTTGATGTCAGTGTTACTGATGTCAACTATTACAATTTTCCAGTAGCAGGGAATGTTTCACTAGAACAGAATTGACCTTTGCTTGAAAAATTAAGACCATCGTATTTCTCTCCAGATTTTCAACACATCAAGGACTGAGCAATATAATTATTATTATTTATAATTTTGATACAATGATAGTAATAACTTTCAGGGTCTGGTTATGTTCCATAAACTGTTAATTATTTCTAAAAATGTAATTTTCTTTTCAATTACTGGTTGGCATCCCAGTTCTGACTGATGTTCCAGTATCACAGCAAATACCATTGTCAGTGGAAGATCCTATTTCTCAACTAACTCCCAGTTATTTAATGACCCAGAATCAGGGTCATTAAAGACATTAAGTGCACTAATTGAGTTATTAATATGGTCTTTTGATATAATCAAATTGGGGCATCAGATTCAGGGCCTGGTGATTACATTGTTGTCCTTATTTTTTTTTTAATCAAGCAGATTAACTTCAGTGTTGGAGTTGCCCAGGAAACAAGTCCTTATTTTAAGATACAGCCAGGAATTCAGTACCTCTACTCTTCTGTAATTTTCAAGATAATTCACAATAATCTTCATCTCCATTTTGTTTCGTTTTTATTATTCTTGGCAGTCTTTCCCAATGTATTATTCATTGTCTGCAGGTGATCTACATTTGATAAATATCTTATTAATCCTGCATGTTCTAGTGGCTCATTAAAATCCTTGTCTCCCTGCAGCACTTGGGCAGCAGCATTTTTGAGAAAATCTTGTGTTACACTGAGGAGGAGACTTCAAATAACCTATCTTGCTTTCTCTTTGACAAATATTAAAGATATCCAAGGAAGGGAAAGGTAAGGACAATTGGAAGAGGAAAAGAAATGATAAAGGACTATACATTATATAGTTCCATATACAAAGGCCATGTGCGTCACCTATCTACATATCAGTCATTCTTAGGATGAATAATTTCAGGAGTGCTTCAGTAATCTATATTGTGGACTCAAATTCAGGAAATAGACTGGGAGCATAAAATCCTACATCTTAGTGAAAAAGAATTTGAAGTTCCAAAACAAATCAAACCAAAGGTCTGCTTAGCTCAGTAATATTTCTATTACCTAATGACATACCCTTTTCTTTTTGACAGGCATAAAAGCGAGATTAGTGAAGTTTAAGACTTCCCTTGGTATATATACCCTCTGTTCACTAGCCAAGTTTTGTGACCTGAAAATTGCACTCAGCCAACCACACTTTGTAGTGATCAATGCACCCCCTTAATTGAATAAGATTAAAACTACTTTGAATCAATTTATATTGCTGGTGTCAAAAAGATCTTTTGGCAAGGAGCTTCACAGTTTTATTAAGAATTGTATCCAAATGGGTTCTATTTTTCTTTAATTCTGTTACTGAGTTAGTTCATAGAATGACATCATGACTAGAATAGAATAGAATAGAATAGAATAGAATAGAATAGAATAGAATAGAATAGAATAGAATAGAATATTCTCTTAGAAGAAACTTACAATGATGATTTAGCCCAACTGCCTGACCAATTCAGGGTTCACTAAAGTTAAAGCATGTTATCAAAGGCATACTCCAAATGCCTTTTAAAGACTGACAGGCTTGGGACATTGTTCAACTCTCTAGGAAGCCTGTTCCAGTGTTTGACCACTTCAATCAATCTCAGTAAAAAAATGCTTCCTAATGTCCAGATCAAGTCTCCCCGGTGAAGTTTTGAACCACTTCCACACTTCTCTGGATAACAGAGAGAAAAGAGCAGCACCTCTCTCTCCACATCCCCTCCTCAGGAAGCAATAAAGTCATCCCCCAGACTTTTCATAACTAGATAAATCCACAGTCCTCATCTGCTTCTCGTAGGACATTCCTTCCAGCCTTGTCACCTGCTTTGCTGACCTCCTCAGGACATGTTTAAGGATCCCCACATCCTTCTTAAACTGTGACGGCCAAAACTGCACCGAGCACTCAAGGTGAGGCTGCACCAACACTGAATAAAGTAGGATGATCTCCTCTTCTGGCTGACTTGGGATATTGAGTTTGGTGCATGCCAGGATGGGATTTGCCTGCTGTCAGACTACACTCCCATATCCCTTTCTGTAGGGCTGCTCTCCAGACACTCTCCTCCCAATTTATTCTTGTGTGGGGCATTACTCTGCTCTAGGTGCAGGACCCCACATTTTGACTTTTAAAATTTCATCCCATTAATCATTGCCCAATACTCAAATCAACCTAGATCCCACAGACTAATTTTCCTCATCAGGTCAGAGGGATCCCATCAGGCTCCAAAATATTTTGTCTCTTGAAGGCTCTTTGTGGTTTAGAAATCCAAAGTTTTGGCACAGACACCAGTCCTGTTGTCAGATAATGATATAATAGTCTCACCTGCTTCTACCAAGGCATTCCCCCCATTTCTGTGAGGACTGAAGGCAACATTACCTGCGCCCCCAGATTTTTTAGTACTGTTCTCAGGGCTCTGAAGTCCCTTTTGATTGACTCAGACTTCCAGCTGTAACATCATTTGTATACATGAAAAAGAGTTTGTATTCTGGAAAAAAATAATTATTCCCCTCACCACTTATGTATATCACAAGTTTTTTCGCAGTTCTCTATTATACTTTCCAAGTAAAAAAAAATATCTTTTTAAACCTTTCATGCATGTGATTATTCAGCTTAGGGAATTCAGGAGTGAGTTTTCTGTTCCTTTCTTAATATTTAATTCTTTACATAAATTGGTAAATTAAGCCAGAGATGACAAGAGTTAATCATCCCATACTCATAATGCTTGAACAGCAGAATACAAAATGGCCTGTGCTACGTTTCTGTCTTGTGTCCTAATTGTTGAGTTATTTGTGTGTTTAAGTAATCATAAAATCACAGAATGGCTTGGGTTGAAGGGGACCTTAAAGATCTTCTAATTCCAACTCCCTTGTCATGGGCAGGGACACCTTTCACTAGACCAAGTTACTCAGAGCCCAGTCCAGTGTGGTCTTGAACACCTCCAGGGATGAGGAGTCCCCGACCTTTCTGGGAAACCTGTTCCAGTATCTCACCAACCTCACAGTAAAGAACTTTTTCCTAACATCTAGACTAAAGCTATTCTCTTTTGGTTTAAAGCCAGTGTCCCTTGTACTTCCACTGCGCATCCTTGTAAGAAGTCTGTCCCCATCTTCCTTGTTGTTCTTGCTTAGGAACTGAAAGACAAAAAAGAGTTCTCCCTGAACTTTGTCTTCTCCAGTTGGAACAGTCCCAGTTCTCTCAGCCTGTTTCAATAAGTGATCCAGCTCTCAGGACTCTTTCCAAAAGGCCTTTCTTATGTCAGGAGCCTGTTTTGGGAGCGGGTGGCCTACAGGGGTGGCTTCTGTGAGAAGCTGCCAGAAGCTTTCCCATGTCCAACAAAGCCAATGCCAGTTGGCTCCAGGATGGACCCACCACTGGTCAAGGCTGGGCCCATCAGGAATCATAGTAATGACTCTGCAATAACTTATTTAAGAAGGAAAAAAAAATCTTTTGGGACAGGTGTAATTGTGGCCAGGGAAGAGCAGAGTGAAAATGTGTGAGAGAAAAAACTCTGCAGACACCAAGGCTAGTAGAGCAGGAGGGGGAGGAGGTGCTCCAGAAGCCAGAGGAGAGATTTCCCTGCAGCCCATGCTGCAGACCATGGTGATGCAGCTGTGCCCCTGCAGCCCATTTAGGACCATGAGCATGCAGAGGTCCACCCATAGCCCATGGAGGACACCCACACTGGACCAGATAAATGCCACGTGAATTCCGTGTGAACCCATGGGAAATCCATGATGGAGCAGGCTCCTGCCAGGGACCTGCAGACCCATGGAGAGGGGAACCCATGTTTGAGAAGGTTTCCTGGTAGAACTGTGGAGGGACTCATATTGGAGCAGGTTGTGCCTGAAGGACTGTGCCCTGTGGAAGAGTGACACATATTGCAGCAGTTTGTAGAGAAGAGTTGCCTGTAGGATGGACTCATGCTGAAGAAGTTTGTGAATTTTCTTCCGTGGGAGAGGCCCCACACTGGAGCAGGGCAAGGACTCCTCTCTCTGAGGACCAACAGCAACGTGTGATGATGTGAACATAGCCCACATTCCCCATTTCCCTGCAGTACTGGGCAGGAGAAGGTACAGATGGAAAGGAGGGAGATATGGGAGGAAAAATGGTTTTTAAGATTTGGATTTACTTCTCATTATCCTGCTGTGATTTTGTTTGTAATAGTTCAGATCCCTGAGTCAGGTCTGTTTTGCCGGTAGCGCTATTTGGTGAGTGATATCTCTCTGTCCTTATCTCAACTTCTGAACCTTTTGTTATATTTTCTTTCTCCTATCCAGTTGCAAAGCAGAGTTATAGAGTGGCTCTGGTGGCTACCTGGCATCCAGCCAGTGTCGACCCGCCACAGGGTCCCAAAGCTGGATACAGCACTCCAAGTGGGGTCTTACAAGAGCAAGATGGAGAGGATCATGTCCCTGGACCTGCTGGACATGCTTCTGATACAGCTCAAGATGTGATTGGTTTTCTGGGTTTCAAGCACACATTGCCAAGCCATGTTGAGTTTTCATCCACAAATACCCTCAAGTCTTTTTCCCCAGGGCTAGTCTTGATCCATTCTCTGCCCAGAGGGTGTTTGTCCCTGATCTATGTACAGGACCATGCAGTTGCCCTTGTTGAACTGCATGAGGTTCACACATGCCCACCTCTCAGGCCTGTCAAGGTCCTTCTAGACTCCCTTCCCTTCAGTGCCCTGCAGAGCTCGGTGTCATTGGAAAACTTGCTGAGGGTGCACTTATGGACACTCTCCATGTCACCAACAAAGATGGTAAAAAATGCTGGTCCTGAAACTGACCCCTAAGAAACACCCCTCATCTCTGGTCTCCACTCGGCCATTGATCTGTTGAGTCCAAACCTCCAGCCAATTCTTTATCCAATTGGTCCATCCATCAAATCTGTTCCTTTCCAGTTTAGAGACAAGGATGTCATGTGGGACAATGTCAAATGCTTTGCACAAGTCCAAGTAATGATGTCAGTTGCCCTTGCCTTGTCCACTACTGCAGTAACCCCAAACCTGTCAGGCCTTATTTGCCCCTGGCGAAGCCATGTTGACTGTCACCAATCAACTAATTATTTTCCATGTGCCTTAGCACAGTTTCCATGAGGGGCTACTGTATGATCTTGCCAGGCACTAAGACCTGTAGTTACCTGGGTCTTCTTCATTTCCCTTTTAAAATAATATTTCTAGGGAAAATATGGTTTAAACATAAATAAATTATAAAATATAAAGTGTTGCTAATACTTGATTCTATGTGAACACTAGCATCTTCGATGAAAATATTAAAAATATATTTTCTCCCATTTAATTTCATTACTGAGACTTTCTTATTGAATTATAATATAATTTTTGGATGTCTGACTCACTGCTTTATAACAACTCAAAATTATGAAAGATCAGAAAAATAATTTAAGGTCGACCTGTGTTTATTCTAGTTCTCTAGCTTGTGCCCAGAGCATATGGCTGGGAGTCTGATCTCTGCACGCTAATCCAAAATCCTGTAGGTGTTAATGAAATCTGATTGCTACATATTATTTCAGTGTTTTAGTGGGTGTGATATGCAACTCATATAATTGATATCTGTATCAAATAAACCCTGTCACAGACAGTTAGAATGATTTATCTTTGACAAATGTCCCACTTATATGTTCTCAACTTGTCTTCTGTATGGAAGAATATTTTGATCTTTGAAGCAGTATGTTTTGATTGTATTAGTCTGACTGTAGTCACAACCTACAGAATTGTCATTCCACTGTTCTTTCCCAATCTGAAGCATTTAAGAATGTGATTGCAGACTGGTGTTTGAGTCTCTTTTTATGGAGAGAGAAATACAGTTGCCTAATAGATAAATAAACAGTTTAAAGTATTTGTGATGATTTTTTTGAATTCAATAGTTGAAATTTCATGGAGGTATTTTTCTTAGAATAATCTACCAGAACTTAATCACCTGGTGGAAACTCTGACACATTTATATCTTATTAAATACATAAGTAGATAAAAAACTTTTTGCCTTGGAATGGTATTATGTCAGCAGTCTTAACCTACAGTCTTAACCCATCTGTTTGGCAGAACAGCATTACATTTAATATTATTGCTAATTTTGATTTATTAGGACCAATAATTTATCAGAAGATATTTGCATCTTCAATCTTGCCAGTGTATTACTCAGTGATTCCAGTGTCAAATACTCCCTGAGTCATTTATTAAGACCGTTAAATTTTGATGGTTGGACAACAAGTCAGCCTTGTATACTACACATCTGAAGTCTCACTGTAGATCATAGACTTGGTATGGTCCCTAACCACAGTCTGCAGGTGATGGAAGCTGGAGACTGACATAATTCAGTAGAAAGTAAAACCTAAAGCTTAATCTAAAATAAGGCTTGAACCTGTTACCTAAACATAAACACCTAGGGGTGTGTGAGACATGCTGGGATCATTTATGGTCTGAAGTGTAGGTTTAGACGCAGATGTGCGGCCTACCTGCCAGCTCCATGAAGATGTCCTGGATGTTGATTGGTATGGCAAATATATTGAGACAATCAAGTTGTGCTTCATCTGGGTGGTTCAAAGCAGTCTCTAGAATCAACTAACTCTTTTCACCAGGATTCCAATTCAGTTGCTTAAACAGTGGTTGTAGTGAGACATTAAATACCAAACACACTACATGTACACACATGGGTTCAATTTATGTGTCTGTATTTTGTAGCAAATCCTTCCACATCCATTTGGGGAGGAGTAGCTGATTTTTCACTAGAAACACTAGAATTTTGTTTTCCAACTGCTGGCACATAGAATTTTGGGAGTAAAAAAAGCTGGAGAAATGGTTTGTAGTGCCACTATATAGGTCCTACTACATATAAGATTCTCAGAATTAGTTGCTGAAATTGACATTCAGGCTGAGAATCGAGTAAGATGGAAATGCCACGAATGGCTCCATGCCTTGTGTTTCCTTAGAGGAACTAACTGAAGCCTGACGATCATTTCCTTGACTATGGTGTCACAAGAAGTATTTGTGGTGTAGCAGACATTTTAGAGTAAATAAGCACTAAATGAAAAAAAATTCTGAAATTTCAATGGAAAATGGCTGTTTTTCTAACTTTAGAAGAACTGAACTAAGTATGCTTAGTTGAAGACAAAAAGTCAGTTATTAACTTGCACTTTTGACTATTTGTACTGCAGAATTATTAGCTCTGTTTTAGACCACTCCGGCTTGCACTGAGTGATGAAACATTAATATTTCTTGGGAGATTTTCAGCATGAATCAACCCCAAAGAGCAAACAGCACAAGTCTGAGCCAGATTTGCCTCCCTCCAGCTCACACAGAAGAGTTTAATACATCCAAATGCTCCACCTGTTTTCCTGACATTCCACCGAGCACACGGCAGGCACTATACTTTCACACTATAAAAACTTTAACATGGAGTTAAATTGCTTTGAACAGAGGAAAATATATCTAAACCACCTAAATTTTATGTGGGGGTCACAAAGAAGGTCCCAGTAATATTTCTATGTTTTGAATTCAAACACTTCTCTAAAAAAGTAACCAGACCAAAAGAGGAGGACTGTAAGTCAGCCCACACAATTTGGTCTAGGGCCAAGGTCACCCCATACCTCTCTCCAGTTTAGCCTGTAAGTTTTGGTACTAAGTTTATTCTTATGTTTTATTTGCTTGTTTATACATTTTTTAATCAAGCTTTTAGTCACAATAGTATTTTCTGGTATCCAATTTATTTAAAATAAATGTTCAGAGAAGCTAGCAAAAGGGAATCCCTTGTCACTGAGTTATATTTTGAGCATTCAGGGAACTGAATTTCCAGTTGCATAAACAAGACAACTTCCTAAGGTTTATGATACAAAGTAGGGATGTCTTTATTGCAGTGACAGTTTGGAGTCCTATATTCACATTTGTTGATAACTTTTTCTTACCCTGATTTCGTCTTCAATGCTTGTATGTTTATTATCATGCCATCTCCTAGAGTCAATTTTTCATGTTTCAAAGTCAAGGGATGGCTAAATAATTTATTTTAGGAAGGAATAATGCATGACAACCTGTATTCAAAACTGAAGGTGTTACATGTAGTATGAAAAGAAAAAAACAGTAGTAGTTTATCTGTTTCTCACCCATTTTATTAAAAACTGTTTAGGCTAACACAAAGGAAATATAAAGCAGTCTAGCAGTCAACAGAAAAAAATTTAAAGCTAGAGTTGCTATTCATATAGTAATGCATATTTGCTAATATTGTTACTCAGAGCATGGAATTTATCTCACCATCTGGCTGTTCAAAATTTGGTTTGAGCTTGTAGTTTACTATTTATTTAATGACAAGTGAGAAAAAAGGCAATTCTAGAGGATGAATAATTCCATTCCAGGTATACATAGATATATACATATATATGTGCTTGTATGTGTGTATATATGTTATGTATGTATGTATATACGTATCTTTTGGAAGTGCCTAGAGGTTCTCTCCTTTAACTTGAAATAAAAAATAAATGAAATTAACTCTAATGTTTGGACAGCTAAAATGAAGCTAAAGCTGAGATTAACCATGGGCTTTAAAATACATATTCTTTCTTTCTTACTCTTATTTTTTCTATTTTCTATTTAAACAAAGGAAGCTCCCTCATATCCAGGCAAATTGGTAATAATTCACTATTATTCACTTCAATCCATAATGAGAGATTGGCAAAAACTGCAATAATTCAACAGTGAAATCATTCACCTTCTTTGTACTGAAAAATCAAACTGTGAAAACAAAAAAAATATACAGCCATGTATTTCAGTCCAGACATGGAAATCATCAAGAGAATCCACTTAGCTAAAGAATAAAAACTCAAGACTGACAACCAAACTCAAAGTTGCTAATTAAACATAGTCAGTTACGTGCAGATGGGACAGACACCTGAGTTAAAAATACAATTCTTCTTGGAAATACAACTGATTTTAGAAGACAGATTTTGCAAAGGCCACAGTATTTGCCTTGGTTCTGGATAGCATTGCCCAACTACTTGGGTAGAACTGTAATATTTCCAAGTAATGAGCAGTAGGGTCTGCCACAGCAGCTGCTGGAGCTCGTAGTGGCTGTTTCCACCATCCACGGCATTGGGCACATCCTGGCAACCACTGTGGGCACCAATGCCAGCTCCTCCGCCCCACTGATGCAGCTGAACTCAGAGGAAAATAACCTTCATCTCTGAATAAAAAGTCTCTGTAGATGACACTCATTTTAATTATTTTTGCTATTGAGCTACTGAGTCTATTGTTTTAGCTTCCAACAGAGTTCTTAAAATCAAAATAATTCATCTCATTTAAAGCAATTCCTTTTAGCTGTTGAAGTCACTCTGTTCTGCTGCATCTTTTATGACCAGATTGCAGTCTGTTCTCTGCAGAGTGTGCAGAGAGAGTAAAAAATGTATTGGTTTGGGGGTTTTGGTTTCGGTTGGATTGTTCTCTTTAATTTAGGGTTTATTTTGCTGGCTTTTTTTTTTTTTTTCTGGAGATATATAAAGCTTCTGGTCTCACCACAAAACAAGTATGAAAGGGAAATAAAAACTCAACTACTACATGTTAAAAATGTACTAGAACTCTAGACTACAATATACATTTTTCATGTCACTGTCTTGTTTTTATTATCTATACCATATTTATTGGAGCAAACAAGTCCTTACTGATGAAAAAAAATTCATGTGACAATTGAATCCGTAATACTTTATTTGCTTAAAATGACTTTCAGTGGTTGGACGAAAGACACAGCTAAATTTTACCTTCTTTTTTTTTTAATTGTTTTGGTTTGAGATTTTTTTCTTTTTGTAAGTTATTCTTTTTCTTTACCTTAACCTACAGAAGTATTTCTCATATGTTTCATTTTACATCAAGTTAAGAGACTGAGCCTCAGATTATGTTCAAAACCAAATAATTAGATGGTTTTTATTGTAATGGCTGTACCATTTCCTTTTGACTGTAAGAATTTGTTTTAGAAACTACCCCTGAATTGTCACTATTATAATACTATTGAATGACTGCAAAAGAAATCTGACTTTCCACTAACACTCTTTATCAACTTTCCAATGCAATTCATAAAGTTAACTTGCAACTCTAAAATCCACTTGATATTGAGGAAGTGTCAGCTTTTAGAGGATTTGAAGATAGGTGAGCTATTACAAATCTCTTGTCCATTTCCACTGCCTTACATTCAGACCAATTCTTCTTGAACTTGTATGACAAGATGCTGGAGAAGAAGGGAAGAGAAATTATAGGAAAGGATGCAGCTCTCATATATGCCAAGTCTTACTTACTATTAGGAAATATTAGTGAAGAGTTTTGTTCTGTTTTGTTTTCTATAACTTAGGTATTATAAATCACTAAGTAAAATGACACCATACACTGTACATTTTAAAACCCACCTAGATTTGTGATTTCATCATGTATGAAACATTTAATATTTTTAAATGCTATAAAAAATTGAGCTTAGTCTAATGACTGCATATTAGAATATTTTCACATCTTGACACCAGTCTAGAGATTTACTGTAAATCCATTTGCAATTTCATTAAATTCAGAAGTAAAGTATAACAGTTAAATTCAGAAGTATATCAGCATGGCAACAATTTTTAAAAGAGAGGCATTTCTTCATACTAGAGTGAGATAGAAAAATAAGTTTCTTTTCTAAGGTGATGTGAATGTAATTATATTCAGCAACATCCTTTCATTGAATAAGTAAAAATTTTACTAATCTTCAGAAAGCTGTATATTTAAAACCATTATTCCAAATTATTTTTGCCCAATGTGATGACAAAAAGTATCAGTAAATTTCCCATAATTTTTCATCATCAGAAGCTGTAACACTTTCTTATTAATTCATTATTGATTGCACCTTTGGAATTCAATATTTCTAACTATCAAAAAGAGATTGTTCATTGTTTATTTTCTCAATAGTCTCACTAAAAATTTTTTTACCACCAATTAACTCTTTTGAAATGTCATTCTCATTCAGAATGTGACCTCGAGGTTGGGAGAATCCAAGATGCTGTAGGCGGTGAAAGGAGTACAGCTCAGAGCACAGAAAAGGAAAAGGGCATTATATTCTAGTGCGTTGTTTAAAATTCAGTACAGTATTGCTGCACCCTGTTGATGTAGTTTTGTTTGGAACATGACCAACACCAAAGTTTTAATTCAAAACATGCAGTTTAATTTTGATCATGTTCCAAGCTAAATTACATTAGTAGAGTATTGTAAATAAAGCCGTTTTAATGGAGGAATGAAAATATGACAGCTTTTGCTCTGCCCCTCTCTCCATTACATCATTGGCTCTTCTGCAGTATTGAAAAGCTGGAGTGACACTGGGCTCTTCAGGATACCAGCTTCATGATCTCTTAAAGTTCAAAAGAACATTCTGGCAAGTGAACAAATGTTGGTATGTCAGAGAAATGTTAAAAACAACAATGATAAGAGAGTGGGGAAGAGCAGCATGACAATGTGACACTGCCAGTCTTCATTAGGCTGAATCCTCTGTAGATTTCAAGGGCTGAAATACAAGATGCATGAATTTGGCCATATGCCTTGAATTTCCCATTGCATGTATCTATAAAATACTGTCCTTTAGCACAGTGTATATAAGTTGGAACAGTCTGTTAGACTGAATTGGACTTGTGCATCAATAATTCTTAAACTGTCTTCAAAATACCAACCTCACTGAGGGGAAGTGCATCTGCTTATGTGACAAATAGGTCTGTACAATCTAACTAGGGGATATTTCTTCTGTCTGAAAAACAAATCAAATTATCAATGGCATCTTAGATAAACACTAATAAACTTTCTATAATACATAATTACACACTTATATCTCTATATGCCATACTTCATATAAATGTAGATAATCATAAATTGAAAATATTTTGTTTCTTTAATTTTTTTTGTTTAATACTTATTTAGAGTCCCTCCAACTAGAAATATCTGCAATGCAGCTGAGATATTTCCACAGCTAGTATGATTCATGCAAGATAGTCTTCAGACAGATAGCTTGAACACTGTGGCTGGGAAAGGAGTCCAATCAACATAGATCCAAGGATCAAAGTGATACACTGATTTATTATCAACATATAATAAACCAAGCATCAATGAACTATAAATTTAGAATAAATATCAACAATGCAGGAGATGTACCACATTATCAGACAATTGCAAAATGTTATACACATAAATAAATACCACCAGGTCCCAGTATTTAAGGGATTGCTACAAAGGAAATGGAGACTTCTTTTACAAAGGGTCACATGAAAGAGATGAGGGTTGATCAGTAAAAGTTACTCTTGGGAAGATTTCTATTGAACACAAAGTAAATTTTTAACGAGAGAACAATCAGCCATTCCAATCATCTCCTCAGAGAAGTGATCAATTCCACATCAGTGGACACTTTTTAAGATCCAGCTGGACAGGTGCTGGGCTACCTTGTCTAAAATGTGCTTTTGTCAAGAAAGGTTGGATTGGATAATCCCTGAGGCTATTTTGTGACAGACTGAAATGATTAATGACTTGAACATCAGATCAGCAGAGGACTTTTGTCCACTGTAGCAAATGGTGCAAAAAAGCAGCTGCTCATCTGGGACCATTAAAGCCCACCCCTCCCCAAATATGCCTACTAACTGGAATTTGGTCTGTGATGGAACTTGAGATAAGATAAAGGTGATGCTATTGTCCAATTATCCCAGATCTAAAGAGAAGCAAACAAGGTTAGGGAGAAGAATGTATCCACAAGTGTGAGAGACTGGAATGCTAATGTCTCAATCACAGTGCTAGCTGAGGACGGCCACCTCAGGCTACAAGATGGTGTTGTACAAGATAAGGGAAGAGGCTGATAAGAGACAGATCCTGCAAGGGGGGATAATGCTTTTTATCATGCCGAAGTCCTTACACAAAGGGCTCAGCTTTGAAGACTCCCCTCTGGAGAAATAACAGGACATTGACAGGAGAGGCAGCTGTAGCATATTTGGAGGTGTCATGGAGGACTCCCAAAGTTATCCATCAGCATTACATTAGTGTGCAATTCCCTGCCCCAGGATGGGTACCTAGCTGTTTCACCTGAACCTGAGCTAATGAAATGCATGAAACCTTGGTCTTTTGTGGACTTCTCTTACCACGGATCCAGCCTGTTGACCACCACTGCAACAGACATTGAAACTGCAGCAACCAAGGCTGGTTGCAAGGTGCACAGGTGGTGTCATCTTTCTACTTTTACCCTTTCCTTCATTTTCCTTATACATTTTCTTCAGTATTACTTTTATGCTTTTATTTTTCTATATTACTTTAGATTATCCTTTCTCACACATTAATGCCACCTTCTTGAATTCTGTTTAGCCTCGTTTTCAAGAAAAGAATTTCTAGAAAGTCCATGGCAAGGGTTGCAGGCCTACCTCTTCTGGGCATGTGGGAATCCCTCCTCGCACACACTGCCCTAGGAGACCTGAGTGCCCTGGCTGCCCTTCCAGGGATGGCTAATAGTCCCAGGGCCATTCCCAGGGTGGAGGTGCTGGAGTATGCCTATGGTGGATGTGGGTGAGATACGGCAGCAGCTGGGCATGTCTGTAATGTGTCCCTGGTGACAAGCCCAGGAGCAGCCCACAGTGCTGAGAGGCCACATCTGGCAGGGTCACATTTCCTGTTCTTGTCTTCTCACACCTATTATGAATCCATGTGGTTCTTTTTGGTTTTGCTGATTCCTCTGTTTCAAAAATCTCTGTAACTCCTTGGATGATTTTTAATACAGTTATTTTCCTTTTTAGCTTTATCAGACTGAGAGGAAAAGCCCTGTCAGGTAGCTTGGTATCCCACTCACACACATGGTAACACACATTCCTGTCCTGCTGTTTGCTTTTCCAGGTGTACCATGCAGACCATGGTGTAACCACCCCGCCATGAAGCTCAGCATGAAACTTATCCAAGAATCAGAATGCGTGCTGGGTGGGCTGAGCACCTTTTATTAATCAGTGTGTCAGAAACATTTCATACCAGAAGTTTTAATCTTCAGGACACTCAATTCCATTTACCTGAAATAATTTGGCTTGCAATTGCATCTGAACCTTCAAGTACTACTGTAACACAGACAACTAATAGTCGTATGAAAGTGAAGCTCATGCAGACAATTTACTGTGTCTGTAATGGATAATGCATATGGAAGCCATGAATGAGATCAGGTGAAGATTTTCCTTTCAAAATAAATTTTGAATCCTTGTTTCTTTTGTATGTTTTATAACTTAACTCTAGCCTATAGTACGCTACTGACTTCAAAAATAATGTAGCCAGTGGGACTAGGGAACTGATTGTCCCACTGTACTTGGCACTGGTGAGGCCATACCTCAAATTCCCTGTTCTGTTTTGAGATCCTCACTTCAAGAAAGACATTGAAGTGCTGGAGCATGTCCAGAGAAGGGCAACAAAGCTGGTGAAGTGTCTGAAGCAAACTTTATGAGAAATGGCTAGGGTTGTTTAGTCTGGAGGAGACTCAGACATCATTGCTCTCTATGACCACCTGAGAGGAGGCTGTAGTGAGGTGGGTATCAGGGTCTCCTGCCATGTCTCGAGTGAAAAGATGAGAGAAAATGGCCCTAAAGCGCACAAAAAGATGTTCAGATTTGATATTAGAATTTTTTTTCACTGAAAAAGCAGTCAAGCATTGTAATAAGTTGCCCAGGGACATGGTGGAGTAACTGTCTCTGGAAATGTTCAAGTGGCATCAGTATTTGGCACCTGGGGATATGGTTGAGGTGATAAAGTGATATGGTGATTATGGTAGTGCTAGGTTGACAGTTGGATGAGTTGATCATGAACTTGACAAACCTCGATTGTTCTGTGGCTCTGTGAAATCATCACCAAGCTCACATTGTTTGCACAGGTAAATAATGGTATACATACCTACCACTGTGTTAAAATTCATGTGCCCATCTTTATAAAGCTGACATATATATGTATACACCTCAAAACCAATAAATGTACAAAGTGAGTATTCAAAAACATACAAAAAAATGAAGAAGAAAATATGAAATATGGAGTATAGAACCTAAGACCTACCCACTTTTGTAGTCTTCAGTAGTAAGAAATGGATCACATAAGAACATCTGAACCTAAATTCAGATATGTGATATTCAGATCTGAACCTAAACCTAGCTGAACATGCTAGAAAGCACAGAACACGCACCGACTGTTCCACATTTGTTCAAAACCCTTACCAGTAAGAAAATTGGAGTACTTTTCCATTCTGATTGAAAAGATAAAAGTGTAACAGTATGAACTGTTAGGGAAGCCTGGTGTGCTTAGGTTACACGGAAACTTTTGTCTCCTCTCTATCCATAAACAGAAGGTAGGACAAATTAAGCCTCTGTATAGGTCAGTGTGCCTTATTTCACATTGAACTTTGTTATAACAAAATCTAGTTTTGTACTCAGCCAGTTACTGGTAGGCTATATAAAATCATAGAGTCATTTAGGTGAAAAAAACCTCTAAGATAATTCTAAGTCTAGAATTGCCAAGTCTTAAGCTTTAATACCTACAACATCAGTATTCTGCAACTGCAGGAGTAGGTAATGTTAACTGGAGTAAATCATTGGAAAAAACCAACAAACTCATGCAGATGAAAAGTTTTGCACATACCTACCTGATATGTTGCTTCTGTTTATTACCAGGAATTCACCTTTGCTTCATGGCCCACTTTTAAAGCAGATGAAAGATGTACTTTATTAATAGCTTATATTAAATGCTGGTAAAATACAGCCCTTAGCCACTGTAGAGTCATTAGAATTTATAAGGTCATCCCATCATTAAATGTAGCGGCAAAACCAGGCCACAAGTAGCAAGTCTGTTGTAATGAATCTTAGCTATTATCATATTTTTACACATAAGGGTCTTTTAGAAGTGTTATTGCTTAGATGCCTGTCCTACTCACTTTTCTGATTGGGTGCCAGGGATATTGGGCTTCATCTGCACATTTAAGCAAGGTAAGATAAAAAGGACACTGCTCCACTCTTATTTAAAGACCAAGTGTACATAGAGCATTTGCCTTTTAAAAGAGTCTTTCCCTGCCACAAATACAGATTATTCATATAGAAACTAAAGTCTACAATTATAGAATAAGTAAATAAATAAAGAAATAAATATAACTTTTAATTGAGTAGTATTTCATGTTGGTTTTAGTAAATTTCACTTAGTAACTGCTACGTTAGGAAGATGCTTGGCTCAACATATCTGGCTTTGATTTCTAGATCTGATATAGGTAACAAGTAGAATTCTAGATATTTAAACTCTTTGGGATGACTGGAAGCCTATTCGACCCACTACAATCTGTACATTGATCTTGACATATTTCTAGTCAAGTCATCAGTTCTTCAGCTGCCTGTCTGTAAAAAGAAGGAGAAAATGATGGGTTTTTATATTTAAGTGGTGATGTGAGGAGGCTTGTGTAATGCACAATTAATAAAGTAAATTCAAGACAAAAGTGATTCAGAGCATTACATGAACCAGTATGTGTATCATATAACCTACACAGCCAATGGACAGAAACAATCCTGACATCCTAATTAGACATACAAACAATGTTGCTGAATTTTGATACTACTACTGCTTCTTGTATCTAACTAACCTGTATGTGTTCTGGAGCTCAGATATTCAAACAGATATTGCTACCCATGCTGTTAATACTATGGCATTCATAATACCGGTTAAGAACACTGACTACAAGCAATCTCAGTGTAATCAGCTGCAATAATTTACAGTACTAGATAAATGTAAAGCATCTGGTTATGAAGGAAGCAGGTGCACAGCATTTAATTTCTTTCAAAAAGAATAGTTATCTTTTTTTTTTCTTTTTATAAAAGTTGCTAATAAAATAATTTTCACTGGAAAAAGTATAAATAACTCTCTCACTACAGTGCCGCATCAGGTGGTCTGCCAGCTGCTCTCTTCCATAAGATCATTACCAGACTTGAGAAAAATCTCAAGATAGAAAGGTCTCAAGCAGTGTTTGGAAGTGGTCAGTTTACCATATGGTAAGTGAACTTGATGAAAATAATTTTTTCACTCAGTCAAAGATCATCTACCAATTGCAAAATAAAGAGGTTTAAACCTAAGTAAAATTTATATGGAAATTCTCATCATCTGCTATTCCATCTTCCAATTTTTTCAGCCTTCCAAATATACAGACAGAACCGTGCACAGGTTTTTCTCTTCTTTCACAGCTGCAAAGAGTTTTATGTCCCTTGTATGATACTATATTATTCCACCAGGATAAGATTCCCAGCTTCAGCTGCTGATTCAACCACTACATTTGTTCAGTGAGATTTTTTTTCTGGGTGCTGTGAAGTGTGATGACAAAGCATTCTCAGATGAGGCCTAAAATGATACTTGGGGAAAGTTATTTCTGAATTGAATCTGATCTAATGATCTAAGATGTAGCTTCTTTCTTTGTCCCAAAATAAGTACTGTAATACTCTCCCAAGCACTAAAAACAGCCTCAGAAAGATATTGTAGACTAACAGTAAAAAAGGAGAATTCTAAGAGAGGGGGAAAAAATGTGACAAGGGAACACATTTGATTGAATTTTATAAGCAGGAAGCCTTTTTTATTCTATGATCTTATAATGATGTTCATCGACAGTAACCTTATTTAACTCACCAAATAAAACCAGATACTGGTTTTATCACAATCATTAGCAAATGTCTCCATAACTTCAGCAGACTGACAACACAATGTTGATCCAACCAGCTAACCCACCAGACTTCACAATTCCTGAGGAATGGATGAGAAAATATCCCTTCATTTTCTGCAGAAAAGATATGCATCATTGTGCAAGCGTCATGTTTTACAAGACAGTATTTCAGGTTTTGGATTAATCAATTATTATGGTACAACATTATTACTACTTGTAAAATATTTGCAAATTCTTGCAGAAACAGGCACTTGGTGAGCTGCTACGTGTGATGGTCTGAAGGCATATCTCAGATCAAAATCTATTTTTTAACTAAAAATGTCTATCTTTAAGCAAAATTGTGTTTATATATGAAATAGGTCTGTTTTGCAACTAACAAAAAGTAAAGATATTAGATCAAGCCACATAGCTAATCAGTAGCAGAGTGAAAAACAGCATAATTTGGATTTTCTCTTGCGTGTACCAGGTCCCCTACTCTGGCTTTAAAAGGGATATGATCTTAGTACTAGTTCCTAGCTTCCTACAGAAAACCATTCATACTCTGAGCTCTGGAAGTCTTCTCATTAATTTCCTTCTGTTGGTTAAAATGTCAGTTGCCATACATTCATCTAACTCTGGAAAAACTAAAGACAAAACAGTTCTCTTAAAAGTCTAATACTGGTGAACAGCTGTCAAATGTTTTAAAAGACTTGCAAGTGGGTTTACACATAGGAATATGCAGGGAATTAAAGGCTACTATGATTAGTGTTCAAAAAATTTCTGCCACTTTTCCAGACTGATATTCGCTAACAGTACACTTCGTGAACGGATAGCTCTTGCTCATTATCAGTCGCTGTTGCTGAATATTCACATAATTATTGTTTAACAATCTTTTCCTACATTATCCGTGGGTGCAGAACAATAGTATATTGCAATACATAAGAGCACTGTGGAGCTGATGTCATGTATGATGATCCCTTTAGTCTTTGATGTTCTTAGCCAAGGTGAAAGTGGTTCAGTTTGGGAGGTCTTTCATGAAGGAAGCTAAAATCCTTTTGATTCCTTTCTTTCCCATCTTTCCTCTCTCATCACTGGTGAGTTTACACTTATCTCCCTTCTCAGAAGGAACATTATCTCATCTTTTCCTCACATAATTCATATTGTTTCAGGAACAGAGACTTGTTCTGTTTCTCCAAACCAATGTCTTACTTGTCCTGTGGATTACTCGGGTTTCTTTGGGCACTTTTCCTGCTTATTTTGCATTTTTTGGTTGTTGTTTTACACATTCTTTTTCTACTTATACATTCATTTCTGTTCTCTAGTTGTTCAACTGTCCCACAAGTGACTGTTTTCCCTTTTAATGTTTAATATATTATATTACATGGAAAAGATGATTAATTAAGAAAACAACAATCTAATGATTTTCCCATGCTAACACGCAGTAACTATTAGCCTCAAAAATCATGTCTGAAATCCTTAGAACCAATGAAGCAAGAGAAAATAGAAGTAGGATTATTGTCTAGGATTGTAGTGCATCCTTATAGCTACTTATGAGGAAGAAGAATCTAGTTCTTCTAGACCCATCAATCCAACATGAACAGAAACTGGAGAGCTTTGCTGAGAGGAGAGTCTGGACAAATAACAGGAAAGTGAGAGAAGTGCCAGATAATATGACAGTCTTGTGAGGGCCTAAAAATACTGAACTCTTCTGCAATGTTTGCCAATGTCTTTGTGATACCTTGGTGACCTTAAAATTACCTCTTCTTGATAAAGCATACTAGATATTGCTTATAACTTCAGTACAGGCCTTTGTTTTATACCTCAATAAGCCTTTTTTTTGCCATAGGTTTGTAAGTAAAGATTTAATAGAAAAAATACAGGGAGAGTCAATAGAATGATTATGAGGAAGTGATGGTTTTACTCCAATATCACATATACATTCACACATGCATATTACATATATTCAATCTATATGTGAACATATGAAAGTTCTATCCCACTGCCTGAATTACTACTATTTCAAAATAGTGCCAAAAATAGGGAGCCAACATTGCCCCTCAGTAACAAGGGGCAGTAGGGAGACAGACAAAAATTAGCTTGTTGGAGAGAAGACATTTTACCTGTGGTAAAATGTCCTAAGAAGACAAATGCGTAATTAAGAAGACTGGAGTGTAAGTGAAAATTTAGCACTGTATCAGGAAGTACATGAATATGACATGTATCAATATCTCAGGGAACATTCACTTGGCAGCAATGCCAGAGAAGGGTAAGCTGCAGTTAAATGGAAGAAAGTATTACAAAAACAAAGCTGTCTGCTGCTGTTTTTCATTGCCCATGTGGCACTGGTAAAAACAGGGATTATGGCAGGATTACACAGCAGGATAGGCAGAGGAACACTGGTGATTCTGCTTTCTCATAATTAATTGAAAGAGGCACTGTGATATTCTGGGCACAGGAAGAAGAATATTTTTTCTGGCAGGCTGCCCCTCTCCCTAACCCACAACAGCCTAAGGTTTTGCCTGTCTCTACTCTTTACAGAAAAGGCTGCTGGTTCCAGCAGTGGATGCACAGTCTTGACTGCCAGGTGGGGACAATCAGAACATCAATCATAGCCAATTATTCGCTTTTGGACATTTCTGAGCTTGGAGACTTTTAACAGAAGAGGAGGTTTGTTTACAGTCTCCAGGCTTTTCTAGTTCTGGGAAAAAAGCTCTGTGTCACAGCCTTTAAAAATCACTACTATATATTTATGAGATAAAAAAAAAAGTGTCTAAATGTTAATCAGAAAGTTCTGGATTCCATCCTAGCTTTCAGATTTTATGATGGATGATGACTGCTTCCTTTATCAAAAAACATCCCTCCTTTCTCTAAATCACTTAACTCTGTTTTGTTGGTGGACAGTTGCAGCTACGCAGACAATACAACAGTTTTGCACCTGATGTTGGACATTCATCTTTTTACATAGACTGCTGTCACTTGTTCTGCCAAAATCTTTAGCAGAATAAATTTTCCAAGAGCGTCCTGTTGTAAAACCTTGAGCAAAACAGGAGGTGGCTGAGGAAGAAAAGAGTTGGATTGAAACAGATATTAAGAGAACTTAAGCTTGCAAGCCTTTGATTGATTAGGAGACTATCAATTTCTGATCATTCTTTCTTAATAAATTTGATGCATGGTTTTCCCTGGGGACAGGATACATTTGTTTGGGTTTTTTTGGCTAATCCAGAAATATCAATCTATACTTTTCAGAAGGAAAACATCTTAAATTGCATTTTGAATCACATTTTAAACTGTCTCAGACATGAAGATGCAGTCTCACTAGAGGACAATTAATTTAAGCTTGGAGCTAGGGCTTTACTTTGTCTCTGACAGATTGTCCAACTGGCACTTTCCTTTTAACACCAGATGCAATACTGTTAATTTAAAGGACCATATTCAAGACAGAGATACATATTTTGGCAAGAGATTACTTGCATTACTCATCGCAAACTAGTGAAACAAAGATTTTTAAATATTTAATATAGTTTTCATTATTCAAACTATTGATTCACTTTAAGCATATCATCCATCTTGGACAACAAAACCCTGGTCATCAATTTTGTAATTTTTCATAATAATCCTTCTCTTGCCCAGTATTTGTGCTCCTCTTTCCTATCATGTTGGACATGAACTGAGAGAATAATGTATTGTTATTTATTTTTAATAAAGTGTTTTAGTGTTTTGCAAGATTGCACTATACAAAAATGGCAAAATAAATTATCCAGGTTATGACATAATTATCTAGGGACACAGCAAAATTTTAAAGTAAATCTCCTGACACTTTTTAGAGTGTTCTTTCAGCATCTGAGAAAACAAAATATCAGTCCTAAAATAAAATTTCTTTCTATTAATTATACTATTCTGTTATAAATTCTCACTTTGTTGGCTTGGCTATCAAAAATTTCAGAATCAGCTTAATGTTCTCCTCAACACGTGCTAAATCCAGCATCACATTTTGCAATAAATACAGCACTAAAAATCTCCTAGCAAAAGGAACAATACCTACATTTTGATATATGCATATGTTTATCTATGTATGCGTTATTATGTATGTGTGAATGTTGGGAATCATCAGACCTGAATGTTTTCTTCAAAGTTTTTTTTTTTCACCAGCAGAAAGCTGAATATTCTATGAAAGGAGGAGATTAAATAGGAAGGTCAGCTATTGCAGTCTACTTACTTTTTTGTCTCTCTCATTTTCCATGAGAATGGAAAAGTGAAAAGTGTATTAATTCTAGTGCTAAATTAAAAAAAATCAAACCAAAGTGTAGTTCTTTAGGACTGTGCAATGGAAATAAAGATATCTCAAAAACTGACTACGTAATCCAATGCAAAGTATAGACATATCCCCTCATAATTTATCCTGAAGTTAAACAGAACACATATGTAAATTAGGATGATGACATTGGGTTGCTATTTTGAAAGATTTAGAAGATAGTATATACTTGCATGTAGTCATCCCTCTGTGTATGCTCTGATTTACCATGTAAACTTATGCTATTTATCATGAAAGTCTATCCCAAGATGTCACATCCTCAGGTTTAATGAAAGAGTTAAAAATAAAGCAATAAACAAAAAATACAATTACCTTTAATTGATCTATGCATTTACAAATTAAATATCTTCAGAATGAATTATGACATTTTATAAACCTTCTGGGAGATATGCGGGTAGATTTCTGTTTCTTTAATTATGCTATGCTGTGGCAACAGCCCTCTGGCCACAGAGAGTAACTCACAAATTTCCCAGGCATGGTCCATGGGAAGGCTGTGAGAAGGTCAGAGAAGAGAATGAAAAATAATTCTTATCTTCACTTGCTGCACCTGTTGTTGTGAACGTGTGAAATGTGTTATGGAGATTTGTTTACCAAAGGGTGGTTTCTTAATTG
Source organism: Loriotus luctuosus (assembly GCA_035582745.1). Lineage (NCBI taxonomy): Eukaryota > Metazoa > Chordata > Aves > Passeriformes > Thraupidae > Loriotus > Loriotus luctuosus. The sequence goes on from JAWWEY010000115.1 coordinate 124,449,861, forward strand.
GCCAGTGGTGGTGGTGGTGGTGTTTAGATTGAAGGACCAATTGGGTCCATCTGTATTGTGACTGTCTGTAAGGGTGATGAGTTTCTTAATAAGTATAGTATAATAAAGTGATTGATCAGCCTTCTGGAATCATGAAGTCAATGCTAATTATTACCCAGCTGGGGATGTCATGCTATGACAGTACTCTACTCAATAAAGAATGGGCTTCTCCCTCTCCATTTCACAATTATACCCAGTGTCTAACTTTCAAAATCGGGTAAATTAAAAAATTCTACACTGTTCCTAGAACAATGTCTAATTATGTTTTTATTTTTAGTACATTAAACTGAGTGTATCTGAGGTTTCACAAATAAATTGAATTCTTACTGTAATCTATGAAATGTTTGGCATTGTCCCCAAATTAACAAGATGGGCATATTTTCTTCACATTATGGGAAGGATTATTTTCCATAAATTTAATTTATTTTCATGTATGAGTGACAAATTATTATCAAATATAAATTTCTGGTTTTTATAATATGTTTGAGTGCAACTCATCATAAACAAATGCATGGGTTTTTACCTGTAGTCCTGAATGTGAATAACATTGGGGGAAAAATAAAATTCTTTATTTCATAGACAATAATTTACTCAATCATCATGAAAAAATTAGTATATTGGTTTAATATATGAATTTATGGGTATATTATTATCACTTTCTCATATTGTGCATCTTTAATATATTTGAAAAAAAGTCTTATTTGTGAGATGAAATATTGATATTTTCTTTTAGTATTTCATGCATTCTCATACTTATCTTAGGAAAGACATGTGTTTCTTTCCTCTCTTTTTCCCTCAATATATAATTGCATACACAAACAGGAGGCCACACTAGTATAAAATTAAGCAGAAGCTACAAATTATTTCAAACCTGATACTTTTTAGGAAAATTAGATACTTAAGATTTTTTATTTGGATTACTAATATAAGTCAAGCTATCAGTCCAACAAATTATTTTAAAAATACATAATCTCTATATCTGTTTCAAAACATTTTATTAATAACAGAAAATTAACTTAATTGCTAGGCAAGTTCTTCCACTAATTTATTTTTGTTATTTCAGTTTACTAACTTCAGCTTTAAATGTGATATTTTCATGCCTTCTCTTTCTGGATTGTCAGAAAAAATGACTATAAAGAAATTACTGTCCATGATTAAGTTACTGTTTCTCCATCCTTGGCAACTAAACAGCCAGAACTGTACACTGTTTCTTTAGGATTAGGTTACTGGTGTTAATAATAACAGATTGAAAGAGGCATCAACACTGACAACTTCACATGGTTGTGTCTGTCCTGGTGACTTTTGCTGTATCAAGGCAAGTTCTTCCTGCTACTGGAGCTAAAGTCCCTCTTCTTTCCACACATCCTGAGCACAAATGCAGCAGTATGTAGTAAAAATAGCAATTCTATATCGCAGCTAATAGCTATGGACAATTATAGACAGTTTGCAGCCCAAGAGTTTTGCAGACATGGAGGACACTGACCTCTTCCTTTTGCAGTGATTCTTCTTCAAGTGGTACAAGCTGATCTACCCCTCTCACTCGTTCCTACTCTGGCACTTTGTCAGCAAGCTAAATATGTCAGCACAACTTTTTCTATATCATGTCATGAACGATATCCAAGCACTGATCTGGCTAAAGAACATCCTCCTGGGCAGCTGGGGCTATGCTGTGGGTCCTGCAAAAATGACAGAAGGCTTCAGAAATGGACGTTACAATGCTGATCATAAAGCCTCTTTGCTGTTTTTGCTGCTGGTTTACATTCTGAAAGGCTTCACTTCCTGAGCACATCGCTGCAGTGCCACTTCATGTAAAGATTTCCACTCAGAATGTTGGAGAACTGGGGCAAAATGGCAGCAAGCACATTTGAGTGGGAGGTGCTGTTGCAGTCTGTGAAGTGCTCAGTGGTGTGCTGTTCCCACTGAATGTTGCCTGGTGGATGCCAGCAGTAAGGCAGCACTGGCTGGATTTCCCACACAGCTCGGCGCTGATCCATCACAGCCTGTCAGCACTCTCACAGCATGCCTAATGAGGGCCTCTGTGATAATGTGGAAGATAGGCTATTCCTTTCCCATCAACTGATCCTTGCACTTCTGGGTGATTTGTCTTTGATGCTTCTTTCAGCAACTTACAAAGCTGCAGGCTAAAAAGCCAACAAATTATTCTTCCTTAACTTAGAGGATGCCTGGAGTCAAACACTAAGACAAATATAATAACAAATGATGCGTACTTAGAAATCATACATTGGACACTAAGCAAAGGAAACAAAGCTTATTATGTTTCTTCTGGGATTTCTCTTTTGTTTTACAGTGATAAAGGATTTTAGGTAAAATTTTTATAGAATGTAAATAAAATAATAATTTTGCAGATGTCAAAATCCCGAGCAAAATCAATGACAATATTTGAAAGAGAAAAGTTAGAAACTAGAACTCACCCAAAGAAGTAATTTTTACATAGGCTTTCTGTTTGGCTTGTGAATTTTATCCTTTACGTGCTTATACTGGAAACTGCTACTTTTTGTTCCAAGTAAAGATTATAGTTTGACTTGCTCTTGCTTCTCAAAACGTGTTCATTCCCAAGCATTAGCAAACTTCAACATAAATGGAAGGTGATAATTCATATAGTAATGTCATTCTTATTTTAAATCTCTTACAGCTGTGGGTATTCAAAATTTTTGATTGGAAGAACACTGGTTAAAGAAATAATCTGGACTGGGTAAACCTAAAGAGAGGGGAGTGGGAAATATGCACAACCAGCTTAGTTGTCGGTTTTGCTCAGAACTTTTTAACTACTCCCTCTAGCCCTTAAAATGCCTCAGGAATACAGTCAAGGAATACTAAAAATGGTACCATCATATTTTTTTCCATATATTTTGAAACTGATGGATCTCATTCCTTCTATTTTTTACTACATCATCTCCGCCATCTCAGCTGCTGCCAGTCCCAGGCAACTGAAATGGTCTCTTTGCCATATTTTTTTCTGTCAGTGCAGATTCTACAAAACCCCTAATAGAAGATGCCAGCCTCTTCCACTGATGTCAGATACCACTTCTCAAAGTCAGTTTAGTCATCTTAAATGCTGTTGGGTTTGCTTTTGGGGTGGCACACCTAGACAGAGGTCAGAGCTTTCATTAGGAAACCCAGAACAGAGTAAGGAATATTGATAGAGTTCATTGTTTCCTAACAAAAATCTTTGTTGCTGTAAGTACTGTGCAATTTTCATTGGGAGTTCAATAGCCATTAGTTCTATATGATGTTTTAATAAGCTATAAAAGGGTAAGATTTTAATTGCTAATTAGCAATAAACATTGATTTTTTTGCCTCACTGCTTTCCCCAGGACAAGCCTCACAGGCTCTTTAGCCCATATTGTCAGCATTTAATTTCAGCTGTTATCTCCTTCCCTACTCTCACATTTTTTTTCCACCATCCAACTCTTGTTACAGCCTCCAGTTATAAACTGGAAAACTTCCAATGTTGAAATTCATATAGAGAGAAAAAACTGCAGCGGGACCAGGACGAATGGGAAACAGAAGTTGAAATGAAAGACTAATGAAGAATAAGGAGCAACAAACAAAATTCTACCTCATTTTTAGTAATGACTTTCCAATAAAAGGAATCTATAGCCTTTGAACTGTGCTCAGCAAATATAGGTTAAACAAAAATATAAAAAAAAAAAAAAAACAAAAAACAAAACAAAATAAAACCCCCCACCAAACAAAGAAAACAAACCCATCTGAGAAAAAAAACCCAACCCCAAAATCTGCCAGGAATAGTTTTTAGAGTAACAATATCTTCAGATTACTTGTCAGATTACTTTTTGTCCCTGAATTTAAATGCTGGCTTTTCTGACTGAAATCAAGATACTGTGGACTTGTATTTTGACTGTTAATGTTAAAGTTACATTTTAATCAAATAGAAAAAAAAAGTTGCTTTTCTGGAACTTTTGGAATCACATTACTTTCAAGTGTCCCCATGGAAACACAATATTTCCTTCTTCAGTATCTTCCTTTCTTACTTTTTAGTAAATCAAAAAGTTATGTAATTTTTTACTACTGTCTATAGCAACTGACAGTCTACTTTAAGACTACAGATGTGCCATGAAGAATAGAATTATAAGAGAGCCAGCTTTATGACATGTTAACAAGAAGAAAAAAATTTAAAATTATTATTTTAAAACATACATTTTAAGTTAACATATCTATATATGTGTAATTTTTTTTGTATTTTATTTTTATTTTGTTTTTAGAAACAAACCCATGCTTTAGTTCAAATCTGGAAATAAAATGTTTCAAATTATCAAAATTTTCAGTAAAATGCTAGTAATGACTTTCAGCCCACTCTATCAGCTTCTCCTGGATTCTGTTTGAGGAACCTTTTCTCACTCACTCCCTGTTCTTGGTCAAATCACTCCAAGTTTCCCAAATTCCTGTTTTATAAAGCGAATTAAGTATTTACTTACTGTTGACTCCCAAAGGGATATCTGTGGGTTAATAACTTAATATTTGACTTTGAAAAATCTCAAGTGTTATATTAGTGCCAAGTGTTATTCTTATGAAACCTATTAAACCACAATGAATGATCAATTAGCTCAGGTCAAAGGATGTGTAGCTGTAAAGGGTCTAATTAGAAGTTGATAAATAGAATGATTGAAAGCTGGTGATCTGTTGTACTACTTCACACTTACAGGGCACAGAGACCTACTAGTCACCACTATGTTCTGTATTCCTCCTGTCACAGACTGAACAGCCAGAGGTTTGAAAAAATCCAAAATTTTCTGTATTTGTTTAAGAGCCTATCAAGCAGACTGAAAAACCCTCCTGTACAATATCTACAGGCCTTTATTAAAAGTGCAATACGAATGTGGCTAGGGAAATGGAAGAAATGCTTCTGAAATGTAATAATGTTAGTTATAAATTATATTTTGACTACTCAGAAAGCCATACCGTTTCCTGGTAAGTCTAAAACCTAAGGGTTTTAGGTTGCAAATTTAGTGACAGAGCTTCTTAGCGGCAATAGAAGTTCATCTTATATTGTGGAATTTGGGTTAATATTGTCAAAAATTTGCTTTGTATAAACCAGGACTTCTGCTGCAGAGATGATGACATGGAGTATTTAGCTGCAGTTTTGAAGTTGGGAAAATATATCAATATTTTTTAGCATTTCTTGTCACACTGATTTTCTGGATACAAATGGAAAGGTGGAAGGATTCTATCCATAAAGACGTATTTATACTCTTCATCTTTTGAATTGCATCTCCATGATGTTTTGTACCCAAAAAAACAATTAAACCAAACCCAAGGCATCAGATTACAGCCTAATTTGAGATTACGCTATTAATTTATTAAGCATTTTATCAGTGGTATTTAAGTTAATTTCTTCAGTGCTAGGTCTTCAGAGATCTAAAGTACTGGTTGTTGGAGCACTGGTCCTCTTTGGGCCGTTGAGTGGAGTACAGCACAGAACTATTCAACATAAGGAAGAAAAACATAGTAACCCCAGGAAACCATGTTCTCCTGATCATTTTACCTATAGGCTAAAATATTATTCTCATGAAATGCTATTTGTTAGAATGAGACACAGCAACTTTTCTGTAACTAAATAAAAGCTTTGAGTGATAGATAAACTGCATGGACTGTCAAAATAATTTACTCTGGTCAGTGGAACTATAAAAACTCAGATAACCATTGTGATGTTTGTGATAGATATTGACTACTCACAGCTTCCCTGGAGGTCATCTATTATTTTTTAAAAAGCAATACTTTTTTTGTCAAAAGTATCCACTATTATATAACACCTGTGGTAATGTCATGATCTATATTTATTATGTCTTTTAACAGAATGCAATGAACCATAGTCTAAATTATTATTATTATGGAATGAAGAAAGCACTATTCAAAAGCCAACGTGTGTTCACATAAAGGCTCAAATAATACAGTTTACCAACTGAAATATCCCTGGTGAAGCCACCTAACATTTTATGCTACCAGTGCAGATTTTTGTCTGCTTTAGTCAGTCTCAGAAAGCTCAGATAAATGCTCTGCAATGAATCTATTTGAAACAATTCTTTTAAGGAATTTTTCCTTGTTCTCTACACCAGTATTTATCAATAATATTCAGACTATGCATTTTTGCATCTCGTAAATCTACAAAATAAAATTATATTGCTTGTTTGGCAACTGTGATTATCTCAGAAATTTCCATGAGAAGAGTTATCTTGCTTTCAGTAGCAAGTTTGTTTCTTCTTAAGGAATAGTATTAATAACCATAACACTGCAGAAGCAAATAGCTTGTTTACTTTTTCAGTAAAGACAAAGTTTTTTTCAGGCCAAATATGTGGGTTTCCATGTGGTGAGTTTCTTTGTTAACATTGGGTCCTAAAAAAAATAAAGAAAAAAACGAAAGAGAGAAATCTCAAGGAGAACTGGGAAATCTTTCCTGGTATCCAACAGCATCAAAATAACAGCCTGAGATGACTTGATTCATCATCATCCAACTGAAAATTTTGAAAGTATTAGTCAAATATTCAGGAAAAAACCAACATCCTAAAAACCATCAATTTAATATTGCTACAAAGGTATTTTTATTTTTTTTTTCTTTTGATAGCATTTAGCAATTTTCAAAACCTTTTAACTTATATCTCACTTTCAGGGTTTTTTAATGTTTTTCACCAAATACTAATTGCAGAAACTGCATGAAATTGAAGCCTGCTGATAATGTTTCCTTGAAGCACCAATATTAATGGATCATATATCAATTAAATTTAGTAGCAGTTCCCATAACATATTTTTTCTCAGAAATTTTTTATTTTTTGGATCCTCCAATATCTCAGTCTTGATCACTATTTTTACGCAACTGAACCAAAGGAACCATGACTGAGTCAAAAAATAGTATAAAATCTCCACAGAAACCTGGATAAATCATCAGATAGACTCACACAAAATGATTGTCTGAATTCATTCAAAGAATGTCTTCAATGACATTCAACTTAAATTGCAACCCAAAGAAATGAGGATATTAAAAGATTCTCAAAAAGTCGGATTGTGATGTGCTCAGTACCTGTAGCTGGGATCAGTGTTTCCAAAAAACTCCATTCTTACTTAAAGGTAAATGAAAATGCTCTTAAATATTTTCTGTTCAGATTATTTGATTTAGATTAGAAAAATCACATACAGCTACATTTATAAAAATTAAGAATGCTGAGGCGTTGAACAACTTTGAAATCCACGCCTTACTTTTAAAAGGATATATAAAAGATTTCTGAATTCTCTTGAGTATCCAGTTAAGTGTGATTGAAGGTCTCTTTCATAAAATCTTATCTAATCACTTACAATAATAGATTCAGAAATTGTTTTCAGTAACACTATGAATCACACCTGCAGTTTGAAAGAATTTTACTTTGTTTTTATTAAAAACAATTTTATCAGCTCCCAGAAAAAAAGAAACATAAATTCAGATGTTTGTACCCTGTAAGTTAGATGTGAGAATGAAAAACTAGTAATAGCAGCAGGAATATTCTTTAATTATAAGGTAAAATAATTATTTTTTTTCTATTGGTCTTAATCATGACATGTCATAGCATTACATCATTTTTCTATGGTTGTGTTCTTTGTTTATACCTCCAAAAAAGATAATAAAAATTACATTAAAATGTTATAGGCCTTTGTTTGAGATTTCTACTTCTTTATTTATTTTTCAATATCCTTCTAAATTTCATCTTATTAACCAATTTTTTCAAAAAATAGAGCACCAAGCCTGTATGTCCATACTGCAACAGTCCATCTGCTCTATTTACGACATACAGAAGTAACAAAATACATCTTACATAGCTACAGAGGGATCAGAGTAAAAGTTAAGACTTTCTATTCAGGTGAAAGACTTCTAAATCCCTGCTCAGCTACTGCAGAATTCAGGTGACACCTCAGCACCAGGATTCTTCAGCTTTCTTAGGGTCTTCCCTCATGTCTCAGTCTCCCAGGTGAAAACAATGCGATCATTCAGTTTGAGAGCCTCAAAATGGTGCATGTTTCCAGCCTCATCTGATTAATGCAAATAGGGATTTACAGAATGCATTTAACTTCCCATTTTCTTTCAAATATTGTCAGAAGGAAATGGAAGGTGGCAGGTCAGGTTGTAGTGAAGCACTCATGCCAGGACAGGAGAGTCAGGTTCCTGTTTGCGCATGACGCATCAGGCTCCCTACAACCCCAGCTGCCACAAGTGAACCATAGGAAGTGCCATTGACTGGTCTCACTGAAAAGGGGGGAGGAGGAGGAGAAACACCTGCATCTTCGGCTGCTTTTGTCAAAACTGTGTTCCTGTGAAGAAAAGAGTTCTCAGAGCTGCTTCCCAGCAGGTCAAACCCCAGCTTGTGCTGATGCATGGGGTTATTCCTCCACAGGTGCAGGACCCTGCATTCGTATATGTTGAATTTTAGAATTTTATGCTCTTCCTATTTCTCCAACCTGTCAGGATCCTTCTGAATGGCAGCACAACATTCTGGATGAACAGTTCACAGACATTCACAAAGCTTTTCTGTCATTTAAAAGATTTCCAAACCTGGGACTCCTTCCTGTAAATTGTTGGTCTTGTCTGGAAATGAAATCCAGGTGAATTAATAGTTTTCTTCTAGTCAAATCAGACCTTTGTATTAGAATTAATTAATTGAGTCTCATTACATCAATGTGCAGCAGACTAGTTTTCTTATCAACTAATGTTGATATGAAAGCTTAGATAATTAATTGCAAGTCAAGAATGTTTGTATCCTTTATATGAATATGGTTTTTTAAAAGGAAAAGGGCATGTGTTTATATATGCACACACTTTTTTATTTTTAGTTTAGAAGAAAACCAATTAAGACTGCTATATAATGAGCAGTCATGCCAACAATAAATCACATTTCTTCATAAGTTGTGTAATGCAACTCCCTGAGCAACTTATTCCAGTAAAACTGGATGTTGACTTCTCCTGTCCTGTACATTGAGAGTAAGATACTAGGCACGTCTTCTTTCAGATTATAGTATTGGAATAAATATAAACCTGATAAACAAATATTGTTTTAATAATTATAACTGCCAGTGATGTGTCTAGTGTTTTTCCAAGCAAATTAAAAGGAACATTAACCTAAGTGTCATTCAGAAGAAAATAAATTAGAACAGTGTGCTTGATAAAAAGTATATACAATCCAGAATATCTCAGGAAAAAATGCTGGCATATGTTTTGAATTCTTTGAAGAAAAGAACTAATGAAAACAGCACTACCACCATAACTCCAATTCTAGTTCCTGACTATTGAAACAATGCAATAAGGACACTGGATACGGAAGAATTACTCACCCAGCCCTTCACAATAAATTTGTTTGATATTACCTCATTTTATTTCCAGTACAGCCTCCTAAAGTAAGATGAAATAGTACTTAATGTAGGATAAAAATATAATTTCCACTGAGGTCAAAGAAATAGCTACAAAAATAAGGATAGTTTTGGGTTTTGATTGACAATCCACATCTTCAAGACTATCTTGGAAAAACCTTCATTATAGTAGTTCAATATCCATTTGAAAAGCATTGCAAGGTGGTTTATATGACATAAATTTTTTAACTGCAGGATATTATTGGCAGTTAACAATAACCAGGTAAAAAAGGTAATAAACAAGTGTAAAAACACTTTCAATAGGCATTGAATATGCAGTAAATAGATAATAACCAAGGATCATTTGTTAGGCTGAAGGTCAGACATGCCGTGGAGGCTACGTATAATGAATGGAAGTTTGATGTATGTATGAGTGATATTTGATCACAATACCAATGTAACCCTTTTAACCATTAAGGATAAGGAAATAGAGAACAAAACAAGGATAGCATCTAGTTTCATCATTGTTACCCAAACAGACTAGCTATGCTTTAAATACTATTAGCATAAAGTTAACAGTGTGAAAACATGGCAATTACCTCAAAGCATATCTTCCCCAAGGGATCCTCTAACTCTGATTAAGCCAATGACAAAACTCCTGCTACCTTCCAGAAAGCTGAGTTTTCATCTCCTGGTATTTGTTAGGAGTCTTATCTTTCTCACATTTGTCAAAATATACCTGCAGTCTTTCTTCCCATTCCAGAAAGCACATGCAAGGGAAAAAGAAGCTTATGTTCCAATATGTTTTTTCTATACCATGCCATACAATGCACGCTATTCTACAACTTTCAGGTTGTAGACTGGCAGACTGGGAATTTTTTTTTTCTATAAGTCTAATAATAGACTTCATGTAATCATCACTAAGAAACAACATGCAACAACTGGGCACTACAGAAAAAAAAAGTTGAAATAAATGTATGAACATTCTTGAGTATCCAACTCATATTAAATATTTACAGCTGTTATAAATTGTTTAGACTGTGACCTTGATAGCGCAAACACTTCCCTAGCAGCTTGCTATCAGGCTTGAATTTTAGTAATGATGTTTAGAGAACATTTTATTAAAGATATTAAAACTTCTAACAGCCAAGTGTAGAGAATATATCTGCAAAAAACCCCATAACACTAAACAGAGCATTACAAATGCATACTGGAAATCCATTAATAAAGGGAACTAGGTGTCTGCTTAAATTAAACATTTATCTTTCACTGTTGGGGGCAAAGGTTTATATCTAACACTAATGAGAAGAGCTAAACTATTGGCCTCATCAGTTGTTTGAATAAGATGTTGCAAAATTAATTTCATGACCTCACTAGCTGTTTGCAAAATACACCTACAAGAACACAATCCATGGTCCTCTGCTATTGATGAACATATTGGTACTAATGGAAAATTCAATCTAAATAATACAGGGCTCAGTGGCAAGAGCCTGTGCAAAATTTTCTGGTTTCACCATTACACCTGTAAACCTGACTTAGTAGAAACTGAAAAAAGGTGATCTTTAAGCTGTTAAACATGAAACTCTGCTCCTGCAAAATGTTGTGGAGTAGAAAGTCCTACCCTACTTTAGAATTTCTTTGCAGCACCTGGATTGTACAATAAAAAGACACTGCTTTGAGGTATGTATTCTGTAATATACTAGAATAGCTGGATTTCCCAAAGCAATATAAAATACCTAAAGATAATACACTGCAGTATGAAGATCCCAACACATGAGGCTTTCTCTCTCTAGTTGATAAACTCTTAGGAAAAATTTACAAAAAGGTCTGGCTGATTATTAGTCTGTAGCCTATTTCCTGCATAATCACTAAATGTTATGGTAACTCCCTGAATCATTCTGTAAGGAACCTGATGCTCTTGGACATTCTCATGTAACCCCAGTGTTTCAGTCATACCTTTCTGTCACAATTTCCTAGGAATAGAAATAAAATACCAAGTGCCTGATTTCCTGAGGTGTTAGCTGGGCACCTGCATAACTGCATTTCAAGACAGATGCAGATGTCTAACAGTTCAGAGAAATCAGCTTCTTTTTTATTTCAGCCTTCTTAGTCAAAATAAAGTACAGCTTAGGTGCATTTTTCACTCAGTGAGCTAGCATTCTAGCACAAAGGTTAGTCATTGTTACTGAGTTTTGGCTATCATGAATATTTAATCATCTCTGCTATACTATCTAGGTTAACAGCTCGTCCCTATTCTCCATTATAACAAAGAGACATTATTTTCCCTCTTGTCGCACTCAATAAATCTGTCTACTCCCCAACAAATATGTCTTGGCAGCAGTCCAGTCATGGGAGTCACTAACAAGATGGTACACCTGAGGTCAACCAAATCACTCTTTAATACAATAATCACATCTCAGCTTGGCAGTCCATCACCTATCATTCTTCCCAAATGAACAAACAAAACTGCAGGAGAAAATACTCCTGGGCACCCTCTCGCACTGCAATGGTGGCAACAGCTGGTCCAGCAGATGCTTCTCATGTGATTCAGCACCTGTGCTCTCGCATTGCATTTCTGCCGTGGGCCACGTTAATAGATATTTTTTTCACTTTTTCGAAATGAAATGTCCATACCTAAAACAAATGTTCAGAGGGATTCAACAGAACTCTATTTCTCTTACTTAAAGGAAACCATCCAATCATAGAAAAGAGCCTGAAAGAGCCCGAGAAGCCTTTATTAGTATAATCTCTCTACTTTGTAATTTATGTGTGAGGTAAATTTGAGACCCCTCAGTTTTTCTGGTAACCTGTAGATCTGAAAGACTTATGCCAAAAAAGAGAGTTAGGCAAAGTTAATGCAGATGATATAGGTACATATCTGTATTTTAAAAATAAAACTGTGAAGTACTCTTGATTTGGGGACCATTTATTATTAGGACTAATAATTTCTTGCTTCCTGAATAGAGGAATGGGGTTTTACTGTTTTAGATACATGTTAAAAATGTAGGACGGTAACCCAGTTTTCTACTAGAGGTTTATTAGGCCTTTCTATTGAGATACTTATAAAAATCATGTGCATATAAAAATCCTTAGTCCTCAAATAGTCTTGTAAATCTTAGTACCACATGGAAACCCTTAGTCATGACTAAAAAGTCCACCCATTTGGAAATCTAATGATTTCAAAATGGGCATTTTAGGAATTGGATTTGATGTTCATTATGGGTCCCTTCTAGCTCAGGATAGTCTATAATTCTATGACTATACTCCGCGTACTCAAATTTGTCAGAAAATAAAAAGGAAATACAGATAAATCATGCTCTTGCATTCATCAGAACTCTCTCCCACGCAAGAAAGCCAGAAGATAAAAAGAACATTTTATAGCACCTCTCATCTATAGGGGAACCACATCTTTGCCTACCACCCCCTCCTTTCCAGATAAGTTCATATCTCTAATGGACCCTTGGTAGCTTATGCATTTCACCACTGCTACAAAAAGCAGTTGTTAGGGCATTTCTTAGGATGGAGATCAGACTGGACAAAATAAAAATCACAAAAATATGTTCCCTGGAGTTCTTACCTTCCTAGCACTGTGCTTTTCTTTTTTCTTTTTCTATTTCTATAAAACTCTCATATCTTGTGAAAATACAGGCAGTACAAAGCTTGGTGGGGCACTCTTGTAACTCAACCTGTGTGCTAGTAAAAATGGAGGCTTTTTATATGCATATAAGTAATGCCTAAACTCTGTTGCACTCTAAAGTAATAAATCAGCATTACAGTAAGCAGTGACCTGGTAATCAAAAGGATCTAGGGCTCTTTTGACATTTTCAGTGTTTGTAGCAAACAGGAGTATTGCTGAGTGAAAATATAAATTGGACACTATGGCTTAAAATGTCACTTTCCTTTGTTTTCATCTAATTCCTGGGATAAATTCAAAACTATTAAAATTAATGAATAGAACCTGAGGAAATATATAAACCCTAAGCCTTTTCAAATGTGTCTTGATTTTTTGTTTTGTTTTTAATAATAATAATAACTGTTATTTTTAGTAGAGACATTATTTTCTTTTCAAAAATAGTATAATTGATAAAGTACCCATTTTGCAGGTAAAAGTTTTAACTACTACCAAAACTAGCCTCGTAATACCCACTAAAATCTATCTCAGATATTTTTGAGAAAGAGAAAACTGTATTTTGAAAATGAAAAGGAAAAGAAAAATGGATTCTTTCAGGACAGAAATACCTTGATAAAAAGTAAAATTAAATGTCTTTCTGAAGTTCTTATGCTAACTTCTACCTTACTATGAGAATTTAGTACATCACAGATGAAAAATGTAATTCAGGTGTCTGGAAAGCCGCAGAGCACTGTTAAAAATGATGAGGCCTCAAACCCCATTAAGATTGTCCATTATTCCTTTAAAGACTTCTGCTTTTAAAATATATGAACTCAATCTGAAGCTCTGCCTGAAATATTTCCTTCCTATGTGTTCATTGACAAAGACACAGTGATTGTTAGACACTATCTAGACATTTGAGGACCTCTTTGTCCTAGAAAAAAGTGACTTGTCAGTTCTCACCTTGCAGTATTGTTAAAATAGGTAACGAAACAATTGGAACAGTTAGCCATGAAAAGATGTGTGTCAAAGGAGACTTGGGAAGCTCAGTGATATGATTTTAAAAAAAGTAGCAGTATCAGAGTTAAGGAAGGAAAAAAAATGATAAAGCACTTAATGTCATAAAGTGCTTCCCAAACATTTATATAGGAGATTGTAATTACAAAAAACAGCTTTTGCCTATGTTTCTCACATTCTATTGTAAAATGCATTTTCTTATTTTTAGAAATAGCAGAGGCTGGCCTCTACCAGCCACTTTGAATGGTAAAAAGAGGTGATGTGTCACACTGACTTAGTAAACTATTTAATTACCTAATGAAGTTGCAATAATTTCTGGTTGGTAATAATGGGAAAATCTAAATTAATAAATGTCTATCTTTCTACATATGTCCATCAAACAGAAAACCTTGTTCCTAAGGTTTGTAATTTTTTTTAATAAAAGAATAAGATTTATGATAAAGTCTTAACAGCAAAAATAACATTGTCCCTAAACCCATCACAAAACCCTAGTCACAACTTTATTTAATTATCTAAAGATTCATTAACAACTTGGAGGGTTTTCAAAATTGCTTAAAGAGGTGCCGAGTGCTTCATATATTTTATTTGTAATACTCCTTAATACCTATCTGAACCTATAAACAAATATTTTTTATAAGATTTACTCTGATGCTCAGATCATAAAGGGACTTAAAAACCTAAATCAATGGAATTATGTTACTTATTTACTTTGAAAATGTTAAAATCTCATTAATTGCTAGTGATACTGGAAAGTCAATTTCAGTAACTTTAAAAGATACTAAATTTGAAGGTTTACTGAAAGTTAGTCATATAATTTTTGGTAAAGCCAGACCAGGAGAACTGCTAGGGACTCCTGGAATATTAAGCCTGTTTTTTCTTTCAAGAATTCAGTCTTTACTATTAAAAGCAGGTTATCAGAGTAAATACTAAAGTCAAACTTCTCTGCCATTATGTTCTGAACATTAACTAAAAATGTGAATCAGAGAAAATTTATTAAATTCTTTGCCCTAATATCCCTACCCATAAGATATATCAAGCAAATAATTTCACATTTTTTATGAAGGGTATGGTAGTTGTGCTTAATTTTCAGCCAACAAGGCACAAATTATCTCATTCACATTCATATGATAAAAAGAATAAGAGTATCAATGGTTCCTCATAATGCAGTAAAGCTCACTCCAACTCAGAAGGTCAGAAAAATCCCTATCAACCCTTTAAAACCTCAAATCTGATTGCAGCTGTTGTCAAGATGTTTTGTGCAGACCAGTTAGAGCAGCAAAAAGCCAAAAAGGTGTCTTAGTGGAGGGGAGAGCTCAGCATGTAGTTGTTACCACTTTGAAAATAGAGCATATTCCTGAATATCTTATGTCAGGGCTATTTTGAAGAGTTTCACTGACATAGCCATACTGGTCACAGATGGTCATTCAATGATCCCTGTAGAGCATAGTTGGGAGAAGCTGTTGCATGTAAGATATGCAGTCAGACCAGTGATGTCATGTCTTTCATTTTGGCCAAGAGTGTTTCACTGCATTGATATAAAATGTAGTTTTCCTTATCTAATTGTGTTATACCAAGAGCTCTCAGAATTTCTTTAAGAAAAATGATCCTATATTAGCATAAATTATCTTTTCTTACTTGTTCCTCTTACACTTAAATTAAACATTCTGAAAACTAAAATATAGAGGAGGACTATTATTGGTTTATTTCCTCTATTTTACATTACTTTAGGTATGTGACAATAAAGCAATTTAAAAAATAATTCCACATGAAAAATAGGACTGATGTTTGCAACATAGGCTGACATTAGTTGGAGAGTATGACTTGGGATTTACTGGTTCAGTGATAAGAAAAGATGAAGGCGCTCAAGAAAAACGTTAAAAAATAATATTCTGAACATCATCCATGTGACTTGTGCCTAAGAAGTTGTAGAGAATCCTACCCATCTATCCAGCACCACAATGGTCTGGCATTGCAGCTCTTAATCAGATCTATGAAGTTTAATAAAGCAAAAATACTTCTCAAATGGGCAAATTATGAAATAAAATTCACCATTTAGGAAGAGTTTATGACATAGCAATGTTAATGGCCAGAGGTTTAGAAAACACACTCTGCAAGGATCTAAAAAAACCAAAATCCTAAAAAAGTAGAAAGGGTAGAGATGAAAGTAAAAGATGAAAACTATTGCAGTCAACAAACCCATTACAAACAGTAGAAGTTTAGTTCCTTTTTCATGTTAGACAGAATAGAAAGCAATGGGCATAGGTTACAATACAAGAGAGTCATGTCTAAAACTCAGATTAAGAAATAAAATTTTCAAGTGGTGAAAATAAATTGAACTTAATGCACTTTCCACGGATAAAATCTCCATAATTTCAATATTTACAAATTGGAACTATCCACAAAAGATTTCCTTCTGTTTTTTATAAGAAACTGACTCCTGAAAGTCTTATGTGCAAACTTACATTAACCTTTTGAAAACAGGCCAAATGAAAAGACAGGTTGAAGTACCCTTCTTTTTCTGGTGGAAGTTATTATTGGTTTTCACATACAGTGACCAAAACATATGCTCAGGTGTTTCTACTGTTCAATTAGATTTGATCTCCAGAAAGCCTCAGAGAAGTTGAATTGACTAAAATCTGGGTAGCTTTAAGTGACCAAGGTCATGTAAGAATTTCTTTTGACAAGCACAGCTTTGTCTTTTCAGCTTCTGTGGATTTTCATTACAGGTGTCATGTCTTCATTAAGTATAGCTATTCAAAATGCCAAATACGTTGATCCAGTTTTCCAGCTGTTCTACTGTTCGGATCTGACAAATTGCAAAACTGGAGCCGGAATGGTGAATGTCTGTTTCCTGGTGGTGCTGCTCCCAGACAGCTTCACAGGAAAATACAGTAAGCAAAGTTGACAAAGGTACTTCAAAACTTAAAACCTGTGCACCATAATAGTTAATTTTTGGGAACCTGCTCAAGTCAGAGGTCTGTGCTAAGCATTTAAATTCTTTCTTTAAGGGGCAGGTGTGCTGGTTTCAGCTGGGGTAGAGTTAATTTTCTTCACAGTGGCTGGTATGGGGCTGTGTTTTGGACCTGTGCTGAACACAGAGCTGATAATATAGAGGTGATTTTTTGTTGCTGAGCAGGGCTTCTGCTTTTCATACTGCCATGCTGGTGAGGGAACTGAGAGTGCTTGGGAGGTCAGGAGGGGACACAGCCAGGAGCAGTGGCTCAAACTGACAAAAGGGATACTCTAGATGATACAACATCAGGCCCAGTATACAAAAATGAGATGAAGCTGGAAGGAGGATGAAATTTATCCTCTGAAGTAGCACTTGATGGGGCTCTGCTCTCCTGGAGATGACTGAACAGCTGCCTGCCTATGAATAGCAGTTTGGTTGTGTGTGTGGCTTTTGCTTTCCCTATTAAACTGTCTTAATGTAATCCCACGAGTTTTTCGGCCCTTACACTTCTCACTTTTACCTCTCTAGCTTTTACCCCTTGATCCCACTGGCAGGGAAGCGAGCAGGTGGCTGTGTGGGGCTTGGCTGCTGGCTGGGGTTAAACCATGGCAGTGGCTGAGGCTGAGCAGCACACTGAACAGGAGGTACCTGTTCATTAACTGGAAATACTGTTCTGCCTACCTTCTTCTCCACAAAAGTCTCAGAAATTTCCAGAACAAAACTCCATTACATGGAGTTTGTTTTGGTTTTTTTGGGGTTTTTTTGGGTTTTTTTAACAATGCCCTTATTTTTTAATACAATACTGCAGATAACTTTTCTTTAACTTAGAAAAAATGTCATACAACTGTCCTGTCTGACTCACCTGTAGCTTTTTATTATTTCTATTATCTGTTCACAACCAAGGTAAACATCTATTTAGCAAAAAAATTATTACACTTGGTATACATGGAGTTAGGGATGAACACTGATTTCTACTGAAGCTGTAGAAAAAAGAAATTATAAAGGATGATGCTCAGTGTGCCCTGACATTAATCTTTTCTGTTCCTGTACCTCTGAGTCACAGATGTAGTCTGCCCTTGGTTTTAAGCAGGCAGAGTGTTATATTAAGAGAATCTTGTCTTTTGAAAAAGGATAGCATATGGATCTGAGCCAGAAGATTAACAGCAAAAAAAAACTCCAATTCTGATCACTCCAGTGCCATTCTGCAAGGATTCTGGAAATTTACTTCAGTCTGTGCACTTTCACAGAAATGCCCAAATTCCTCTCTACTATTAAGAAGGGAAGATGTGTTTCACCAGTGCCTTCAGTTGTTAATGAAGCTACCCACTTTCTCAACATAATTCTTTTGGAACAGTTTTCACTGGATAATTTCAAAGCAATAGTACTCCCTTTAATTCAAAGAATACTGTCTTGCACTAAGACCTGCAGGGTCCAGAAGTCTAAGATCCAGTAAATAAATCCAGCTGTTTAAAATGTCACACTATTTGCTCAGGAGAAAGATGAACAAGTTTGACCTGTACATTTCCAAACATTTTGAGCTTTCTTCAGTTTAGAATTTCAAACCTGAACAAATTTCCCTTCGATAGCTGCTGCAAGCTACTGTTCCATTAAAAACTGAGAGAACAACCCATCTCACCTAGCTATGCTCACAGTTTCTACTCAGAAAGCCAGATAGAAAACCGCATAAGCTTGGAAAACCAATATGTAGTAAAGATCAGGAGATAGAAGATAGGGCAAGGAATCTGAAACACAAAATTATAAGCAAAGATTTTATCATAGCAAAATTCTGGAAAGTGGGTTTGGAGAGACAAATATATAAAGAAGATGAAAAATTGTGAGTCAAAAGTCAGTGGTGAATACTAAAATTGACTTTTGGACATTACAAGAAATGAATAAAATGAGGTACCTGTGTGAGTGTGATGTTTGTCTAAACAAGGACATAAAATGGATATGGGCAATTCTAATATATAAGGAATTAGTCACTCATATATACACATGAGGATCAGTGGAACATGTGTTGGATTTATAGTTGAAATCCAGATCAAAACTTTTAAAAGTCATGACAGAGGAATCATTTCATGACATTTTATGATCTATATTATTCAAGAAACCAAATTAAGTTGTTATAATGGTCTTCTCTTTTCCAAAGACCTGAAATAAATTTATTATTTAGATTCCTTCTAATAGAAAACAATAAATCACTTCTTCCTTTCTTGAATACAAGCTGCTGGCATGTGCATGTTATACCTCTGATCTTGGAAGCTGAGAGAGGACAATGGAAGATGTTGATTTTTCTGTATTTTTCCCAAAACTCTTTGCTTAATCACCCTCACTAGGAAACTGCTGCAAGGCTTATATGGACAGATCTTCTGCTACATTTGGGTTAATGTTTTTATGCTTTTTTTTACAGTTTCTTCATTTGTCATGAGACCAGGTTACTAAACCTGGTTGTAGGGTCATCTAACTTACTCCAATGTCTACCATTCATGTCCTTATTTGCTTTCCATTTTCTGATTGCCTAGGAGTAGTACAGGGCAAGAGTTGACCCCGATGTCAGTACCAATCTTATGGGGATGACAGTACACTTAAGGGAAAAAAAAGGAACAGTTGAATAAGAAAACTGGAAAGATGGAATTGAGTAGGGTTCCTATGGGGGACACAGTTTTGCCTGGGGTGTAACAGATTTTGGACGGCTTTAATCATGCAGTAAGTTGGCTTTCAAGTTAGTTTTCTGAATAAGGTGATAGAGATCACCTTAAGCTGGATAAGCAGGAATAATTTTTGTCATAATGGTCATTAAAAATACATATATAAGCAATAATATAGAAAATTAAATGCAACAATTTTTCAAAGGAGATCCAGTTACTTTGAAAAACATTGTGAAAATTTGTATCTATAGTCTGACAAGGGCATTGAAAGAGAGAAGGGACATCGGTAATATGTTAGAAAGCACAAGAAAATGAGGCTTATTTTTCTTATAAAATGAACCATGATTTTTATAGCCTTAAATGTCTGGTTTAGTCATTCAAGCTTTGCATGCCTGAAAAGAACATTAGGAACAATGAGTCAAAGAATATACAGTTAAGGCCTTCCTTAATATTGCAAGGCTTTTCTTTGTTTTGGTGTAGTTTTATCAGGAACAACATTTTTTCCCCATAAAATGAATAAAAAATAGGCACTTGTGCTGTTAAAGCAGGTAAAAAAGTCTAAATAATGCATGTAAAATACATCTAAAACACGTGTGGAAAGAACCTGAATTCCTACACATTGGACACCTGTGCTTTAGGATTGTCTCAGGTTGCAAATGCAAGATGCGGCCAGAGGTGCAGAGGCGTGTATTATATTGCCATTTGTCGGAGGTGGGGAGCTATCTTCTGTTAATTGGGCCACCTGTTAAAACCGGGTGGGGCAGTTTTTCTTTATCTCTTCCACAATCAATCCTCCCTCCAGGAAGATATCTTCTGTTAATGGGCCATTGAGTCTCTCTGCACGACTGATAAAATGACATCATTCATTGTAAAATGTTCCACCCAAGGGAGGAGCCAATCTGAGATCTGGAACACCACAGATAACCTTTTCCACTAAATTCCCAGCGAAGCAGCTTTCCTTTCCCACCGGATTCCCAGAAGACCTGGCCCATCTACACCACCAGTCGACCTTCAGAGGAAAATGACACCCTTCTGCAGGATCACTGCTTCAACAGAACCACATCTGTCACTCCAGGAGGGCTGCAGCCACCATTTAATGGGACTGCTACAAACACCCTGACCCACAAGGTGTCACCTTGTATTCTGACTCTGTCAGTGTTGTTTTGTATTATTGCATTTTTATTTTATTTTTATTTTTCCTAATAAAGAACTGATATTCCTACTCCCATATCTTTGCTTGAGAGCCCCTTAATTCCAAAATTATAATAATTTGGAGGGCAGAGGTTTACATTTTCCATTTCAAGAGAAGCCCCTGCCTTCCTTAGCGGATACCTGTCTTTCAAACTTAGACAAGGATCTTAATCTGAAGAGGAGAATCTAGATGAGATGCAGAAGTTTTAAGATTTCTAGGCCATGCAGAACATAGGCATCTCATTTTCTGGACAAAGAGTTTCAATAGTGAAACTAATAGACAATTTATTTTTATCCTCCAGGAGCAGCTTTCTGAAAGAAATCTAGAACTGTGTGTGTTAAGCTTATTGCTAATGCGCCACCTGAATCAGGAAAGGGAACCTCAAGTCTGGGATATCAGCAAACCTTCTCACAGGACCATAATCAATGTAGAGTACCAGCCACTCTGAACCTACTGTACTTCTGTTCCTCTGATCCAGCCACACATCCCTTGGTTACTAACAAGCTCAGATAACCTTGACTGTTCATTTACTCTTGATGTAATTAGTCCTTTTTTGTTTCCAGTGCCATGATAACAAATGTATATTTGTTATCAAAATGACAATGTCTTGCCTAAGATGCAGTGTGATTTATTTTTGTTTTTCATGGCTTGCATTGCAAGACTGATATGTAATTAAAACATGCAGCTTTCTGTAAAGCAGAGTACTGTCATTCTACATGAAAAACTATCTGTTGTTACCATTACCAGACAATGAAATTGATATAAAAATCTTGGGTTAATCAAGAAATAAAACAGACAAAACAACAAAAAAACCAAACAAAAACAATCCCGGAAACCAGCCAACAAAACAAACAAAAAAAATCAAGCGAAAGCCAAAACATGCAAACAAACAAACAAACCAATGAACAAACAAAAAGCAGACCAAAAAAAAACCACAAACCAAAACCCAACCAATTATCTGCCTTCAGAATTATACAATGGCATGGGGGTTGGTCTTTTAATCAATTAATAAACTACTTTAAAAATTAAAAAGAAAATTAGCCAACCAGAAAATAGGGAAAAGTTCAAGTTGTCTTACCTTAGGGAATCCAATAAAATTAAGTCAAAATATGATACATTGATGGTAAGTAAATAAACTTGCTGAAATGCCACTTTACAGTAATGCTGAGATATTCAAGTGTAACTGTAAAGTTTCATCCTGACAAACACAGTTATGTCTATGTGCAAAATTATCATTTGACTGAGCTATGTGCAAATCTGCACTGTTCATTTTGTGAGGTTTTGGCAGCATTCCACACCTATCAGACAGTTGAAAATTGTTGGACAAGTCACAACTTCTTACTTTACCCTAGTTTTCCCTTTTTGTTTTAGAGTTTATCCTCTGTTACGCCTTCATTGCTCCTGAAGTTGTTTTTCCTGGAACTTTTTACAAAAACAGTCATGTAACTGTAATCTACATTAGTCTGTCTATCTAGAAGGGTGCCGTATTTGCAGAAGGTAATGAAGCAATTTTTAAAAAGCAGTATTTAGAGAATCTCAGGAAAAATATGGAGTCCATGGAGCACTGTACAACCAAGCACTAGTTTGTGATGCTGCTTTTGAGTCAAGAGAACTGGAATTTTGATGGAATGATAAGTGTATGCACTTTCAGACGCAAATTAGAAAATGAGGAATCCTGGATTTCACTTTGCTAATCACTGCTCATTTTCTCAAGAAAAAAAAAGGTAGATCTTTACGTAAAGGATTCTGAAGTAAAGGTAATTGTGTCCAAAGCAGGAACCACTAGAGTATGATTAAAGTAAAAGACTGAGATAAAAGACAAGCAGAGGAGCAAAATACCAAAATGAATAGGTAGTCAAAACCAAGTGTTTTACTGGAGTATGGGACACTTTCTATAAATTAAAGGAGCAAGCAAGACAAACATGTAAGAGAGAAATGTGACCCTGTGGCCACTGAGACAAGAATGTGATCTGGAGTTGAAAACTGCCCCAAAAAAAGCAGGGAGGTATGGTGAAATTGTAAGCCACACAATTTTACTGATGTTTATGCAAACATTAAAATTAATTGTATTTACAGTCACACCATGCAGGGTTTTTTTAAGTCTACCAAACTTAAAACCAGTATAAATGATATCTAAACAAACTGTTTTTTCTCACATTAGGAAATGAAACCTATAGCTTGTGATAAAGACCCATGACTTTATATTATAAGATCCATAATTTCTCACATAATTAGCTTTTAAAAACCCTTACTGCTATGAGCCTTTGCAGACTGGATTTCACATGAAGAAAATACTTGGGGCTAAACTATACCTTTCAAATGAGCTAATATTGGGTAAACTGGTAGATTTTTAAATATGCCATTGTGAAATCTCCTGTGTTCATTGTACTTCATTAGTTCTTTTTTTGAGGACTATTAGGGAACCAGAAAGATGGCAGGTGAATTTAGAGATTAATCCATTAGACTGTACATGCTTCCCTTTCAAAGTTTGTTAATTTTCTTTCCTCTTTGTCAGTTTTAATTTGTCACTAAAACCAGAATGAAATAATTGTGTCAGTGTCTGAGTTCTGTTTCATAGTCAAGGTTTTAGTGAAGGTATAAAATTGGCTTTTGGATTCTACTGACACTGGTTAAATGATTATGGAGGAACACATGTTGAGTCAAGGCTTCTGACATGTCGAATTAAATCAAAATTAGTTCAATGGCAGTCTAATGCTTATGCACATTTGTAACATATATTGTAAAATAGCTATAAAGTTACTGCATGCAAAATGTTAGAATAGAAAGTAATCATTGTCTTTGGAAACTAATGGCAAGGAATTAAAAACAGTGAAATTACTTAGACTTGAACTCTGAAATACCTTTTCCTTCTGGTAAGTCACTACCTCATTTAAAATAGGACTTTACAAAGCACCTGTCTGTCACATTAATATTCTATGCAATGATTAGGCACCAACACTATCAAAGTCATTCTAACCTTTCAGAACTCTCTTTGGCTAGTTTCCCACATTAGTCATAAAACCAGTACGAAGTCTACTTCCATTCAGCCTTTTACAGCTATTAAAAAAAATTGGAACATTTAGTTCACACTCTGACATCCCTACAGAGGAGAGTGCAGGCAGGAGCCTTCTCCAGGCTTTTGTAAAAGGTCATCACATTGAATTCCAAGGCTACTCCATATGCACAAATAAAATAACATCTTCATTTTTGAAAACAGCTACATAATCAAAAGAATCACATACTTATATGAGACTCAGAAAATAAATAACAGGGCTGGGATACTGAATTCTACTGTTGTAAGTCTTACTGCAGCAGACAGGGACAGATTTTGAAATTTATTTAAACATAAAGACAAGGTGATTAAACCCTAAAGGACCTTCTATTGAGATCTCTAACCTTGACAGTAAATAGTGGGTATTATTTTTTACTTGTTTTAGACACTTTAATAATGTTATCAGGAGATCGTATACACGGAATAACAACATTGGCATTAATAGGCTTCCTTTTACAGATATGAGTTAGTCATACAATTAAGAGCTGTCGAAATAAGACTTTAATTTCTAAA
This sequence comes from Loriotus luctuosus, assembly GCA_035582745.1. NCBI lineage: Eukaryota > Metazoa > Chordata > Aves > Passeriformes > Thraupidae > Loriotus > Loriotus luctuosus. The sequence continues at coordinate 124,474,230 of JAWWEY010000115.1, forward strand.
ATATAAGTGATTTTAAGATTAATTAAAAACCCATCAAGGTTGTGATAAAATTTCCAGTGTCTTCAATAAAATCAAAGCTGAATGAACAAATGAAAATGCAATGTTTCACCTAAAAGCAACAATAGAAATAGTCATGATTAAAATAATTTGCCTTTCTGATGAGCTGTAAAAATCAAGTCAAATGTATTGCTCTTGTTAGCTTAAGCTTTCTGGGCCCGCTTTAATTCAGGCAACTGTGTATGCTGTGTGACAATGCTGTTTAGTGATAAAATACTGCCACATAGCATCACATTTTAGCATCTGACACACCACATGCTGGCTAAAATGTTCTGCACTTATTTGTCAGTTGGTGCTTTACCACTGAATTCACCAGAAGGCAACACAAGTAAGGAAAAAAATAGGTGTCTAACTTCACCCGCAGATTTTCTCACTGCTTTGGTGATAATAGAAAATTCAATTCCTGAAAACAGCAAAAAGAAATAGGACTTTATATAAAAATAGGTCAATATCAAATCCATTAAAAAAAAATAGGGAGACCAAGGCATAAAAACCTGAAGTGACTGGTTCCAAATTATTCAGGCAGCTTACAGAAAAAAAAGCAAATAGAGGAACTCATACTTGTAAAGTGTCAGGTCAGCAAAAACCAAGCCTTTGCCATTCTGAAGGAAAAAAGAAAATTGCCAGTTTTTGAGAAGTTAAAATATATGGTGGTTCAAGCATTCTGAAAGAGAGACTAAAAGATGCTCCTTCCAACTTCTCTGAATTCTGTTCCCATTACACGCCCAACCAAGAATTCTAGATGTATCTAAGGCACATTAGAAATTACACTAAGATGAAATGTGCGTTTCGGAATCAATCAATCATTTTTTGTCATTAGAAAGTCCAGACACAACAGAAGTAAAACTTTGAAGGGAAAACATATTTTCAAGAGAAAATATATTCATCTCATCGAGGCTTCTTTCAGGAAGATTTGCATAGGCACACAATAAATACTATAATAAAAAGTATATTCTTTAATAATGATGGTTTGGATCAAGCATCATTTCTTCTGTAGTTTCTATTATTTGTCAGTGTCCATTAGGTATGGATTTTTTTTACCTGCTTTACTATAGTCTTTATAGATGAATCACTGTGTTACATTTCCCTGCTATGGGCAGTGATAACATATAGGTTAAATGATTACGATGAGCTATAATAAAGTTCAGAATGACAAAAGACCATTAAAAAAACCTCAGCAGTAATCATGGATCCCTCATTGTCTATTTCATTATTAAGACCCATCAAATTATTTTTGTAACCCACATATATTTCATTAATCACATTGTATGATTTTGTGGTTTGAGGGAAGTTTTCCTCCTTTATGTACACGATCTCTACACTGCATTGCAGAGGAATTAAAACCAAAAGTTCCAGGACTTCCCTAATTAATTTTTGAAAGCAGTGAATACTTACTATACCAGGATTACCACAAAGTGTTGACTTCAGTTTTATTTCTTTTGACCTTCCTCTGTCTTTGAATTTTTGTGTGGCTTGTGTGTGGCAAGTCTTCCCTACATGCATCAGCTGAGAATTTTCCTCTGTTGTGGTGAGCTCCTCAGCAGCTGAATTAAGGAATTAAAATTCGCTTTGTTCAGCTCAAGCTGTGTAAGAATGCCCTAAAAGGATATTGTGAGGTGAGATTACATTTTAATCTTCATCTTGATGAAGTCAAGGCACTCATACAGAACTCAGAAGAACCCTTTGCCTTATAAAGCTCAACAAAAATCACACAGTTTCTTTCTATTATATGCAGTTTGCAAAGCATAATTTAAATTTGGTTAAGCAGTCCAGTTCATTTCTTTGAGATAGGATATCTCATCTGTAATCATCAGTGTTCCCAAGACAGGACATCTTCAAATATACAGTTTTTGGAAACTATTAAAATCTGCTTCACATATTGCTGTTTTAGAAAGAAAATGGCTCCAGTTTCATTGCAAAAGGGTTTCTTGCAGCTGGTCATGATACATAAGTAGATGAAAAGAGATTAATTAGAACCGAGGGCCTCCATAGGTCTCCAGTTAAGAAAAAGTTGTAGTTTTGTATGTTGAACACAATATTGTAACACTCAAACTTTCTATCTGGACTGTATTAAAAATGAAGGGTTTCACTTCCTTCTATTATATATTTTAACGAGATTCTGTGGTGCCTTCATCTTTGAACAGAAGCTCAGATTTTCTGAGGTTTATCAGGGAGATGCAGGTGTCAGTACAACCTCATGGTATGCTGTCCAGAGCTTTTCTTGTTTCTCTGCCTCCTAGAAGGCCTCTCTATATTCTTTCATAATCACTGAAGTTCAGGATGGACTGTGAAATTTGGTAATACGAGTTTTACTTTTTTTATTTGCATCAGTAGTAGATTCCTTCTTTTCTTATGCCTGAGAATAACACCAGGAAAAAAATAAAAGTTAGCAGTACCAGGAAAACTGTTATATGCTCACTAATTATGAAGAATCCAGTCTAGCAGCATGAGTGTAAACCCAATTATATTGCCCAATCACATACTAACATTGGGCATTTCTGAGCAGATTCCTTTTAAGAAGGAATGCAATCTTACAGGGCTGCAAAGTTAGTGCTCTGGTCCAAAGGAGCACAATGAGTGCCTGGCATCTGTGTAGGGTCAGAGCACAGATGTCTGTTCTCTCTCACTTGGCGGAACCTTCATTTGCATTCTCTAGAAAACACTGGGTTCATGTGTGAGAACACAGCATTACTATGAGGGACATTACCACAGTCTTCTAATTAAACATCCTTCCAAAATAATAATATACAATATTTTAAATTCATTTTAATTAAGATCTCAATCCACACATTTTATCCCAGTTTGGTTTTATGATATCCTGTACAAAATAAAGGTTATTAATCATTAAGGAATTTTCTTTTCATGTTCTGTGGCAAGTTGGTGAATGGAAATTAATGCTATGTTGATACCACTTAAAATTTCTCCTATGTTATCAGTTCTTGTATTAATCTCCCTCTAGTATAGATACAACTAAAGTGTACATACAATGGAGCATTATATATTTGTAAGCATATATAATGATATATAATTGGCTATTGTAGATATAACTGAGATATATAGAACTCAGTTCAGAAAAGTAAAAGGCCAAAAAACTCAAAAATTGTTTTATTAGTACCAGTCTCCAGCATTTGTTTTTCTGAGAAAATAGCCCTTCTCTAGGAGGTCTTTTAAAATAAGTCTGCAAGAATAGTGAGGAAAAGAACAGGTTACAGGGAGAGTTTCATTTTTATTTTATTTTGGTTGTTTTCCAAATAAATGCTCTTGGAGTGCAGCCCAGTTGGGGCTCTGCAGCAGGGTTTATAAAACTCTGACAACGTTGACTTCAACCAGGGTTTCTGCTTCTCATTTTTGCAGAGCTTGGGAGCTGATCTTCAGTTTGAACTGTAAATCCTGGAACCTTCAGCCCTCAGTTCAGCACCTCTGTGTGATAAGGCTGGTGTGTTCAGCTGAGCCGCCTGTCAGACAGAGCCTGAGAGGTTTCATAAGAAATATTTTGCAGTCAATAAACTGCCATTTACTTACAAATAACCATTTCATCCTAAATATATTCTATTGCTTTTACTCAGAAAAGATAAAATAAAAATAAAGCATATTAAAACATTCTGTGACTTCCATCAAACAGAAGTAAAATGACCTTCCTTCACTTGCTAAAGGGGGATTAAGATACAGTTACCCAAGGCCACTTTACATTTGAATTAAAACATCCATGCAAAGCTCTAATGCTCTCTAGCAAGTCTGTGATGGTGAATTTCTTTTACTTCTCCTGAATGTCCTGTGCCTTTTTGATATTAATCATTTGTTACTCCTTTACAAACCTCTTAAAATTTTTCATTATTTACCAAATTAGTTAAATATGTAGTTAATTTAAAGCACATAAACACATCCTTTGACACTTCACTTGCCCTTTAAGTTAAACATATGTTTTCTGAATGGTAGCCTAAAAGTGAGTTTCTTCACTCATAAAGGGTGTTTAGGGGATGTCATAGTTCTGCAAGGTGCTGATCACTCTGCTCTTCTTATGATCAAAAGACAGAAAAAGAATTCTCAAATTTTCTTACAAGTTTTCAGTACCTTGCAGTAACAAATCTATCCTCTATCAGTCAGCAAAATCAAGGTCTGATTTACATTTGTCTACCTCCCTTTGCAGTTTGAGTAATCTCGTGCTCACAAATCACTGACCTGAATTCATGTGCTAAAGTGATTGTGAGCACAAATATTAGCTCTTATCTAATCACCCAAAGAGTATTTGCACCTGTTATGAATTATGCATGCAGAAATTGAGCTCAATTATTTGTATATACAAGGTTGAATACACAAAAAACCCATTTCTTAAAATCTAGGACAAGATGTTAAACCTTCTATATTTTTTTACAAGTACCAGCTTATCAGAATATTGAATATTTTATGTCTGGGTAAGTGCATATGCTTAAAAGTAGTAAAATATGGATTAATATAAGATTGCTCACATAATAACGGGATAATGTTTCTTGCCTGAATTCTGAATATTTTGAATGCATTTTGTAAACTTATTCAAAGAAGACAACAAACTGTCATTAGAGAGCATAAATTTTTGTATTGTTTATGTAGATTACTGTGTTTAAAAATAGTACTTTTAAAATGTCAGTTCAATCAAGATATAAGAAAAAGAGTCAGAAATCTTTAAGAAAGTAAAATGGTGAAAAGAAATAGAAAAAGTTTCTGAACTAATATAACAAATACTTTCAAAAGAAATAATATTTACTGAGATGAGCTGAGGTCTTTTATCTTGTTTCCACTGCTGCTACTGCAAATGAACAGTTAACTTATGAAGCTAGGAAATATTTTTCCCATTATTTCTTTGGTAAGGATGACTGCTATTGAGGTAAGTCAGAAAAATGCCTATTAGGAGGTAAGACAACGGAAAAGAATCAACTAAGAGCCCTTGTTCTGACAGTCGACAAGCAGAGATCAAGAGGGAAAAATATTCTGACAAGCAGAGGAGGTGGAGAGACTTACCAGATATCCTACACAGCCCATCCAAAAGAAAGTTATTACAAGGACAAAAAATACTATGCAAACAGGGATTCCATATTTCTTGAGCCGTGTAGTTTAATCTTTGGTGCTGTGTCTTTGCATCCTGGTCAGCTCCCTGATATAACCTTACAGCAAGTGCCTGCTAGTGTAAATCATGTGATGCGATTTTAGTAGTGAGAACTAATCTGGCCATTCAGTCTGTGTCAAAGACTAAGTGAAAAACAGTCTCAAGATAACAACTACCTTTTTTATATTCAGTATGGAAATAGGGTTTTGACTTCAGACATGAGAGGCATAGCCGAACAAACATGACCCAGATTCACAGTTGTCTGTGCTATGAATTTTGTTTTGCTAGTTGCACTGTGAGTAATCTAAGCTGTTTTAAAAGACCTACTTAGAGTGACTCAAAAATATAGTTGAAAATATTCTAATAACATTTTCTTTCACTCTTTGTAGACAAATTACCATCAGAAAAAGTCATAATTATTTTAAATTTTGAACCAGCATAGCCTTTAAAACTAATATATGAAAAAGGATTTATTTTCTTCATATCCTCCCAAACAGTTATCTGTTTACTGTAAGGACATCTAAGAACTTCAAGTCTAAACAGGAGAGGAAGAATTTAGTCTGTGCTATTTTAAGTTCAGAGAAATCTTTAGGCAAAGCAAAACATCCTAGTAATCAGCACAGATGAAACGGAAGTGCTTCAAAGAAGTAAATTTGCAATTTTGAGTCTCTTTTTCATTTAAGAAAATGTCCTGAAAGTCCTTGAATTTTGACAGTCTTGCATCAGCTAGCTGCCTGCAGCATTCCCCTGGGGCTGCTCTTCAGATGTTCTCAGGTTGGGATCTATAGTAACACTGCTTCATATCACAAGTGCAAACAGCTTTTCTTGCATATTTATCTCGTTGCTATCTTGGAAACTGTATGCACAGCACAATAGCTTTTCAAATATTGATGGAATATTCAGTTGTTATCTCCCTTTCAGCTCTCCCTCAAAATGCAGTACAAACATTTTCAGCCTTTGCTTAATATGCTATATACCTGCTTCTCGCTTTTCATTGCACATATTCAAGTTAAAATAACAGTGAAATTAAAAATAGCTGAATAATAAATAAATTCTTAAATAATCTAAAAAGATACCAGCCAAATTTTCAAAAGCAAGTGACTCCATATTTCTGAATATATTATTATGACTTAACACAGTTTTGCCAGGACAGACTCAATTTGAAATTCACCTCCCAAATCACTCAGCTGGCATATCACATTTCTACGACTTGCATGATTATGCAGCCTTTTCCCGCACATCCATTTGATTTAATCATAGGATCCAGTAAGACAAAATCTTTTCTTTCTATGTCAGTCAAGAGTTCAGTTCAGATCCCCAAACATATGTATCTACTGTATATTGGTATAGTACAATAGTTTCCTGTCACTTGTCACTGTTTAGTTGCTGCTCTTAAAGAGCATAGGCATAGGTGTGAGTCCCAAAAATACTCTCTACTGCCTCTATGGAGAAGTGAACATCTCAGGATAGCTTAAATGGTATGTGCTGCCTATGTTTGGACACCTGAATCAAGCTTATTCTCCCTTTATGATCAGAGTATGTGGTCAATACAATAAAGAGTATGGAAAACTATTCACTTCACCCTCAGTCAGTAGATGTGCGTTCATTGTTCAGCTGATTTTCTCTAGAGACTCCATTGATTAAATCAAATATAATGCAAATTTAGACAGTGGTTTACTTGAAGATACTGACAACAAAGTACAGAATTTAAGAGTTCTATTTCTTAAGATGACCCCCATTCCTCAATTTCCATAAGCAAGGACATGCACTCTTGCTGGGAGGTGGAGTTCTGTGTCCTCATGTGTAAAGTATGCAGGTATCTAAAATGGGATTCATGCCCATTGAAAAAGATAATCTACAAATCCATGCATACTTTGGCAAGAAGATTTTACCAATGCATTTAACTTTAACGTGCACTTCTAGGTTTGTTTTTCTGCTTACTCCAGACTGCCACAGGCTTGGACACATTTCAGGACTAAGCTTGATTTATTAAATATTAAAATAAATATATAATTTTTTTAGGGACAGGTCTCCCTGGTACAAGAGGATGGTTCTCATAATTGGGCAGCAGATTATTAAACCTATGCTTTCACAAATCATATTGTATCAAGCCACTGTCTTGGAAAGGAAAGAACTATAAATTAGAACCTTCTTAAAATGTGTAGGCATTTCCCTGATCATTGTTTTAAATGAGATGGATCTCTCTCTAGCAGCCTAGATGACTAGATAACCAAAGTTTCAGGTATTTGAGGCTGAGTGATCAGTGTCTTGCCCTGTCTGGCAGTCAATGGGGCTGCTGCCACTGCTGCTCCACCACAAGCAGGACAGGGAAGGACAGGAAGAGTGAGAAAACCCATGGGACAAAATAAAAGCAAGGAAATCATGCATCAGTTACTGTCACAAGCAAAGCAGACTCAACTCTGGGGAATTTAGTTCAATTTAAAGCAATTAATTACAGATTTATGTATTGGAAACTAAGAAGACAAATATTTAGCCCTTAAGGAAGACATCTTTCCTCCCCCCTTCCCCAGTTCACCTTCACTGCAGGCCTCTCTTCACGTGGTTGCTCCTGCAGATTGTGCATTTTCTCTTTGGTGAGGTGATATGTGGGGCAGGGGGTTTGGGTCAGGGAATAGGACTGTCTCCTGATGTTCTTTGTTCCTTGCTTTGCTTCTGCTCCTTCTTTGATGCTTGTTTCTTCCTCTCTGGTGCAAGTCCTCCATGGTTTACAGCCCCTTTGTAGGAATGCCAGCTCTGCCATGAAGACCCTCATATGTTCTCATGTCCCTGATCCTTTTCTCTCAGTGTTTTACTGTTCTTTCTTAAATAAGTTGATCTAGTTGCACTTCTCACTAGGCAGAGGGGTTCTGCTGTGCCCTGCCATGGGTGGGCTGGCACCATCTGGAGAGGGCTGTGTCTGGCCTGGAATGGTTCCAGTCTCCTTCCAAAGCCTGCCCAACAACTCGTACTACCTTTACCCTGCCCTTTATATGCAGTGCAGAGAGATGTGTCTCCTCTAAAATAACTTACCATCAGTCTGCAGAGGTGAATCTGCAGTCAGTCACCCTCCAGATGGCAAAAGGGACAGCAGCACTTTGTTCCCTGGTGCCTTTGATGCTCTGAGGTAGTGTGTGGTGCCAGGCAGCTCATTGCCCACTTGAGGTGCAGCCAGTTCAGACCATGGCCTTAATCACTGGCAGGAAAAAGTGTCTGGTAAATCTCAGGTCAAAACACAGAGTTACTAACATGACAGCTACAAGCATTTTTTTTTTCCTAGAGTTCAACTTCTCCTCTGTCTTCAATTTTAAAACAAATACCTGTTTAGTAAGACTCCCCTGAAGTGGTTGCAGAGCTTTTACCAAGAAGCCCTGAATGAGAGCTCCCACTGTGTCACCTTGTCTACTGTGGTGGCAATAATTTCAAAGGATTTCAACAAACTAGTCATGCATGATCTTGATCCTTTCCTAAACCACACTGACAACCCACACTCTGACTGCTTTTTCTTATGAATCTCTTCCACTTTGATCTCAGAGTTTTAAAAATTTTCCAAACTGATGTTAAACTGCATTCTTTATAATTCCTTTATGTCTGTCCTTGTATGTCTTCTAGCCAGTTTAGCTCCAGTCAAATTATCTGGAACTGTTCTTATCTTCTACATACGGGCCATGGCCAAATGTTTCCCTTAGAATTGTTTTGCCATAGGCCCTGGGATTTTGGTCCTCATCTGCACGTAGGCATACACTGTGGAGCTACAGAGCTGCATTGACCACAAGCAGATACCTGGAAAATTAGAAGCAAGTCCAACAGATGCTAAGAGACATGGATTTCAGGTAAAAAAAAAAAAGAAGAGATACAATATTTAACTTCCTCCAATGCTTGCTGCATTCATTACAGGGGTGACAAGAGGCTACTCACACACCCCTGCTATTATCTAAGAGTTAATATAACAGAACAGCACTGTGGATGCTTTCCTTTGTTTCTCTGATTGCTTGGCAGAAATACAGGCGAGACACCTGGCAGTCATCAGTAATCAATGAAATTTCTGCTGTTAAAAATTCCACAGGTTGGATATATGGATTCATCTACCAACTTTCCCTGCAATTTACTCTCACATTTACCAGATGAACAAGAGAAATGTTGTGTACAAAATATATACAATGGTTTGAATACCTTGAGTAGATTTAAAATTTATAAACATATCATTTTAGATTTTGTGATGAAAAAAATTAGAGTGAACTTCCACAGGTTCATAAGACATAAGGGAACTGGAAACACAATTTCAAATATAATGGCTAAAAATCTAGATGCAACATTTAAAATTAAAGCTTTTAATTTTTTTTTTAACAGTAAGACTTCTGCAACTATAAGGCAGGTTTTCTGTTTGATTTCTTTTATGGAAATACAGATTAAATTAATTAAATGTATATAAAATTGGGGGAAAATTCTTACAATTAGAGGAAAATACAACACGTTTCAAGCTATAAAGCAGTGCAAATGCAGAATTACCCAGTAGCAACTCTTTATTAATTTGATTCTTTGAATTGTAAAATTTATTAGGTAGTTTATTTACTATGCACACATAACTACAGTTTAAATTTATAAGGCTACTTTGCTTAATCATGCATATACTAAAAGATATAGGTATTTTCTATTCTCATGCCCATATGTAATTGTGATTATTCAGTTTATCAAGCAAGAAGTGAATCAACAGTGCCACTAGGTTTGTTTAGGCTGACATATTCTTCCATTGTTACTTTCAAAGTCCAATGGTTTCTGAGATAAGAGGGTAACAACTTAGACATTCTGGGCAGTGAAGCAAAAATTGCTCTTTGTCATTAAAACCAAACCATCCTGAAAAATAATGATTTATTTTTAATGGATTTTTTCCTTTACACAGGTGTTCACATGCATCAAGCTACTTTTAAGTTGGGTGGTTTAGGATTTTGCAGAAGCAGAGCAAATATATACAGCTGCTAACAAAGTGTAGAGCATCGGTGTGTTTACTGATTCTCCACTAGAGTTTATACAAAGGGAAGGAATTGTCAATTTCACTTGATAATAACTAAACTTGTTCTACTTTTCCTTTTCTGTAGTGGCATCATAACTGCATCATTTATTCTGCAATTTCAAAGTTGTGACTTGTATTTTGTAGTCGTCTCTTCACTGTTGGGATTTCAGTATAGCTGTAAATGTTTTCTGAATTTGAGCAGTCATACTCTTTTCTGTTCAAAAAAATGGTATTGCAATTCTCCCTCAGAACTGTTAAAATATTTATAAAATGACAGAAAACTGTTCATCAAAAAACCCTTAATCTTGCTGTTCACTTGCTTTTAGAATATTAAGGTCAACCATCACTACTGATTCTTGTTCTGGAACCCTGAGCCACAGCAAGAGAGAAAAAAACAGATGCTATATTTTGGTAACCAGATTCACTACTTCTTTTCTGTAACTGCAGACATGGAATTTATTTGTGTAAGTATGACAGAAGCATAGAAATCAGAGATGTCTGTCCCATTGCCATTTTTGATCTTCATGGTATGTTTTGATGGCTAATTAATTCCTGTGTTACCGAGTACTTGGCTGGCCCAGCCTTGACAAATCTTTCAGAATCCCAGCAGCCAGCCAGACACAAACAGGCCTGCAAGAGTGTGTGTGAGTGGGATGCCCAAATTGTCTAAATGGGTGATTTCTAAAGTGGCCTTGGTAAATAGGAATACCATGAGTCCACGTACGTATGTTGTGCATGTATTACTGTGTTGGGGATTATTGTAGCAGGGCGTCCCAAGTGTGGAAATAATGTGCATTGACTCCAAGATTGCTGAAGGCTCACCAAGTGCTTCATTAAGCTATACTATACTGCACTATAGTATTGAGAAAATACTATACTATGTTAAGAAAATGCTATACTATACAACACTATGCTATTAAGAAAAACACATTGCCCTTGCCAGGCACTCTGATACACACATGTGGATCCAATTGGTCAATGAATCAAAACACCATCACTGACATCCAATTAAGAAATCCCTCTTCAGTAAACAATCTCTGTAACACATTCCACATGTGCACAACAACAGATGCAACAAGTGGAGATAAAAATTATCATACTTTTTCTGAGTTTTCTCATAGACTTCTCCTGGAAAATCCTGGGAAACTCTGTGTCTTTCTCAGTTTAGAGGATTTGTGAATACCACAGGGGATCAAAAGACTGATTAAAATTTATCAGGATTATATAAGGCATTTAGAAAGCACTTTGATGCATATTAACACTTAGAATATTGTGGCTTAGATGTCCCATTGCTAATATTGATCCTGAATATATAGTTTTCTGATTCTCAATTAATTGCACCTAATTAATAAATCAGTAAAACCACTTGAATCCTGATTTGATTTAAACTACATGACCTGAACAGGTTTTCTATCGTACAGGGGCTTGATTTACTAATGAATGTCTAAACTGCGATTAAGCAGCTTGGAAACATGGAAGCTTATCTATCTGTACCCACCACTTTGCTTGCCAGTCTGACAGCTCCTATCTGATTTTAATTGAACTCACATGAAGTGAAAACTATTTTGCTGGCAGTTCTGCTCCTCTCAGTTGAGCAGTCTAGGATAGGTTAGAGGGCTGAAAAGACGACATTTTTTCAGCTGTATTTGGGGGAGTGGGCTTAGGGTTCTATTTTTTTGTTTGTTTGCTTCCTTGCATTTCACTGCTCAATTATTTCTTTTTAATTTTGTAGAGATTTTTGGGTTTCTTTTGTTTCTCTTCTTGTTTTTTACAGTTACAGTGGCCCCTTCAGAAGAACCTCTTAGCTCATGCTCCCTTCTTTGCCTCTGCATTGTACTCTTCTCATTGATTTCCTGATTGTGGAGAACATGATAAATTATGTTTGGTACAGAGACATGGTCTTCTATGAATTAAGGATGTTTTACTTTTCAGTTTGTGGCCTATCACAGAATAAAAATACCTCTGATTGGTTTTTTCATATATCCAACATGTCTAATCATGTTCATTGGCTTGGAAGTTCAAGCATGTTAATCACCCTTGACTGTTTCCATCAAAAACTCAGAATTAACCCAAAATAGTAGTGAAATCACTCCACTGTATTTTGAAGTCTACAAAAACTGGTGCATGCCTTAGCTTGCCAAGTTTTTTTTCATCCAGAGGCAGATCATGATCAACAATTGTAATTTATGGTATGATTCTAAACCAGACTAAAAGTTGTTCACTGAATTGTGAAAGAGGTGTAAGAAAATACTTCTCTTTTCAGAGAGCTTTAGGTGAGTCTTTTGATACATTCCTTAAATAAAATATGAGGCTGAGGTTTCTACTGACTGAAAATACATTTAATAGGCTAAATAACTTGGCAAACCTCCATAAGTGAACATATTTGATTTGCACTAAATGTGTAGTAGGAATATTTATTTTGTCCTTTACCTACAACACTATCAAACTGATTAGAAAATATACTCTGGAAGGTCAGGCCTGGAATTTAATACCAGGTCTGAGATTTAAAATTACCTCATTCTTTCTCCATAGTTTGCAACCCTGATAGTTGGAGATTTTGTAAATATATGTTTACTGGTAGTGTCCTGTGGACATTATACTGTAGAGCATTATATTTTCTCATTCTTCTTCAGTTTCTACTCCTGTCTTTCCTCCCTCTGTTGTTTATTCTTTGAAAAAATATTCAACCCTTTGCTGTTAAAGAAATAAGTAGCATCTTTATGTCTAATATTTTCTATCATCTTAAATGTAATTCTTGTCACAGAATCACAGAATAATTAGGGTTGGAGGGTACCTCTTGAGATCATCTAGTCCAATCCTCTGCCAAGGCAGGGTCATTTAGGGCAGATTATACAGGAGTGTGTCTGGGAAGTTTCTTATTCCTATCTTGATGTTTATATATTGCAATTTCTGTCAGCCCTCATAGACTGGTTCAAGTGCATGTTACGTGATAATTTTTCAGAATTAATTATTTCATAATTTTCAGTGCATTGACTATTTGGAATGAAAAAAATTTCTTTTGATATATTATTAAATTGAAATTACAGACAAAGTTACTGCCTCAGAGATGGTTAATATGCTATCCTTATTTTGAATGGCAAACTTCCCAATAATGTGGACTGATATACAATTTATTTATTATATTGGAATAACTTTCATCTATTAATTTTTACAGTGATGACATTAAAATGCAAAGAGTACCGAAACTATAGGCAATTTTCCAGATCAGGGTATCAGATTGAAATCTTTGTTGTGTATATCCAGATAACTGTCCAAGGAGGATTGAGGTGGTCTGATACAAGTGCCTAAGGGAACTGATGAAGATTCCTTCTTTAGGGTAGATTACTTATAGGGGGCCTTTTTGAGCCCTGTGATTATTTTGACAAAAATTACAGGCAAGTGACTGAAAGGTCAGTATCAGGTGCTTCAACAGCAGGAAAAACTGTATCATTATGTGAGACTTCTGGTATTGTAATTATAATGTATTTTACTGGAACCTGATTGATTTTCTTTCTTAATTTTGACTCTTAGCACAAGGGACACATTATTATTGTACTCTATCCTCTACGCTAGCTGTGCATATTAATGTTTCTCATTCTTATTAATCCCATTAATCTCAGAATTAGATAGTATCTCATAGCAATTACTTACATGTGCTAATTACGTGTTCTGTAAATTAGCTCTCCAGGTTTAAAATTGCTTCATAATTAAATTGATTGGGCTACCTTTAAAAAAAAATAATAGTTACATCTCTTTATTAGTAGATATCTATTTTTCTAATCTTTGAATATTCCTAATCCTTAAAATACCTCCTTACACTAAAGTTCCTTTATATGTCTAATCCTTCAGGATCTTATTCAGAAACCACAGTAAGAAATAATACTCCTGGGAAGTTTGATATTCTACTGTTTTTTTAACACAAGAGTAATCACATGAATGAATTTTCAGGTGTACTTTCTAACCAGAAGATCAGACTACACATTTTTAAGTTTTTATCAAATGTTCTTCCACTGGTATTCTAATACCACAGAGGTTGGATGGCAGTTCTGGAGACCATCTATTCCAGAGCACTGCTCAAAGCAGGCTCAGCTAGAGCAGGTTATTTTGTATCATGTCCAGCTGGTTTCAAATATCTGCATGAATGTAGAACTGCGCAGCTTCTATGGGCAACATGTGCCAGTGTGGAAACAACCTCACAGGAAAAACTCTCATATTTAAATGGTATTTCCTGCGTTTCAGTTTTCCCCATCACCTCTTGTCCTGTCAATGGACAAGGAAAAGAGCCTGAAATCCATTTTTTTCATGCCCTCTCATCCAGTTTTATATATATTGATAAGACCCCTACAGACCCTTCTTTTTCCAGGCTAAGCATTCCTACATACCTCAACCTATCCTCTTAGGAGGATGTTCCAAGCCATTAGTAATGTTGGTGCCACTTTCTAGACTCCCTCCAGTATTTTGTACTTAGGATTCCAGAACTGGATACAGTGCTCTGGATGTGCCTCACAGGGCTGAGCAGAGGACAAGAATTTGCAGGCAGTGTTCTGCCTAATGATGCCAGGGATGCTGATTACCTTCTTTTCTGAAAGGGCTCATTGCTGGCTTGTGTTCAGCTTGACACCCTTCACGACCCACAGCTGCTTTCCAGCTGGCTGCCAGCATATACTGCTGCATGGTGTTCTTCCTGTCCAGTTTCAGAGCTTTGTACTTCCCTTTGCTGAACTTCATGAGGTATGCCCCCTTCATAAGGTCAGCCCCCTTTCCCAGCTTGTCAGGGTCCTATGCTGACAACGCAATGTGTAGGTCCTTCAAACACTGTCTTGCTTTCTTGCGTGGATGCCAATATGCATCCAACACCCACCAGTAGATCTGTCCTTAGATCTTTCCAAGGTACCAGTTAGCACAAGAAAATGTAGCTTCTGATTATGAGATCAGGCTGAGAAAGGTGGGGCTATTCAGTCTGGAGATGAGAAGGTTGCATGGAGACCTCATAAAAACTTCCCAGTATCTGAAGATGCCCTAAACAGAAGTCGGAGAGGGACTCCTCATCAAGAACTGTAGTGATAGGACAAGAAGTAATGGGAACAAACTGAAAAAGGGAAAATTTTTATTAGATGTTAAGAAGAAATTCTTTACAATGAGGTTGGTGAGACACTGGAGCAAGTTGCCCAGGAAGGTTGTGGATACCCCAAATGTTTATGTTCATTCTACACGTATTGTTTTATTTCAGTGTGAAAAATATTTTTATGATCACCCTGTAGGCCATTGTTTCTACCAATATACAGGAAATCAGCTATTGATTGTTTGTGCATTATGTATTGATTATGCTTGAAGTAATCTCTGACCTTACTAGGTTCTCAGGGAATAAAGCAGTAAGGTTATTTGCTATCTGAAGCTCCCTTTCATCATCTGACATTTAGTGTATGGTTAGTGGTGTGAACTTGAAAGTGCTCAGTGTAGGCTTAGATCTGTTCCCTGTTAATTCTGTGGGAGTTTTATTACTGGTTTCAATGTAAACACAATAAAGCCTACATGCAGCCTGCTTTTGAAAATCCCACCTAATAGCAAATACTATTTATATTCATTCTTATTTTATTTTTGGTTTATATGCCTCTTTATTCTGTGATTCACTTATGCCTTTTCATATTCTCTTGTGATGTGTGTTTAAGAGTTTTTCCACTTTTATTAAACTACTTGTTCTTTTCATTTGAACTTAAGCTGAGTATTTAATTTAGCTACTATTTAGATTACTGCAATGTCATTCATTTTGGTATATTTTGAAAGACATTCATGAGCAAGATAAATTGAAATTGAGACCTTTCATGACTTGTTTTAGGAAAACTTGAAAGTTTAAAATTTTTATTGCCACCTTCTTTAATTTACAAAAAAATACTTTTCTTAGAAGTATTTTATAAATGAGTCATATATTTCTGTATGCATACATCATTATAACTAGGTCACTAGAGTGTTTGAACTAGAATTCTTTCAGAGAAATAAAGAAATATATCTCTTCTAAATATACCTACAAGAGCCTAAAATTGAATTTGCTTTTTTACCACTAATATTCAGAAAAATTCCCATATTTAAAACAAATTCAAATTTTAAAAGTCTTAGGTACTGCATTGTTTTTATTGTTATAGGGCTACAGGTACAATTTTAGTTCGAACAATTTGGCAGCTATATGACTGAATGTGTCATTTTGACCAAATACCTAACAATCAGAGTGCATGTCTTCAATGAGTTTTTTCTAACTTTCTTCAATTTTTCATCCTCTCTCAGCTTACATATGTAACACTGAAGTATTTTCACCAAGTTTTCTGTCCTCTATCCATGTGAATTTTTGAGTTTATTTTACTTTAAAAAATAATCACTGACAGTGCTCTACCACCTGCGACATTTTTATGGTGTTGTTTTTAGGTAACGGCTCACTTGCAATGATAAATAAATAATACCAAAAGCTTTCTCAGCTAGAGAAGAAACATGGATAAATCCTTTTGTTTTGTCCCACTCATCTCTGGAAAACAAGAAAAAATTTTAGAGCTTTCCAGTAGGACTTACTAGAAAAGCAAGACTCAAGCAGAATTTGTACTAGTACATTTCCAGGTAAAAGGAATTCCTTGTCAAGTCCAGATAATAGGTGAGGAAGATGGAAGATTGTGTGGTTAATATTAATGGAAAAAATTCAAATAACTTTGGTACTAAATAAGAAAAGAGTGTGTGTTTGAACCCTCCATTGATTAGTTGCATATAACCTTCGTTACTTTATCATTGGTTTTATTTAAGTCATTCAGATTTTTCCATGCTGAAATAACCCCTAGTTTTACTTATTGCTTGACTATTTTTATTGTTTTAAATGCACAGAAGTGTTCCACAAAAATGTTTTGTTATATAGCTAAGTATAAGAGGGAAGTATGCTGATTGTGTCTGTAAGCCATTCTACCGAGGCTCCCATAAAGGTCACAGAAACTCGTGCATGGGAAGCCAGGCTCCTCAGCAGAAAGGTCATGCTGCCAGTAAGAGAAGAGGAATGGTAGGATCAGCATAGAAGCCACTCCTGTTAAAGGAAGGTAGAACTATCAGACAATATCAGAATGTCTAATTTTCAGATTATAACAACTCATACAAAATACTGTACCTTTTCCTTTATTCCCAGCTCTCGTAAGGAGCATTCCATCTTATAAAACTAGTTTTGGTCAGTGGTCAGGAAAAAAAGTTGCTTTTATAGCAAAGGAATAGCATAAATTTCAAAAAGGACAGTTAGGTATTTAAGTGAACTTGCCTCTCAACTGACTAACACACTCCTGTGATTTTCCTACCTGAGGGAACAGTTGTTCCCTTTCACCATGTCCTGTCCCAGGTCAGAGGAAAGCTGAGGAGGCAGCCTATGGCAATCCGAGTGGAGACTCTTCTGTCTCTTCAGCCACAGCTACAGGCATTTGACATTTAATGATTTCTGCATTATTTGCAAAATGGATAAAATAATCCTTGAGCAAGATGTGTCACTGTTTAAAATGTTACAGTGGGTAAAAATTGTATTTGCATGAGCCAGTGGCTTCAAAGAAAAGTTAAGAGAATGTCTTGCGAAATTTTAGATCAAGTCTCCAATAGAGATCCCTGATTACTTCACCTCATACTTGCATTACCAGCAGTTCTGGAGAAGATCGAAAAACACAGGAATGGAGGGGAAAGTTGGGGGAGAGCAAGCTGAGTTCAAGGCATATGAATTGAGGTCACTGTAACTGTTATGAAGTAATGTCTGGAAGAACAGACTGATGGGGAAACAAAACAAAATTTGTCTTGCAGATTCTGGGTCCAGCTGTGTCCTTCAAAACTCATATCTCAGTAGAGAGGGGCTGAGATACTAGTCCAGGATTAATGCCAATTCTGTTCCTTCATCCATCAGCTTGATCTTCCAACTTCTCCAACAGTGACAGGAAAGGTTCTCAAGCTCCCTTTTATCTGCATTTCTACTCACTTGTTCACTTTTCTGTAGAGTGTAAACTAGGTAAAAATGAATTACAAAATGTTTCCATTTCTGGGCAACATCATAAATACAGAGGTCAGTTTAGGGACCTCTTGGATTTTGATGTTAAACCACTTTCCAGGCATTGTGATCTTCATGATCCCTCAAGTCAGAGAGAGTTAATGAAGGTGTAATTCTCTTATGTAATTCTGTATGAAATTTGTTGTGTTCAGAAAATCCCAGGTTTGCTTTGTATTGACTGATGTGAACAAGTAGTTTATTCCACCTATTTGGCTTTTGAGGGATGATTGATATGAACATTTGAATTAAATTGAATAAGAAAAATGTGAGAAGTTAGCATTAGGAGGCTGCAGCTCTATTTCTTTCACAGTATAACTGTACATTTGAGGAATTCTTGATTATGGTTTGTCAAATGAAAGCAATGTTTACCTTTTGTTTCTCTGTTATGTAAAACAGGAAAGTTTTTAGGATGTTATGGGTTACACAGATTCCCTAGATAGGTGGCCACAAGAAGAGCAGAAAAACACCCAAGAATGTGCTTTTCTTAATTGCTTGAATTAACATGTTTCTATCTACCTGCTCCCTGTAAAACATAAAGCTACCAAAGTTTCAGTTCATCTATTTCTAACTTTTTTCTGATGTCTCTCTCAGGGAATGGAAAACACAGAATCACAGAATGGCAGAATGAATCAGGTTGAAAGGGACCAAAGTGGGTCATCTGGTCCAACCTCCCTGCTCAAGCAGGATCATCCCAGAGCACATGGCGCGGGATCACATCTAGAAGGTTCTTGCATATCTTTAGTGAAGGAGACTCCCCAACCTCTCTGGGCAATCTGTTTCAATATGTGGTCACCCACACAGTAAAGATGTTCTTCCTCATATTCAGGTGGAACTTCTTGTGTTCCAGTTTCTGCCCATTACCTCTTGCCCTGTTGCTGGCGCTGCTGAGAGCATTCTGGACCCATCCTCTTAACACCCTCCCTTCAGATACTGATAGATACTGATGAGCTCCCTTTCAGTCATCTTTTCTTGAGGCTGAACAGGATAAGTTCCCTCGCCTTTCCTCATAAGAGAAATGCTGCAATCCCTCATCATCTTTGTAGTCCCCCACCAGACCTGGTCCAAGAGTTCTATGTCCGTCTTGCACTGAGGAGCCCAGAACGGGACACAGCACTCCAGATGTGCCTCACCAGAGCTCAGTAAAGGGGAAGGTGTAATAAGATAAGGCAGTGTTAAGAAGTAAATATTTCTAGGCCTTGTTGTTATAATTGTTGGGCAAACATCAGTGAGCTCAGAAGTGGAGGCTGTTTACAGGTTCAGGATGATGCATTATCCCTACTCTGACACCTGAAGCTGTATGTTTGCTCTCTGTTCATTGCATATCTTCACCAGTATTAACCATTCCTTGCTGTATGATGAGAATGAATCAACAATGGAATTACATTTTTATTTTCAGATAATAAAAGAAGTCTGGACGTTGTCTCTTTTTAGCTGCTTGTCCATACAATTGCACTTGAGGCTGGTTGATATAACTTTAAATCCCTTTTGGCTCTCTTTTTAGTAAGGATAACTATGTGGACACCTTCTACTGTGTATTGAGAAAGCTGAAACAATTTTTTCTTCTAAAATACAAAAATAGTTATCTTGATTCAATGAGCAGTTTCATCCAGATAAATGTTATTGTGGCCGGTAGCCCATGTTCAAGCAATGATCCAAAACATAAAGCCAGTAGTAGATGCTTCTCTGAAGGAAGTAAATTTTTTTTCTAAGTGTACTCTTTATCTTTTATGTCAAAGTGACCTTTCTTGTGACTGAAATAAATGTTATAAATTATTAAATAATTTATCAACAATTTTTTTTCTATTTTTACTTTTTATTTTGATAAATTGGAACAACTTCCTTTTGTTTTATTAAGATGTATTTGTAGGAAGTTTAATTCAAATAATATTTCAAACATAGACTCTGGTTTACATATGCTGTGATTGCTTCCATACATCTCCTCCATTTAAGTCATCAAAACATTGAGAAATTAGGAACTTGGGTTCTTAATCCTCATTGTCTGTGATGTTTCAAGTTATGATAACTGCTGAATTCAGAATAAATATAAAGATAAAAACTAATTTAAAAAAAACCCTAACACCCAGAAACATCACCCTAAGGGAAAAAGAAAAGGAAAAAAAAATCAAACAAATAATAAAAAAAAAAAAAAAAAAAAAAAAAAAAAAACCACCCACAATGCTTAAATTCTCTAAAGAAACTTTTTTTTTTCCTGCCTGTAAAAGCATTTCATGAAACATTGATTCCAAGATGTCAAATGAGTCTATCACTTATTTTCTTGTCTTGACATTTTTTAGTGTTGGCTACTGTAAAGTAAAAAATCATGTTATGTAACTCTCCTGTGAAAATTTACACGAAAACAACATTTTTCAAACACATGGTTCATAATCTAAGGAATATTTTATTAATGGAAGCTAAAACCTTTCTAAACCTAGTTTTGACTATTGTTTGTATAGCAGGAAGATAAGCTACTCAGATATTGATGTTGGCAGCACTGTAAGTTTTTGTCACAAATTTTTTTTTTTGTCATAATTTTTTTTCTGTCTATTAACATGTTGCATCTCTGTCTCTGTATTTCTAAGTTTGTCAGTTCTTTATGCAGACTGAAAGATGTCTTTCTCACTGGATCTGGACATGGTGATAGGCTAAAACTTCCTGTTGCCTAGAATTTGGCATGGAACGCATAAAGTGCAGCAGAAATTTATCTTCAGTGCTCTCATGATGCCTACTTCAGAATGCATTTATTTTACCTATGGGTCTTTTTGTATCATATCTTGGTATATCCTGCTGGGCAATTAGAGGAAAGGAAACCTGGTAAAACATGGAAGGAAACTCCTTCATCATGAAGGTGTGAAGAGGAGTGAAGTAAAAAATTTACAAAAGCACTAGAACTAACTTCAATAGAAAGATGTCAGAATCTGTATCAAGGGCATGTCTTCAGGTCTTTCAGTCATGTAAGAGTTCTTCTCTGTTTCCCTTACTTTTGAAGACGTCAGGATTTTTGAAACACACAAGCCAGAAAAATGGCATAAGATAAACCTAAAGCAAGTGTTCCCATGTTACCCTATTTCTGTCTCTACCAAAGTGCCTGCTTTCTGGATATGCACACCACACAGGTAAAATATGCAATGAAATTAGGATGATTACTATTTGCATGCAGAAAATATAAGACATTTAAATGGATGAAGAAACAAATCTAATCACTGAGAATGTGGAATGATCATATGAAATGCATTTGCATAAATGTCATCCCAGCTATATTGAGCTAATATTTATATAGTGTAATAAAGAAAAAATATGTGTATTGGTGCATTATGAGCTCAGAATATGAATCTGCCATGCTGTCTTCCTAAATGTCTTCTTTCTTACTTGTGTCAACACCAGAACACAGGACACTCACTTGTTTTGTTGCTGGAGTAATTTCCCCCTTGCTCATGATGAGCTTCACAAAGAAGTCAAATAAACCACTCAGGTTACATACAGAAGAGATTTAGGACCACATAATTAGAGTTGAAGCTATAAGGACAGGAGATAACTAATTATCTCAGTAGTCTCAGTTTAAACTAATGTGAAACCCAGACTGTGCAGGCTTGGGAAATCAGAGTGGGTAAGAAAGGTTGCACTGAATGCTCAGAACAGAATTTACATCCCAGTTGTTTGCAATTATGTTGATATATCCAAGTTGATGCCACAAACGAGTGCATGTGTACTGTCTTCTGGACGCAGGATCTCACCTGTAATTGATTCAAAGTAGCATACCTGTATTGCCTTCAATAAATGCCTATTACATAAGGTCAGCAGTAGCCTTTCTCTGAGTGATTAGCACAAGGATTCTAACTTGGTAGATTGAAATATGGAGTGAACAATGAAAAAAGAGTAGGCTAGGACTGACCCAAACAAAACCAAGAATTAATTAAATTACTAAAATAAAAGTTTTACTAAAGACCAGCAGATAAGCTGGTTGAAGCATCTGTGATTCTGAATTATGATATGAAAATGAAATGTTTATAACTTCAGCATCCTAAATTTTCTACAGTTTTAATTAGAAGAATCATCTGTTTTCTTTGGAATAAATCAGGATTTTTAAGACCTGGGACACCAAGATTTTCCTTTGTTTTATTTGAACATCTGGGAAGCAAATTTACTCATGCCTGACCTAAATTCAAGCCTGACAATGTCTAATATAGACATGGCTGTTTTGCGTGTTCTTTCCTGTTTCTAAAAATAGTAATGGTGAAATACAAACCACTAAACTCTTAGTTTTTTGCTGCTTTGAGAACACAGCAATGTTTGATGTGTTCAGCAGCCTCTTTACAATTTCAGCAGTCCTTCTACTATATCAAGCAGTCCTTCACTGCTTGTAAAATTCCAACCAACAGCCAATACAGGTTAAATCTTAAAAATTAGCAGAACTCTCTCATGTTCACTGGTCATAGCCAAACTGTTGGCATGGGACTGATTGAGTCCTCTGCTTTAGATAACACATAAATTCTTTTTATTTCAGGCCATAAGCAATTAGCTGATAAAAAGTCTTAATGAGTCTGTTGTCAAAGAAAAACAGGATTTGTGAGGACACTGACAAACTCAAGACAGTTTGTCTTCTGATGCAGCACTCTCCCAGGTATGTAACACCTACAGCTTCTTCAAGATATAAAACTTTGTTCCAAAATAAAATATATTCAGGGTTGCACGTAGCAAGGGCTAAACAATGTGGGAAAAGAGGGTACCAAACAGAGAAGAAATGTATGTAGCCAGCTGTTGGCAGCTACCTGGCAAGAGGCAGAATGACGGTTGAGAGGGGGAAGGGAAAGAGGGAAAGGGGTTGGGCAGGATCACAAGGAACTGAGGCCAGATGTCTGCTCACTGGTGGCAGAAAAATTTTTGCAAGGTTTGATTCTAAAAACTGGCACCATGATTTTAGAGCTCATATTCTCATGTCTTTTTTCTTTTTAATCAGGAACGTGTATTTCACATAACAGATTGCATTTCAAAATAACTCTCAAGGGAATATAGAACTGATGAGAATTCATTATTTAGCAGACTGACAAGCAGCAAGTTATTTTTAAAATGACTAACATAAGGACAGGTGAATGAGTCTCATATAAACTAATCTATATGAATGATTTAAAATGAGATCAGATTAAATGCTAATCATCCACTGTGCTATTGAAACATTTCATAGTTACTGGTTTTATTCACTAATAAATAGATACAGTGAATTGAAAAGAAACATTTGCCATTTTTCCATGAGAAAGTTATATATATCTAGATGCAGTACCTTTCCTCTCCTTATGATTTAGATTTTGAAATAAAGGATCCGCTATAAAAAGGCTGCCATAAATGAAAGAATAAACCAAAAGAAGAATGCTTATCTAATAAGATATAGGGAAATTAGTAGACTCAACCTTGCGGTTTTTTGTGGTTTTTTTTTTTCCCTCCTTAATTATCTTGCTAAACGGCAGAGTGGAATTGTTTTATTTAGAGATTTTCATAATTGTCAAACCATTATTCTGTGTTCTCCTGTAAGGAAAACTCTTCTATGCTTTACAGAGATATACTCATCAAAAAAGATCTATAGCTGCACAACTTTGCTAGTGAAACTTTATGTCTTGTGCTAGCGTGAAAGCAGAAGCACTGTGCATCCATAAACATGAATGCACTCATACATATATGTCTGTGTGTATAAGAAAAGCTACACACAGACTTTTTGAAACCTGTCAATAAAATATTCTTATGCCAGTCTTCAAAAGAACTATGCCACAGAAATTTGTCACATAGATTTATCTTCAGTTCAACATTCTTTCTATCTGTTATAGAGAACTGTTTCCATAGATCAATTATAACAGAGAACTTGAAGTTTTAGTTGCTGAAGATTTCTCACTAGTAGATGTTCTATGCACATATGTTTCAGAATGTCGTCACAATAATTGGATGTCACAAATAAAGGAAACTTCAGAAACTTCAGCATCTGACTAGTTAAGAGCTGTCATTTAACAAACCTGGCATAGTTTTCAGAGTACTCAGTCTGAAAGGTTTGAGGAACAGAGTAATTTACATCTCCCAATCCTACTGCTCCTGTAATTTACCACTCACTGTATTTCTTTTACACTGTTTCTGACATTCCTTCTGTCCAAGAGAACTGTAAACATAATTTTAAAGATTAGCTACTAGGGCAATTTCCTGCTGCAAAAGGTGGATCCTAAAATAATTTTCACAGCAGTGGGATCCTGATTGTTCTCTATGAATTATTCACTGTTCAAACAGCATGTGGGCAGATACCCTGTTTACTCTTTGGTCTCAGTCTCTCCAGCTATTATCATTAATTGCTGTTTCTGCTTCTTGCATAATATGCTTTCATATTGTTATTTCTTATATTATATTCTTTCATCATTGTTAAAGAGGAAAAAAAAGGTGACAATAGCTATTTAAAAAATCAGTCTTTTGAGTTTTTTCAATTCTTCCCTAATGTATTTTATGAAAGTTTCTGCCTCTTCACAATGCTCTTTTTCTTCTAAGTATGTATAGACATTGTTTTCTTATTTCCTTTGCTTTCATTAACTGGCATACACTAATCCTTTTTTATTGCATGTGTTACTTTATATGAATGCAAATCTCGGTAACTACCTCTTACCTACTTGTTTCAATCTCCTTCTCCTCTATCTTCTGTACAATTTCATTCTGCAGTCCAATTTTGCTCAGATTTCTTCAGGCCCTGTGTTGGAGTTTTAAAGGAATTCCTTATATTTCAGTGATGAGTAAAAACTTGGCTTTATCTTTGATTTACAAAGCTTTTGGTAAATCAGTCAGCTCCCTCAGCACTTGGGTGCATCCCATGAGGGCTCATGGACTGAAGTATGACAAGTTTGCTAAATATTCTTTGAACTGATTCTCTTACAACACTATGTCTTTGTTCCAGACTTTCTCCCTGGCCTCTGCATCCATGGAATTCTTCTGAAGGCTGGTCTTACTAGTAGAGGCAGAAGTAGTGAAGGCCTTCAGTATCTCAGCTGTTTCAATGTTCTCTGTCAGCAGGGTTCCTGCACCATTCACTCACAGAACCACATTTGCCCTAATCTTCCTTTTGCCACTGATATACTTGCCTGCTGATATTGTGGTTCTCCAAGCTGGGATGCAAACCATCCCACTTTGTCTCTGTGATCCCAACAAGATCATAGTCCCAGAAATGCCCATAGATCCCTAATTCTTTGTGTTTATTTCCCACACTGTGTACACTTGTGTGAAAGGATGGTTGGGAGTGAAATTAGAGGGAACTGAGAAGTTATTCACATCCTACCAGAGTTAGTATAGAAATTATAAGGAAAACTGCAGCTGCTGCTCCCTGGATGAAGTGTAGTTGGCATGTGCAAAACCTATTCCATCATGATTCCTGATATACACGATCTGCAACCTAAAGTACCTGATAAGAGGGATGGAATGGAGAGCAGAGGAGAGTGGAAAAGTTACAGCCAGGCTCTGTTAAAATCTCTACAGGTGAGATGTTGTCTAGTTTGCAGCCAACAAACTGTATGGCACCAGTCATCCAAGGGACATAGAAGATGGCCTGCTGCTGAGCCAACCACTGTGCTGAAATTGCTCTTCTCAGATGAGCTTCTCAGAGGCTCATTATAGCCTAATTGTAATATTTAATCACATGTCCATCCAAAATTTCCCTGCCTCCAAGGTATGACCACCTCTCACTGGGTGTGCACTTTATATTTTATTGAGTATCTTTACGGGTGAAGTGGGGCACTAACACCAATCAGTTACAAAGGTATGACAAGAATCACTCAAGCTCCACCTCAATATAAAGAAATAATTTTAAAGTAAGCTGTGACTGGGGAAAAGTTAGGGAAGACTCCATCATAACTGCTGAGATCAGCCAATGGGCTGAACATATCTTGTCCCCATAAATATCCTGTTGGGTAAGAACCTTACTCTGCGTGTGCTGAATACTTTTATTGGGGATTAGAGCTTGTCTGTGTATTGCTTTGCCCATGCTTTTTCAGTCAGATACTATCACTGGCAATCCTTGAATCTTAACCTATTGTAATTTTATATTAATAGAGTGTTATTCCATAAACTGTTAGTGTGAGCACTTCAGGGGCTTTGGAAGTTGCCATCAGTCAGAAATGTACTCAGACAAAGTGGAAGACCCATTAAAGGGTGAAAAAGTGCTGATACCTGCTGAGGGGTGTCCCTTATTCTGTTGGTGTATTTCCCTGAATAAGTCAGTGGAACTTCCCTCTGATCCAGTGAAGGGTCCCCATAAAGGGATGCAGACAGACTGGTTGGGCATGAGGGTTTTGGCTTTCCTAAGATGCTGACAGACAAATCAAACACTAAGGGTCAAAGAAATCTCCTCACACTAAGGGTGGAGGAAATCTCCTGTGACAGCTTTCATGCAGGCACTTCAGAGATGACCCCCAACATTTTCCTGAAATTTTCTGGATGCTTTTTTCATAATGTGCCTATTGGCACTTTCTTTCTTACACACCAGTGCTTGAGGTGACTCTGCTTAAGCCTTGTTTTGTTGATTTTGTGTTCTGGCTTGTTCACATCACTCTCTTCATGAACCCTGTCTACCACTTCCTCACAGGACTGCTGATGACAGTCTCCCTCCCCTGTCCTTCCTATATCTGTGAAGGGTTTGTGTGACATTACAAATGCTGGGACAGCTTTGATAATTCTCTCTAGGAAGATGTTCAGATGCAAAATGAGCCAGACTACAAGTATTGGAACCTGTAAGATATAAACCCTCATAGCCAGGCTTCTTAGAAGCTTTAGATTCCCCTTCACCTCAATAACCTTTCTCTGGTTGATCATGCCAGATCCTTTACTGGTATTTTTCCAGAGTCTGATCTAACCTTCACTTGAAATGAATATAAATTTTTTTTATGAAATCCAGTAAACGTAAGATTGATCCCAAAATATCTTACTTATTCTTGTTTCTTTGCAAGCATTTGCATAGAAATTGATAATAATAGACAACACATTCTGACACTTAAATAATTAATTTGTTTTATTTTACATACTTTTATGTCTACAAAGGAAACACTTTAGTGTACCTTATTGTGTGCATTTAGTCACATTTCAACTTCAGTTGTCATGCTCATACACTTTTTTAAAAATTCTGTGTTTATTTTCAATTTACTACAAAAACCAAGACTTTATTAGTAAGTAATTGCTACACAGACACTTCCCTCTAAGTCACAGAGCAATAGGTCATTGTCAGTTTTCCAAATTCAATAAAGTCTTAATCTGGTACATTTTATATTCCATTTTAACTATAGGAAGCTTGAAACAGACAAATCGATTTATTGAGGAGATAAAAGCAAATATATTTTTAATGATGCTACATTTACAGTTAGTTCTTTGTTTAATTTTAGTTCAAACTTATTGGAGAAATGATTTTGTAGAGGATCCTGAATCATTATTCTCTGTGAATCATTTTAAACACAGGTCACGCCTAGAATCATAGTTGAAAAGGACCTTAGAGATCACCTAGTTCCAAACCTCTGTCATGTTCATGGACACCTTCCACTAGAGCAGCTTCCTCAAAGCCCCATCCAACATGATCTTGAACACTTCCAGAGATGGGACATCCACATTTTTGGCCAACTTGCTCAGTTTCTCACAACCCTCTGAATAAAGGTAGTGAGAGTAAATATCACTCTTATACTTAAACCTACCCTCTTTCAGTTTGAAACCATACTTCCTTGTGTTATCACTATATGTCTGTCTAAAAATTCCCTCTCCAGTTTTCTTTTAGGTCCCTTTAAGTACTGAAATGCTCCCCAGAGCCTTCTCTTTTCCAGGTTGAGCCTTCCCAACTCTCTCAGGCTGTCCTAATAAGAGATATGACGGGAAGTTTTACATTACTTTTAAGTGGACTGCAAGAGAAGTGCATAAGCAACACATTTATATTCCAACTATAAACCAGCTGCAAAGGATAGAATTTTAATCTCTTCTTTGCCAGTGGAGGCTGCTTTTCCAAATAGAAAATTTTAAATGTGACAAAATAGACCTTCCTGGTTTTCTTAAGGAATTTAAGATTTCACTGTGCATGGAAATTAAATCAAACTGAAAGTTCTTGGAAATTAAGTTAAACCTCTCTTTATACCTCCCTCTGCTAAAAATAGAGAATAATTAAGATACATTATTCTTATATAACTATTTCAAACTAAATGCGCTTGTGGTTGGAAGCGATAGCGTTGACCTAACTACCTTACAGACTGTATCATCATTCCTTCTACTGCTTCACATTAATGTTTCATATCATCTCTATGCAGACTAGCCCCAAGCTGGCCAGTCTTCTGTTTATATGAAGAAACAAATAGCAAATATGCTATAAAGCCTATTATGTTTAACTCAGTGCTATGGCAAATTTGTCTAAAGAAAAAGAAATCAGTAGTATAGAATGATTTTTCAAATGTATTTCAGGACATCAGTTGCAGAACTTTGGCAAATGGAAATTATTTTGATAAAATGTTAGCACACCGGAGGGACAAAATGCCATTTATTAAGTCAAGAAAGAGGTAGCTTTTTCTGTATACCAATTTAGCTTTTTGCAGTTTAATAATCTTTATGGGTTGTTGAAAGTCGGTTCTTTAAATGCACTGGTTTTCAAACATTTCTTGTAGGCAGATCTAATAAGAAAAATATCTTCATAGTATTTTTCAATGCATTTATTTCCTGTAAATTTAATATAAATAGAAGATATTTAAAGTGCCTGTTCAAGAATGACACTAAAACTCACATTAGTTTCTCTCAGAAACTACTAGAATAATTTAGAAGATATAGGATTAATAAATTGAGTGTTGTATTAAAGATGTATATTAAACAAAAATAATTTCTTGTTGCTAGAAACATATGTGATATTTATTCAGAAAAAAATACTGAATAGTGTTAGAGTGTATATAAGTTAATTTTAAGAAACTGATTCACTCTTACAGAATTTCATAGATTTACAGAACCTTTCTACTTCTATGCCCATAAATTACAAACCACAAACACAGATTAATTGGAATACAAAAAAAGAAATGTAATAATTATTAAAATGAATGACAAAAATAAAATTTTCTGTTATTCTACTTTAAATATTTTTAGACCTTTTTTTTCATATAGAAGGTAATTACACAGAAATTTTTAATTAGCTTATTTATGTTTCCACACTGCTAGAATAAGTTGAACCTTGGTAACTATTTTATATGCTTTTTACTATGCGAAACCCAGCTTTTAGAATACCTTTTACCACATTTTTTTAGCCTGTATTTCAAGGCAAGTAAATAAACACCATTGTTAAACCATGATATCTACAGAGCATTCTGTGGGATACATATATTTTGCAGTACTGCATGTTCTACTACACCTTTACTAAATCTCTGCTCTGGAAGGGCAACTAAAAGCGTAGCTGTAGAAGACAAAGGTTCCACCACTGAAGAAGCAGTCATTTCTCAAATGGGGAAACACAGAACAGAACCACTTTGAATAACACACCTTTTTCTAAATAATCTGTGTATTTGTCCATACACTGCAATCTCTTTCTTAATAATCTCTTTCTCAATAACCATAACTTGATTTTATCCGTGTTCCAATCCAGACCATCCAATTTTAGTATTCCTAAAAAGAGAAAAATAAATTTTTGTGTCACTATCTTTCTTGCATTTCAAAGTTCTAGAGAATGAGAAGTATCACAACCACAGTTTACATGTTCCACAAAATTTTCTTCATCTTCATAATATTTTTTCATTTTCTTTTACAATCTAAGTTTTCAGTGAAGTTGGATGTGAAACCCTGGACCTGCATTTGGCCTTTTTCACCGTGGTCTTCTCTTCACTGTTTTCTACTTTCAGGTTCTCCATAGGCAGGACAACACAATTGAAGTCATCTCCTGCCCTTTGCCAGATCAGCATCAAAACTGAACTACAAATTCTAAAGTCTGTTTCTTGAAATTGTGCATATTTTTGTGATTAAAAGCCTGAGTATTTATGTAATAAAAGGCTTTTCTCTTTACCATATTTCAAAATTACTACAGTAAATAACAGGTTTTGAAGAAAACTAAGGGAAATTAACATCTAATTTGCTGTTCTGTTTTCTATTTTGCTTTTTTTTATAGAGTAAAAATTTTTATAATTTTGTGGATACTTTTTCTTTCAATCTTACTTTAATATAGATGCCAGTATTTTCTCCAGGACGATAAAGTTGCAGTGGGATCAGTATTTCTCAATGAAGCCTTTATATTTAAATTTTCTGTTTCCCTAAATTTTTTTTCCTTTTTTGATATCCCAGTAACCTCAGTTACCTTGTTTCGCTTGTTTTACTAATGGTTGTATTTTTTCCAGTTGGAATTTCTAATTCCACAACCTTTAACACAATTAAGAAATTCTTCCATTTTTGTCAGTCAAAATGTTTGTGAAAGCTCAGTTGTCCTGATTTACTCCACTGTCAACTTCACTAGCTTTTTTCTTATCTATGTTATTATCATAACATTCAGGCCTTGAAACCTTATTAGTGAGTACAGATAGCCATCACCATCGGAAAAATTTATGGAGATGATAACTCTTTGATATTCACTAGGACATACCAGCAATTCAGTGAATGTTTTTTAAGGTTAAGTAGCCTATGTTTGGTCCTATAAAAAAAGTGTCACTTGAAGCAAAATAATTAGAAAAATACAGCAATGTGATAATTAAGAAAGGGGTTTTATGGGACATTACTAAAATCTGGAAATTAGTTGCATGAAAAGACAACTACATTATTTTTCACACAGAACACCATTATTTTTTAATCTTTTTCTAAAAACAATTCCCAGTAACGCCCATATCTTCCTTTGAGATTAGTCAGAATAATACAGATACATTCTTCAGCCATCAATTTTTACAGGGTTTAGTAAAATGGGGTTTTGGGTTTTAGTTACTACCATAATTAATACAACAAAAAGCTAGAAATAAATTACATGTTGTGTGATTTTTATCTTTATTACAGCAATTATCTGCTGTGATGGGTTCCTGGAGTAGTTCGTCTGTGCATCGTTTCTATGCGAAGTTTATAGCGAAGCCGTGGTTCAAGCCTGAGTCACACAGAATGTTGTTTCCTGATAAAACAGTTCCACAATCCAGCTAGAATTAACCATAACATCTTTCTTCTGCAGCTTTATTTACTGATCAAAAGGTCCTCCAATTCTGCAGGGTAATCATTTATCTAGATGACCTCTATTAACTTCCTTCAGAAAAATCTGGATGAAGAGTATAAAAGCAGTCATCAGACTTATAAGAGCCGAAAGCTCTTTTGTTTGCAAAGGACTGTAAATATAAGAAATATCTTTTCATAAAAAAAATCTCAGAAGTAAATATGGTGTTACATTTACTAAGGAAGACATCTAAACCTAAGTCTGAAAGAACTAATTTCAGTGAAAATTACCCCTGATAGAAATATATGTTCCTTTTAAAGTTCAAAATTTGCATTTAGTTGCTAGTGACCAAATAACAGATTCATATGGATCTATTTATTGCCTTATCTGTATTGTAATAAAAAACAAAACAAAAACATCATGAGATTCTATTTTACACTACCTGTCTTTTTTTGCTTCCTCAGCCACTCCAATCTCAATAAAGGAAAGTCATTCATTTATTGAAGACTTATCAAGTTAGTGCTTCGTTACCTTTTTCTGGGTCCCAGCTGGAACTTGTCAGTCATCATGAGCAGCCTGTTAAATCTTATGCCTGCAGGAACTTTTAGCCATGATTTCTGAATAAAAAGAGGAGAGTGAGATATGACTGCATTATAAAGGGAACTTAACTCCTGAAATACAGGAGCACAGTATGTGCCTCTTACAAACTGACTAGGTTTGCTTTAGAGAAGTCTGGGCAAAATGGTTCACAACAAAGTATATTTTGTGTGCATATGCGCTCACATGCTTTCACTCTACATTTCTGTTCACTGTTTTCACCATGGAGGCAAAATATTTCAGATATGTCAATGCATAATTCTTTTTTTCACCTTCTGTGTTTGATGTTAGCTGATTATCACTGTACATCTAAAAACAAGTTGGATAATCCTCAAATTTTACCTAGACTACTGTAAGCATGAATGTTCTTCTATCCTCCTTTTAATCTTAGTACTTGCTTCAGTAAAACTCAGTAAGGTATTTTCTGTTATAAAGAAAAATTATGTTATAAATCAATAATATAAAAACAAATTATCCTTGGCCACTCACAGTATGATCAGATTCTGCGCCAATTTTGTTTGCACTTTTTTCATGTGATTTCAAGAAGATATTTCTTTAGTCTCGAAGTAAAAATGCAATAGCAGCATATGACAACATAATAAGCATGGTGTTTTGATGCTGAATTGTAATAGAATATGCAATTTTCATTAAGGCTGGCTGGAGACTTCTTAACCAGATGGACAAATTTTACCTTCCCTTGGATAAGGATCAAAAGTCTGACTGCTGCTACCAAGGAAAGAGAAAAGTACTAAAATTAGAACAGAATGCCAGAGAAAGAATTGTGAAGATTCATGAAGGATAGGTTTGTTATTATTTTACATTCATGGAAAAGAGATCAACTATCATTTTCTCAGAGAACTTACTTGTACTTTTCTCTTATTCTAGTTGAAATTAATAAATTCTTTTAAATATGAAGGAATGGGTGATTTTAAATCCTCATCTTGTCTCTGAGGGTCTAGCATTGTAGATTTCTCACATACCCACACATCTGACTAAGTATCTTCAGGGGTAGTATTATGTTCCCATTAACTGTACAGTACATTTATTTCCAAGATAACAAAAAGTAAGTACTGGGGTCAGCACAAGCTGTTGTATCTTAGGGCAAACTAACTTTTGCCAACTAAGAGATTATTGTGAAATTGGGCTCATTCTTATCTCCAGTTTGCAGCTCCTTCCTTCACCTGTCTCTTAATTGCCTCTGACATGCCATGGTGACAATTAACCCAGTATCTCTGGCATGTAAGGGTTCTCCAAACTGCTACTACCCCTCTAAAACTGGTACTCTCCTCTTTAATGAGGGGAAACAGTGAACCGGTTTTCTGTTGGACTATAGGGAGTTCAATCTTACATTTTAATTTAGGGCATAATCTGTAAAGTCTGTTTTTAAAAAGAAAATCACTTAAATCAGCCTGGGGGAGTATATAAAGTTAGATCAAAAATATAAATATTATGACTACTTAGGGCTGCTTAAAATATAAGTGATGCACAGAAACATATAAAATTAAATGAATGAAAGCAGGAGTTATACAAAAATTATATTTGGAGTTTTAATTTGACTTCTAGTCTTGTTGCATAATCCAGTTTGCTCAGTAAGGATTTCTCCTTCATCAGGAAATATTTAGTTATGCCCAAATGAAAGCCCATACCTGTGCATTCATTCAGCAGTGCCTCTTCTTTTTTTGAAAAATCACATGAATTTAACTAGTGTAATATGAAACTGATGGGTTTGGAATCAGAAGCTTACTAAGCCCTTTACCTGTGCATCAACTGTTACAGCTGAACCACAGGAGAAAATCTTACAGGCTCAGGAAGTACATTTCTGGTGGCCCCAGACCCTCATTATTGCACACAAGCAATAGTCTGTAGTGTAAGGACTGCACAGGAAGCAGGAGGCTGGAGCTGGCAATAGGAGGTAGTAAGACTTGACATCAAGACATCTCTTCCCATTAAAAAATACTTCAGAGTGTACTGCTCTTCAGAGAATACAGACATCTGAGAATGTAGCAAGTTAATCATCAACTACTTGTCCACCCTCTCTGACTGAGTTCTTTTTGTGAGACACCCAAAGCAGCAGTGCAGAATATCTAGGGTTCTTTTTCTTTAGATTCTCCTTGAAAGACAAGACAGGAAGAGTAGGGGAGATATTATTAATCTGGCTTGTGGGTGTTTATGTGGGCTGTTTAACTGGCTTACTGTAAAATGTTTAGATAATAAAGTGCAATGAAAGCCAATACAGGAATTCATCCAAAAGATGAAATGGTATATGATGAATCCTGTTTTAATCATAAATGAACAATTTTAATTGTACATGATGATTTAATTCTCTGTATTATCTCTAACATCCATCCAGGTGGAAATGATCAGCCAAATAAATGTTATCATTGCTATGAAGTACATTTTAGTCCCATTCAGATACAGACCCTGAACACAAATAAAAAATGGACCTTTTAACATAAATGCGTCATTCATCTTGGACTGAAAAATTAGTCTACAAAAGTTGATTCTATTTGCATGTTTTTGAAAAAAAATTCTAAGCCATGAAACCTAAGGAGGTTGGTTTTTTTGGTTTTTTGTTTCCTGTGGATCTTCTACTTCTCTTAGTACCGTCATAATTTTGGGAGAAGTGAACTTTTGGAGAAATTAATAGGAAAATGTAAGGTAGGAAAGTAACACAATAAAAATCTGGGCTCTTCTATAAAATGATTGCAGATTTCTTGCAATATGATGTAGCAAGTTGGATGCACTTATACTTTCCCATCAAGTGTGTAATGGATCCTGAGAGAAATGGTAGGTGTGCTCAAATCTGCTTCAGAGAGGAGTAATCAGGAAGTTCTATGCTGTATTGATGCCAAAATAAGCAAAAAAAAATAAAGCCAATTTTTAAAATTTATCTTTTCAGGGTTTATTCATCAAGAATTAACATTCAGGACTTTCCTAAAAAATTGCTTTTCTATGTCTCCTTGCATTTACTGTGTTAAACTGTTGCAAGGAGCTGGGAAGAAAAGGAACAGCTGGATAAAATATCATAGTGATGATTTTTAGTTTAGTTATGTATGGCATTGACGTCATTCAAAGATGCAGCAAAGCTGAGCTGACCTTTGCCTGGGTGAAGACAGCTGTCACATTTCTTGCCATGTTTGTGCCACTCCAAAGCCATCAATGACTCATTCAGCCTTTGATACAAGCAAGAGCTGCGTATATATGTCATCGTGGCTGGCATGATAGGAAAGATTTTGTGTTAGGCAGAGCAATAGATAAAGAACAACTGCTGAAGTGGCTTCAAGACAGTTTCATGTCTTTTTCATTTCATTTGAAAATCATAGAAAATAAACAATTGATTACCAACTTCCAGTCTGCTTCTGTGACAGAGTGGATGGAATGAGGCACAACAGATTACGCAGAATTAGAAGATAAATATTTTTTCCCCATTTTTGGTGTCAGAATTGTTAATGAGAGAACATTCAGTCTTGACATTTACGTTAAGTAACAGGTATTAACATCTTAGAGCCTGCGAAAAAGAGAAGACAGAACATTTCAGGGGTTGAAGACCATACCTACCATACCATAATAAGCTTGAAAGAGCCCAGCCTACTTACTCAGCCCTAACCAATGATACATAAATTGACTATCCTGAGTAAGGACAGTTGAGGAAGTAACTGATGGGGTTTAATTTTTTTTTTCTAGCATAGAAAATACATTATATAAAACTAGTGTCTAGAGAAAAATATTTTTAAAATCTGGCTAGAAATAAACCAGAATTTAACAACTCTATTTTCTATTTTAGTATTAAGAGGAAAAAATTAAAATAATTAACACTTGCAAAACCCCAGTACTGGGAAGCGGAGGACTGTCTGTAACATGACACATTCCATTCAGACTGAGAAACAAACTGAGCAAGGAATTTTCACTCCAGAAAAGTTATTAGACTCTGCAGGTATAACTATGTGAAATGGGATGGCCTATTTTCTACAAGAGGTGAAATTGAATCTGTTAGTTCCTCTTTACATCTGAGTTTTTGGGGACAGATAGTCTTTGGGGACTCATTTTAAAGTAGATAATACTGATGATATGATTATGAAGTTATATTTACTAAGTAAATATATTTTCCCAGAGCTCATCAAGCTATATTTTATTCTGGATTGTTGACATACAATGTAAGTCAATCCCAGAGAAAAGAAGCTCTGATTTGTGCTGCCCTCAAGACATAAAAGTATGTCACATGAGGCAATAGAGAAGCATCAGTGATTTGTACTACATTCTGAAGTGACATTAGTTCACAGGGATAGCAGTTCTTGATTTTATATTTGAGAATGCACAAAAAAAGATCAAACTATGCAGCTGCATACTTTGTCCTTTATTAAAATCTTTATTTGCATAGAGCTTGCTCTTCTATTTATAGTAAGAAGGAAAAAAATGAGTTTTTGAAAACTGGTGAGATGCAGTGCCAGATCTGGAAGTGAATTTTGCTATTTGAGATAATCTCTAGTGCTCATTGTCAAAATGATTTATGAGATGAGTTGAAAAACACACTTTTCTTTTCTAGGTAGGGTTTCTCCAGAGAAAGATGCTGCCATGTAGTAACCCAGATGGATCAGCTTCCCCATCAATTGCATATTATCTATTCACTGAATTTTAACTATTGACTATTTAAATACTTGCAGGGCATTTAGTGATATATCTATCAAGAGTTAATTTAAATTTTTTATTCATATGAAACTAAATGTTTCATAGAATGCTTAGCAGCCCCAAAATGATGTTCTTTGATTACCCAGCTAGTCATTAAACTCCTTTCAAATTTGACATGCATGACAAATACCAAAATATCTGGTTACAGCAGATATGCAAGTTAATGTATTCTTTCCTGTGATCATATATTATTGTCAGAGGATAAAAAATAATGATTCTGTTTCAAGATTATTTGCTTCAAGTAGAATTGTTCTAGTCATGGGATCAATACTTTATAGTGTGTAACTGCTCAGAAATGGATCTCAAGTTTGAAAGCCAAAAAATCAATTAATTGAAGAATTAATGAATACTTCCTATGCACTTGTTAAATGATGGCTATAGTATAAGCAGCAGCAACCCTGCCATGAGATGTCTCCAGTATTTTTCCATTTTAGATGTCTTGTATGTAGTAAAAATTTACATTAGTAGGTCCTTGAATACATATAGAAGCTCTGTCATGGTACTGTCTATTATCAATTAAGCAATGTTATTAAGTCCTCTAAGAAAACAATGTTTTTAGGAATATTTTTAATATAACTGAGTAATCCTACTAAAGTCATCAAAGAAAGGAAATCAAATAAAGAAACTTATTTATTTAAAAATTGTACATTTGAGCTTTTTTTACCTATCTCACAGGGGTTTTTTTTTTCTGACGGAAATAATGTGTTATACAAGAATTTCACTAATGTCTCCAGAGGTGCAGCTTCATATGATGCTGACTTGCATTAACTCATTATGTTAGTCATGGAGCCCTGAAAACAAAATATTTATTACTCTGGACCAAATTCAGGTCCAACAATTATGACATTGTGCATCAAACAGAACTCAGGGTCAAATGCTTACTAGGATTGTGGAATCAACACAGGCAGAAGAAAGTATAAAAGTCTGGGGTTTTTAGTTTTTTGTTTATTTGCTCTTTTTGGGAAGAATGAACAGAGCAAAGATAAAGCTGTAGTCAGATAAGACTACCAAATAAAAAGAGAAGCATTATTCTTGATTCTATATTACTTAATGTGAAACTCTACATATAGAAGCAGCTCACAAGTTTAAAAATACACAGTGCTGAATAAAAAATGGAAAATGGAACTTTAAAACAAATCATGAGTATTCTCTTTTCCCATCTTTACTATACTGGGAAATGGATGACACCTACTTTGCTTCCTAAAGGATATAGAAAACCAGCCTATAAACATTGTTGCATATTGAAAATAACTATTTATAAATTTACATTTGCTTAATTCAGGGATCTCAAGTGGTAGCAGTGAGGATGATGGTCTTGCTTAAGTCAACTACATGAACACTTAATTTTATGCTATGCAAATATTAATCCATAGTTCATTTACCTCTGTTTTGATTTTTTTTCCTATGGCTAGTGCTCAGATTGTAATTGGCAGTGGAACTAGAACTTTACCATATTTAACATTTTTCCAGTCAAAGGATTTAAACTGAATTAGGATAGTGATTAAATTATCAGATATTTAAACTAATGTTTTGTATATTTCAAACATGGATTCAAGGCTTCAATCATGAGTGCACTTCTACATTTTCACTATATTATAAACTATCAAGAATTGTATGTTGTTTATTCTTTTCCATCTTATAACTTCAGTTTTTAGGAGCAACTTCTCTCCCTGTTTTAACTGAACACCATTTGGGGTAATTCTGTGTTTGCATAGCAAATACTGTAATGTAGTCCCTCAGTATCCAACCTAACTTTATTGAGAACAGAGGATCCTCAGTCTCATCTCCAGATTTCTAGCTGGCTGGGTTTATAGACAGCTGTGTAATGCCAGACACCATGGCAGCAATACCAAAACAGGTATGGGCCCTGAAGAAAATCTGATTTTCATGAATATAATTTGTTTATTTTTGTTATTGTTTAAAGGTATTGAGAGTGCAGATGAAATATAAATATTCATTGCTCATTGTGTTTTCTTTAACCAGCTTATTCACTTTTTAACTAGCCAGTAGTGTCAAATGCAAAAGGTATTTCACCATTTCTTGTGTGCACTTCTTCATAACATATGAATGCTATGTGCCCCTCCAACATTTTCTTTAAACTATTATTTGATGCAGAAAGGTATAACAAAGTATAAAGCTATTCAAAAGTTTAAATATAATAGATCAGATTGGGAAAAAAATATTTACTTTAAATAATAAAGATATTTATAAATAATAAATCTTTTTTGGTAAAGATTCTTCTAGAAGGTTGAAAAGTCAGAACTGGAAAATACATAGTCCAATGATTCTTTACTATCATCCTACAGTAATTGTTTTTTTTTACCATTAATTATTCAGTTTAAAGCACAAGGTAAATCATCATTAACACTGCACTGCGCATTGAGCAATTACTCACCTGCGATGTCCCTTTAATGCCAAGTGATCACCAGAGCTTCAAAACTTGATCTGAAATTTCTTTTTCAGTAAAAGTTCAGATTGCATGTGTTGTAATGGTACTACAGGCAACCTGGAAAAAAAAAAAAAAACAAACCAAAAAACCCTGTGAAAAGTACGTTTAGATTCTTTTTATACTACTCAAAGTACTTGAAATATGGAAAATACTTCTGCAAACATAAAAAGTATTCACTAATTATTTTGTTACATGGAAAAGGAAAGGAAAAGCCTTGCAGATGGTGCTGAGTCCAATATGGCTCTATTCTTCCCCGAGCGTGTCAGCTGTTAAGGTCACATTATTTTCCCCTTACTGTGTGACAAGGCCAGTAGCATGCACTCTTCCCGTGCTTATCTCTAATTGGCTGAGGCCCTTCCTTGTTCAGAAAATGGGATTAAACACAGGCTTTCCTACTGTGGATAAATAGCCTGGTCAGCAGGTTGCTTATGTTGAAAGCAAATGAACCAACCAGTCAAGCCAGGAATTTGTTTTGTTTCTCTCCATTTCTGAGTGTCCATGACTTCCAGACATGCTGCAGACAATTCACACATCCCCACCAGATCTTCTCTTGTGAGAACTCAGACACCTCTGTTACATGTCAGTGTTTAAAGGTGTTTCCACCTGTGCTCAGATGTTTAATTTTTAATACCTAGGGTATGACCAGGTATCAAATGGATTTCAGAATAACTAATATCTCTCAGATACCAACAGGTTTTAATTTTGCTTAACATATAAAAAATTTAGCTTAATGTTGCTTTGGCATGGGCTTTCTTTCATCTTTAATCATAATAAGATGAAGGTTCATCTAAAAGCACTTATTTTACTTGCCACATATAGCCATATCAAGCTGTAGCATTAAGGGGGGCTTATATATGAAAGCATTAAAAAAGGAAAAGGTTCTGAATAATTTATAAAGGTGAGCTACAAATAAGAGACTAAAGTACCAGAATAATAAAATAAGCACATGGGGACTAAATTGCTCAAGGGCTGGTAATGAAATATGCAACCCTTCACCTATGATGTCTACCGTTGATCTTAGCTGGTTAATATATTTTTGCAATCTCTTTGGAATGTACTATCCAAATTCATTATCAGTTTTTTCTGTAAAAAGCTATTAAAATCCCTATTACTTGGAAAAAAAAAAGATCAGTTTCCTATTCAGAAAGCATAAATTGTCAGAATACTTGTTAACAACTTCGTTTCATGTTTTCAGTTCACTTTAGAAATGAAAGCCTAAGATTCTCCTAAAACCAGAAAATGTCTATAATCCACCCGGGTATAATGAAGCAAATGATTATTTGTGAAACACCTACTCTGCTTGTCAGCCCCTAAGCACTTCAACAAAGCACTCTGAGTCATTCTTATAAAGAGGCACTGTGACAGAAGAAATGAGCCACAGGTTGGAGATCCTCGGGCAAACGCAGCCCAGTGCATATGGTACATCATTACCAGTCTGATTTTAATGAAGTTTTAGAGCCTTAAATTTCACATCACAGTTGGTGCTCATATGCATTTTACTGTTATTGCCTTTCATTTGCCAAGTAAAGATAATTGATGATCTTTACTTAGAGAATTTGTAGATTTTGGAACTGTCTATTTTTAAGAGAGGTTTCTACTATTTTTTCTTTGTGTATGTGTGTGTACTTCCTTATGCTGATTTTATTGGGTCAAATGATCTTTTTGAAACGTTTTTAAAATAGAATCAGAAGAAAAAGTTCTTTTATGCACCTAAGCAAAATTGAATTAACATCTTCACTGATATGAACGAACTTCTGGATGTGGTAAGGTTACACTAACCTTGAGAAAGAATGGAAGAATGGGGTCCTTACTGAGTATGCCTTCTACAAAATCATGCAGAGTCTGGCTATCAGACTGTCAGTCTACCACTTGGCAAAAAGATTACAATAAAAGAAATGGAGGTGCTCTTCATATTTCATGCTTTTTATACAGCAAATAATTGAAAATGTTGACAAATAAAGAAAATAACAAAAGAGAAAAAAATTGAACAGAAATGAATGGAAAATAAATAGGAAAACCAATTAAAGAAATTGAATAAATAAGAAGGTAGGCTTCAACCATTCACAGTCAATCTCCTCTAGAGAAAGATATATTAAAATGACCACTTCTACTGCATCACATCACATGCATCTTTTGATTGCTCTCTTTTTATGAGTGATCTTCCATGCCCAATTCAGAAGCTTCCTGGGTTCTTGGCACTTCTCAGACCCAGGATCACAGTCATTGCTGTTCTAGGGCTCTTCACTAAAGTTTTTATGCTGCTACCATTATGTTGACAACAGTATTTGTGAGAATATAGATAATAGCTAAACATTCTGAATTATATAATAATTTTTCCAGCTTTGAAACTTCTATACCCGAGGTCAGCCATTTCCATGTTCCGTGAAATAAATATGTAAACTATGAGAAAGACAAATTTTAAAATCTCGATTAAATACTAAAAAGCCTGAGCACAGAGTGTAGCACTCACTGCAGCTTTTTGGTGTATGCTGGATATTCTGAATTGTATTTCAAATCTGTCTTTTTATATT
The DNA here is from genome assembly GCA_035582745.1 of Loriotus luctuosus. Taxonomy (NCBI): domain Eukaryota; kingdom Metazoa; phylum Chordata; class Aves; order Passeriformes; family Thraupidae; genus Loriotus; species Loriotus luctuosus. Next base: position 124,515,808 of record JAWWEY010000115.1, read on the forward strand.
AGTAATAGATTAAAGAAAATAAAAATATTTTATTTTTAAAGGCACTATCAACATTTAGCTGATTATATTTCAAGAGCAGACAAAGAAGGCTTGATTCCAGATGTCAAGATTCTGAAGGGATATAAAGAAAATATCAGCAGAGTCAGCTCACTCACCCATCTAACCCTTGAGATTTTATCTGTAATAGTGACCTTCCCTTGGTTGCTACTGGTCTTCCACTTCTCTTTGGCCTTGTTCCTCATGCTACAACAGTAGCATGCCATAATGCAAGTGTCACAGCCATTTTCCACCTCCCCTGTCTCCCACAGTGTTCAACAAGTACTTGTCTGGTTCTCTTACAAAGCTTTGAAGCACTTCCTCAATCCTGTTCTGATGTTATGAAATAAAACTCTTCAGAGATTTTAATCTTCCTTTTCTTATGGGGTACTGACTAGGTAAATATTTCCTGAAGGTCTTGCAAAGCCTCTAGCTTGAAAAACTATCTCCTGACTGTTCTACCATTTAAAAGCTGAACTACACACACAATATTCACTTAACTTTTGCAGTAAAGTATACAGTTCCTGTACAGAAGAAAAACTTTCTTACTTATATTGCCATTAAAAAATCCAGTTAATTTTTTAAAATTTATATATAATTATTTATTTTAAGTGAAAATTCAGAATGCCTTTGGAAAATAAGGTACTTTACTCTGCAGTCCAAAACATACATATCCATTGATTTTATTTCAACTGTGGAACTTAGTGCAGAATTAGGATCATATAAAATAGAAACCTTTATTTTGTTTGTGTCTTTTCCCTCATCTCTTTGGTAATCCATCTAAAAGGTTATATTTACTTCAGCTGAATTCTGCACTGAAAAGAAATTTTACTTGAACATTGAATTGCCTATATGTTGTTCTAGGAAGGGTAAATATATTGGTTCAACTTCAGAGTAGTCAAAATTGTTGATCAACTGAAGCTTAAAAAAAAGTCATGGTACTTTCAAAAACGGGGGAAAGGGGGAGTTATCACAATTACAGGAGTTTTTATTGTTTCTGTTGATGATCATACAGGAAAGGGGATATTGAAACTGAAGATGCTTGCCCAGACCAGCCCAGCGTTTGCATTTTTACATTAAGTCTGAGATGATTTTACTTTAAGTTTGAGTTGATTTATGCTGTGGCACAGAAATAAAGTGGAGGAGTTGGACCAAAATATCATAAAAGAGTTGGAATATACCTATATAAGCCTCAGACCATACTGAATTACAAGAGAGCAACTTACATTAGGATGATGAACCACCCTTATCAGAGAAATTTGTGATAAAGGCCTTCATTGAAAGATTTTTGCAAAGGTTGTGTCTGAAAGAGACACATAATGCAGCGAGTAAAAATTCTGTACCTTGGTGATGTTAAGGACTGTGGCTGCTAATGTGAACATTCTTAGGACACCTTGCTTTAGAGGGACTATAGGAGGGGAGACCCCGAGAATAATGTATCACAATGGACAGCAGCTGGTTTCCTACCAGACATCAGTAATGCTACACAACTGTGTACCGAACAAAAAGCAAAGTAATAATTCTTTAGACTAGAAGGAAGAGACTGTCAGCCATCTTTCATGCAGGGGAGCAGCTGTTAGTACTTTAACTTGTAAAAATGGTATATATCTTGTTTATTTAGTTATAAATTAATGTGTATTTAACAAAGCAAGGCTGGAAGGGAGTAAAAATAGATGAAGAGAAAAAGGAAGAAGGAATAGAGTTTAATTGTTTTCTTCAGCTATATCATGCATAAAGAAAACAGGACTTAATTTCTTCAGAGGTGTATATCAAAAGGACAGTGGGCACAAGCTAGTGCAAGGGATATTCCAATTAGATTAAATTAACAAATTCTATATAATGAAAATCACCAAAACATGGAACAGGTCTCTCAAAGAGTATACAGTTTCTCCATCTTGGCATGCACTTGGGTTACAACAAGGCCATGTAGTGGTGGGGCACAAGTGACAGGAAAACTACATGACAGGAAAAGAATTGGGAGTCCTCGTCATCTAATGACTGAACATGAGTCAGCATGCACTCAGGTGGCCAAGAAGGCCAACGATTTGCATCAAAAATAGTGTGGTCATCAGAACTGGAATAGTAATTTTCCTCCTGCACACAGTACAGGTGAGGTCTCATGTTCAGTTCAAAGAGGGGAAACAAAGCTGGTGAAGGGTCTGGAGCAGTCTAATGAGGAATGGCTGAGGGAGCTGGGGGAGCCTGAAGTAAAGGAGGCTCTCCATACAACTACTGAAATGAGATTGTAGCCAAGCCATTTTCTCCCAGGTAACAAGCAACAGGACAAGAGTTTACAGCCTAAAGTTGCATTGGGAATGTCGGGATTCAATACTGGGAACAATTTCTTCACTGAAAGTGTGGTCAAGCATTAGTCAGGTTGCCCGAGGAAGTGGCTGAATCACCATCTGTATAAGATGTGGGGATATGGCACTTAGGGACACAGTTTAGTAGTGGTGGACTTGACAGTGTTAAGATTACTGTTGGACTCAACAATCTTAAAAGTCTTTTTCAACCCAAACAGTACTATCATTATAGGTTCAGGGGGTTTCCAGACAGCCACCTGAAATAACTCTTATGTTAGTCAGTAATGCTACCATTTTCATCAGGCTGTTGAGCCAGCGGATCTCCAGAGGAGACTCAACCTACAGATATGTTATTTGTTCAAACATTGAGGCTTCCATGTTAAGAAATAAACAGTCTGTCTAAGAACATTAGTATTAGCTGGTTAGCTAAATACACTGTGCAAAGAGGCACTAATCAATCTCCAAATTTGGATAAGGCAGCTCAGTGATGTAAACACATGGTAACAGAACAGAACCACTAGACTTGTGCTCTGGGTGAAATTTTTAACCCTGATTCCCAGGGAGAAGACTCATGCAGTGACCCACTTCCCGATTATCCCTGTGTCTCTGGCTGTGACTTACTACACGGATGACTCATGGACCTGCAGAGAAAATATTTACCGAACAGTCTGCCAGCAGACGATGAGGTAGGCAGAAAGGAAAGAACCATGTTAAATAGAGATCAGCATAATTGAATTCCATATGCTTAGTGATCCTGCACCTCTCTGCTCTGTGCAGATATTTTTCTTTAAATATATTAACCATAAAAAAGCTGAAAGAAAACTTTTCAATGTTTAACATAATTTTTAAGTAGAATAAGCACAGACGGCAATACTTCAAATTAGTTTAAACAGAAGGCAAAGTAAATCCCAGACAGAACCTAGTCACTCAAGGTTGTGCCTATGGCTAGCAGCTAATGGGTAGGTAGCCAGAGGCTATCTGCAAGTCTACAGGGCAAAATAAGCTGACAATTCCCCACAATATTTTTGTAGCGGAATATGAGCTTCATAGACTAGCTCTTCAGTTATAGCCCTCTGGTGTGGTGTTAAGACTTGGAATTCACCTGAATTCACCAGGATATAAACTGCAGCAAGCAGTTTATATTCTACCTTTAAAGTTAAGCTCCTCCTAAGACCTGAAATTAAGCTGGCGGAAAACCATGAGAGAGACACAGAATTACGGTTGCTCTGTGGTTACAGAAATTATCCTTTTATTCTTCAAATAACTAAATTACATTCAACAATTTAACTACAAGAGAAAAGTCTAGGGCAACTTTTTCAGGTTCCACCTGTGGCAACAGTTTCAGTAAAAAGACATTTTTCACTATGGAAATCCACAAGTAAAGGAGTGGCATTGACACAATTACTAAGGATGTGGGAAGATGTCTTTTTACCTCCTACTCTGGGGCAGTAGGTTAGCCCTGTATTGCTAGTAGGGTGCAGAGTTTCACATAAAATTTACCATAGATAGTCCTGAAAGTGTTTGTGTGCTCATGTGGCAACATGCAGCACTGAAAGAAAATACTTGCTTGCATCCTGGAAGTGATATTAATTACATTAATTTGATTATGTTTCCAGGTTAATTTATCTGTGTCTCTCAGCAGAGATAATTATCTAGGGAATGACACTAGCATTGTTGTGTTTTTTCCAATTTCTGAGCTAAATGTTGCTGAGCTGTTTCAAGGAACTTTCAACAGTTTGCATCTGGGACCTTATGTCTAATAAAACCAACACTGCCTATTCTTTATTTGACAGCTTTGGTCCTTTGTAGGGCTTGTTTCTTAACAATCTTAACCTGTTCACACTGCAAAAAAACTGCCATAATGCTTTCTTTTATGGATTCACTTTTTCTTGTAATCTTTCTGCACAGATAATGAAACTTGGAGGTAATCCAAATGGGAAGTTGCTATCCCTAGACCCAGACTGTAGGGTATTAGTAGAAGGTAAAAAATGTACAAATATCTGTATTTTGTGTTTTCATAGTACTTGATTCTCTGTATTGATGATTTTGAAATATGAAAGCAATATATCAGGAACTGATACTAAACTGTACCTTAATTAATACAACCACAGAAGTTGCCAAAACACATGTTAGAAGATTGTCCACAAAATTGGAGATCTTCAGTTCAGTGGAAAATTTTGGGATTTATTTAATGTCCAAGATCTCTTTGATGTCTGTGAATCATACTTCTCATTCTGTAACTGAGTGTGCAAATTTGAAATTAGCTTTTCCAGCTCACTAGGAGAGCTTGAAATACTAGTAAATCAGGATTGATGTGGTAACGGGGGCAATTCTGACCCTGAAATACATTAACAGTTACCTATTGGTATAAACTCTGAAACTGTACAAGTTTCAAGCCACATATAATTTCCAGTAAAATATCACTAGGACAAACTTATGGCTGACATCACCAGAATTTTGCTGTGCACGTAAATATAACACATTAGACAACAGTCCTTGATAATGAATAATGAAAACTCTTTAATGATGATTTTTCATTACCTCCTAATTGCAGTACAGAGTATTTTCTCCTTCTCAGTTGAAAATTTGGTCCCTGGTTTGCGCCAGCTTTTCCCATGATCTGTCTACAGACCCCCAGTAGATATAATTTTTTATGTCCCTGTGAAATGTTTGTTGGATCCCCAATGCAGACCTTAGGAAAGTCACCTGAAACTGGGATGAGCAAAGCACCAATGGAAAATTCCATCTGTAGAGATACATTGTTCAATGTTAAACTGCACAATTTAATATTAAGATGCACATTTATATTAAGATGCACAGTTCAATATTAATTTAAGAGTCTTCAATATTAGACTTTTTTGAAAGCTCCCTCAAACTAAGGAAAAAAACTGTTTTATTACAGCTACCAGTTCCTGCTGCATTTAACTCATTTTTTTGTCTCAAAGAACAGCAAGAGAAGTACACATACAGCAATTATTCTCTGAGATTTTATTTCACATTTGTATTGAAAACAGTATAGAAAATGACTCAGGAAACATATCTTTGAAAGCATTGTTTCTAAAAATCACAAAATTGCTGTCAAACATATTTCAGTAAGCAGTAAATGAACCCTGCTTGCACCATAAATCATTAATGTTTAATCACCAGCCAATGCCTCACTAAGCTCACTGGCATGGAAACTCTAAGATACTCAAAGGATAGTTCTAGCAAATCTGGCATGCATGGTTGGCTTGTGTGCTTAATTACTGTTTATGCATTGGCAGTATCCAAGCAGTTGTATGTAATAAATAGAACACTGCCACACTGTCCAGATGGTTTTAGACTCAGGGCCTAGGGAGTATGTTTGAAGATTACAGGCCTGATTTACTAACGATTCACACCAGCTCAATTGCTGAAAATCATGCTAATAGCATATGTTTCAGCAGTTCATTCAATGCAAAAATAAATATACTATTAATGACTATTAAAGAAAAAACTACTTTATATTCTATTTAGTCTCTCTTCAGAAGAGATACAATAATTTTATTTTGGTTTGAGACAGTCAACAGCTTTATTTCTTCAGTGTCTGGTAGGTTTGAGAGGAATGGTTTCTTTTACACAGCACAAAGGAGTGCCCAGTAGAGATAATTCAAGCTATCTTTGAAAATTATAGTTTAGGTATTAGAATGAGTATAAGCATTTTAGTGTGGTGATCTGCCTGAATAAATTTACACTGGCAAGAATTAGAGGCAAAATTACATGTCATCAAATTAAAAATGGAATCGTTAAATGTTGCGGTTCTTACTTACATATAAATAAAAAGCCAAATTATGCTGTCATTTTCAAGATGTCAGGAAAAAAAACCAAACAAAACCCAAAACAAATAGTAAATAAGTTTAAGAAGATCTTCTGTCTTTTCCATCCCAAGACAGGATTTGACCCTGTCCTGGGCTCCAATTTCAAACCAAGACAGATCCACATTAGTGAAATTTTTTTTAACTAGATTTCCTTTGGGCAATAAGAAAGAGGAGACAGAACAAGATAAATTAGGAGGAAAGAAAGTAGACTTAGAGAGATGTACTTTTATATAATAAATTAATGTTTAGAAATCCTTTCATAAATCAAGAATATGGGCAACTTGAAATTTTCATCTCTCTGAGAATATATGAAGTCAACACTTACTTTTCACAAGAATGTCCTTTTATAAAGATTATATAGGACATTCACTCAGGATGGAAATGAGAATAGAGGTCGGCTTTATCCCCTCCGCATAAACGGGAAATGACATGTGATTTTCTTTGCAGGACATGAAAAAAAAAAAAGAGTATGTTAGCAGCAGGTAATTGAACACAGTAAGAGATGAAACCAAAAAGACTGATTAAAAGGGTAAGAGTAGTATTTTTTCCCTGCTTATGAGGGTAAAACCCACTACTGCCATGTGATAGATTGTCTTGGTAAATGGATTATAATTTAAAGTTTGGTTTTGATTCAAAAGAAAGCACTCTAGAAACCAAATCATAGACCATATTTGGTAATTATCAGTCATATTTCATTGTGTTTCAAAAAAAAACCCCAAACAAACTACCTGAAGTATTTCAATATTATATCCAAAATAGGATTTATGGTTTACAGTCTACTTCTAATGTGAAGTTCAGTTCAGGTTAAAAGGGATATTTGCAAAAGGGCTATAGCAAAATAGTTCAGCTAGTGAGAGGTATAGGTTTATCAGCCACAGCCAAAATACATCCCAAAGAAATAACTCTCCCATTAACCCAATGTGCTGATTTTAACACCAGTAGAGAAATTAAACCCCAAATAAGTCACTCCCCTTCCCCAGTCCCTTTCAGTAAGGAAGGGATAATAAATAAGAGATTATGAGTTGAAATAGTAATTTACTAAATGCATAATAACAACAGTAATATGGTGAAGAAAGCTCCTGAGGTTTAACATTCCCTCCCCCAGCTGAAAACCACTGGAAAACAGAGACAAACCAACCCCAGAAGCTGGTTCATCCAGATTGTGGTTGTGTAGCCACTGGTCAAGCTCCATTCACACACACAGACTAAAAACTTCACCACCTTTCTCTGTAACCAGGATATCTAGGAGCCACCTCTTATTTTTATTTATATTAATGCTGTACCAGTCGTGTTCTGCTACTGACTGTGGGGAACTGGATTTCAAAATGAAATAATACCTACATCATTTTAGATTCTTGAGATGGAAACTGTATTCATAAGTCTCTTTATGCATTATACTTACTGGGTTTTTTAAAGTCATCTTGGAAAAGGAAATAATATTATATATATAAAATATACTATAATATGTTATATAATATTACATAATAATATAATATTGTATTCAGTGCTTCATCTTCATTAGTTATAACAAAGTTGTTAAATGCAAGAGTTTCCTAGATGGTCATAGAAGCTCACATCTCCTTTTCTGGACTGTATACTACCTAAGAATGTACCACTCTTAATTTGTATACGGTGACAGTGCAGAGTTGAATCCCCCAGTGTTTCAATCATTTTGTCATTCTGCATCATTCTAAATTATCAGCTTACATCATTTAAGGTCAGAGCAAAAGTTAGAAAGAAATCCAACTGGAAGCATTCAATCATTATTATTTGTTTAAATAACAACACTTTCTTTAAAAGTGTTTTTGAGATACTGTCTATATTCAGGGGAGTTGTCATGGGTATTATCAAGACTTTTTTCAGATGGATGTGGAAAAAAAAAACTTCTAAGAATTCAAAATTCAGAAGAGATCTTTCACATTTTTAGTACATTAAAATGGAAAACAAGAATCAAATTTAAGAGCAGCCTCTCTGTAATGCCAGTAATTGAGATATTTCCAAAATCTGACAAGCACAGAAATCTGATAAGTACAGCATTTAATTTTCTTTTTTTTTTTTCACTGAGACTGTTTAAGCAAATTTTGGATCAGAATCTGGGCCAACAAGTTGGTGCCCTTACCATATGTGCCATATTCTTCCCTTACACTCTGAGATATATTGCTGTACCAAACAAAGTCATATCTGTCATAAAAGAAGGCATAAATATGAATATCTTCCTCTTGTTTTTATTCCCAAATTGTCAGAATTTTAATGATAATGGCTTCTCTTACTTGATGCAGAAAGACTAGAGATTCTCCATGTTGATCACACAGAACCTTACTTATTTTAAATTAAACAAGTAAGATTTTCTAGCTGTAACTGTCACTACAGATTTTGAAGTACCTTTTTTGAGAGATACAGATACAATTAAATTGGCTACACCATAGACAATCTATTGCATCCAGTGTTCAGCCCAGTGAATGCATTAGTCTGGCAATATCGTTTGTAGTCCTAATTCTTGAATATGTTAGCGTGAAAGACCTTCCTTTTCTCCCTGTCGTTTAAAGTTTAGAAATTTTTTGTCTATTCTTACTGTGATTTTAACTCTTTAGTGATTCAATTAAGAGACAGAATGTTACTGAGTCTTTCTCTTTTGTGGAGAGTATAATTATGGGGATTGTTCATTTGGTAATTCATTTATTTAAAAAATCTAATGATCTGACTAGAAGATTTCTTTCAGGTGATCTGCTATGGAAAATCTGTGGACAAGTTTCATACTAAATAATTGTGATCATTCTATGGGATTTGAAACCAAATATAACACAGGTTGGCATATTATATGTTGACACAGCCAACATATGATTGCTCTTCAAGACAACCTATATTTACTTTCCCCATGTTCACATTCATCTTAATTTATAGGAAAGGAGAAGGCTCTGCTTTCATTTACAAAATAGTAGAGCAGCAACACAAAAACTGGAGTGATTCATACAGATATACAATGTAAAAATAACAGAATTTGCCCATTGACATATTTTAATAAAATTAGGTTAAATTCTCCAAGAGGTTTATCAAGTCAGTAGTTTTTCATGAGTGCTGCAGTAATTCCAATGACATATTCTTGTCATTGTACTCTTTATGTGCCTTTGTACTTTTATTTGTATAACTCTTGCATCAAGATGACCAATCAAGATAATCATGTATTAACATTTTGTCATTTGCTTTTTCCAGGAAAACACATCTTAACTTGATTAAATCACTTCTAGCTGGGGTAAAAAAAATCTCTGCTGTCACTTTTCAAAATTTTGAAGCTAACACTTCGGAAGACTCTTGCTTAAATGAGGCTATTCCACCCCATCTTGGTCTCAGGCTTATAGGTTTCCCTTTACGAGTACTACACAAATTTATATCGGCACAACCATTGGAAAAAAGAACTTTACAATTCTCTCGTCTTCCATTTGCTCTGCATGATGAAAGACCAGCTGACAGATCTGGTAAAAGAAATAGAAGGGAAAAGAACATGGGAGGCAAAATGGAATCAGGCAGGCTAACAGGGAAGAAAGCAAAAGGAATTGCGAGGTACAGACTCTGTGTGAAGAATGGAACTGAAAGGTGGGAACTCGATGACTCCCTGGCAAAAGGAGATCAGAAATAGCATAAATATGAATAAATGGTCAATGATGTGGTTACATGGAGTCATCATGGACCAGAAAAAAAGGGACCAAATTAATGGAGAATAAGCAACTTAAGTTCCAAATGTAAAGTTATGCAGGGTGAGGTCTACATGCATGATGGAACTGAACTAAAGCACATCTGAGTTAACATCAGCTCATGTACTGGCAGTCCTGAAAGCAGAGTAACAGAGGTGTAAGGCCACTCTGACAATGAAATAACTTTTTTCCTTTCTGTATTGGAAATAGCTTGGTCTTCATTGCCCCAGCAGCTCTTTACTATCCTTTGTTTAATGTGTGAGTGAGACTAAGACATAGGACAAAAATACTGGTTTTTAAGAAACCACCAATTTATTATAAACAGGCTTATTAAATATATCACATGAAAGGGAAGACCAGTGAGATACGTAGTAGAAGAAAAGGATATAAGTCTTAAAAGTTAATTGTCTGCAGCAGTTCAACTAGATTTCACTTTAGCTGAAAAGGGATTTTCTCTCTTGGATGGATTTTCAAAGTGCAACCATGTGTACAGATTCTTAAACTACAGCGCTATTCCTTTTCTCAGGCAAAAGCCACTGAAAGACAGTACTTAAAGATGCTATGAAATGTATTTACTTAAAGGATCTGTCTAGAAGTTGTCATCTCTTTGCATCCTTATCTTACATTTCGGTAAGCTGTATCACAAGTCCAATATATTCTCGTTTCCTTGTGACACTGTGCTTTTATATCCAAGTGAGACTGGTGAGATAGCTGTATAAAGGTCATCAGGAGGACATAATAGGAAAATATCTTTCTAGCTCTTCTTCTGGATATATAGAACAGTTTTATTTAGTTGAAAAATAAAGATTTAAAATTGTAATAAGAGAAAAAAATGTCATCCTTTTATGGTTAATGGTGGTATAGTAATATGCTCAAGAACACAAGTAGACCATACACTGTTTTTCAACTAGCAGCATTATTAAGTAATGCCCGACAAATATTGACATTTGTAAGATATAAAAGGGCATTCTTGCACCACAAACTGAAGCTGTGCATTTATCTCCTTTCACTCTTTTCTTCAAATGAAGTTATACAGTGATAACATCCAAATGGCTATCAATTGCAAAGCCTATAAATGCTGCAATAACAAAGTTAATAGGATAATTCCAAGTTGTCATTCTGAAATACTGATTAAAGCAATTGTTAAATTGAAATGGTTATGCCTGTTTATAGGGCATAAATTTGAAGACAATTCTACATAAACACATTAAGAACTGTACTTCAGTAGCATTATAGCCTTCCAAAGATCTGAAAAGTGGTAACTAGTAACTGATGGATAAATTTAACATTACTCAGACTCATAGAAACAAAGTGAAATAAAAATATAAAATCTCATCTCCTCCAAGCCTCCGAAATTTTAGCATATGTATTGCATTTGAACAATTGGAACTTATTAGTAAAATTTGTGCAGAAACATATTTTTACAATCCTGGGGTAAGAGAGGCATGATAAATAAGTGAGATGGAGAAATGACCTGGTTTGTTAAACTAGTGAAATAAAAAACTACTATGAAATCAAAACTAGTTTGAATGGGAAAGAGCTATTAGGGCTTGGATTCCTAACTCTCAAGAGAAGGTATGACATACCAGACATTTTGATTTCCAATGCTTAAAATTTATGCAGCTAAATCAACAAAACAGGCTAGACTGAGCATAGGAACTGCAGCAGTGGTTGTTTATGTTCAAATCTCTTTTATTACAAGGCTTATACTCTAACAAGTGTAATTCTTTTCATTGTAGAATAATGTTTTCTCCTCTCAAATCACTCTGTCAGGTAAATGGAAATTCACTGATGGAAAGATGATATTTCATAGTCTACTTGAGATATTGAATACTGATGCTACTAGGTTGCTTCTCCTTTCCTACCATAGCCTGTAAATGCAGAGAGTAAGTCTCATGCCGCAGGCTGTGGCTGTCAGAATTAAACTAGCATGGAAACAAAATCTTTAGGACTTCCTTTCTTTCTGAAAAATAAACATAAATCTGTGATCTCCTGAGTCACAATTTGGTTACTCTTATGTTATTTGCAACATTTGGCGAACAATGCAGTGCCTTACTTAGAGCTCAACATGTGTGTTATTTACCCTTGCGTTAAATTGCTGCTATGCATTGGGCCTGCATCACTTATGGTTTTCAAATCTGATTATAGCAGAATATTTTTATATTAAACTCTATGGGAATATAATGAGAAAATGGCGCAGAAGCATGGCTGCCTGCATTGGCAACAGGCAAATATCCTGTGCATTGTGCATAGGCTTCAATTTCAAAGGTGTCCTCCAGGATTACATTAAGCCTTGTGCCCATGAAACTGTCTCTTGCTAGTGTGAAGAATAGAAAAAAGGCTCAAGTATGATTATTGAGTAGAAAGGAAAAGTTCCCAAAATTTTTTATGCCCACAAACACCACATTTAAATATGACCTCAAAATATTGTAAGCAGAAATTTCGTATTTTCCCACAAATCATCAGTAAATTATAAAAATAATTCAAGCAATGCTACAATTATGTGTCATGCTTAATCTCTATAAAACAATTTACCCATTTCTAAGCATTTTTTAAATCTATTTCATGTTTTTAAACCTAATTCAGGAAACATTTTATTTTTAACAGTGTTTCTATTTTCAGTAAAAATACTACACAAATTTCCATTAAATGCACTACAAAATCACATCCATAATTTCAGTTTAAAAAATATATTGAATTTTTTTATTCACCTATTGGCCATAAAAATATAGTTTAGAGACAATTTAGTTATATTCCTTTAATTCTGTACCTACTGCATCCTTTTCCATTTTTCTGCATTCTGTGGTTTTTGGTAACTGTCATAAAGTTGATTACATCTTCCAGATCTGAATTTTTCATCAAGTAGCGTTAGAAGGAGAGTTTTTGTTGCTGCACCGAGCCATAGACAACTTACTAGCTAGCTATTTGATGATTATAGATAGTACTCATGGTTTGAAAGAAGTCATCAGACTTGCTGACAGGTATTTTAACAGTTTTCACTTCTGGTAATTTTTGACTTTTATGTTTATAAATATTTAGAACTTCTCATGTCTGTACCTACCTCCTTAATAAAGGGAATAGATCCAGACCATAGATTGTTTAGAAGGACAGAATAGTCCTTGAGATTCCATTACTGCTTTCTGCTCTAATATCTACCACCCCAGATATCAAAATACCTCTGCAGAGAACATTAGATCAGGACAAAAGAAAACAGCACTTACTACAAAAATGCAGCAGAAAACTGAGGAAGTGAAAGGCAACTGCAGGATGGCTTGAGGCAAAAAGACAACCAAATCTCAGCATAACAGTGCCAAATAGATCAGATCTGTTGCTGCTGTATCATACATTTCATGCCAAAACTGAAAAGGCATTGACTCGTAAATGGAGGGATGTAAAAGCACTCCAAACAAACAGACTCTCAATTCTGAACCAGTTATTCAATTAGAAATACTGCTCTCTAACTGGGAGTTTTAATTCCAATAATACAGTCAAAGTGTCTCCAATGACACTTGGCTCATAATGAAGACGTGTTGTGCTTTGAGGTTGAAATGCAAAATGTATTTTCAAACAGGCATATCATTATAGATATTAAAAAAACCCCTCTACAAATAAGAAAGAATGAAAACCTGATATTTAGAGAAACCTAAATGAATAAGTATCAGATTCTCTATTATATGCCTTTCTAGATATTTAGGATCTCAAAATATTTAATGTTACAAACTTTCAGAGCTCTGCGGTGTTTGAAACAGAATTTTCTCCATTTCTAAAAGAAAAAAACCAACTATGTAGTGCTTTGTAATGATCCACTACAGAGACACAATTGTTCAAGGATAAAAGTGTGTATAGTCAATAAGCCATTTCTGCCCATCCTTGTTCTGCAGTATACTTTATCAACACTGTTTTAAGTTTGTCATTAAAACTGTTTAGTTTGAAAGCAGACTCCTTGTGTTTAAGAGTATGCCTAAATGTCTGTAAGAACAAAAAGGGATCTAGAATAGGTGACAAACATTTATCTGAGATAAATAAAAGAAATCAAAATGAATATTTGCTGCCTAAACCAGGTGTATGAGATACCTTATGGTGTCTTCTGAAAAATCAAGGTTGAATCATTATTTAATATAATATTTTCATATCTCTGTTTAGATAAAAAATGTTAATATACTGAAGGATATCTGAGTCTTAGAAGTGATTGGACAGTATGAGCTAAAGAAACAACAATATGCATATTAAAATATACAGGGAGTGTGAATGTCTTAGGAAACTTTCTGGAATGTGAAAAAATTTTAGTAAATGGGATTAGTTAAATAACTGGAGATTGTACTAAAATATCAATTAGTGAAAGGAGCAACACTTGTCATAAATTCAGACCAAAATTTAATGTAAATATTAACTGGTATTATGAGGAGTTTTTGCATTTGGAAATTTACAATGTCATCCAGGCACATAAGAGTTGAAAAATCAAGTTGTAAAATTTAGGTAATTTGCTTGCCAGAGATAATTCAGAATATTAATCAAACAACAACAAAACCCTTATCTCTAGTCTTTAACCTCTTATTAGAGTAAGAAAAAAATTACCTGCAACATTTCCCCTCTTCTGCTTAGTGTGATTGGCTGAAGTACTCTCTGGGTGTACCCTTTCTTACACCACAGCATCCCATAGGTGTTTCTGTAGCAAAGACAGACTTAGAAATGCACAGTATAGAAACGCTGAACAGTTTTTGGAAGTGCTCTGAGCTGCAGGATTGTGAGCAGCAGCAGCAGCACAGAGCAGTAGGCAAAGCATATGCCTTCAGACAGGCTTCCCAGAATAGCAACAACAAGCCCAAAGAGGTTCAGTCCCACCAGAGCAGAGGAGGAAAACAGAACAGGATGACAATCTGCCTGTGTATTTGAATCAAATACTGACTTTGTTTAAGACTGTGTCACACTGTAGGTAACATATAACAGTTTAATTGGACATGTACTAGCAGAGGAAGTACAGCCACAAGGTTCCCATTTCAGTCCAACATTTTATGGTTTTGGGGAAATCATACACAGAATTCATATAGGAGTCTCTGTAGTTATAAGTAATGTAAGAAATGCAATATTTCAGCCTTATCCCAAATTCAAAGAACAACATGAAAAAATAAGAAAACCCAAGCACTGTGCCCTATTTATTTTGTCTTATTTATGTCTGTATGTGTGTGCAGATGTCTATGCCAGACTTCAAATTTAAAAAATAATATGAAAGAAAATAATATGTGCCAGAATTTCAAAGATTCTTGAGATGTTAGATAAATACAAAATTCTCATGCTCTTCTAAAAGCTGAATACATCCCCTTTTATCATGATACATAAGTTCTCAAACCATTTGTGTGTTCAGAGACCTTTTCTCAGCAACTTATCTCCTCTGGTAGCATTTGACAGAATGATTCCTCAGAATATGAACTGATAATATTGTCCCCCAGAATTACAGTTTTTAAGAAATGCATCCTGACTATTCAATTCTAATAACTTTCTTAGTCTAAAAGTGCAATAGGCTTCATTTCCTTTAGCAAATACTTCACTTATGTTCAGCAGAGTCTCATGCAAGCATAGCAGAACTGGTTTTTTATTTGTCAAGGCTGAAAAATTTAAATAAAACAACACTTGTAAATTCAGGGCAAAGTCTCAGTAAGAAAAACAAACCAAAACTGTGAAAAATATAAAGAATTTGAAGTATGGTTCAAAGTGATAATTTTTCAATGTGGCTATTTTCATTTCATTCTAGCATTACGTAAACTCACTTTCTTTTCCACGTTCCAATTCTTCATGTTATGGGTAAAACTAAATTTTTCCTTTAAAGATGCTGGAATCCAGTTTTTAGGTTCTTTTATTTATTTATTTTTAATATTTTATAATGTATGTTCAAAACCATTGCAAGGTAAGCCATTTCACAATTTCTTCACTTTTTGTAAACCAAAAAGTGGTTGTGGTAAACCACAATCTTCCATCCAAAATTAAAAACAGTGTCTTCCAAGCAAACTAAATACTTAAGACTTTAGTCTTAAGTTTTATGTGCTTAATTTGAAGATAATGTCTTCACAAAATGTTTTCAGAAGGTTGTATTTCTCTTTTCTTGTGTTTTTGGTTTTTCTGCAGGCTTGGTGATGGTTTTTTTCTCCAAATAAGATAAAAAGGCAGGTTTTCAAGGGTCATGCTGTTGAACTTAGAGATAATATGATATTCTTAATCAACAAGTATGGGCCTCTGTACCTGACAAACTCTAAACATACACCACAAGAAACTAAAAGCCCAGGTAAGAACGACTTCACTGATTAACAACTTGATATGTAGTGTCATTTTTTCCTGGGTTTTTTGCCTTTTTCTTTGTAACTACTTATTTATTAGTATCAGTGCCATAGCTTTTGAAGGGATCAAAATGAATTATGAAAGAAATAATACTGCATGAATTAAACACCAGAAATCCTATTCTATTTTATGCAGATGGAACTCCTACACTGGCATGATTTTTATACAGTGTCTGCACTTCGTCAGCAGTAGATTTGCCATATCTGTTGATAATAGCTTTTCGTCAGTATGGAGTTGTTATTGTTCTAGAAATATGTATTACCAATTAGGAATCTTTGAACTGTTAAACTGCTTTTTATCTCATAGCTTAATTTTAAAATTCTTTGAACATGTTCAGTTATTTATTTTTATCAGCATGGAAAGTATTTCTTACACAAAATAAAATGTTCTTATAAATATCTATTAATTCCTGGGAGGATCATGACTTCTCACAGACTTCTGTTCCTTTGATTTTCTACTTGCACGATTTAATGTATGCTTCTTTCCTTAATATTAAATGTTATCAGTGAAGCTGGAATCATAAGGATATTTTTCTAAGTGACAGCAGCAGGTGTTTTCTACTTTTCTTCAAGATTTAAGTTCATTTATTGTGTTGCTTAATATTTACAAGGTAGTAGCAGTTCTGAGTAATCATTACAAATCAATTGATAGCATTTCACAGGAGGTTTTTGAAGGGTGGAAGTGAACTCCATCAAAGAAGGGTGATAAATCAATAAAAGCCTATGGTTGTTTCCTGATTTTTTTTAGAATGTTCTCATTTCAAATAGCTAGAATATATATTTTCAATTACAATGACAAATTATTATAATGTAAATTTATGGGCTTTTCCGTGTCAGATAACAAAGAAAAATAGTGTTGTTGGACATCTACAAAGGCAATATCACAATTGTAAAACATATTTACTGCAGCTATAGAGTGTATCTTATAATCATCATCAGTTTCAGGGTGAAACAGAAATGAGTTACAGTGTCTGTGATGCAAGAACTGCACCATTGATCATCAGGTGGGCAAGAAAGACAGGTTTTTTTCTGCACAAGTGGAAAAAAAACATTGAAAAAGACAATGAAATAATTTTTCTATGATAGCAGAGAACAATTTTAGAACTACACACTTTAGCCAGTCCAGTTTACTTACGGTTGTGGTCACACATTGAGAGCAACAGCAATAAATAAGCTGAGGCTTAATATCTAAGTCCTAACTTCCCAGGAAAATCTTGTTTTTTCCATTTCTCAGACTAACAGAAATTCCCTTGATAATATAGGGTTATTCATTTCTGAGCTAGTCAGCATAGACTCCTTCTGTAATTAATAAAAATCTGACTGTAAAGTCACTAAAGCCTTACACGCCATTGATAAATTTTTTTTAATGACCTTCAAAATAAATCTGACAAATGACGCCTATTTCCACTTTGGCTCTCAAGAACTTAACCTTAGCATACACACCTCAAAAGTTAGATGAATCCATCTACCTTATTATCTGGGCCTTCATCCAAACTCTACCAATAGTCTCTTGGGGAGCACAAATACTAAGCCACAGATATATTGAAAAAAAAAATAGCTGACTTTTGAGACATTGTGAACTTACCACAGCCTCTAATCTTAAACCAACCTCAAACTGAACAGCAATATATTGTTTTTCATACTCTTTTATGTTACCTATCCCAATTTTAAGTATTAACAACTGTCTTCAGAGGAGAAACTGAGTCCAGGTAGGGCTGATGAAAATTTTGATGCCTGAGAACTTGGGACCAAGTCTGACAATTAAGAAAATCTTTGGGAAAACACAGTAAAGAACAACATTTGCCTTCACAATTTTTATAAAATATATTAACTTTCAGTGATTAATCAAAATAGTCAAAATTTGTTTGATTAGCATCAGATTGCTAAACATGAAGTGCAAATACCTCCATTATGTACAGCAAATATGAATTGCCATTCATGTTGTAAATGCATAAACTATGACTTTGTTTCCTGTTAATATCCATCAGCTGAAGTCACATGAAATCATTACTGGCATTCAGCAGAGAGGGAAGTTTAAAATGTTGTCTGAGACTTGACATAAACAAAAAAGAATTAAAACATAGGTCATTGTTGAAACTGCAGAACTTCAAAAATCAAGTACGGTAATATTTTTGCATTTATACACATTGACAATTTTACTATTGTCTACTTATCCATACAAAGAGATATATGTGTTAGATACAGAATAAGGAGTTGCATTTTAGTGCTGTTTATTCTATACCATTCACACCATTGTGAGCTTCAAGCAAACAGATTTTTGCATGAAAACCCAAAGTGCCAGAAACAGAATTTTCTTCTTGCCCAAGTCGTGGAAGGGAGTGGTTTTCTCCCCTCTAAAACCCATGGGTGGAAATGAAGGGGCCCTCTTCTCTTGCCCAGCTCTCAGGAGAGGTATCCACTGCCTGGAACAGCTTGGGGAGATACAGCCTGCCAGCACGGCCACCACCACTGCCGCAGCAGAGAGAAAGCCACCCTGGGACTCCCTGCAGCTGCAGTCCAGCCCAGGGCTTTGACAACAGCCTCCTTTGCTTCTTCAGCTGTTCTGGGGTGGGCCAGGTGGCACCATGCCTTTTGGTTAAACCATTCCCTCTTTTGTACAATTTTTTTACTATTATGGTTTTGTTTATTGCACGATCTTCAGTAAATCGTGACTCAATTTATCACCTCTCATAGTATTTTTCCCTTTGCTGTCAAGAATACAGAGCTTTAAGGGGACTCAGTCTCCCTGCTGAGTTTTTAAAAACCAGCACAACATATTACCATGAAAATCTCAGTTTCCCCTATTACAGACCATTCAAATTTTAATTAACACAAAAAACTTTGCTAAATATGTGATTATTTTGCCACAGGTGAATTTTCTACTTCGCAGAAATGAGAGAGTTTTATATTTAAATGTTGAATAGTGTCTCTCCTTAACTTGATCAATTGGAAAGCCTTAAATCTTCAGATATTTTGCAGAAAATATGGATAGGTATTCCATTGTGTCAGGAAGAGCTTCTTGTTGTTAGGAGACTTCTCTTTTTTTTTCTCTGAGTTTCAGAAGGTTTGTT
Source organism: Loriotus luctuosus (assembly GCA_035582745.1). NCBI lineage: Eukaryota > Metazoa > Chordata > Aves > Passeriformes > Thraupidae > Loriotus > Loriotus luctuosus. The sequence continues at coordinate 124,535,072 of JAWWEY010000115.1, forward strand.
CAAAGACATTAATTTGTCAATTATAACATATTTCAGAAGGGCAATGTAAAAAATATCATATTAAAGAAATAAACATTTTGTAAAATTGAGTACAGATCTTTCACTGATAGATTAAAAAATATTCCCCATTTTTAGTTATATACTTTTTGAAAAAAGAAGCACTTTGTGAAATCTTGATGTCATGGTGTCTTTATGATAGGCCTTTAAAGAGAGAATTGATGAATTGATTATGAAGCATACTAGAAATCCTCAAAGCCCTGAATGCTTTGTTCTACTCAGGTTCTAAAAAGTTAGATAGTTTTGTTTCATGCTGAAGCAAAAAATCAAGGGATGAACAGGTGAGTGATCCCTGTATTTTTCTTAAACAGATCGGCCACCTCTGATATTACTAACCTTATCTTACAGGTGGATAAGCTTGAGATGCTTAGAGAAATGGCTTGCCCTGAATGAGTCAGCATTTCCCAGCAGACCAGAGAAAACAGGAAAATCCCCTGGGGTGTTATTAGGAGCTGTACCAGTGCTCTGCCTGCACATTGCCTTTCTACTGCAGCAGATCAGAGCAATGTGGCTTACCAAAACCAAGCAGCTAAATAAACTAAATCCATTCAGACATTCTGAGGTAATCTCCTTGACAGAAATCTTGAAAATATCCCCAAGTTAAAATAAAAAGGTTAACTTTGTTTCTCAGATTTTGATTCACATATTAGTAACCCTCAGGTTTCATGTTTACAAGAAGGAAAGAATAACTTGCACATAACCCAGAATCTGGCTTTGCAGGAAATAAGGCTTATTTTGCTTCCAGTCATTTGCAAGGGCCTTATTTCCTTGGTCTTTTTTCATTTGATTAGATCATTTGCTTTTGATTTGTACATAATACACAAAAGCTCTTATCTCAAGCTTTAGGCTTTAGCCTTGCTATATAGTTAACAAGTAATCATGTATTATAAAACCAACAATTTAATTTTTACTCCTAAAACAAAAGATAACCAAATAAGAAAATGAATATAACTTTTCCCATCCTTCAAAGACAATTTCTTCTTATATACTTACCAACAACATAGAGGAAAAAAAAATAGTTTACAACAGATTTGCCTTTCAAGTTAAGGAGTAGGTTCAGAACAAATTGGAGGACTTCACAGACACTGCTAAATTTTATTAAATTAACAGAGATCTGTTCAAAGACTTCTTATGATGGTATTACCTATTTTGAAAGATACTCTGAATCTTATATTAAAAATTACTCAATGCTGGTCCAGATATGAGCAGAGCCAGAAATGCTAAGGACTAAACTAAATAACTGTCTTTCAGGCCTTATAAGAAGATGAAAAAGATAAGAAGAACAAAGCATTAGAAGGATAGACATAAGTCTGACAAATGAGGCAGGAAAAGACCTAGAGACTTCAGTGGAGCACTCCAATGTACACACCCAGCTTTGTATGAAGGGAGGAGCAAATAAGAATAAATTTACCTGTAAAAATACCAGAGCGAATTCAACTATCCATAGAATTCTTGAGATGTTGTCAGATTGTTCCTGTAGCCAAAATAACAACTACCAAACATCTCCCTGTATGTAGGGAAAATGTAAAAATGCATTTGTGACATGCAGTTTTAAATAAACTGCAAACTTCCTCGGTACTTATTGGCAACCCAGTCAACACCAGTTTCATTTGAAAAGTAACATTTTGAGGCAATTCTTTTTGAGGCAAAAATCCCAAGCACCTTCTGGTATCTGAAGACTCTTTTACAAGGGGGACTAGACAACACTATTAGAATGCTGAGTAAATTCAAAACAAACACGAGGATGTGGTTCTATGTGCAGAAGGTAGCTGAGATATGAAATGCTTTATGAAAGGATCTTAAACATTATATAAGCTCAAGGCAAGGCCTGAATTTACCAGGTATGAGGGCTAATAAAGAGGCAAGAAGAATATTTAATTCTGGTAGTTCTTGAGATGAAAGTACTTGGATGTTAGAAGGGTGCCATCAGTGAAAGTATCATATATTCTTGACCAGGTCTTATGTTCTGAGCTCTCACATTTACACTTGCTTTTGACAACTTTCAGAAATAATACAACTCAAGATAGGCTTTTGATCTGTTGCAGCATGGTAATTCTAACATTTTTATACTTAGAATCGACTGTAGGAATTAAGGGTAACAAGAAAATTTCAGAATAACAAACTGTAACTGAAAAAAATAATTATGTCAGATGAGTGAAATGGGAAATCATGGCATCAAAGACTTTATGAAGTTGTATTTTCAACCTGAAAATACTGGAACAAACATTTACTGCTTTGATGTTCTAGGTTTATTTTTTATCAAAGTTAATTCAGAACTCTGTACTCCACTTGTTATTGTCTTCATCATTTTTTACCCACAAAACCATACAGACTGGTATAAAAATTGTATTTATATAAAAATTTTCTTCAGAATAATACTGTTTTTAAATTTGTCAACATCACCATGCAACTCACCTGTTGCAATATAAATAGATGGGACTTTTGTTTCTTTATGCAGAAAAGCTGAAATTTTATCGCATAGCTTATATTTTTATAAGAATACTAGAAGCTATGATGTTAAATCTAATTGGTTAATAATACACTGAAACTCAGTTTACTTGGTGGTAAATGGCTTGTGTGTATGTTTATTAAACCTCTTTTTTTGGATAGTTTACATATTTTTCTTTACTGATTCTCATCGGATAGATTTCTTGTTTTTGCAAGTGCAACCTATTTTTCTTATAAGAATAGATTGTTATGCAAAATGATTTTCATTCTTATAATTCTTTCTCATGGGAACTTAACAAGCTAGCTGCTAGCTACACTTGGCCTTTCATTTATGAGGTTTTTACCAATATGCAACAGTCACCTACAAAAAAGTAGCAAAGGCTCATATGGAAAGTCACAGAAAGAAATGTATTTTGGTCTACACTTTGCCTGAAGTGTTTTTATGATACCAATATGAAATTAATAGCTCATTAACGTAGGCTTGAAGAAAAAAAATTGTAAATATTATCTGTATTACATGTGTGTGTATATATATATAAATACAAATTACCTCCTAAATGTGAATATTTCAGACAGAATGAGCTATTACTTTAGTGTTTTAGCAGAAACTGATTTTAAGAATGATGACCTGCATTTCCCAGTTTGATTACAGTGAACTCAACTTGTAATTTCATCTCTTCTATAGAATGACTTCTTAACATGACGATGTCTATTCCCACTGTCTTTAAAAGACCCTGATCAAGCATTCCAAAATGTCTAGATTCAAGAATTTCTTCTTTTCCATTCATTATGAAATGCCTTCTGTATACAAGGAAATATGTTTCTGGTGGGAAAGCCTGAGTGTACCTGTCACAGAATACCCAGAGAGATGAAATTAATTATAGCAGAAAAGTATTCTGTCATTGGAGTCCTGATGAATGAAGGCAAGAGATTTCTAAGATTTTCCCTAAACAAAGAATTTTGAATTTAATTTTAATATAATGCCTTCAAATTAAATTTGGTTTTTCAGGACAACTTTTTGTAGTATTCCAGCATCTCCCTATGTTCCCCTCACAACCTGCAATAAATAAACCACAAATCATATGGTAGGAACTGCAGCATGTAAGGATGCTCTTTCAGTCACACTGTTAACTCCCTTCCCAGAGTTCAAACTGGAAACCAAAAAAATAAGGAAAAAAATTTATAAGGAATGTGAGGAAGGAATGTATGTGGAGAGATTATTCCAGCTTTATACACAGAGAGAATCTCACCAAATATAATGAAATCTGTCAGAACTTTAGAAAAATACAACTGTTAATCCTTGCATTTGTAGAACAAGATAATTAACAAGTGTACAAAAACCAGCTGACATACCTGGAAAGAACAATTGTTTTCTTTGTCCTTTGTGAGTGAGTTGGGGAGATTTCTTCTAAGCCTCTTAGCTTCATTAGGCATGTTGAAATTAATTTTCAGCCTTTTTTCTCTCACATTTCCTGATTATATACCAATACTGGTTTAACATGGATTTTTTATGTCAAAATAATTTCCGCGTTTATTTTGCATCTGCAATTGCCGTTTGTATAAAATGAATAGTTACCCTAAAGGTCAACTTTGCTCTTAAATTTTTATGCAGTTACTCTGACTCGATTTTTTAATCAAATTAATTTAAGAGATATCAGAAAGTTTGCTTGAAAAAAATAGTGTTAGGGAGGTCAAGATATATTCCATTTCTTAATTTCATTTAAAGTCCTTCTTTTCCTACATTCTGTATTCTATTAATGGGACTGAGTAAATAAAAAAAAATATTGCACTGACTTGTAGCTGCACTGAAGGAGTTGCTGTTCAGAGGTCATGAGTACCCACTCTACAATGAGCAAGGTGAAACTGTAGCCAGTAGCTGAGATGATTTTGTTTTAGGAATCAATGCCATAAGTATTCCCACAGTTTGTTTTCAAGGCCAAATGAAGAACTACAGGGATTCATAAACATTTTTATTGTTAGCAGTACTAGATTTTTTTGTTTGAATCTTTCAAGATGCTGATACCCAGTAGTAAAATATCATAAAACATCTTCATATTGTATCATGTTCCTCTGAATGGTGCAGGCTTTGTGAGGCTTTGTGAGCTATGACTGAATATGGAATAGACTTTCTTCAGTGCTAGTCTGTCTGACAGTAGAACATTCACCTCCTGGTCAAAACTGAAGCCCAAAACCAGAATTATTTTCTATTCCCCACACAACCCACTGAATCTCCTCCTCCATTCATCCCATAGAGAGGAATTAGCCCATAAGTGTCTCAGCTGTGTCTGACTCTGTGGTGGGCAGAGGTGCAGTTGTGAAAATTGTGTTGACATGGGGCACTGAGCAGTGAATTGTCAGAGGAGAGGATTGTGAGAGGACTTGTGCCACAGATCTGGGGAAGGCAGAAGACAGAGACCTCTCAAAACCTGGCAGACTAGGACAGTGTCTAAAGCCACTGTAAAGTCACCTGATGTCTTTATCTAATCCTCTATGGCTTTAAACATCCCCAGGACACACAAGTGATGTTCAGAAATAAAGAGAAATTCCATAATAATTCAGTAGCTGTATAATGTAATTCCCTGAAAGACAATCTCCTGAGTTTGGGTGTATGAATCATGAAACAAACTCTTTGATTTGCCTTAGTCTTTCACAGTTTTAATCTACTTGCTATTTTCATGGCTTAAGAGACTTTAGTGGTAGGAACTTTATAAATGCAAAGTATTCCTGATGAAATGAAATGAGACTCTGATTCTGAAAGTAGAACAAAAATTATAGGAGTTCTTTAGAAAAACTGTATTTGATCATTCTTCCACTCTCAGTAATTCAAAACAGTTTCACCTTGTCCCTTCAAAATGAGTGTTCATAACAAATATTTTTGACTGGTTGCATTACTGCTGTGCGCTCTGTTATGGTCAGGATTCAACCTGGAGTAAAATACAAAGGTGAGGATTGCATCTTTATATGGTACCCATCATGTGAATAAACTTTACTTCTGCTGTATTTGCTTAAAAACTACCTTCTAAAATCTTATTTTCTCTCCCACTTTTAACTGTCAGAATCTATTTTCATTTAGAAGTCCAAGGGAATGTGTCAAGATCTGTCAGGAAAAAGGCAATCAAGTCTCTTTCAGAAAAGCATGAACATTGCCACTCTTCTACAGGGATTTGGCATGGACTGGCTAGCTGGAAAGTAAAAAGTATGGACTTATTCCCAACAGAATGAGTGGGTACAAAAGGGAAAAATTGATCAAGTATTATTCAATAAGTTATTCCTGTCCAAAAGAATTTCAATATTAATTACATATTTTTATGATAGGTCTTTCCTTTCTAGACGTATCATTGACTTTATGGAAACACTGTCAAATTCACATCACCAAGAGCACCATATATATTTGTTTCTCTTTTTTAAAGAATCTGCTATAATTATCATCATCATCATCTTATCTATAGGTTTTTTCAAAAATTCAGAACTCATTCCTCTCAAACATGTTATTTGCAGTCTCTTCTAAGCCAGAGCACTTGAAAAATATTGGTTTTCGAAATCAATTTATGTTAAGAAAAATTCCATGCAGAAATAATATGCGAAATAAATAGTGATTTTTAATGACAGTTATTTAAAGATACTTTGTTCTAGGAAAATACTTAAGAGGGCTGTTTCAAATCCTGTCTTGCCTTCAGCAATGTGAGCACTTGTGTTTTAACTTCCAGCTCAAAAAAGACTCCACTTCTAAAGAATGCTCTCCAAGTTCTTTTTTTTTAATGTTCCAGCAACTTGTTCTGTTTTAATCTATTCTCTTTCACTTCTCTAGTGTTTGAGTATTGATGAACCAGACAATCTATCACAGTAGTTACAAAGAACCTAAATCTGACTCCAACAGCTAAAGACAAAAATCTTAACTGTTTTTGATCACCTGCTGTGTGATTTTATAGACATTAACATACCATTAATGTTACCATTAACTTACATTAACAAACAAGAGGTACCATTATAATAAGAAAATGAGGTGATGCAATGAATCTTCCTCACTCAAGTTAGATTTACTCTATTGTGATTCAGATCTTTAGTAGAAGACTGAAGTGAGTTATTAAAAGAAATAGCACTTCATGAACTAAATCCTAAAATCCTATTCAAGCACATAACCATGCATGTAGGAATCTTAATATAAATAATTTTAAAATATATGGGTGTAGCTGTAACGAGACTCATCAGAGTCACATTTAAAAAAAAAGGAATGGAAAACAAAGGAAATGTTTTCCATACAATGGAAACCTCATGGTTCATCTCCTTCTCTCCTAAAACTGCCTCTCTTGAATACAAAAATGATGCTATCACTGATGAGATGTAAGAAATAGTTTTGTGTTAGAAACTAATAATTTGTGAACGTGAACTCAATTATAGAACACAGTAAATAATTTGCATAGATTTAAAAGTTCAGTATAACACTAGAAAACAATTTTTTTTATGAAACTACACAGATTTACCCAAGACCAAATGCAATTTCAACTTTCATGGCAATATGTCTCCATACTGTTTATCAAAATGCAGTGTAGAGAAAATATTCAAGATCATATTTTGTGGGAAGATTTTATTGTCATGAGACCACACCTGGAGTATTCTGTCCAGCTCTGGAGTCCCCGGCACAGGAAAGACAGGTCCAGAGGTGAGCCATGGAGATGATTGGAGGGATGGAGAACCTCTCATATAAAGAGAGACTGAGAGAGTTGGGATTGAAGATTCTGGACAAGGGAGGGCTCCAGGGAGATCTTATTGCAACCTCTCAGTATGTGAGGGGAGCCAACAAAAAAGCTGGAAAAATGGCTTTTTAAAAGGGCATGTTTTAAAGGACAAGGGGGAATGTGTTAAAACTGAAAGACAGCAGGTTTAGATTAGATATTAGAAAAAAAAATCTTTACTGTGAAGGTGGTAAGGCCCCGAACAGATTGTCCAGAGAAACTGCGGATGTCTCCTTTCTGGAAGTGTGCAAGGCCAGGTTGGATGGGGCTTTGGGCAACCTGATCTAGTGTTCGGTGCCTGTGTCCATGGAACAAGGTTTGGAAGCAGATGACCTTTAAGACCCCTTCCTGTTGTATTTAACACATTTACAACAATGCTTTTGCAGTACAACTTATACATTATGCACAATACACAATACCACAGTACAACAATACTTCTATATCACAGCAATACTGCATTACAACTTATACATTATGCAACAATATTTCTACATCACAGCAATACATCATGACAGTTACATTACCAACGTTATCTGTCTCTTCTAGTCAAGGTGGTCAGAACTCAAAACAAATATCTCAAATGTCCCAAAGCCAAATCCCTCAAATGATTATTACTGGTCGGCGGCTCACCTATCCTCAGGTGTCTTGATTGGTGATAATCAGGTCTAGACCTCCTTGTGGCTTCCACCTGCCACTCTCTGCTTCACCGACGCCGCCTCCCCCACTCCATCCCAGTGGGTCTCAGTAGCCCTAACACTAATACTTATACATTACAGTGATCATTACAACAAACACCAATATCCATACACCACAGTAATCACTACATCGACAAAGTTCATCCCCTCCAGGGGCTTTTCCTGAGACATCCAGCCAGGAGCATCTGCAGCTAGTCCAGCAGCAATCCAATGAAGGATATTGCTGCCAGACTGCCACAGAGCCCTGGCATGTCCAAAG